>CM040119.1:119328530-120528530 GCA_022559845.1 Amorphophallus konjac | reverse complement strand
GCCATAAGGAGGGTGGCACAGAGGTACGTGCTGGTCGGAGAAGTGCTATACAAGAGAAGTCTTACTGGTGTTCTTCTAAGATGTCTCGACGAAGAGGAAGTCTGGAAATGCGTCGAGGAAGCACACTCTGGTGTGTGCGGTGGCCATGTGAATAGCCAAATGCTTGCCAAGAAAATCCTTCGGCAAGGCTTTTACTGGCCCACCATGGAAGAAGATTGTGCCGTCTATGTCCGCAGGTGTGTCAAGTGTCAACTTCACGCCGATAAAATTCATTCCCCATCTTCTTCACTTCATCCAGTATCCTCCCATGGCCTTTCTCCATGTGGGCTTTCGATGTCATTGGTCCTCTCGGTAATCTTACTCCCTCACTAAGCAAAAATCATTCATCCTTACCGCAACGGAGTACTTTACCAAATGGGCCGAAGCCGAAGCTTACGTGGAGGTTAAAGCATCAACAGTCTGCAAATTCATCATGAAGAACATCATCGCCAGGTTCGGCATTCCAAGCACGATCATCACCGACAATGGACCGCAATTCATTTCTCAGGACCTTCAGGACCTCTGCAAAAGGTATAAAATTGCATTGCATCATTCATCACCTTATTATCCACAAGGTAATGGACAAGCAGAGGCCACTAACAAAACATTGATTAAAATCATAAAAAAGACATGTGAGTCTAACAAGTTCTCGGATTGGTCAGAAAAGCTGATTGAAGCTCTATGGGCCTATCGCACTTCAATCCGTACTCCCACTGGGCAAACCCCGTTCGCCCTCACTTATGGGATGGAGGCGGTAGTTCCGTACGAAATTCTGGTCCCCTCTCTGAGAGTACAATTGGATAAGGACCTCCCCCTCGACGAACGTCGTGATTCACTCCTTGCCCAATTGGAACTCTTAGATGAGAAACGGCTGGCCGCTGCCGAGCATGCACGGGTATATCAAAACAGACTCACACGTTTTTATCAAAAGAAGGTCATTGAAAGGAAATTTCAAGTCGGTGAAATGGTAGTGAAAAGAATGTTTGTAAAACCTGGTGGGCCGCGTTCTAAACTCCAACCCAATTGGGAAGGACCGTACGTGATTCAGGCTGTGCATCCTGGCAACGCCTATAGGCTAGTCAATGCTGAGGGGATCGAGTTATCCCACCCTTGGAATGGGCTTTATCTTAAGAAATACTACCCTTAGATAGGTGTACATAGTGTCAAAAAATGATGAAACAACCAAAAAAAAAGAAAACAATGAAAATAACGAAAATATGTATATATACAACAACAAAAGACAAAAAAATAGAAGAAAATGAAAAGAAAAAAAATAGAAAATTCAAAATGCTAATGCCCGGAGATCACCATGTAGTTAAGTCATTGCATTCAACCTCCGTGTTGGGATAGGGCCTATTAAGACTTGGTAGGTTCCGGGTCTTGGTTTGCCAGAACCGTGGGGATCCCTGTCCGGCTAGTTCGGCTTATGCCCCCCTCAAAAGGGGCAACATACATGTACACATGTGTTCTATGAAAGATCGGTAGCATCGCTCATGGTGAGGCCTCACCTAGAAGGTCTCCAGAATGCTTAAATCTTCGTTCTCTCTCTCTTCGACCGAATGAGACAGCCGGCGCCCTTAAAACGCTGAGCATGGAAAACACGAACACAACCCCTAGGGCAAGAGTAGGGCCCAATTCTTCGAGCATGGGTCAGAGCACGAGAAGAGGGCAGTGTCCCCGCAGGCATCCAAGAGGGATTCATAATGTCAAGATACTATGTCCCTCGTAAAAATCTGTCAAGAAAAATCAGAAAAGAAGAACAAAATCAAAGTCAAGTGAAAAGCCTGGTCATAACCGTGCCTGATCCCACAAATGAAACCCCTTTGACTGAAAGTCAAATTCTATACAAGAGGGGCCATGAGATGTAAATGCTCGAGATTTGGTCTGAAGTTGTCCGAAAGGGAGAGTTAAGTGTGCCCCTACTGGCTCGCCGGGTTAACGGTTTTGCCGGTCCTCTCAGGAGGTTTGCCCCTAATACTCTTCCTTCTTCCCCTGAAGATAAAGGCTCAATGGAGTTCCTGAAGGGTGAAACTCACCAAAGTCTGCAACCACCTTTCGACACAAACGTATGGTTGTCCATCTTGGAAAGCAGAAGTCATTGTCAGAGTCTCCGTGTTTCTGGCCGGTCAAGACCCTTATCTACCATCTTAATGTCTTCTAAGCCTAACCTCGGGCTTAGACCAATGCAAGCGCGTCACCTATGGGTGCGACGGCGTCTGATTCCGGGTCAGCGTCGCGCGGTTGGTCATTTGGGTTCCAGGGTGTTCCATTACATATCGTCTAGAGTTGTGAGGAAATAGACCCGGGTCGGGCAAATCATTTACCTTGAACACTTTTTGGGTGAATCCCTGTGGTCGGAAGCAACTGGGAGCCTAAGCATGGTATGACGGTATTGTCATCATGGTAAGTCTTAGCCGGCGGGATTATCATTTGAGGAGTCTATAGGCCCAAATCAACTTAGACGTGCACTTAGGATGCCTGGGAGGTTAGCAAGAAACCCTCATTCTCATGCAGGTTAGATGTTATATCAAGTGGTCATCATGCATTAGCAAAAACAAAAAAAAATAAACAAACCAAAAACAAACAAAAAATAACAAATCCAAAAATCCAAAAAAAAGCAAAAAAATGTACATGCACAAAAAAAATGGAAATATAAAAGACCAAAAAAAAATAAACAAACAACAAAATACAAAAAAATGGATACACCTACAAAAACAAAACAAAAATCACATCTTCGCATGATCGCATTTGTATGCACCATTCATTTTAAATTCTCGTTTGCATCCGTGTGCTTGTCTGTCGCATTCATCATCCTTTTTTATCATTGCCTTTGTTAATAAAGGCTTGCCCCTTGACTCGTTATCAAGATAACTCAAAATCACGTTTGTTTATTGAGCAAGGGGCAAGTCAGAGCAGAAATGCTAACTTGTTTGCTTAGATGTGTACAGGGATTCGGGAGATCAGAAAGAAGCAGAGAACCAAGCACAAAACATTTTATTCCACTCCCACTCAACAAAAACAAACAACAAGAGAGAGCCTACATTAGCTCCCACCCTCCTTCTCTACATTACTCGTCTCGCCGCTTTCTGGACGAGGAACTCTAGAAGGTGCTATCCAACCATGAAAAGCGGTACTTCTACCGCTTTGGGGTCCTCTTTCTATCTCCACTCCCCGACGTCGATCTGCGGGAGCAGCAAAGAAGCTACTAACACGAAAGCCACGCTCTCGTGCCCTTCGGTAGCGTTCCTCGCCATCCTTCAGCCACTGCTCGGTGAGACCGAGACTGGTCCTCAATTCAAATAGTTGGGCCTCCAGGGCCCTCCTCTCCTCTTTCTCGACTGATCTTTTAGCCTTCTCTCTTTCCCTGTCCTTTTCCCTCTCAGCACGTTCTCTCTCTCTGTCATCCCTTTCCAGCTGAAGGGTGATCCTCAGCTCCATGGCGTCCCGAGAAAAATTGTCATCTGAGCGACGCTGCAATTCCTCCTCCAGCTCCGCTATCCTGGCCTTCCCTTGTGATGCATGAGCAAACATCTCTTGCATCTCTTCGGCCTGCCATATCCATCATTTCAGGGGTGTGATGAGACATAAACAGAGAAGCTCGGATAAGAGGAACCTTCACCTGCGCGGAAAGCATTCCCTCTGCCTCCGCGGCGCGCTGTGTTACACGGGCAAGCTGCTCATGGAGCGAATCTAGTTCCGACGAAGGAATCCATAGACTGGAAGAAGCACCCTCTGCCCCTACTGCTGGTAGGGTTGCGTCGAGCCGAGCGCGCTATGATAGCAAGAAGTGACAGTGAGTGGCTAAACACCAAAACCTAGGGGTATAATTAGGAATATGCATTTGCATACATACTCACCGAGACATGTAAAGCCTCACGGGTGTCACCCAACTCTCCCTCCGTGTCCGCCAATCGAGCCCGCAAGTTCGCTATCATGGTATCACGGGCATCCTAAACCCATGTCATAGAGTCAGCATTACATTTAGAAAAATGATAAAAAAATAGAAAAAAAATGATCAAAAAGTGAGAAAGGAGATACACCTCCACAAGTCCCTCAGGATGGAGTCGCTCTGCATACATCGCCCTATAGAGACGTAGATAATCTTCACTATCCCAGGCGTGCGACTCCACGAGCGTGCCACCCCGCTGCCAATCTTCATATTGTTCGGGGAAGCGCACCCGCCAGTCGACACAGGTTACCAGCCCACGTGTCTTCCTCCTGACGCGGGGTGGTGCGGTCATATCTACCCATTGCTGGGCAAGCCCTAGAGCCCTCATGACCAATCGTAGCCGGAGTGGCTCGATTTCATTCAGGTAGTGGACCCAAAGGTCCCGACCGAATCGAGGGCGACCTGCGATGACCCACGGTTGGTCGACATCGACCAAGCCTGAGTAAGGCCTCCAGATCACCTGCGTTGGCATGCGTGTATCTCCTTAATCACTCAAAAGAACCAAAAAAAAAGAGAGAGACAAAAGAAAAGACAAAAAAATGGAGTCCTACCATCTCTGCGGGGAACTCTTGCAGCTCACGCCTTAATACCATCAGCTGGTAAGATAGAGAGGATGTGCTCATAATGGGTTGCCACCGCCGAGCTAGTGGTGCCACAGCCACACGCCACTGTCGAGCTCGCCCCATTGGGATGTAGTAATAACTCCATACCTGTGTCGTCACATGTCATCAGCATTTCATGAAATAGATTAGTTGCATAAATAAATAAACAAATAATTACCTGGAGAAATGGTATGAAGCCACTCACAGTCACCTCTCGATCTGTCCCTTGGGACAGACTTGCGAACAGATGCGCCAGCACGGCGGCTCCCCAGGCATATTGCCCTACCCTCTCTAGGTCCACCAAAAATTCTAGGAAACGACAATGGATGTCGTCTCCTTTGGAACCCAGCAGTAATTTTCCCAGCAGGAAGAGGAGGAATATCCTCAAGTCCATGTTTGATCTCTCCCAGCTACTGGCATCCACGCAGTACACAGCGCGGGACCCTCTTTCTGCTCTCTCCATGAACTCCTCCAAGGACTCGTTATCATGGTGACGAGTGTCAGTGAGCCCCAGTGCCTCCATGATAGATGCCTTGGCTATTGACCTATTCTTTTGGTCCTTTAATTCCAGACCAAGAAGCTTCTGAGCCACTTCACGATAATCGGGGTAGGTGACCCCGGTCACCGCCTCACCATCCACTCTAAGGCCGGTGATTCGGGCCACATCTTCGAGACTGGGCACCATGTGCCCCCAGGGCATCAAGAAGGCACGACTCTCTGGGTCCCATCTCTCGCGTAATGCTTGGATGAGGGAGAGGTCGAGCTTAATGGGTTCGATCCGGAGGAATGCACCAAACCCCATCGCATCTAGTCGAGCTTTCTGGAAGTCAGGCAAGCCTCGATAGGCGGCCACCACTAATTCCCATGAGATATGTGACCTCGTCATACTCTGTGGATTACACAGGAAATAAGAAGCGGGTGCATCATTGAAATAAAAATAGAAAGAGAATGAGAAAGGAAGAAAGGGATCATGAACAAATAGAGGGAAGAACTGGCTCGTTTACAAGCTCCGATTGGGTCCTCTCACTGAGCTGCCTTTCAACATCGGAGAGTCTCCTGGAACTACCACTGGATCTGCTCCTCTTCGAGGAGTGAGAAGACTCGCCCTCCACCCTGAAACTGGACTCTCCCTCCATCTCAGAGAATGAGAAACTCTTACTCCCTCCTATCGACTTTTCACTCTTCTAACCAGTCTCCATAACTCCGTGCTTTCAAGTGAAGCAGGCGGGGGGAGTATTTATAGGATTGAAGGGATATGATCCAGATCTCTCCCACTTCCTCTTGCAATGGACCTTGTAACAAAGCACCCGTCTTTCACTCGAAGTAAACGAGGTCGGGAGCGTAGCGATTCACACCCTACACATCTAGGTTCCATGTGTTCATCATGATTCAAATAAATCTGAAATGAGGTCATCTACATGGACAAAGGATAATGCAGGTCGACCTCTTTGAATTTGGGAGTGGACTCATCCACAGGAGAAAGGACAATGGGAGTCGATATCTTTGAATCCGGGAGTGGACTCGTCTACATGGAAAGAGGACAAGAGGGCGGTTGGCATCTTTGAATTCGGTGGTACATCATTAAAATTTGTGATGGATTCTCCCGAAAGAAATGCCCAATGAGTCTGAGACACGATCCGTTATCTCAGGGGAGTTCTGTTAAACACGTCACATGGGACGGCATGAAAAGAAGAGGCGTAGAAGAGAAGGAACGCATGGAGGGCAAACCCGTCACATGAGAGCATGTCGTCCCATTCATACGTCTATATAAACTGTCGTGTTCACTGTGAGAAGAGAGAGGGTGTACGAGCAACTTGCTAAATCTCGCACCACCCTCTTGGTCGTCTCTCTCCTCTCCCAAGAGGGAGGTCCCTGGGAGGTCATCTAGAGCTCTGCGACGTTGCAGTTATCTCATCGCATCGTACGTAGCGCTCCTCGCCCTCCTCTGGTCTCTCGCGACCCCGACGGCCGCGAAGCTCTTGAACCCGAGGCTGTTTGCTGAGCCGCCCCCTACTCTGCAATGGAGACTACACCAACCCCGGGAGCTCCTCCACCGTGAGCTCCAACTCTCCTCCAATCGGCAGTGACTCTGAAGGAGTGACGTGTCCGAGCGCTGTGTCTTCCGGAGCTTTATCACTTGAGCCTCACGTGCCCTCCTCTCCTCTCAATCCCGATGTAGCTTTATCCATGCCTCTCTTTCCATTCTCTCCCAGTTTACTTCTCTCATCGCCACCTGAAGAGAAATCCTCAGCTCCATGACATCTCAGGGCATCTCTGCATACTGTAGTTGCTTCAGCCCCCCAGATCCTATCCGGTAACGGCCGACCATCACCCGACGTCCGCCATTCCAGTCACAAAGAAAAGGAGGGGATAGACTGAAGAGAGTGCAATGGCATTAAGGCTCTGCATTTATTTTAAGATAACATACATCAGGGTTTGGGCACCTCAGGCCTCAGTTTCCCGAGCTCCATTACATAAGCCTCCCATAGCTCTCGATCCTCACTCACAGATACCGTCACCTTCCTCGAAATGCTTGCCTTCCACGAAGCTTTGATCGCCTTCACATCCTTCGCATCATCCTCCGTGCCCAACTTTCTCTCCTTAATCAGAGGAAGGTTGAATGGCATGGGAAGAGAGTGCCGAGGAAGGCCAATTTGCAGGCAGCACCGGTGCGAGCTGTAAAGAACAAATTTGGTTGCACCGATAAGCTGGAGTTCAGCATCGGGAGAAGATCGCGTGAGAAGCCCACGTGAAAGTAAACATGCTGGCACACAAGTGAACATCTCTCGCGCCAAGGAGCTGAAGTGAGTACGCCAGTCGCCGCGTGTCTTCAGACAGGGCATGCGATTGGCCACCTTCCCACTAAAGCCCAACACATCCGCCATGTAATGGAGGGGGCTTTGTTCGAAAATCCTGGAGGCGGTCTGTACCCCTTCATGGTGATGAAATTTGAAGTGAAGATCAATCCAGCAGCTGAGGAGAAGCATGCACCCGTGAGGAGGCCTACCCATGCTGGAAGCCGTGAGACCACTGTAAAGATGTGCGAGGACAGCGGGCCCCACTCTCTTTCCCTCCCAAAGTCCATAAATCGCTCCCAATTGGTCTTCCTCTACGATGTTGTCAGTGCAAGGAAAGAGGAGAGCTCCGGCCAAACAAATTGTGAACCCTTTCATAAGCCCTTCTAAATGTTCATCATCTATCAACCCTTCTAAGGCAGTCACGGTCCAGTCTGCGAGCTTTTGCAAGTTGACTCCGTTCTGAGTCTGAACGCTCTTTATGGTTCCAGATGGCATAAAGCTTCCAAGAACTTCCTCGGTAGATACCCTCTTCCGCATCCGCAAAACCTTTAACCTGTCATCCTTCATCGACCTTCTTAAGCCTAGCAGAAGTTCTGCCTCTTCGAGGAGGACCGTTGCCTCAAAAGTAGGGAAGATAAAAGTGTGGGTTTCCGGATGCCAAACCTCTGTCAATGCACCCAGGGCCGCCCAATCCATGCAGATCTTGTCATAATGCTTGGCATGGACCACCAACCCTTGGAGGTGCCATTTTGAAATAACGGCCCTCATACCGATGGTGATGTTGGACGTAAGCTTCGATAGCCAGGACAGCTTTGAAAATTTTCTCGGGCCCGGAAAAAGAGGATACGGCTGAAAGGAAGGAAAAGAAAAGAATGAAAAAGCGAGGGAAAACTTTTGAAGGAGACTAGGAGAAAGAACCAACTTACCGCCCGTGAGAGAATCCTCTCGCTCAGATGGCCTTCAATGTCGGTCAACCTCCTGAATTCGCGGCCGAACTTGCTCCTCTTGGTAGGGCGGGAAGGCCCACCTTCCATCTCAAAAGGGCAGGATTTCTCTCCCATCTCAAAAAAGAGCTTGACTCCCCGAACCATCAATGGATGATCTTTTGCTAAGGATCAAAGGGGATACTTATAGTGAAAAGGGGGGGGGGTAAAAAGATAAATGTAAAGCATTTATGACAAGTTACCGTGGTGAATTTTAACCGAATAAATCTTGTCTGATTCGCGTCGTGTTTTCCCCTGCTCTTGTATTGATGTGCGGACGTCCTGTACAGTTGAATGTAATTTTACTTCTTATGAAATAAATCCTTCTTCACTGCTTGCTGTTCGGTGCAGGTTCCAAGAATAAAATAAGAAAGCAAGAGGGCGTCATTGCCCTACCATGTCCCACCATCAGTCACCCCGGTGACTGACCCCACTGTGTCATGCATCCTACTATATGATATCTACGCTATTAGAGCACGTCAAGGACCTTATGCCTTGGATGAATCTGGAGTTTGAGTTCCCCTCCAACAAAAACAGTGATAACTTCAGAGGAGTCCAGGACGTACGGATAGGCCGTTAGGTTGTGGTAGCTCGAGGATGATGGTTCCATTCGGTGAAGTCGGTGCGTGGATAAACGGGCCCCCGGCTCAGTATCGGCTCATCGAATCGATATCCTAACCTGTCCTAAGCAACTTAACAATATTATCCTAGGCTATTTTGTACTTTTAGTTTGTTTTAATTTTTCTTTAAACCCAGCATGCATTCATGTAGGACTTTGATATCACTGTGGAAGATCATTCATTTAACTCGATTGTGAGGGCCGCTGTGCTTAAATTCTTGATTAATACGGGATATTCCATTCTGAATCAAGTACTGAGTTTCTGTGAAACCATCTTGGGCTGGTTGGCTGAAAGAGACCTTTATTTGGAATTATCAGCTACCTTTTTTTTATTTACTCCATTGGACCCACCTTGGTCGCAGCACTTCCACATTGGCTGGTAACCGCTCCCCAAGGTGAAACCTGCGGGTCTACGACTCAGGTACTTCCACGCCGAGAAGTTGGTCCCTCTTTCTGTTAGTCTTTTGTTATGTCCAGCCAAACAGTCGTTGATTTCGGAGGACCTTCTTCAAGGTTGTTTTGTTGAAACTCAGGAAAGATTCCAATCACGTAGTGTTAAAAACGTGTCTCATCACGCCTTGGCATCCACTTTTCAGTCCACTCCCTACTCCATTTCATTACACTACTATTTCATTCCACTCCGTGTCATTCCCCTGCAAAGCAGATGCCAAGGCGGGGCAGCTGTAGACACAGTATTTTAGCATTACGCTGAGCAGATCCTATATTACGCTAACACGCCCCAAAGCAGCTCGCACATTTGAATCACCTGAGTGATTTTCAATTATCTTGCAATTTCATTTGATCTCATAATATATATATATATATACTAATAATAAATAAAAACAAAAAAAGAGAATAATAATAATAAGAATAGAGTAAAGAGGGGGTTGAGGGACTTATATATATGTATATATAAAATATGAAAAGAGAGAGAGAGAGAGGGATAAAAATAAAAATAGAAAAAAGAATACATTAATAGGGCTTGGCCCACCTTCTACATATTTACATTATATATATACTAATCTTAACTTCTCATCTTAACGGACTCCCATTCTTCTCGGATCTTGTCCCCACTCAAAAAGATACACACAACAGCCACCCCATCCTACACCCCTCTCTCAACTCCTCTGCAGCCACCCTCCCACGCACGTAGCAGCCATCGCCACCCCCCTCTCCACTTCCCACACAACCCACAGCCACTTCCACCTCCTTCCTGATCTTCTCTTTCTCCCCACGACAGCCATCCCCCCTCTCCCCCGTCTGGCTCTCTCTCTCTCTCTCACCCTCTCCACTCTTGGTCTCTCCCTCTGTCTTTCTCTCGCCCTCACTCTCCCTCTGCTTTCTCCCTTTCTCTCTCACTCTCACGCCTTCTCCCTCTCTTCTCCTCCCCCCTTCGATCTCCTCCCTCTTTCCCCCACTCCCTCTCTTTTCTTCTCCCTCAACCTCTCTCCCCTTTCCCTTCTCTAGCGTTTAAAAATAAAAAAAAGGGTTTTTGTTTAGTTCGCAGGGGGGCCTCGTCGCCCGTGCCCCCCATTTGAACGAAGAGGCCGTTGCGGCCTCTTCTTCTTCACCGCCGACGCCGCCGCTTGCACCGCCCGCCTCCGGCCGCCTTCCCGCAGCCCGCCAGCACGCACGCCCACGCCGCGGCCGCCGTGAGCCCGAGCTCCCAGCTGCCCCTGCCGCTCCAGCCCCACTGCCGGCCCCCGCCTCAGGCCTAGCCTCCGGCCGCCTCCCGCCTCTGCACCTGCCGCTCCCGCCTCCGCACCGGCCGCCCCGACGCCGCCTCTGCCCCTTCCGGCCACCTCAGCACCGAGCTACTTCCAACGCCGCCCCGCGACACCCCCGGCCCCCGCGACGCAGCCGCCTGCGCCCAGCGCCCCGACGCCACCCCCTGCTGCCGCTGTCGCCCCCGTCGAGCACCCCTGCCGCTCGCCGCAAGCACCGAGCCCCCACCCTCTCTCTCTCGCGTTCTCTCTCCCTTCCTCTCTCTTTCTCCCCATCCGTTTCTTTCTCTCTCTCTCTCTCTCTTACTCCCTCTCTCTCTCGCGTTCTCTCTCCTTCTCTCTCCTCCCCAGCCGTCTCTCTTCTCTCTCTCTCTCTCATCTCACCCCGTCTCTCTTCTCTCTCCCTATTTCTCTTTCCCCCTCTCCCGTCTCCTCTCTCCCTCCGTATCTCTACTTCTCTCTCAGTCCCCCTTCTTTTTTTTTATTTTTTTCTTCTTCCCGATTTTCTCCCCCGCCACCCTCTCTCTGCTTCTCTCTCTAACTCCCCCTCTCTTTCCCCTCTTCCTCTCGATCTCTCACCTTTCTCTTTTTTTTTATTTTTTCTTCCCCCCTCTGCTGTACTCTCTCCCTCTCGATCTCTCTCCCATCTCACTTTTTTTTTCTTACTTTTATACCCTCTCCCACCGTCTCCCTCTCCCTCTCTCTGCTTCTCACCACCCCCTCTCACCCTCTCTCTCCCTTCCCCTCTCGATCTCTCTCTTTCAACCCCTCTCTTCTTTTATTTTTTTTAATCACATTTTCTCTCTCATCCCTCTCCCTTTCCCTCTCTCGGCTTCTCTCTCCATCTCTCACTTCTCTCTCTCCCCTTCCGATCTCTTCCTCTCTCCCTAATCCCTTCTTATTTTTTATTTCTTTTCTTCTTTTTCCTCATTCTCTCTTTTTCTCTCTTCCTCCTCTCCATCTTTCTCTGCCTCCCCTTCTCCAGTATTCTCCTCCTTTTTTTTTGAAACTCACGCATACACACATTTTCTTTTCCCTTCTTCTATTCTCTTATGTAAATTAAAGTCCTCTATTTCATCTACTTACATATGTATATATATCTTCCATATTCCATGCCCACACGTGGGGCTTTATATGTGTATATATACATATATTTTTATTTTTAATAATTAAGATTTTTATCCCTCCCTCTTTCTATTTTGATTATCTATTTTTTAAGTCTTTCACCTCACCCCCCCTTCTATTTTCACATGTGTCATCTCTTCTAAATATTTCTCTAAAAAAGATTTAAAAAAAGAGAGAGAGAACTCTCCCTCTCTCTCTCTCTCTCTTTCTCCTTTTCAGGGCGGTGTCGATACCCAGAAGGTCCTGTCGAGTTTCCGGACGTCGGAGTATACGAGAACCTGTTACATCTCAGCGTATGCTCGTGCCATCCTCACTTCGGAGAAGCTCATCCAAAGCCGCCATCGTTCCTCCCCACTAAGTTTTTCTCCCCTTTATATCTTTAATTAGTCACTTAATTACATTGCACGAATCATTTAGCATCCATGCCATGCCTTTCTCCCTGAGAGGGCATAGTTTATGAACATCTTCGTGTCTTTGCATTTCATCGTATCATTTTCCAACCTTTAATTCCAAAGGGGTTTCAAACAACATTAAACAGGTGAGTGTTTGAAAATGATCGTGCCATTGTCGTTTCAAGGAACTGGTACTACACTACTTTTCTTCTAATCCATCATCTGTCTGTTGTGTTTTGCGAGGGTTAACCAGTCCGGGAGCCCGCTTCTTCAGTCGGCTGAAAGAGTAGGAGGAGCAACTCACGTACCCTCAGTTCGGGGCTATAAATGCGGCCATCCCTCCTATTTTTGAGGTACCCGACTATCGTCTCCCTCATCTATTCTGGGTTTTTCTCATCATTGTTATTTGTTGTTAAATTGCCATCTCCATCATCCTTTACGTGTGGTTTTAAAATAAGTCTATCTCTTCTCCCTTGTTATCATCGTAAATCGTTAAACCTCCACCTCCATTCTTCTTTGTTTCATCTAAAATAAATTTCTTACTCTGTCTATATTCTCCTAGTATTTTTCCTCTATATTATACTATCTTATTCTACCGTTTATCCCTCGATTTCTCTCTTAACCTTCTCATCTTTCTCTTAGAAAAGGTATAAAAGCATAAAAAACAATAAAAGCAACAAAACCCCAAAAAATATAATAACAAAAAAATAAAACATAAAAAAAAGAATAATAAAATCAGGGTAACCAAAGCAATGCCCTCTTCGTTGGCCGGTCGACCGAAGAGGAAGAGAGGACCCGCACTGCTCCCGCTTCGGCGGCGAACGCGATCAGGACATTTCCTGTGGGGTTCTCAGCCCCTGGCGATCACATCCCCTTCCCCCTTCCTTTTCCGTCATTTTCCCCTTTTGTTTAAACCCCGTGGACGGAAGTAATTCCTCGCGGAGGTCCCTGCGACGGAAGTAATTCTTCGCGAAGCCTTTTCATTCTGTCATTTTATTCTTTTAATTTCTGTCTAAACCCTGCGACGGAAGTAATTCCTCACGAAGGTGCACGTGACGGAAGTAATTCCTCGCGAAACCTTTTCATTCTGTCATTTTATTCTTTTAATTTCTATCTAAACCCTGCGACAGAAGTAATTCCTCGCGAAGGTGCACGTGACGGAAGTAATTCCTCGCGAAGCCTTTTCATTCTGTCATTTTATTCTTTTAATTTCTGTCTAAACCCTGCGACGGAAGTAATTCCTCGCGAAGGTGCACGTGACGGAAGTAATTCCTCGCGAAGACTTTTCATTCTGTCATTTTATTCTTTTAATTTCTGTCTAAATCCTGCGACGGAAGTAATTCCTCGCGAAGGTGCACGTGACGGAAGTAATTCCTCGCGAAGCCTTTTCATTCTGTCATTTTATTCCTTTAATTTCTGTCTAAACCTTGCGACGGAAGTAATTCCTCGCGAAGGTGCACGTGACGGAAGGAATTCCTCGCGAAGCCTTTTCATCCTGTCATTTTATTCTTTCAATTTCTGTCTAAACCCTGCGACGGAAGTAATTCCTCGCGAAGGTGCACGTGACGAAAGTAATTCCTCGCGAAGCCTTTTCATTCTGTCGTTTTATTCCTTTAATTTCTGTCGAAACCCCGCGGAGAGTAATACCTCGCGGTGGTCTTATGTATGTACATATAATATTTATTATTTATGCTGCAATAAAAATCCCGTAAGGCCAATGTCTCGCGGTGGTCTTAATATGTACATATATATTCATTATTGCTGATAGTATTATATTGCTGTTAGAACCCCACAAAGACCAATGTCCTGTGGTGGTACATCTTTGTTCGTATTGTCCTTGTAATTGTTTGGAGAACGATATTCCTTTGTAATTTCTGAGTCTTCGTGCCTCTCCCTTTCTGTTACTTAGATTCTCGGACTTCTCGGTATATGAAAAACTACTCGTGGAACGGTAAGTCACGCTTATCGGGAAGGGATCAGTTTGCGAGAGAGGGTCTTCCGACCCCTATCTCAGCCACGTACCGGAGTTCGTTTCGCATCCCTATTTCCTTTCTCTCCCTATTTTCTTTCTCTCCTTGATTCGATCTTTTTATCCCCATCTCCTAAGACAGACGAGGGTAGACGACGACTCCCGCCGCCTATACCTCTCTGGCGATCACCTTTTCATCATCGTCATTGTTTATTATTACTTTGCATCATTGTTTTTCCTTTTTCCCGAGGGTGGACGACACTCTTTTGCCGTCTACAATTACAACCAAAACTACCTCCGCACAGGGAGGGGCCTTCAGCCGGCCAAGCGGGGAGGGGAAACTAGTGCTAAGAGTGATGAAGAAGTGATGACACCGAATCAGCCTTCTCTCTGTAATAGCTGACAGACAGAGAGTGTGGAGGCCGCAAAACTCTCTCAGGAATTTTGCTGAGGGTGAGACCAGTGGGGATCTCTTCGTCTCTGGAACAGGAGTGCCTCTGAATTTTACCAATTTCTTTAGGGGTCGCTGCCGGCTTGGGCGGGAGTACGAACAGGGTTGCTGAATCTCGGACTGTCTGCAACAGACTACCAACAGTAGGAAGACGAGGCTGCCCCGACCGTTCCCGAACTCCGAATCAGTCGCCGTTGGAACCGTTGGAACCGTGGGTGAGCCCTCTTTACAGACGAACAAACTGGGATGCCAAAAGATTCCGGTGAAGATCAGAGGACTCAGAAAAGTGAGAAGTGGTCGATGCAGATAGTGGAAAGCAGAGTCAAAGGCCTGAGGAAGAAAATTGGTAACTTCTGATACAGGATGCTGAACAGAGTTCTGCTTCTTGATTCTGAAAGTAGACAGGGAGAGGAAGAACTTTGCAGAAGAGTTCGTGGCCTGATTCCTCTGGGGTTTGTTGTGGTGAAGCTTTCTCTCCGGCTCAGGATCTCTGCAGAGCCAACTCTGCGCAGTCGTGGGAGAATGGACCTCCTGTGCAGCTCGGTGCTCCGATGGGGACGAAATCACTGCCGTTGCGAAGAGGACAGGCAGACGCTTCTATGGACTCCTCTTTGACCTTCAAACTCGCAGGGGTGTGGTTGTGGTGGCCGCTGCAAACTTCAGGTTCATCTGCAACTTCTGGACCATGAGCTGCAGCTTGAGTATAGCTTCCAAATGTCCTATAAGAAGAAGGGGAAGCAAGGACTATAGGGTGAAGGGGAGGTAGGGAATGGTAGTGGGAGTATGTGGGAGGGTTGGAAGGGTGCTAATGAGGTTAGGAAGATGGTGGAATGGGGGAGAGGGCGCAGGTTTCAGCAGGGATGCATGAAGTGAAGATGCAAATGGGTGAAGGGGAGTGGAGGACAAGGGGCGACCTAGCCTTATGGGAGGGGAAGAAGGGGGCGGCCAAAACACTTGGAGGGAAGGGTATTTCAAATTCAAAGTGGCTTTGGAAGTTGGGAGATGGTGTGGGGAAGAGGAGTGATTGTGTTGGAATGGGGAAGATTTGGTTGGAATGGGGAAAATGGTGTTGGAATGGGGAGAGCTCTACCTTGGAACTAGGGGGGAAGTAAATGGGGTGTGGGGAAGTGGAGGGGCCTTAATGGAGGTAGGTGGGGGTTGGAGGTGGTTGGGAGGAGGAGGAGAGAGGAAAGGGGTGAACCCCTTAGTGAGGAGAGAGAAAGAGAGAGAGGAAAGGGGGGGGGACTCTCTCACCCTAGGGCTTCTCATCCAATTGGATTCACTCCATTGAACTAATCTTTTGAACTCTCAAATGACATTTTCATTGATTGATTCATTAAGTTGAAATGGGGGGGAATGGGGTCCTATATATAGGAAACCCACATTTCTACAAAAGTCCCTGACAATTGACTCAATGACAAATAACCGAGGGGGTAGGGGAGAGCCCTTGGGCCAGGCCCAATGAATTGGGCCCAATAGCTAACTAGACAACCTAATGACACTCAAACTTAGGGAAATGAACACAAGACCTAGGAACTTGACTCAAATAAAAGGGGAAATACATCAAATGACTCAAATAAAAATTACATAGGACTCAAAATTAAATGACTAGACCATGCCAGATGCAACCGGGGCGAGGAGACGAGCTGTGAACGTGGGCATGGGAGGTGATGTCCCCATCATACTCCCGGGGTGCGGAGAACTCGACTCCGTCGAGTAAGTGTCCTTCCCTCCTTGGAGGGTGTAGAAGTGGTACTGCCCTCAAGTCTTCCGAACGAGACTGATCCATCCACCTGCCGAGATAGCGCTCGTATACCTTGCTCCTGGTGGTAGTGACCTGTTCATCCAATATTCGTTCAATGGGCTCACCCTGGGCTCTCTTGGCTGGTGGACTCTCCTCAAGGGTGGGTGCTCTCTCAACGGAGGGAATAGGCTCAATATCCTCACTAGGTACCACCGTGGGTCCCTTGTATGGCACTAGGTCGGCGACACTGAATGTGGGACTTACCTCATATTCCTCGGGGAGATCTAACTCATAGGCATTTGCACCAATGAGCCTCAGGACCTGGAAGGGACCAGCCCCACGTGGCCTCAATTTAGAGATGGCTCCCGGGTAGAGCCTCTCCATCCTTACCATCACAAAGTCACCCTCATGGAATTCTTGGTGACGTCGATGAGAGCCGGCTCGCCTTTTATAAGTCACATTATTCTTGCTAATGTGCTTGCGGATCTCTTTATGCAATGTTGTGAATGCAGACATTCTAGGGGTGATGGGTGGACCTGGGCAACCAAAAGTAGACCTGTCATGTAATGATGCAGTGTAGACTTTGGTTAGCCTAGGTGGGCCGGGGCACTCGTAGGTGGCCCTATCATGCAAATTGGTGATAAATATTGGGGGACCCGGACATCCGTAGATGCCTTTGACATGCTTAAGACCCATGATGAATGAAGGTGGACCATGACATCCGAATATGGACCACTCATACTTTCTACTTGACATGTGGGTGATATGAATGAATGGACCCAACATAGTGTTCATGCCAAGGGGTATGGTAAGCCTAGACACATGCATGCTTTTTCCAAAGGTGACTTCCATGTGTATAGGTGTGGGACAACCTTTGAACTCCCATTGGAAATGATCGAATGGATCTAAGAAGGTGGTCATCATGGGGTGGATTGGATAAAACATGGTGGGTTTGGATAGGGAAAGGTGGGTGGTGGATAAGGTGGTTGGGCCCCATGGGTTCTTTGACCCCCATTGGAAGGGATCAAAGGGATCATAAAAAGGGTTATCGAGGGGGAGGGGCCCTATGTCCTCAAGATCCTCAAGTGGTGGTGGGTCATCCTCCTCTAATGAGACAATTGGGCCGAAGTTCTTTATGAGTGGGTCGACCATGAGGGAAGGGCTTGACTTTCCACCCAATATAAGAAGCTCCAAATTGAGGAGAAGGTCGGGCTCCTCGGGTATGGGGAGGAATAGAAGGAGGTCACTAGTGTAGCATCCAATGGTGCAAACCGAGGTGATAGACTCGACACAAAGGTGTAGGAGGTCAAGGCTCCTAGATTGGTGGGCTATGGGGGTCAATAAGCCGGTCAACTCATATTGCCAAGCTAAGCCCTTGAGAAGGTCCTCTAAGGTTTCCACTTGGTAGGATGTTTAGATTATGGTGTGATAAAAGGAGATGTGCACTATGGGAAGGTTTTCCTTTATGGGAAGGTAATCGTGGGCCGTGATCTCTCTTATTGGGCTCTTCTTTAGCCAACTAATAAGGGGTTCCTCTAAGATGAGTTTGGCCCTAATTAGAGAGGGTGGTGTAAGGTGAAGGTCACCATGTGATGCTTCTTCTTCTTCTTGGTCATGGGTTTCCTCCATGGTAGGGAGTGGGTTTGGGGTGTTCACCACTATTAGATCGGGTATGGGTTCTTTCTCTAAGGTGGTGAGAGGGTCTTTTGGTGGTATGGTGATGAGGGTTGGTGTATGGCACACCCGGGGTGGAAGGTAAAGGGAAACTTGGTTTGGGATAGGGAGGGGAAGTAGTGGGGGACTAGGACATGGGAGTTTTGGGGGAGGGAGTGGGAGATGGGTTGGTTGGGGTGGCTTGGGTTGGCCGGTCTTGGGGGGAGTGTCCCTTATAGGGAAAAATGGAGGGGTAGGTGTGGTCCTTATTGGGGAAACTTGGTCAGTTAGGGGTCTCTTCCCCTTAGGATCGGCCAGTTGTGGGGGGTGGAGGTGGGGGCCAATTGGGTTTGGATAGTGAGATTTGTGGAAGGAGGTTTTGGTTGGGATGTGGGGATCCTCATGGGATTTAGTGGAGAGGTGGTTGCTTGGTTTATTTGGGTCTTAAGAGAGAGGACTTGGTCGCGAAGTGTAGCTATGATGGTTGATAGGTGATTTGTTGGGAGTGGTGGGGGTGGAGACCAAAGGGCGGTCTCAAGTTGTCCGGGTGAGGATGGAGGAGTGGTAGTGCTCCTCGGGTTAGGGGTGCTTGAGTAGGAGGGGTGGGAATGTTTGGGGGTGTAGATCTTTCTAAGTTCTAGCTTCATCTTTTCCCATGAGTGAATAGGTTCTTGGCTTCCAACCCTCCTTAAGCCCTCTATGTGTTCCCACTTACTCTTGGCTTGACCCCGAAGTCGTCCCTTGGCCTTTCGGACTCTCGCCGGTCCATATACCCAAGTCTTTTCGAAGTACTTTTCTATGGTAGCCTCCCACCTAAGATAGTCACTAGAATGTGATCCGTCAAAGGTAATATCCCTATCTAGGATGAAGTCCATGGGTGGCGAGTAGGCTAAGTAGGAGGTGGCCATGATGATCGGGGGATAAATGCAAGGGTCGGACTGATGAAGACTACAATGCAAACGTGCCCTAGGACTTGACTTGATAGAGACAAGTCAATAACTTGGCTCTGATACCAATTGATGTGACACCACCTAAGACTTAGGCAAGCAAGCACATTCACAATCAAAAGGGCCAATTTTGGGCCGCCGCTCTCCCGTCGCTCACCCAAGCCCGGGGTGACTTGGCAATGCCAAGTAGAGGATGTGGGGTTGGGCCCTTGCTGGTAGAGGGCCAGCAAGGCCAAGATTTGATTCCCAATGGATGTGAATGCCTAATTCAAGGGGGCCGACAAAGTGCCAAAGGCACCGGTGATTCTCTTCCCACGGTGATCACTCAAGACAACGGGGCTTGAGGATCGAGCTCTCACTCGCATAACCAGCGGAACTAGAACGAATATTGAATGACAAGCACTAAATGGAGTGAGGTGTGAGCACTTACTCGACCGGTTTGAAGAAACCGGTCCCGCTCGGAGACGAGGGCAAGCGGGGAGGCGAGTGGATCCCCACACGCCGCGGCGGTGTAGCTTGACCTGCCCAAACAAGTTACAACACTACACCTCTCGTAGGAGGGGGGGGGTCTTAAGGTGGGGGTTAATAGAGATTACAACCAAAACTACCTCCGCACAGGGAGGGGCCTTCAGCCGGCCAAGCGGGGAGGGGAAACTAGTGCTAAGAGTGATGAAGAAGTGATGACACCGAATCAGCCTTCTCTCTGTAATAGCTGATAGATAGAGAGTTTGGAGGCCGCAGAACTCTCTCAGGAATTTTGCTGAGGGTGAGACCAGTGGGGATCTCTTCGTCTCTGGAACAGGAGTGCCTCTGAATTTTTCCAATTTCTTCAGGGCTCGCTGTCGGCCTGGGCGGGAGTACGAACAGGGTTACTGAATCTAGGACTATCTGCAACAGACTACCAACAGTAAGAAGACGAGGCTGCCCCGACCGTTCCCGAACTCCGAATCAGTCTCCGTTGGAACCGTTGGAACCATGGGTGAGTGCTATTTACAGCAGAACAAACGGGGATGCCAAAAGATGCCGGTGAAGATCAAAGGACTCAGAAAAGTGAGAAGTGGTCGATGCAGACAGTGGGAAGCAGAGTCAAATGCCTGAGGAATAAAATTGGTAACTTCTGCTGTAGGATGCCGAACGGAGTTTCGCTTCTTGATTATGAAAGTAGACAGGGAGAGGAAGAACTTTTCAGAAGAGTTCGTGGCTTGATTCCTCCGGGGTTTGTCGTGGTGAAGCTTTCTCTCCGGCTCAGGATCTCTGCAGAGCCAACTCTGCGTAGTCGTGGGAGAATGGACCTCCTGCGCAGCTCGGTGCTCCGATGGGGACGAAATCACTGCCGTTGCGAAGAGGACAGGCAGACGCTTCTATGGACTCCTCTTGGACCTTCAAACTCGTAGGGGTGTGGTCGTGGTGGCCGCTGCAAACTGCAGGTTCATCTGTAACTTCTGGACCGTGAGCTGCAGCTTGAGTATAGCTTCCAAATGTCCTATAAGAAGAAGGGGAAGCAAGGACTATAGGGTGAAGGGGAGGTAGGGAATGGTAGTGGGAGTATGTGGGAGGGTTGGAAGGGTGCTAATGAAGTTAGGAAGATGGTGGAATAGGGGAGAGGGCGCAGGTTTCAGCAGGGATGCATGAAGTGAAGATGCAAATGGGTGAAGGGGAGTGGAGGACAAGGGGCGACCTAGCCTTATGGGGGGGAAGAAGGGGGCGGCCAAAACACTTGGAGGGAAGGGGATTTCAAATTCAAAGTGGCTTTGGAAGTTGGGAGATGGTGTGGGGAAGAGGAGTGATTGTGTTGGAATGGGGAAGATTTGGTTGGAATGGGGAAAATGGTGTTGGAATGGGGAAGATTTTTTTGGAATGGGGAAAATGGTGTTGGAATGGGGAGAGCTCTACCTTGGAACTAGGGGGGAAGTAAATGGGGTGTGGGGAAGTGGAGGGGCCTTAATGGAGGTAGGTGGGGGGTTGGAGGTGGTTGGGAGGAGGAGGAGAGAGGAAAGGGGCGAACCCCTTAGTGAGGAGAGAGAAAGAGAGAGAGGAAAGGGGGGGGGACTCTCTCACCCTAGGGCTTCTCACCCAATTGGATTCACTCCATTGAACTAATCTTTTGAACTCTCAAATGGCATTTTCATTGATTGATTCATTAAGTTGAAATGGGGGGGAATGGGGTCCTATATATAGGAAACCCACATTTCTACAAAAGTCCCTGACAATTGACTCAATGACAAATAACCGAGGGGGTAGGGGAGAGCGCTTGGGCCAGGCCCAATGAATTGGGCCCAATAGCTAACTAGACAACCTAATGACACTCAAACTTAGGGAAATGAACACAAGACCTAGGAACATGACTCAAATAAAAGGGAAAATACATCAAATGACTCAAATAAAAATTACATAGGACTCAAAATTAAATGACTAGGACATCGGACGACGGCGAGACCACCACGCCTGGAAAGCTACTTCGAAAAGCTTTCCAGCAATGTAAGGCTTCCTACCAGGAACTTCGTGGAGATGATGTAGCAGGCTCTGCAAACATGTACCTGGTCTGCTACCTGCGAACTGTGAGTTGTAGGGTGAGGGGGGAAGTTGTGGTGGTGGGAGGGGGCGACCAGATGGCAGGGGGATGGGGCTGGAGCTGGTGGAACGTGGTTGGAGGGGTCTAGGGGTGATGGAGGGAGGGGTGGGGTCTGCTGGAGCCGCAGCTAGGGGAGGGGGAAGTGGGTTACGGCCAGAATGAGAGGGAGAGAGGGAGGGGGGCAGATTGGCAAGGGGTGGAGGGAGATGACTTGAATTCTCCTTAATGGAGAGGGGTTAATGCTGGCCTAGGGGAGGGGAAAGGGTGTGTTGGGGAAGGGAATGGGTGCTTGGGGAGGGGTGTTCTGCCTTGGGAGAGTGAAAGGGTGTATGGGGAGTGCCAAGGGGTTGTGTTGGGAAAGCCAAGAGGTGCCTAGGGAGATGAAGGGTTGCTTTCGGAGATGGAGGAATTAATGGGGGTATTGAATGCTTCTAGGAAGATGAAAGGTTTTGATGAGGTGGAGGGTGAGGTGGATAGTGGGGGCTGATGTGGAGGTGAGGTGGCGGAGAGAGGAGATAGAAGGGGCGCCGAATTCTAGAGAGAGAGGGGAGGGCACAGGTAGGAGAGAGAGGGGGGGATAGGGGGGAGCTTCTCACTCCACTCTAATGGCTTCTCACCAAAAGAAAAGAATTTAAATTAGGATCTGAAATTTTCAAATACTAATTCTTCATTAACCTCAAATGGAGAGAATGGGGTCCTATTTTTAGGGATCCTACAATTTATAACAAGTCCCTGGCTTTTGGACCAATGATAAATAACCAAGGGGGGAAGGGGGTGCCCCTGGGCCTAGCCCACTGAAATGGGCCCATTAACCAACTTAAACAACCAAATGACACATAACTTAGGTAAATGTCTACTTAACCTAGGTACTAGACTCAAATAAAAGGACAATTATAACGGTTTGACTCAAATAAAAATTACATATGACTCCAAATAACTGACTTGATCATGTCGGACGCCTCCGGGGTGAGGAGACGGGCCGTGAGTGCCGAGACGGATGGTGATGACCCCATCAAGGGATGTCGGTGTTGTCAATAGCAGGGGCTTGGCCCTTATCTCGCCCCCGAGCCGTGGGGGCTGACGCAGGGGGAACGGTCTCCGACCCTTCAACCGACGGCGGCAGTAAAACCCTAGAAGGGGGCAGCACATGCCGCGCAGGAAGCGGAGCATGACCCCGAGTAGGAGAAGAGACTCTCTATAATGCCCTGGATCTATATTGGATCTTTATTAGGTCTTTCGGATGCCTCATTTTCAACCGTTCACCATCTCTCTTCGTTCTATCTCGTTTCAGGGTCTCTCGGAGTGGGGTGCACACCGTTGCGGAGCTGGCCGAGGTGAGGACGTGATGGAGTGATCGGGAAGGGGGATGGGGTGTCGGATTGAGCGTGGCGTGGCGCGATCCCTCGGTGGATTCGAAGGAGGCGCAATTCACGTTCCGGGTGATTTTCGACGCGGTTTAGTCGCTTCGGCGCGCGGTTTCTTCGGTGGAGGTAGGGAGAAGGATCATCACTTCGCCCTCTACGTTTTCCCTGCTTCTGTGTGTGGTTTGGCTCTAGAACGGGTTAGATCGGGACAGTTTGGGAAAAACTGATGTTTTTGGGGTTTTCAGGGTTCGTCGAAAATCGGCAACCATTCGCGGCGTAGTTAGTGTCAAAATGACGATTGGGATGTCCGGATCCCATTCACGTAGGTTTCGTGTTGATTGGTCGTCATTCGGGGCCGGTAGGAGTCCAGGAACCCCGGTGACTCATTTTGGGTCGATTTGAGGAAATCGCCCCGATCTCGCGTTCTGATGCGTGCATGTGCCATTTTTGGGTCTCTGGCGTGTTGTATGATCGTGTGTGTCTGTTTCCCCTGTGCTTCGGTGTGAATGAGGCGTGGAACGGGTAGATTCGGCCATTCCACTGTTTGGTCCGCCGTGTCGGTGTAACGGTCGTTCCAGAGACCGTTACACGCTGTGACGGTCCCTCGATAGACCGCCACAACAGTTAGCTATTTTGCGTTCATCGAGGCTAGGTCGGTGTAATGGGCCAGTCTGGACCGTTACATGCCTGTGACGCCCCTGTTGAGGCGCGTCACGGACTAGTCATCTCCTCAGGGTTCGTGTTGGTCGGTTCGCTGTAACGGACTCTCCCTGTGCGTTACAGCCAGGTAACGCGCTTGCTGGTCCGTTACCTGTTGTTTGGTCCATGTCCGGGTTTGTGGCTCTGTTGGCCCTGACACGCTTGCCTTGGTGCGTCAGGTGGTGTAACGCACCTGTCTTGGTGCGTTACATGGTCAGTGTTGTGGCCTTTGGCATGTTGGCCCTGGCGCACCAGTTCTGGTGCGTTAGGCTGGTGTAGCGCGCCTGTAGAGGTGCGTTACAGTCCTTGTGGCCATGATGGCCGTCGTCCTGTCTGTGTGTATGTCTGTGTGTGCTTCTGTGTGTGCCTGTGGTGGCGTCTGTCGTCTTGTTCCAGTGGTCTGGCCGCTTCCCCGTGGGTGTCGGTTGACATTCCTATGAAGGCTAAGACTACGTTTTCGAGTCTGTCGGCAGTTTCCTGTGCTGCCTTTGGTGTTTGAGGTACGGGTGACAGGGCATGATTATCTGTATGTACTTCAGCTCCATGTTTCGTGGTCTTCTCGTGTCATTGCCTTTCGTCAAAGACTCCTTGTGACAGCTCGCGGAGTGGGGCACTTTCCGGCATACGGTTTGTAAGCTAGTCTCCGTCGGCTCCCGGCTGCACCGTAGCGTCCTACGGGGGGTGAAAACTAGCTAGAGGCCTGGCTCAGGTAAAAGCCAGTGTGTGCACACGTGGTTAGGGGCAGAGGACTTATGCTGACGGGCGTGACCCTGACTAGTACTTGTACTGTGGTTCCGCGTGGGTCTGCGACTCGGCCGTGTTCGCCTTCGTCGCGTCGGTCGGTAGTCGAGACACTTGTGGTGTGTGTTGTGGTGCAGTGTAAGACGTCGGTGGACGCATCTGGCCGTTCTCCTGGTTCGGGGATTCTCTATCGCGTGGCGCGTGACTCCCGTGCTTTTCCTGTGTCGTGACCTGTCGGGGTTGGCCTTCCCGCGGCTGTACCTGAGGTCAGTGTCATGTCATATGCATGACGTTCTAGTCATGTGTGGGGCAGTATGCACGACGTTCTGGTCATGTTGTCTGTGCCTATCTAGGTCTTTTCTAGACTTTCTTTTGCATGCTGTTGCTAGGAGTAGTTGGGGGCCGAGGTTAGTTCGGCTTTCCTCTTTTTCCCCTTATCCTTGCTGCTCCCTACTCTTGCTTCCCTTCCTTTTACAGCTTTTCTAGTATAGCTTTCCTACTATTCCTTCGGTTGTTTCCCTTGTTCCGTGTTACTGCATGTTTTTCAGTGGGGATCCGCGTGACCCCTACTGAGCTAGTGACACGAGGCTCACCCCTACTTTTCAGGTGGGGTGACGTGTTCGTTCTGCTTCCGCGGGTCCTGGAGTTTGAGTCGTAGCTGCAAGCTGGTACCTCAGTCAGGCTTCCCCCGACTTCTCGATACATCTTTTCTTTCTGTTGACTGTACTGTTAGACTGCTTGTCTTTCCTTTGGACTGGACTCTGGTATAATTGTTAAATTCAAACTGTTAATTAAAAAGTAATTTTATTTCTGCTACTTTAGCAAACCGATCTAATGAAATTTAATTGCTTACTGTTATATCTCTGTGGCTTCAATGTACTACACGATAATCCTTTCATCCCTTCGGAGCTTTACCGCTCTTGGGAGGCTTCACGGGTTCCAAGTGGTATCAGGTGTATTCGATAGTCCTATCGGGTATATCTAGTATCCGGAATCCGGGTCGTCACAGTTGGTATCAGAGCGTTGTTGTGTAAAGTATATGGGAATCCGAGATATACAGTCTCCAGAGTCCTTAAGTCCAGTACAGTCTTCAGCTGGCGTTAGGTTTCGTGATTCTCATTTATTACTGTCGTGGGTCTTTTCTCGGTGAGCTGCTCGATGCATGACTCGTCCCCTGTAGTCATGTGATCAGCTGCTGTTGTGCCTTGATTTGACCCAGCTTGCAGTTGTGTTCCGTGGTTCTGTGTCCTGTATGGAGCCGGAATCCTGCGGGTGCTGCCGTTGTTGTTGTTTTTGTAAGTGCTGTTTCTCTATGATTTTGTCTGTCTATCATTAGCACTTTGTGGACCAACTCATGTCGGATCGCTTTGCTATACTCTCTTCCCAGGTAGAGTTAGCTTGCGACTTGATCAGATGTCTCGTGGTCCAGTGCTATCGTCTTACCATTGTTTCTCGTGGTTCGTGTCATTTTGTAGTTGTGTTGTCGGGTTGTTCTTCCCTGCTTTTCCTTTGTTAGTCCTTAAATTTCAAGGATGAAATTTCTTAAAGGAGGGGAGGATGTAATGCCCTGGATCTCTATTGGATTTTTATTAGGTCTTTCGGATGCCTCATTTTCAACCGTTCACCATCTCTCTTCGTTCTCTCTCGTTTCAGGGTCTCTCGGAGCGGGGTGCACACCGTTGCGGAGCTGGCCGAAGCGAGGACGTGATGGAGTGATCGGGACGCGAGATGGGGTGTCGGATTGAGCGTGGCGTGGTGCGATCCCTCGGTGGATTCGAAGGAGGCACCGTTCGCGTTCCGGGTGGTTTTCGACGCGGTTTAGTCGCTTCGGCACGCGGTTTCTTCAGTGGAGGTAGGGAGATGGATCATCACTTCGCCCTCTACGTTTTCCCTATTTCTGTGTGTGGTTTGGCGCTAGAACGGGTTAGATCGGGACAGTTTGGGAAAAATCGATGTTTTGGGGTTTTCAGGGTTCGCCGAAAATCGGCAACCATTCGCGGCGTAGTTAGTGTCAAAATGACTGTTGGGATGTTCAGATCCCATTCACGTAGGTTTCGTGTTGATTGGTTGTCATTTGGGGCCGGTAGGAGTCTGGGAACCCCGGTGACTCATATTGGGTCGATTTGAGGAAATCACCCCGATCTCGCGTTCTGATGCGTGCATGTGCCGTTTTTGGGTCTCTGGCATGTTGTATGATCGTGTGTGTCTGTTTCCTCTACGCTTCGGTGTGAATTGGGCGTGGAACGGGCCGATTCGGCCATTCCACTGTTTGGTCCGCCATGTCGGTGTAACGGTCGTTCTAGAGATCGTTACACGCTGTGACGGTCCCTCAATAGACCGTCACAACAGTTAGCTATTTTGCGTTCATCGAGGCTAGGTTGGTGTAACGGACTAGTCTGGACCGTTACATGCCTGTGATGCCCCTGTTGAGGCACGTCACGGCCTAGTCATCTCCTCAGGGTTCGTGTAGCGACCCGGATTCCGGATACCCGGTGCACCCGGTATAAATACCGAATACACGTGATACCACATGGGACCCGCGAGGCCTCCCAAGCGCGGGAAAGCGCCGAAGGGAAAAAGGAGTGTGTGGAATACATTGAAGCCAGCAGATATAACAGTAAGCAATTAAATTTCATTACAATGGATTGCTAAAGTAGCAGAAATAAAATTATCTTTTCATTAATATTCAAGTTTTCAATTATACACCAGAGTCTAGCCCAAGGAAGACAACAAGTCTAGCACAGTACAGTACGACAGAAAGAAACGTACACAGAAGTCGGAAGAAGCCCGACGCAGGTACGGCTGGCAGCTACAACAGCAAACGCGCACTCCACCAAGGACAGCAGCGGCAGACGGCGAAACCCACCTGAAAAGCAGCAAGGGTGAGTCTCAACAGAAACTCAGTAGGGGTCACGCGG
The DNA here is from genome assembly GCA_022559845.1 of Amorphophallus konjac. NCBI lineage: Eukaryota > Viridiplantae > Streptophyta > Magnoliopsida > Alismatales > Araceae > Amorphophallus > Amorphophallus konjac. Next base: position 120,501,241 of record CM040119.1, on the reverse strand, counting down.
ATCCCCACTGGAAAACCGCACAAAGCGAAGGCAACGGAAGCAGCAACAAACGTAGCAAGGACAGCAACGTAGCAAAGCAGGAAAGCTACACTACAAAGCTGTAAAGGAACAGACGGGAAGTAGGAGTAGGGAACACGCAGGAGAGGGTGAGAACCCGCACCAAACAAGCGGCTACCGAACTAACCTCGGTATCCCAAACTACTCCAAACAAAGGCAACAGATGGATGACCCTAAACTCACACAGAAGGGTACACCAGTCTGTCAACCAGCCCCACACAAAGGCGAAGGCGAACGCCGACACCGGGAAACAGACAAAACACGACAGGGAACGTCGTGCACAAAGCCCCGCGCACGATCGGAACATCGCGCGGACGACAAACCACTGACCCCGAGTGCAGCCACGAACGGGCAACTCGCAAAGGTCACAGCGTACAGGAAAACGCCGAAAGCTACGCGTCATGTGACGGAAGCACCCCCTTAAAAAGCCAGCTGCGTCCACTGACGTCTGACGCCGCACCTCAAGTGTCTCACCTACAGTACTGCTGTAACAACAGCAGAGATGTAGACACCAGCTGAACCAAACAGTAACAGCAAAACAAGTAACTAGTCAGGGTCACGCCCGTCGACGTAAGTCCTCAGTCCCTGACCACGTGTGCACACACTGGCTATAGTCTAAGCCAGGTCCTCTAGCTAGTATTCTCCCTCGGCAGGACGCCACCGTTGACTAGGAGCCCGCGGAACTAACTAAAAACCGCTCACTGGGAAAAAACCCTCCGCCATCCGCTAGCGGGTCGGCCCGCGGCCTTAGGCAAGAACAAGTGGAGGCTTCACACGACACAGAAGCTCAAAACACAAGTGCCGAAGTACTAACGGGCAACCACGCCCCTCAACACGCACTTCGAGGCACCAAGTGACAGTATCACCACTGCCGACAACTCAGGACAAGCACTAGACCTCCTACGTAACGATCCTGAGCCAAACGACTCAAAGGTAAGATCGTCACAACAGCGGAACAAGCCGCCAATCGGTCTAATCCTAAGCCAAAGAAACCACGCTCCGCAGAAAACGACACACGGAGACCTGAGGGAGACATCAAGAACCCTCAGCACACCTGGACACGAAAACCGAGGTAGAATAATACCTCGAAGCATCCAGAAGCAGTGTCTTAGGCAGGACAGAACCGCTAAGACACGCGCAAACAAGGTCACATGTCAACCACTGGGTCAGACCAGGTTGACCGAAACCCAAACAAGCACATGCAAAGGTAGGATAAGGAACCCTACCACAAGCAAGAAGACTCCTGGCTACCTTACAACGTAGTCTTAACCCTCATAGGACGTCAAGAGACATCCACGGGACAACGGGCAGACCACAAGGCCAAGCCAAGACACACAGAATCATCGGGCGGAAAACCAAGGCACAAGGAAAGTAACGCACCAGCTCTAGACCGCTACAAGCAAACGACGGTCTAGGTTAGGGCCGTTATTTCCCAAACGACGGACGGACACCAGGCCGTCACTCACACCACCCTGATAACCTACAAACCACGCAAAAGCCAAGTAACGCACGGGAGCAGGGGCGTTACAAGCAAACGACGCACGGGGTCTCCACCGTCACATTCAACAGTGCAGCAACCCAAACCAAAGCGAAGTAACGCGCTAAGCCAGGCGCGTCACTCACGAAACAGCGCGGCAGGGGAGGGCCGTCAGAACCAAACGACGCACGGGGGACCCATCCGTTACTCACAGACGGCATAGCCACCCTCAACCCAACACCACGGCAAACAACGGTCGGAGGCATGCGCGTTACTCACAAACGACGCACGGGGTCCCCACCGTCACACCCAACGGTGCAGTCAACCCAACCTCGACCAAAAGAGAATGTAACGGCCAGGGGCGGGCACGTCACACTCAAACAACGCATAGGGGCACGACCGCTAGAGGCACCGCCTCAACGAGTCAACGTCAGTCAACTGGCAAGTAACGGCCTGGGCAAGGCGCGCCACTTCCATCTAACGCACTGGGTCAAGCGCGTTAGACTAACCGACTCAACCCCAACATAAAACGACGAAGGCGAAGTAACGCACTAACCTAGGCGCGTTACAAGGAAGCGACGCTCCACTCTAGGGCCGTCACTCACCTAGAAGCCAAAGCGCTAAAACGATGCAGACCAAACGACGGTCAGTCGTAGGGCCGCTAAAGACAAGTAACGGTCGCTGGCATGACCGCTACTTCGGTTACGGCGGGAAAACATAGGAATGGCCGGATCGGCCCGTTCCACGCCCCATTCACGCCGAAACGCAGGGGAAACACACCGCAACACCGAATAACAACATTCAAGGGCCAAAATGCCCACATGCAACACCAAAAACGCTCGATCCGGGCGATTTAGACAAATCCACCCTAAGTGGGTCACCGAGGTTCCCGGGCTTCTACCGGCCTCGAATGAACACCGAATCGCACGAAATCAACGTGGATGGGATTCTAACATCCCTGCGGTCATTTAGAAACTAACTGAACCGCAAACGGTCACCGTTTACCGGCCGACCCTAAAAACCACGAAAATCACGGTTTAGGCAAAACAAGCCCAAACACACTCGTTTCCTAGCCGAACGCCGTGCAATGGCAGGGAAAACGAAGGTAAGGAAGCAAGGATCCGTCACCCTACCTCCACCGAAGAAACCGTGCCCCGAAGGGACTAAACCACGCCGAAAACCACTCGCGAACCAATTTCACCGGCTTTGAATCCACCGTTCGGGATCGCGCCAGAATCGATCCGATCCTCGCTCCATCGCGCACCAATCCAGCTCCACGTCCTCGCCAACTCACCCACGGTCGCTCCGTCTGCAGCCGGGGCCAAAGAGGGGGAGAAACGAGAGAGAACGGGAGAGAGAGAGGAGATCGCACGAATGAGGAGGAGAGAGAGGAAAAGAAAAGAAAAAGGAAAAGAAATTAGGAAATTTTCCTAATTTTCGAAAATTCCGAAAATGCGCCGAAAATACACAAATTCAGAAAAATACGCAAAAATAGCCGAAACGACCGGCTCGACGAGTACATCGTCGCTGTAGCATCCACGAGCTCGAGAATTGACAAATAAACTCACCGTAGGGTTCCGTAGCTAGTACGTGAGAAAAACCCACACGGCTCGTCAAACTCAATTCGGAAGCCACAAAAGCGAACCGAAACTCAACGAAACCAATCCGAAACAGATCCGAAAGATCCATTAAAGATCCTACGAGATCCAACGAGATCCAGGGCATTACATCCTCCCCCCCTTCAAAGAATTTCGCCCCCGAAATTCAGGACTAGCAAAGGAGAAGCAGGGAAGAACAACCCAACAGCACAAAACTCGGAAAACACAGCTCAGAGGAACACCGTCAGATCACAATTACAGGTACACACTCAGCTTCCAAGATAGCAAGTCTACAGCACGAGTATGGCACCAAAGTGAATACATCTGACACCTCCGAAGCAAGGGCAACGTCGTTTACGTCTCACCAGAATTAGAGACACGACTGCCACAACCACAGACAACTGAGAAACACAACGACAACACGGCAAGCGGCAGCTTACACAAGGAACGCAGTCCCCATAGCTGACAGCTCGCAACATCATCGGCTCCAGTGCCAAAGGCAACAGGGAACACCTGGCACACAGGACACCAACGACAACAACAACGCTGCTGGACCCGAAACACAATCAAGTCAGTACTCACTCAGACATCACATCTGATCAAGTCGCAAGCTAACTCCACCAGGGAAAGAGAGCACAGCAAGCCAACTGACAAGACCATGGTCCAAGGCAGAGACACAAAATCATAAAGAAACAGCGCCAAAACAACACAACGGCAACACCTGCAGAATTCCGGCTCTACTTAACACGCAGAACCACGGAACACAACTGCAAGCAGGGTCACAACAAGGCACAAAAACAGCTGAACACACGACCACAAGAAACAGGTCACGCATCAGACTGCTCACCAAGAGAAAGACCCACAACAACGAAAAACGACAACAATTTCAGGGAAATGCAACTCAAGGACTAGCAACACGCCTCAAGAGCATAACACCCAAGAAGAAAAAGCAGAGCAAAAGGGTACTTAATCAGCAAGGAATGCCGACAAATTCCCCAACACTCGCACAATTGCCAATGCCAACACAAGAAAACCACGAACAACGGCACGGCAACAACCAAAGTCAAGGCACAAGAAGCCAAGACAAAGCCACATCGAGAAAGGAACAAGACCTCTCGACAAATGGGTAGCCAGCCCACACACTCCAGCTGTACTCTCAACAACGTGCACAGGCAACAGAACAACATCGATAATCGCATCTCAGCACACACCAGACGTCATCGCAATCAACAAAGATCGCAATTCACACGCCACGAGCACTGATCAGGCGAACAACCGATCACAAAGAGCCTAAGTGCAACAAGAGAAGAGCACCAGCTTCAGCGCAAAGCACAAGGAAAGCATCAATCTCAGCTCACCATCACGTCCTGACACGATAAATGAGCCTTCACAACACATCGGCCGTTAGACACAGCACGACAACTACGGTACACAACAGCTCTTAACACCATTACGGAGTCCAAAGCTAAGCAACCGTACAACAAGGAGCAGATCAGGCTTGAAACAAAGCTGTCTACACTTAAGCAGACACAGGACAAAGGCACAACCAAGACAGCAATTCCAAGGCAAACCTCGGAAAGCTTCACCAAAGAGGGATGAGAAGCAACAAGCTCAACAACAACAGCTCACCAGGAAGGGAAAATCCAAGGCTCGCTCGAGCAACTTCTCAATCGAGGCAACACGACAATCGAAGCAACCAAAACAACGAAGCATCAGGAGCTACACAAACTCAAGCTGGGACAACCCAAGCAACGTAAGAACGTGCGTGGCCATCACACCAACGCTAAAAGTCATAAGCCACCTGAGCAAAATACAGAAAATAGCTCGAACAAGGCACTGCAGGTTCATGCCAACCGACACACACTGCCAAGCGCAACACGATCGAGACCAACTTCAAAACCGAACGAAGCACATCGTCATATCCAGACGAGAGCAAAAATCATCTCGCACAGTGCCAACCAAGCACGTACAAGACCACACGCAAAAAGCACCGCGATAAACCATCGCAACACCTACGCCAGCAAGAGACTGTACTGGGCCTAAAGACTCTGGTAACTGTATATCTGGATTTCCATGTATCTCACACGACAATGATCTGATAGCTCAGAAAAGAACTCCGAACATCTCAGAACACTGCTCTGATACCACCTGTAGCGACCCGGATTCCGGATACCCGGTGCACCCGGTATAAATACCGAATACACGTGATACCACATGGGACCCGCGAGGCCTCCCAAGCGCGGGAAAGCGCCGAAGGGAAAAAGGAGTGTGTGGAATACATTGAAGCCAGCAGATATAACAGTAAGCAATTAAATTTCATTACAATGGATTGCTAAAGTAGCAGAAATAAAATTATCTTTTCATTAATATTCAAGTTTTCAATTATACACCAGAGTCTAGCCCAAGGAAGACAACAAGTCTAGCACAGTACAGTACGACAGAAAGAAACGTACACAGAAGTCGGAAGAAGCCCGACGCAGGTACGGCTGGCAGCTACAACAGCAAACGCGCACTCCACCAAGGACAGCAGCGGCAGACGGCGAAACCCACCTGAAAAGCAGCAAGGGTGAGTCTCAACAGAAACTCAGTAGGGGTCACGCGGATCCCCACTGGAAAACCGCACAAAGCGAAGGCAACGGAAGCAGCAACAAACGTAGCAAGGACAGCAACGTAGCAAAGCAGGAAAGCTACACTACAAAGCTGTAAAGGAACAGACGGGAAGTAGGAGTAGGGAACACGCAGGAGAGGGTGAGAACCCGCACCAAACAAGCGGCTACCGAACTAACCTCGGTATCCCAAACTACTCCAAACAAAGGCAACAGATGGATGACCCTAAACTCACACAGAAGGGTACACCAGTCTGTCAACCAGCCCCACACAAAGGCGAAGGCGAACGCCGACACCGGGAAACAGACAAAACACGACAGGGAACGTCGTGCACAAAGCCCCGCGCACGATCGGAACATCGCGCGGACGACAAACCACTGACCCCGAGTGCAGCCACGAACGGGCAACTCGCAAAGGTCACAGCGTACAGGAAAACGCCGAAAGCTACGCGTCATGTGACGGAAGCACCCCCTTAAAAAGCCAGCTGCGTCCACTGACGTCTGACGCCGCACCTCAAGTGTCTCACCTACAGTACTGCTGTAACAACAGCAGAGATGTAGACACCAGCTGAACCAAACAGTAACAGCAAAACAAGTAACTAGTCAGGGTCACGCCCGTCGACGTAAGTCCTCAGTCCCTGACCACGTGTGCACACACTGGCTATAGTCTAAGCCAGGTCCTCTAGCTAGTATTCTCCCTCGGCAGGACGCCACCGTTGACTAGGAGCCCGCGGAACTAACTAAAAACCGCTCACTGGGAAAAAACCCTCCGCCATCCGCTAGCGGGTCGGCCCGCGGCCTTAGGCAAGAACAAGTGGAGGCTTCACACGACACAGAAGCTCAAAACACAAGTGCCGAAGTACTAACGGGCAACCACGCCCCTCAACACGCACTTCGAGGCACCAAGTGACAGTATCACCACTGCCGACAACTCAGGACAAGCACTAGACCTCCTACGTAACGATCCTGAGCCAAACGACTCAAAGGTAAGATCGTCACAACAGCGGAACAAGCCGCCAATCGGTCTAATCCTAAGCCAAAGAAACCACGCTCCGCAGAAAACGACACACGGAGACCTGAGGGAGACATCAAGAACCCTCAGCACACCTGGACACGAAAACCGAGGTAGAACAATACCTCGAAGCATCCAGAAGCAGTGTCTTAGGCAGGACAGAACCGCTAAGACACGCGCAAACAAGGTCACATGTCAACCACTGGGTCAGACCAGGTTGACCGAAACCCAAACAAGCACATGCAAAGGTAGGATAAGGAACCCTACCACAAGCAAGAAGACTCCTGGCTACCTTACAACGTAGTCTTAACCCTCATAGGACGTCAAGAGACATCCACGGGACAACGGGCAGACCACAAGGCCAAGCCAAGACACACAGAATCATCGGGCGGAAAACCAAGGCACAAGGAAAGTAACGCACCAGCTCTAGACCGCTACAAGCAAACGACGGTCTAGGTTAGGGCCGTTATTTCCCAAACGACGGACGGACACCAGGCCGTCACTCACACCACCCTGATAACCTACAAACCACGCAAAAGCCAAGTAACGCACGGGAGCAGGGGCGTTACAAGCAAACGACGCACGGGGTCTCCACCGTCACATTCAACAGTGCAGCAACCCAAACCAAAGCGAAGTAACGCGCTAAGCCAGGCGCGTCACTCACGAAACAGCGCGGCAGGGGAGGGCCGTCAGAACCAAACGACGCACGGGGGACCCATCCGTTACTCACAGACGGCATAGCCACCCTCAACCCAACACCACGGCAAACAACGGTCGGAGGCATGCGCGTTACTCACAAACGACGCACGGGGTCCCCACCGTCACACCCAACGGTGCAGTCAACCCAACCTCGACCAAAAGAGAATGTAACGGCCAGGGGCGGGCACGTCACACTCAAACAACGCATAGGGGCACGACCGCTAGAGGCACCGCCTCAACGAGTCAACGTCAGTCAACTGGCAAGTAACGGCCTGGGCAAGGCGCGCCACTTCCATCTAACGCACTGGGTCAAGCGCGTTAGACTAACCGACTCAACCCCAACATAAAACGACGAAGGCGAAGTAACGCACTAACCTAGGCGCGTTACAAGGAAGCGACGCTCCACTCTAGGGCCGTCACTCACCTAGAAGCCAAAGCGCTAAAACGATGCAGACCAAACGACGGTCAGTCGTAGGGCCGCTAAAGACAAGTAACGGTCGCTGGCATGACCGCTACTTCGGTTACGGCGGGAAAACATAGGAATGGCCGGATCGGCCCGTTCCACGCCCCATTCACGCCGAAACGCAGGGGAAACACACCGCAACACCGAATAACAACATTCAAGGGCCAAAATGCCCACATGCAACACCAAAAACGCTCGATCCGGGCGATTTAGACAAATCCACCCTAAGTGGGTCACCGAGGTTCCCGGGCTTCTACCGGCCTCGAATGAACACCGAATCGCACGAAATCAACGTGGATGGGATTCTAACATCCCTGCGGTCATTTAGAAACTAACTGAACCGCAAACGGTCACCGTTTACCGGCCGACCCTAAAAACCACGAAAATCACGGTTTAGGCAAAACAAGCCCAAACACACTCGTTTCCTAGCCGAACGCCGTGCAATGGCAGGGAAAACGAAGGTAAGGAAGCAAGGATCCGTCACCCTACCTCCACCGAAGAAACCGTGCCCCGAAGGGACTAAACCACGCCGAAAACCACTCGCGAACCAATTTCACCGGCTTTGAATCCACCGTTCGGGATCGCGCCAGAATCGATCCGATCCTCGCTCCATCGCGCACCAATCCAGCTCCACGTCCTCGCCAACTCACCCACGGTCGCTCCGTCTGCAGCCGGGGCCAAAGAGGGGGAGAAACGAGAGAGAACGGGAGAGAGAGAGGAGATCGCACGAATGAGGAGGAGAGAGAGGAAAAGAAAAGAAAAAGGAAAAGAAATTAGGAAATTTTCCTAATTTTCGAAAATTCCGAAAATGCGCCGAAAATACACAAATTCAGAAAAATACGCAAAAATAGCCGAAACGACCGGCTCGACGAGTACATCGTCGCTGTAGCATCCACGAGCTCGAGAATTGACAAATAAACTCACCGTAGGGTTCCGTAGCTAGTACGTGAGAAAAACCCACACGGCTCGTCAAACTCAATTCGGAAGCCACAAAAGCGAACCGAAACTCAACGAAACCAATCCGAAACAGATCCGAAAGATCCATTAAAGATCCTACGAGATCCAACGAGATCCAGGGCATTACAGTTCGTGTCGGTCGGTTCGTTGTAACGGACTCTCCCTGTGCGTTACAGCCAGGTAACGCGCTTGCTGGTCCGTTACGTGTTGTTTGGTCCATGTCCGGGTTTGTGGCTCTGTTGGCCCTGACACGCTTGCCTTGGTGCGTCAGGTGGTGTAACGCACCTGTCTTGGTGCGTTACATGGTCAGTGTTGTGGCCTTTGGCCTGTTGGCCTTGGCGCACCAGTTCTAGTGCGTTAGGCTGGTGTAGCGCGCCTGTAGAGGTGTGTTACAGTCCTTGTGGCCGTGATGGCCGTCGTCCTGTCTGTGTGTGTGTCTGTGTGTGCGTCTATGTGTGCCTGTAGTGGCGTCTGTCGACCTGCTCTCGTGGTCTGGCCGCTTCCCCGTGGGTGTCGGTTGACATTCCTATGAAGGCTAAGACTACGTTTCCGAGTCTGTCGGCAGTTTCCTGTGCTGCCTTTGGTGTTTGAGGTACGGGTGACAGGGCATGATTTTCAGTATGTACTTCAGCTCCGTGTTTTATGGTCTTCTCGTGTCGTTGCCTTTTGTCACAGACTCCTTGTGACAGCTCGCGGAGCGGGGCACTTTCCGGTATACGGTTTGTAAGCTAGTCTCCGTCGGCTTCCGGCTGCACCGTAGCATCCTACGGGGGGAGAAAACTAGCTAGAGGCCTGGCTCAGGTAAAAGCCAGTGTGTGCACACGTGGTCAGGGGCAGAGGACTTACGCCGACGGGCGTGACCCGGACTAGTACTTGTACTGTGGTTCCGCGTGGGTCTGCGACTCAGCCGTGTTCGCCTTCGTCGCGTCGGTCGGTAGTCGAGACACTTGTGGTGTGTGTTGTGTTGCAGTGTAAGACGTCGGTGGATGCATCTGGCCGTTCTCCTAGTGCGGGGATTCTCTGTCGCGTGGCGCGCGACTCCCGTGCTTTTCCTGTGTCGTGACCTGTCGGGGTTGGCCTTCCCGCGGTTGTACCCGAGGTTAGTGTCATGTCGTATGCATGGCGTTCTAGTCATGTGTGGGGCAGTGTGCATGACGTTCTAGTCATGTTGTCTGTGCCTGTCTAGGTCTTTTCTAGACTTTCTTTTGCATGCTGTTGCTAGGAGTAGTTGGGGGCCGAGGTTAGTTCGGCTTTCCTCTTTTTCCCCTTATCCTTGCTGCTCCCTACTCTTGCTTCCCTTCCTTTTACAACTTTTCTAGTATAGCTTTCCTACTGTTCCTTCGGTTGTTTCCCTTGTTCCGTGTTACTGCGTGTTTTCAGTGGGGATCCGCATGACCCCTACTGAGCCAGTGACACGAGGCTCACCCCTACTTTTCAGGTGGGGTGACATGTTCGTTCTGCTTCCGCGGGTCCTAGAGTTCGAGTCGTAGTTGCAAGCTGGTACCTCAGTCGGGCTTCCCCCGACTTCTCGATACGTCTTTTCTTTCTGTTGACTGTACTATTAGACTGCTTGTCTTTCCTTTGGACTGGACTCTGGTATAATTGTTAAATTGAAATTGTTAATTAAAAAGTAATTTTATTTCTGCTACTTTAGCAAACTGATCTAATGAAATTTAATTGCTTACTATTATATCTCTGTGGCTTTAATGTACTACACGACAATCCTTTCATCCCTTCGGAGCTTTACCGCTCTTGGGAGGCTTCACGGGTTCCAAGTGGTATAAGGTGTATTCGATAGTCCTATCGGGTATATCTGGTATCCGAAATCCAGGTCGTCACACTCTCCCCCTCTTCCTCGCCCGACGCTGGTTATCCACCGCCGCCAGAGCATCCTCAGTTAGGGAGGCGCGACTGCCACCGGCCATGAAGGACTCCTCACCCACAGCGCTAGTAGTTACTTCCGGAGAGCCTCGCTGAGGGCTAGGCCCTCCACTCGCTACAGATGCTGTCGGCAAGCGCACCAAGGGGACGCCGACTGGGACCGGGTACTATAGTTCCCCCGTGGTGAATGCAACCTCGGCTTGGGGGGCGACAATCGACACATGACCGGTCCCCGGAGCGACATGGTCCACAGGGCGGGGAGCAAACCGTGGCAACCTGACAACCTCGTAGCTCCACGCCGGAACCTCAGGCACCCTTGAAACCAGAACATGATCAGTTTAATCTAGCTGGCCGCCAGTACAATCCGACGAAAAGTCGAGACCAGTACCCAGCGGCAACGGAGAAATCAACCCCAACTCTCAGAGCAGCACCGGGGTAAGCACGAAGTCCGCGTCAACAAGTGGGTACCAGAGGATGGCGTCTACCTTCCTCTGATCTTCGGCCCTGAGCGGGGGCTTCTTATCGGCCCAGATAGGGGGGGTGCCCCTAAACCTCCAGCTGTCAGAATGGTCGTAACCACTCCACTCGACAATATACACGTACCGTTGCGACCAACCCTTGAGGTTGGCCGCAGTGGAAGACACTTGGATGAGCTTCAGGCCAGTCCGGGCCTTGAAATAGGCAAAGGTCGTATCAACCGGGCAGCGCTGGATGAAGTAGAATTGCTGAAAAAGATGGAGGTTAGGCTCCACCGACGCTCTCCGGCACGCATAGAGGAACACATTAAGGATGTAGTAAGAATTGGGGGACAACTCCTCTGGGCACCGTCCGTAATAATGGAGAACAGACGTGATAAAAGGATGCGCGGGAACGTGAAAGCCCGCCTAGAAGGACGCTACAGGGACCAGAAATCCCCCCGGAGGAAGGCTCCACATATCATCATCAACAGTTGGGAAGACGATGTCGTACTCGGGGGGAATCTGGAAGGCCTCCCGCAACCCACGAATCACCTTGTAAGCCACTAATGGTGGAGAACTGGGTCGACTAGCGCCCGCGCCCGAGGTGCTCGGCGCACCACCATGACCATGAGCCTCTTCCTCAGAAGAGGAAGAGCTGACTCGAGGGATCCTCCTACGGGGAGGCATAACTACGGAAGGGGAAAAATGCAAAGGAAGAAGGATCCTCACCGGGTAAAGGGAGGAAGACGCTTACGACGAATACGACAACCAGCAGGACGCGGATGTAATCGGCGGGAGACCTCGCAGCGGTTCTTATAACCACCCACGATGGATCGGCACTATTCCCCCTTGAGGGGCAGGTGAAAGGACGCCGGCCGCTATGAAAGTACGGCTACCGGTGTCAGATGACCGTTCGAGAGCCCGTGCTCCCAGAACAGGACAAGACGCGAATCATGATTACCCGCGTGGCCTCTACCACCGTCAGGTGCGCCTTGCACGCCAAGCAGGTCCCCAACAACGCCCATAGTACGAGGAAGCCGGCTCCAGATCTCACACTCCCGAAGACCCTCTCAAGGCCGACTCTCAGCCCCCTGCGTGGTGCTCGGCAACTGAGAGTAGGGGGGAAGTGAGGAGGGTAAATCCAGTTTAACCCAAGAACGGCCTAGTAACAGTAGGCCCACGACAGATAGCTCTCAAGGGAGCGCGCCCAAGCAGCTGGTATGCAGGTGAGGCCCACTAAGGGGAGACCCAACCCAAAAGAGCATCGGATTCTACAAGGCGTAAGGGTTGCGGCCCAAGCATAGTTATCGCTGGAGGACTCTCCGGCGACCGACCGTTGCCCCCGTGACATTGGCCTTGACCCCATAACAGGCGAGCACGCCCCACGAGCACCGTAAGACTCGCCCCGGGACCGGTCAACGCCGGGGTAATCACCCCCCAACAGGAAACTTCCGCCGTTATAGCGGAGAAGGTTACTCTACTACGAACGCCCTTCCCTATCAAGGGATGAGACTCCTCGCTCCAGGACAACCCCTATAAAAGGAAGAACGACAGAGAAGACAAACACGGTAGATTCTTCTACTAAACCCCATACTGATACGCAAGAGAATAGAGCTATTGATCCTGCGGGATAACAAGAAGGAAGCAGCCACGACCGACACTGAAGGGGAAACTCTCCTCCGGCGACCTTACCACCCAGCGAGCACTCTCCGAGTGAGCATTGGGAGCGGCGAGCACTCGTTCTGAGGATCTACATGACCCTTCAGCCTGCGACTACGATTCCCTTCTCTCTCAACTTGCTCTTCTCTATTCTTTATTTAACCTTTGCTGACTTAAGCATCGAAGGGTTGTCCCCTGAGGTAACACTCGGGACTCTTTTTGACGCCTTTCCGACTTCTGGTGTGCAGGCTTCCACGGGCGCGAGACGAATTTTCTAATAAATAAATAGAGAAGGTGATACGTGACATAGGAATCATTTTCCTATCTCTACATCTCTCTTTTTATAAATCCGAAAAAGGACCTTATCTCTCGTTCTCCATCTAGATGTGGTTAGGCTACAGTGAGAGTTGAGGAAACCTCGACGCCAATCTCGCGTGCTTCTTCACGAGGATGATCTTTAGACTCATTTTTTCCTCTCCATCTGGTCGTTGGAGGTGAGGAAACCTCGACGCCAACCTCACGTGCTTCTTCACGAGGATGATCTTTAGACTCATTTTTTCTTCTCCATCTGGTCGTAGACATCCCACGTTGTTGCTTTGTGACTATTCTCATCCCCTGAGTACGCTAATCTATGTGATATGAATGTTGGCTCCAAGTCATTCCGCCGTGCATTTCTGTTCGTACGTTATTACGTTTCTAACATTGGTTTGCTACTAATAAAAGTTAATTTTAATTTTATTTTTGGCCTTTGGCCCAATGATCGCGAACCAGGAGATAATGGGGAGGGAAATCGTCCTGGCACACAAGATTGGCTCGAAGCCTCCATGGAATTTTAATTTTATTTTCTTGCGCACTGTAGTGTGTGGAGAGGGTAGGGGTGGGATCCAGCCTGCATCCTTCCCCGACTAGGCGAAAGGGCTGAACCACCGTGTCAAGAGCTTAATTCTAATTGAATCCTGTTACTTCAATGGAGTGTGACGACACATAACCAAGGGGCAATTTAATCATGTCGTGAGGTAAGGATCTATTACCAACTGCTTTCGTACATATAAATAAACATGTGAGGAACATGCTGAGTTTTGGATCAACGTAACATCATTTGGGATAAGACACCATCGACTATCCATGCGATCAAATCATATATATTCATGTATAAATATATTATATGACTATACGAGCATTTGATAAATATTTGATGCTTACAAAAGCCAATCTTTCATATGCCTTCGGATATTGAGATTGCCTGTCTTATCTTACGGGGGCATAATTTTGCGAAGAATAATGTTTCATGTCACCATATAGCATGTATTTTTATTGACCTCCCCAAAACGTGAAAAATACTCTTTTTTACGTAAAAAAATATGTCCCCGTCGTATCCTTACGACACATTTTTTTTACATTAAAGATCAAACTTGATCGACGAAAAAATATAAGACTGAAATATTTTATAACACTAAAATATTTTATATACAAATAAAATAATTTATTATAAGAATGAAATATTTTATTTGACTTCATAAATAAACTAATGAAATATTTTGTACAAATGAAATATTTTATTACATATACGTAATATTTGTTATAAGGCTAAAATATTACATAAATGAAACATTTTGTTACAAGAACGAAACCTAATAAAATGTTTCAATTTTATACCAAAATATTTCTGAAGAGGCGAGATCTCGCGCTGGGTCCTGAGCGGACTATGGATCACCAGAAGATGAATCTGCAAGAGAGGGAAACGTATCAGAGGGCCCAGGGGATCTCCCTGGGGTAAAACCCTCCGATGGCTAAGTCAGTAGAGCTATGGTGGAAGCAATAATGAGGGGAGGAGAGAGCTGATGCGCGAGAATCCTCTCCACCAAAGGGTGAAGCGAATCGTGCTCAGGAGTTTAGGGTGTGTGAATGCTTAGTTCATCTTACCATCTTCCAGAGGGTATCCCTTGCTTAAATAGTGCGCCGCCTTCAGGAGTCCAGTAAGCTGAGGGGTTCCCGGCGGGAGTTACGTCTTTAACGGGGGCTTTCATGGCCTGATCGTGGGAACGTTATCCCCTTGGAGTCCGGCGGCTCCCCTGACTCTCCCGCTGACGGAGGACTCTGAACGGCTGCACCTGCAGATAATCAACCGGCCTTACCGAGCCTCGGGGATGCTAGCTCATGTCCGAGCGATAGGCATGGCCCGGCGAGGGTGGGGTCGGATAGGTCGGCTGGAGCCTATCTCTCTCGGACGGGGAGAGGGCTTTAGGCCGGACCTTCCTCAGGACCTGACCGTTGTCTCGGGCCCTCCGAGCCTAGAAGGCCGCCGGGGAGAGTTAGTTCCTCGAGTCTTATTTATTGGGCTTTTCTCCCTAAGTGGGCCCTGTGGGCTATCACTCGGGTGGGCTCGCCCGATTGGACCTTGTGGGTCTTGTTGGGCTGCCTTTGTGGTGGGCTGCGGAAATCCCCCTCTCCACTTGTCCCCCTCCTACTCCCGAGCCAAGGAGGCTCGGATGAGTATTTTTTCGAGGCTTTGGACCGGCGTGGCTCAGGTGGGTGGAATTCCGTTGGCGTTATGGAGCCGCTTATAGCGGTCGCCGAGGCCCGTAATGATGATCCTGACGGATTCGAAACGAAGGGGCCCCCCTTTTTCTCAGAGCACGGAACGGCGCGCCGCCACCCTCAGGGGTTTATAAGGGGCGCTGTTCATCGTTCTAGGCTTCCAGGGTTTTAGGCTTTCCTTACTTCTTGATGCGCCGTGAGAGCACAGCGGAGACGCGGAGCCTTGCGGCGGCGTTTGAGGAGTTGGCGAGGATAACCGCAGAGGCGGTCCGGCAACTTCCTTCTCCCCCGGAGTCTTCGAGCTCGTACGAGGGATCTCTTCCCGACTCGATGGCGGATCAGAGTCCGGAGCTTGTGCCGGTGAGGCGGGAACCCGTCCCCGACTGTAGTGAGTTGGGGGAAGCGGAGGTGCGGAGGCTGGAGCATCGTTTTCGCCTGCCTCTCAGATACAGCTTTGTCGCCGCCACTCCGTACGAGACGAGTCTGGATGATCGTGATGAGCTCATTTGCACCTTCCTTCTGGCTTGGAAAAGTGGGTTTCGGCTCCCTTTCGATTCTTTCGTGCTGCAGCTTCTTAATTTTTTCCGGTTGGCGCCTATTCAGTTGGTGGCCAACTCCTATCTTCTTCTTTCGGCCTTCGGGATTCTTTGTCGTCAGAACGATATTTTTCCTTCTTTGGACCTCTTCCACTTCTTTTTCGAGTTGAAGGCGCACCCGTCGGCGGGGAAAGGCTTCTACTTCATCCAGGCGTAGAGGAATAGGAGCTGCATCTCGCTTGCGGCGAAGGACTCCTCGCACAAGGGGTGGAAGACCCAATTCTTCTGGGTGAAGGCGGTGGCGACGGACGAGATCTGGAGATGCCGGACCTCGCCCAACTTTCACCCGAATCTGCCCCCTCGCCAGGAGGAGTTCCCCCCCCCCACGTGGAGCAGCAGGCTGCCCGTCTGCTGGAGAACCGTCAGTCGACCGAGGAGCTGGTGACGCCGGAGAACATCGAACGGTGTCTTCTCTCGCGGTTGACGTCGGCAGGTACAGCTCTTGAGGCTCTTTTTCGGGGGTGGTAGCTCTTTTCCTCCTCTTGACTGGGGCTTCTTCTTGTTGCAGACGTGAGGCGGGAGCCTCTGGAGGAGGCGGCCGAGGTCATCGATCTGGGAGATGACTCGGCATCCGATGAGCCTGATGCCCCGGTGGGTTGCGTCCATGCCCGAGATAAGGGCAAGGGGGCGGCCCCCGAGGGGACTTCTCGATCGACAGGCCTGAAGCGCAAGGATCCCCTGGCGGGGAAGTTGCGGGAGGCCGTGAAGGCCAGGAAAAGGGCCAAGAAAGCCGGCCTTCCTACCGCCGTCGGGGGCCATTCTGGCTCGGCGGCGCTCCCCCCTCGGGGGCAGGATGGGGCCGACCCCTCCGGGCTAGCTCTCCCATCCGCCGGGCGAGAGGGGGCCGAGGAGACCAGGGGCCCCGCAGAGGGAGGTGATGGGTCGGCTCTCCCCTCTGTGGGGGCAGAGGGGGCCGATGCCGATGTGGCCGGCGCTGGGACCGAGGGATTGGTCGGCGCGGATGGGGGTTCGCCCGCGAGGGCGTCGCAACCCCAAGTGCCGGCAGTTGCTGGTGCGGTTGATCCCGCGGCGCCGGTCGAGGGTGGGGGTTCGCCCGGGGAGGCGTTGCAACCCCAACCGACCGTGGCGAGCGGGGCGGTCAGCTTTGCTGCCCGAACAGGGTCTTCTGGCGGGGTGCCCAGGGTGGAGCAGTCCCCTTTGCCGGAACCTCTGGTCAGGCTCGGTATCTCGGGCGACTTGTACCGGCTCTGCCGGTCGATCGCCGAGAGGACGAGGGGGGGAGAAAGGCGCAGCACTCTCGCCGGGGTCCTTGATATCCTGATGGAGGGCGGCCTGGTCATAGCTCGGACAGCGGCCGTGATGGCAGAGGCGCAAGTCCGGACGGAGGCGGAGCGGTCGAGGCTCGCCTGGACCCTTGGTGGATGCGAGGGGAAACTAGCCCGGCTCGAGGGGGAGCATGAGGGGCTCCGGCGGGAGTTCCTCGCATTCAGGGAGTTGGCGCGGTCGAGCCGACGGGAAGCCGAGGCGCTGGACGAGCAGCTAGCAAGGGCCCGAGAATCGCTCGAGAGGAAGAGCAAACGTCTAGAAGACGAGCGTCAATGTCACATCGAGCTGGACGGCCTCTGGGAGCTTGAGCGCGGCGAGCTGCAGGATCGGGCGGAGGACGCGGAGCGCCTTCGCGCTGAGGCCGAGGCGGACCGAGCCCGGGCGGAGGGTCGGACGATCGAAGCCGAGCGGAGGATGACCGAGCTAGAGGAGCGTCTGGCGAGGGCGGAAGAGCGTGCGGCCGAGGCGGAGCGGGCTCGGGACGGGCAGGTCGAGGCGGAGGCGATCGAGCGCTACAAAGGCTCGGAAGCTTACTCGGCCGACCTGATTGAAGCTGCCCTACCCTACTACGAGGTAGTGCTCCGCCGGGGTGCTCGAAAGGGATTCAGGCAGGGCTATCGCCGGGCGATGAGCTATGCCAATGAGCACCTTGCCGGGGGTGATTTTCCTTACGGCCAGAGTTATGACTCGGATGAGTCAGTTTCCAGCTCCTCATCCTCGGCCGGGGAAGAACCGGAGGAGTCACCTCCAGCGGGGTCACCAACTCCGGAGGCTCCAGGAGGGCTCACGACCGGGACAGTTCTCGCACAGGCGAGGTCAGTGTCCGGGCCGGCCGTCACCGAAGGCACCGGGGGTGACGCGTCCCCTACTGCTGTTCCCGAGCTTCAAAGTGGGCCCGAGGCCTGATGTATTATGCTTTGTTTTGCCCCTTCCCCTTTTTGTTTGTTTTTCCTTTTGTAAGAGGATTTCTTTAAGGGAGGCAATAAAGGACTTACTTCGTTTGATCGTTATCTTTGCCGTGATTTGGCTGGCGTATCGGGGGAAGTTGGAAGGTGCCGATATTTTCTGCACCGTTCTCGCATGCCGATTCGGGAGACTTCTGGCGGGGCGTCCTTTCATTCCACCATGCTTTGAAAGTCGAGGTGCTTCGCGAATCCCGCTAGGGCGGGGGCCGAGGAATTGGAGGTGACCTTCCAAGGGAGGTCCTATAGCGTGTTTTCGAGGGGGGAGTCATTTAAGGCGCGTGGCCTCCCTTGGCCTATAAAAAAGACCGAAGGGTGCTCCTTCCCTCTTAACACTTAGGACTCTCGCCGGCGGTTTGCTCTTGTTCCCTCGTTTTCGCTCTGCGTTGCGCCGCCGCGATCGGAGCATGGAGGACCCTTCAGAAGATGACGCCACAGGCGACGGGGAGCGGCCGGTTCCAGCTGTCCTGGAATATTGGTCGGGTCCCACGGTCGCCGCGCGTGCATGAGACGGGTCCGACGGTCGCCGCGCGGATCTGGAGAGGGCTTCGACGTGCGGGGGCATGCCGTTTGCCTCCTCTTGACTCCGGCGAGGCTTCCGGGCGGACGCCGAGATGGAGGGTGGATGGGGGAGTTAGGGATGCCGGCCGCCATTCCCCTCCGTGGGAAGGGAGGAGGCGGCTCCAGTTCCTTCCTCACCTCTGTCCGTAGCCTCTTTCTCTCTCTTTTGTTCTTCATTTCTTTCACTCTTCGGGGGCTGCTTGCTTTCTGTTCGCCTCCAAAGAGTTGGTAGTTTGGCAGAGAGGAGACCTTCACGGCGCTCCTTTTTCCAGGTTGTTGCCAACTTGGAAGGTAGCCTTCCTCGCGTGAAAGGTGGCCTTCTCCTTGCTGTCCCTCTGTCACCTTTGTCACGGTCCACCCGAGCCAACTGGGTCGACCATCTCTTGTCCGAGCCAGTTTCTACGCGAGGCAGAGTCAGTGGCTGGATGCGAGAAGGTCAAGACCGGGTCGGTCGGGCGATGGCCGTTTGCCGCGGTGCTAGATGGATTTTTGCTTTTCACTATGTAATGTACTGGCAGTTGCCTTTCTGATGTACCAACAGTTATCTTGAATGAATGCAAGAAAGGGGGTTTATTTTACCCGATTTGTCGATACAGTTTTCAGAAATAAAATCTGCGTAGTGTGGTTGCGTTCCATGTCCGGGGAATGGGTTCCCCTTCCATTGTGGCTAACCTGTACGCACCTTTCCCGAGCGTCTCGATCACTCGGTAGGGGCCTTCCCAGTTGGGGGATAGCTTGCCCGCCGCCTCCAGTGGTCGAGAGACTTCGGTCTTCCTAAGGACGAAGTCCCCTGGTTGGATTTGTCAGCCTCGGACCTTAGTGTTGTAGTACCGAGTGAGGCGGCGCTGGTATTCCGTAGCTCGGACGTTCGCGATCTCTCGGAGTTCGTCTGTCAGGTCGAGGTTCTCGAGCAACTTCTGCTCGTTTGCCTCGGGCGAAAAGCTGATCACTCGGAGAGACGGATTGGCGATCTCTAACGGAACGACGGCTTCGGTGCCATATACCAGCTGAAAAGGGGTCTCACCGGTTGCCGTCCTGGGGGTCGTTCGGTGCGACCATAGTACGCTAGGCAGTTCCTCGAGCCAGCTACCCTTAGCCTTGCCGAGTCTGGTTTTTATGCCTTTCAAGATGGTCTTGTTGGCATTTTCAACCAGCCCGTTGGCCTGAGGGTGGGCGACCGAAGTGAAGTGGTTGCGGATATTTAGGTCGGCGCATCTGTCTCGGAAGTACCGAGAGTCGAATTGCCGCCCGTTATCGCTCACTATCACTCGGGGGATGCCAAAGCGACAGATGATCGATTTCCATACGAAACCCCAGACGACTGTCTCGGTGATCCTAGCTGTTGCTTCAGCCTCGATCCACTTGGTGAAGTAGTCGATGGCGATGATGATGAACTTCTTATGGGATTGAGCCGTTGGGAATGGCCCAAGGATGTCAATCCCCCGCCGAGCGAAAGGGTAGGGCTCGGTAAGGGTGACAAGTTCCGTGGCCGGCTGATGGACCAAATGGTCGAACCGCTGGCAACGGTCGCAATGTTGTACGTAAGCCGTGCAGTCGCGCTGCAGGGTCGGCCACCAGTACCCTTGCCTTAGCAAGATTCTGGCCAGCGACCGACCTCCTGAATGTGCTCCGCATAGGCCTTGATGAATCTCTTCAACAGCTTGGCTTGCTTCGTCGGGATCGAGACACTTCAAAAGGGGCCCGGAGAACGATCTTCGGTAGAGAGCGTTGTCGAGGATGACGAAGCGCCGAGCTTGGTATTTATTTCGGCGGGCTTCCCGAGGGTCAGAGGGCTCCCGGGAGTCCCGTAGCCAGGACAGGTAGGGGGAGCGCCAGTCGCCGGGAGTGGCCGAGTCAATGGCGAGGAGCTCCGAGTCTATGCTCGGGCGCTCTAGCTCTTCTAGGAGGACCGATCGTGTACCTTCCGGGTCTAGGGAGGAGGCCAGTCGGGAGAGGGCGTCCGCCCGAGAGTTTTGCTCCCGAGCTATTCGGACTACCCCGAACTCCTCGAACTGCTGGGTCAGGCTCCGGACCAACTGTAGGTATTTGATCATAGGTACCTCTCGAGCTTCGTACTCGCCATTGAGCTGACTTGCAACTAGCTGGGAGTCGGTGTGGATCCTGACTCGCTCGACCCCCAACCGTCGGGCCATGCGGGCTCCCGAGATAAGGGCCTCGTACTCGGAAGCATTGTTGGACGCCAGAAAGTTGAACTTTAGGGCGTATTGCAACTCTATTCCTTCGGGGGACCTTAGGAGGATCCCTGTGCCGCTACCGACCGAGTTGGACGATCCATCGACGAACAGCTCCCAGGTTGGCCCGGTTGCTGTCGGAGGTCTGTCCTCGACCGGAACGGTGCTCTCGGCGATGAAGTCGGCGAGTGCTTGTCCTTTGATAGCTGATCGCGGCCGATACGAGATGTCGTAGGCCCCGAGCATGATGGCCCATTTGACGAGTCGCCCCGAGGCTTCGGGATGGGCCAGAATCTTCTTCAGTGGCTCGCCGGTTAGCACGGTGATGGGATGCCCCTGGAAGTAGGGTCGGAGACGCTTTGCGGAGGTAACCAACGCTAGCACGAGTTTCTCGGTTGCGGGGTACCTCCGCTCGGCTTCGCCGAGCACCTTGCTGGTGTAGTAGACCGGCCTCTCGATCCCCGAGTCATTTCTGACTAGGACCGAGCTGACCGTTGATGGCATCGCCGAGAGATAGAGCAACAAGACCTTGCCCGGACGGGCTTGGAAAGCACCGGGGGCGAAGCCAGGAACTCTTTGAGCTCGGCGAACGCTGTTTGGCATTCCCCATCCCATGCGAACGTAGCAGATGCTATCTTGGGCCCCCTCATCAGCTTGAAGAAGGGCAAGCATCGTTCGGCCGCACGGGACAGGAAACGACTGAGAGCAGCGACACGCCCCGTCAGACGCTGGACGTCTTTAATGCATGTGGGCGGGCGCATGTCCAGGATGGCCTGGACCTTGTCGGGGTTGGCTTCGATCCCTCGCTGAGTGACCAGGAAACCCAGGAACTTCCCGGATCTTACTCCAAAGGCGCACTTGGCGGGGTTGAGCTTCATGCAGTACTTCAGGAGGGTGCCGAAAGTCTCGGCGAGGTCGGTGAAGTGGTCTTGGGCCCTCGGGGTCTCACGGTGGTGTCGAGTTTGAGCTTGTGTGTCACAGTCTCCTCTGGTATACCAGGGAGTTGATCATCGGACCAAGCAAAGACCCGAACATACTCAGAAAGAAACTCCTTGTATTACTGCTGTTCCTCTGGTGGTAGGTCGGCGCCGATCCTTACTCCTAGGGCCGGGTCGTCGTTCAGGAATACCGTTAATAACTCGCCACCGGGCTCGGTGGTCACGGCTCTTCCTTCGACTCCCCTGGGGCCCTTATCCTTCCCGTCCGGTCTTGAGGCTTCCACCGAGATATTGTAGCACCTTCTAGCCGTGGCCTGGTTACCTCAGACTTCCCCCAACCCGTTTTTGGTGGAAAACTTCATTTTTTGGTGATAGGTAGATGGTACGGCCTTTATTCGGCTGAGAATTTTTCGGCCGAAAATGGCATTGTACGCTATCATACCTTTAATCACTATGAAGTCCACTATGACCGTAACGGTTTTGGGTGGGGTGCTGATAGTGACCGGCAGGCTTAGGGCTCCCTCGGGGTAGGTGGCCAGGCCATTAAACCCGCAAAGGGGCGTTCGGATCGGGCGGAGTTCGGATGGGTCTTCCCCCATCTTGAGAAAACAGTCATAAGATAATACATCGGGGGCGCTCCCATTATCAACCAAAATCCTGTCTACATTACAGTGATTTATCGTGGCCGAGATAACGAGGGCATCGTCATGCGGGGTGCTCAGCCCTTCCAGGTCTTGGTCGGAGAAGACTATGACCTGGGGCTCCATCGGCGGGCCTCTGGGGGGCTCTAAGGCTCGGCTGGCTCGCTCGGCATGACGTTTCCTCCCTCGACTGGTGTCGCCGCCCGATGCCGCTCCTCCGGAGATGACGTTGATGTAGACCCCTCGGGGGGCGTTGTCGATCTCCTCTGCGGCGTCTCGGTCTTCTTTGTGCCCGGTCGTGAACCGGGCTAGGTGCCCCAGACGGATGAGGCGCTCGATCTCTTCCTGGAGCTGATGGCAATCTCCGGTGTGGTGCCCGTGGTCGCCGTGGAACAGGCAATGCCTGTCCCGCTTGCGGTTCTTCGACCTCATTGGCTCGGGCTGGCGGAGAAGTCCCGAGTCTTTGATGTCTTCATAGATCTCGTAGACTGGCGCGGTCAAGGGGGTGTACCGCTCGTACTTTCTCTTGCGCTCTCCTTCTCGATCGCGCTTCTTACTCGAGCCAGGATTTGGCTCGGAGGTCCGCTTTTTGTCCCCCTCCCGACCCGAGCCGGTTGCGTCTCGGCAGGCGCTGAGTACTTCTTCGCACTCGGCGTGGCGCAGTGCCAGAGTCACTAGCTCGACAAGGGTCGAGGGAGGGTGGAGGACAAGCTCGCGGCGGAGATTCTCGTCCCGGGTGCCCCCGGTCAGTGCGGTTGTGGCTGAGGCCACATCCAGGCGGGGGATCCTGAGGGCTTCCGATTTAAATCGGTGGACGTAAGTCCAGAGCCTCTCCCCTTGCGCCTGTTTGAGGGCCAGGAGCCCCGCTACTGACCTTGGGGGGGCGCTACCGGCGAAACTCTCCTTGAAAATTCGCCCGAATTGCCTGAAGTCTCGAATGGACCCAGGGGCGAGGGCCCGGAACCATGCCTGAGCACCTTGGACTAGGGTGGCCGCGAAGGCTCGGCATTTGATGGGATCCGGCGTTCCATGAAGAGTCACCAGGGCGTCGAAGCTATCGTAGTGGTCGGCTGGGTCGCCCTGGCCGTCGTAGAGTTTGAAGGTTGGAATGGAGGCTCTGGGAGAGACCTCTGCCTTCAAGATGTACTCGGAGAAAGGGGATTTCTCCTCGTCCTCCGGGGGAGAGGTCTTCTGCAGGGCGCGGAGGGCGCACTCTTGCTCTGCGAACCGTCTCTCGAAATCTCGCAGCCGGAGGGACAGCTCTGGCTGCAGTTGCACCGTGGGGCTGGGGGGGGGGCGTCTTGGCGATCTCACGGGGCACTAGTGCCCGGGCGCGGCGGCCTCGCCCCCTGCTTCCCTCTCCTCGGCGTGGAGGAAGCCTCTTGCTCCGCAGGCGGAGCTTGCGAGGGTCCTCCGACGTCGTTGCGGAGGAGCTGTCGGCCGCGGAGGGTGAAGCGGCCTCCGGCGGTGTGCTGCGTCGCACTCCTTCGAGGGGGACTTCCTGACGGGGCGCGGGACCTTGCGTCCCTGGCCGCCTGGGCCCTCATGAGCTCCACGAGGACGTCCATCTTTTCGTTGAGGGCCTGGAAGGCGTTCGCGCCGCCGTCGAGGGGTGCCCCTGTCTCCGCCGGGGGGGGGGTGGTGGCTTGTTGGTGGGGATGCTGGCGTTGGAGGGGGGGCTCTGCGAGACCCTAGAGGGGGCGCCTCCCGTCGCCGCCACAGCCTTACCTGCCCCACCGGCGGATCTCCTCCCTGAGCTTCTTCTCACCATCTCGACTTTTCATGCGTTTCCCACAGACGGCGCCAGATGAAGAGGCGAGATCTCGCGCTGGGTCCTGAGCGGGCTATGGATCACCAGAAGATGAATCTGCAAGAGAGGGAAACGTATCAGAGGGCCCAGGGGATCTCCCTGGGGCAAAACCCTCCGATGGGTAAGTCAGTAGAGCTATGGTGGAAGCAATAATGAGGGGAGGAGAGAGCTGATGCGCGAGAATCCTCTCCACCAAAGGGTGAAGCGAATCGTGCTCAGGAGCTTAGGGTGTGTGAATGCTTAGTTCATCTTACCATCTTCCGGAGGGTATCCCTTGCTTAAATAGTGCGCCGCCTTCAGGAGTCCAGTAAGCTGAGGGGTTCTCGGCGGGAGTTACGTCTTTAACGGGGGCTTTCATGGCCTGATCGTGGGAACGTTATCCCCTTGGAGTCCGGCGGCTCCCCTGACTCTCCCGCTGGCGGAGGACTCTGAACGGCTGCACCTGCAGATAATCAACCGGCCTTACCGAGCCTCGGGGATGCTAGCTCATGTCCGAGCGATAGGCATGGCCCGGCGAGGGTGGGGTCGGATAGGTCGGCTGGAGCCTATCTCTCTCGGACGGGGAGAGGGCTTTAGGCCGGACCTTCCTCGGGACCTGACCGTTGTCTCGGGCCCTCCGAGCCTAGAAGGCCGCCGGGGAGAGTTAGTTCCTCGAGTCTTATTTATTGGGCTTTTCTCCCTAAGTGGGCCCTGTGGGCTATCACTCGGGTGGGCTCGCCCGGTTGGACCTTGTGGGTCTTGTTGGGCTGCCTTTGTGGTGGGCTGCGGAAATCCCCCTCTCCAATTTCATTTTTATAACAAAATATTCCAATACTACAAAATATTTCAGTTCTACATTTTTTCGTCGAGCGGGCTCGATCTTTAATGCGCAAAAAAATACGTCATACGAGTATGACGGGGGCATACTTTTCTACACAGAAAGAGTCTTTTCACTTTTTTAGGGGACCAATGAGAATACACGTTGTATTTTGACATGACTTTGTGCATCGGATTCAATGCACAAAGCATTACTCTTTTGCAAATTTTTTAGGTTCTTCCCCGACTGAAGTGCACTTATTTCTCTCAAACACTATACTCCTAAACCCCAGACACAAGTAAATCAGGCTTCCCCAACCTTTATTGCCACGAAGAGTAATTGAGGAGGGGTAAATCTGGTTTGACTCATGAACAGCCCAATAGCGGCAGGTCCAAATCGGGTCCGTCCCTTTAGCGCGCCCAAGAGGCGCTTGAGGTGAACGGCCTGCCAAGGCGCGGTCCAATCCAGCTTCGACATTAGATTCTATAGCACGAGAAAGCGTATTAGTCGCCGAAGGACCCTTCGGCGACCGACCGTTGCCCCCAACCACGTCGGCCCTGATCCCATAACGCGCGAGCACGCCCCATGAGTGCCGTAAGACTCGCCCCGGGACCAGCCGACGCCGGGGTAAGCGCCTTCCAACGGGAAACTCCCGTCACTATAGCGGAAAAGAAGTTGCTCCACTACTTACGCCTTCCCTATCAAGGGATAAGGGTCCCCGTTCCAGGACAACCCCTATAAGAAGGGGAACGCCAGAGAAGAGAGACACGGTGGGTGATTCTGCCAAAGTCTACTACATAAGAGAATAGAGCTACTAGTCATACTGCGCTACGAGGGGAAAGCACCAACGATCTACGCTGAACGGGGAGCGTCCCTCCGACGACCTTACCACCCAGCGAGCACTCTTCGAGTGGACACTGGGAGCGGCGAGCACTCGTTCGGAGGATCTACACGGCCCTTCAGCCCTCGACTGCGATCTCCCTCCTCTCTCTCTCTCTTCCTCGCTCTCCTCTATTCTTCATTAATCCGTTGCTGACTTAAGCATCAGAGGGTTGTCCCCTAGGGTAACACCCGAGACTCCTTATGACGCCTTTCTGATTTATGGTGATTGCAGGCCTCCACGGATGTAAGATGACTTCCCCAACAAATAAATAGAGAAGATGATACGTGACATAGGAACCATTTTTCTGTCTCTGCAGTAATATTTTGTGTAACATCTCGACGTCAACTTTCCCAATTTTCACCGTGATAAAGAGTAATACTTTGTGCCACACTCGTTGGTTACACACCGGGGTGGATGGTGCAGGTGTAATATAATTATTTTATTTAATTTTTTTGAGTAATTCTCATATTAAATTAGTTTGATATATTAATCACATAATTAATTATCGTTATACAAAAAGTAAAAAATTAATAAAAATTTATATAAAATAACGTGACTCTCACGTTACGTGATTCAATGACGTGATAGAATACGCTAAGTTAATTTAGTGTGAATAACCCACTTAAATTTTATTTTTTAAACAAAGTGTTACAAACTGCAACGACTCTGTAATTTTAACCCGTATGTTCCCCCAAACATACCTCCGCGATAAAACCTCTCCATCTTCACTCCCTCCTCCCCCTACAACTAACTACTACACGGCTACAATGTTGTGGTGGTGGTGGGGACCGCTCGCGGGCGTCGCCAAGAAGCCCCGCACCACCGCCGCCGCCTCCTCCTCCATCCTCTTCCTCAACGATCCCCTCGCCAGGAATCCTAACCACCCTAGCTGTAGTAGCCGCTCATCGCCCTTCTCCTTCTCCACCTCCCTCCCCCACCTCAACACCGGCAAGAGGAAGACGAAGAAGAAGAAGGAGAGCCCCCGCACCCGGCTGGTCCAGCAGGAGCCCTCTCGCCGCATCCTCCACTTCGAGGAGCTCGTCCAGCAGGACGCCCTCTTCCGCTTCATCACCCGCACGAGGGACTTCCTCTCCCGCCAGCCCGAGCACGTCCTCCGCCTCGACGACGCCGGGAAGCTCTACCGCGAGCTCGGCTTCCCCCGTGGTCGCAAGGTCTCCCGCTTCGCCGCCCGCCACCCCCTCCTCCTTCAAATCTACCGCCACACCGACGGCAAGTCCTGGCTCGGCTTCACCGACCTCATGGAGGAGCTCCTCGTAGAGGAGGCTGCCCTCATGGACGCCGTCGAGCCCGCTAGGGTTACCACGGTCCGCAAGCTTCTGATGATGGCGAAGGAGAGGCGGATCGCCCTCAGCAAGCTCCACCACTGTCGCCACCTGTTCGGTCTCCCGGAGGACTTTCGGGATCGCGTTCTCAAGTATCCGGATTACTTCCGCGTGGCGGTCAATGCCGCCGACGGCCGGCGAGTACTGGAGCTGGTGGATTGGGATTCCAAACTCGCAGTTAGCACGCTGGAGAGGGACTTCGTCTCCGACGAGGATCGGGTGCGGCGCACCTTCAAGTTTCCCATCCCTCATGGGAAGTCCCTGGATCTGTCCGAGGAGGACGAGCGGAGGATGGACTCGGCGAGCACGCTTCCGCTGGTGTCGCCATACTCGGACGGGTGGCGGCACGACCTGTGGACTCCTGAAGCGGAGAAGTACCGGGTCGGGGTGATCCACGAGTTCCTGAGCCTCACGCTTGACAAGAGGGCGTCGATCCACCATGTTGTCGAGTTCAAGGAGGAGTTCAGCCTCACGAAACACACATATCAGATGCTGCTGAAGCAGCCTCGGGCATTCTACCTTGCCGGGACGGAGATGAACTGGGTGGTGTTCCTCAGGGAGGGGTACCGGGATGATGGGACGCTGATAGAGAAGGACCCGTTGGTTCTGTTCAACAAGAAGTTGTACAAGTATGCATCAATGACGAAGATGGAGTCGGACAATAAGATAACTGAAGCTATAATTGATAGCTGAGGCATCTATCCATGGATCAGTGGTTACACTTTTGCTGGTTTCTGGCTCTGGAATGGTTGGTGAATGCAGGAGAAATGCTTCAGATACTCGCATTGTATGTCCTGTGTAAAAAAAATTGCACACTTTGATTCAGGTACTGAACTTCAAATTTATAAACAATCTCTGCTGTAGAATTCTTTTAGAAATTAATTTATGGACTTGTTTTTTTCTTCATGTTGCAATATATTTGTTGCTTTTTTTTTAAATTCTTGTTTGGAAGGAATCAAATATGCCGCCAAGATTGTTAGTGAGCGAAGGTGATGCATCCAAAAATTTCAGAAACATGTTGCATCTAAACTAATCCAAAACAAAGAAAGGTCACATGCTTACCACGCTAAAATGTAGGGGGGCAGACAAATTACCCAACCATTTCTAACATATGGTTGGCCTTTCTTCGGACTTTGGAAGGCAACTGTGGTGGTATATTAATCGATCGTTAGGCAACTTGTTCTCCCCTGACCATAGAGACCTCAGTTGACTGTAAAGCACTAAGGATCCGCAAGGCGAGGAACCTTGGATGGCTAGAATATTACATTGTCTTGGAGACCTAGATTAATTTTCTCTAGTTAAGTAATCACTTGTAGGTGATTAGAGGGAAATATTCCCATTTGGAATCCCACCATTCTTTGTTGTCTAGGAACTGCCTTGCTAGGAAGTTGTTTTGTTTCTTGAAAGTTCATGGTACCACGAAATGCCTCTTCAGAATAACAATTCTGCGCCAAATAGGTAGAACCTCTCAGCTCGCTAGCCTAGAAACAACAGCAGAGCTGCGCTCATCCAGCCTGTCCAATAGCTCAGCCTATTCTGTACATGGTTGTCTGCAGTTCTGCATGTCTACCAACATCTCTAGGGTGACCGCTCATCCTATTTAGAAGATAATATCTCTAGGCTGCTAGCAAAAGTAGCCAATTAAAAGACCTTAGTGGAGAGCCACAAGAACCTTCTCTTCTTTGATTTGGTCACTATGCTTTCGTTGGTGTCTTGGTGCTTCAAAGCGTGCCAAAGAGGTGAAAGCTTACCGACTCAAGAACTCATTCGTCCTTGAGCTTCGACTTGCTGACTTTCTTTTTTTAGCCTAATTCTTCGACTTGCTCTGCTCCCATTGAAGTAGGTCTGTTGCTTTGGTGCTATCCTCCCCTTTGACTCCGATCTCCTCTTTCCTGCTTTAGACAGATTAGGTTTGAAGGGCAGAGCTTTCTCATCCATCAAGCAAGCAAGCTTGACAATTTAGGGAGGTGAATAAAGGGAATCGACGTATTACTTGGCAGTTAGTTTAGGATTGCTCTGCTTAAACATTCTTTTCACTGTCATCTCATGGTTGGGGGGGGGGAGGTGAGGGACAAGTGGTGTGAGGTGAGGGGACAAGGGGACATTGACAATCCTTAACACATTTGCCAGATGGCTGTTGACGGTCATTCAACTCATCTTGCATCTTGGAATTGTGGGCATTGTCATCAGGTGGGTAGGAGTTGACATGTTTCCAGTGCATGGTGATTGGTTGTGTTGTGGCCGTGTGCAAGAAAACACTGTGATTTGTTAGCTCAATGTAGGCATAGGCTGTTGTAGCTTCCTCTGCTCTGGGAAGAAGGATGTGCCAGTAGTGGTGGGTGTGGAAAACATTTTCAAGACGGAAGAGGAGAATGGCGGTTTGGTTCCTTATGTGGAGGCACCATGATTCCCTGGTTTTAAGAATAATCAGAAGGTCTTTGCTGATTGCCTAGTGTATAGTCACAAAGGCTCTGCTTGATGAAGGTTTCATCAAATCTTAGTTGAATAAGAGGGGATTAAAACTGTAAGACCTAAATTGCGTGAATCAATGAACCCTTCTTTGGTGAGAAGAGATGAAGAATAAATGGGCTAAGAAATTACCTTTGTGCTTACTAGGAAGATTTATCTCACTTCTAGGGTGCTATTGTAAGAATGGTCGTGCAAGGATGTCACTAAAATTTGTGGAGTTGATGGTTCTTCCTTTAATCTCTACCAGCTAGGTGAAGGAGGTTGTGCCTTCAAACTAGTCCTTTTGGTTCTTCAAGCCATTCTCACTATCCTACACTCGAAATGCATAAAAAAGAACGAATAAGAACACAATGAGAGCATGCCATGTGTAGCTCCTATTCTTAGATATCAAGGGGAGCACAAAATGGAGAACGATACAACCTTGGGGGGTGGAATTTAAACCCCCTCTGAGTGCAAAAAATAGTTGGATGTATATATGCATGTGATGTCCATGCAAATATAGAAGAGAATCTGGCAGAGTGAAGTAAAAAAATAATAATCTCACATGATATTATGAAAGGAGATTGTGGGTATATGAAAGCAAATGAAGAAAAGAAAGAGAAATGAGTGCTGAAGATGAGGGGAGTTAAAGGGCCTCAAATTAGTTATTTTAGCTCAGGGAGTCCAACAATGAGGCGGGCTATCTCTCTTCCCCCCCCCCCCCTCTTTGAAAGGAAAGTGGGCTTTACCACCAATTTTATTAAAGAATAAATATAGATGATACAATCAAAGGAGGGGAGGTTCCTTCTTAAAAGAAAGCAGAATTACATAACTGAAAGAAGTGAGATTGAAGCTAACTCCTCCTTCCAATCCTCAACTGAAAGCTTAAGAATATATCTACTCCAATGGTACAAGAAAATACAATGTCTTGAAGGAAATATTTTGAAGATAAGGTCTACTCCCTCGAAAGATGACATCGTTGCACTCCTTCCAAATACTCCAACAAATAGCATGAGGCAAAGTAGTAAAAATGGTAAGTATGTGGTTTGGATAGTTTGTCTTTGTTTGTGATCTGAAAGCTCGAAAGTCCCTCCACATTTCTTCAAATGTGTGGAAATGACATTGTACACTTGCTAAACTGCCGAAGATCGGCCAAACTCCATTGCTAATTTGACAGCCTATGAAGAGATGGTCAATGTCCTTTTGAGATACTCCATAGAAGACACAGAGATCATCACTGCTTGCGGCCCATTTTCTCCTGTAGACCTTAGTCACACGCCTATGCTGGAAAGCTAGCCACATGAAAGCTCCGACTTTGATGGGACTCAACTTTCTAGGCTTCATGATGCTTTTGGTACTTGAGCATGTGTCCCTAAATATGAGTGTACACGGATTTCATAGTGAAAACACCGTTGTTCTCCACCCAAGTGATTTGATTATGAGTGATAGGAATGTTGGACACCACTGACAACTTATGCATAAGTGAAAGAAAATCTGCTTCCTCTTCTTCCTTCAAACTTCTTAGAATAATGTTCCATTGAATGGAAGACCCTTGCATCACATAGCATTTTATGGCTGACTGTCATTTCCCTACAACCAAAGAGTATAGCAATGGGAAAGAAACTTTCAGATGATTTCCAATCCATTTATCATGCCAGAAATAGGTATGTTCATCATTACCTATTTTTATTGAGATGGACTACTCAACCCATTTTGATGTGGGACAGAGCGGGCCCAACCGTCATGGGCCAAGCCAGGCCACTTTTGGGAGGCTAATGGGCCTACTGTTGGGTCGCTAATGGGCCACGTGGGGCAAGCCAGCCTCGTCTTCTGTTGCAGCTCCTGTTTGATCAGCGGAGGAGGGGAAGAGAGAAGGAAGGCAACGACGTGGTGCTAGCATGATTGGGCGTTGCGAGCGGCCAGGAGGGCGGGCACGAAGGCCAGATGTTGGGAGAGGCGGCTGGGACGGTCATGTTCACGCGTTGAAGTGGAGGGGAGGCTACTGTGGTGGGGAAGGAGGGTGGTAGCGGTAGTCTGGCGGGGAGCATGTGGCCGTGGCGGGTGCGGCTGGTTGAGAGGGCGGCTAGGGTTTTAGTGGGGAAGAAGGTTGTGGGGGAGGAAGGAGTTGGGGGTGTGGGGTTGGGTGCCCAGGGGGTGGCAGCTCGACGTCAGAGGATGGGGCTGCGCAAGGGTGGCGGCGGCGGAGTGACTCGGGGAAGGGGAAGAAGGTGAGTGGGGGAACGGTGGTAGGTGACGGCTGGCGTGATCAAAACAGGAAAGGGGAGGGGTTCGCAGTGGCAAGGCTGTTGCAGGGGAGGGGAATGACGCTGGCGGTAGGGGAAAAGGTGGCCGGGGAGGGTGGTGCACGGCAGCGGTGGCGAGGTGGCTGGAGGCGGCGACCTAGGCGGTGGGCAGGGAGGCCGCGAGGTCTAGTTTGCAGGGCGAGCAGTCACGAAGAAGAAGAAGAAGAAGAAGAAGGAGGAGGAGGAGGAGGAGGAGGTGCTGATTGAACCATCACGACCACAATATTTTTTTCTTCAATTCATTTATTCATTGCCTTTGAAAAAGAAGATTATAAGACCATTTATAGGAATTACGTTAACCCTAATCCTAACAAGACTCTCTAAACATCTTTTGATGAAAATGTCCCCAGATTCAAACAAATAGTGCAGAAATCGCACCAAAAATTATAAAAAAAAAAAAGATGCGAACTTCGCTCCAAATGAGCCCAATAAAATTTACGAAAATTAGAGACTTTATTCTACAACTTTTAAATTACTAGACCTGACTCAAATAAAGATAAAATACATAATAAAAATGAAAATGATGCTAATACAACTCCGATATCCGTTCGTGTAAGTAGTGCGATTGCACGTAACGCCAATCGGGTCCGTCGTCTGTTGTCACGAGTCCCGCTTCGCATCGGTCATGAGTCTCGTTCTGCGTCAATTTCCCCCAATTGGAAAAAAATTGCCCTTGAATTTGGAAATGTTGCAATATGGCGAAGACAATCACTGGAGCATAAGGTGTGAACTCCGTGTTGACAGTCATACTCGGGATCTTGATCCTCTGCTTCTCGTTTGAATCGAAGAAGTCTTGCCACATAAAATCAGTGTGAGATAGCTCCCGATTTAACATAATGTCAGACAGATCAACTGATGGATCATCCTCGAACACCGTGTCGTCAATCAAATCTAAATCGGAATGAACAAGCAAACTCTGATCCCACACATCGGCACGAGATAACTCCTCCTTAGCTAGGTGAACTTGCAACATAGACCATTCTCGCATCTTTTCTTCATACTCATAAATCACATCTTGAATTGTTGGTTTGGCAAAACTGGATAGTCGCCCCTTCATAACATGGAGGTTCGATAACTATTCAGGTACAACCTCAACATGTTCGACTATTCTCATTGTTATAACTGGTGCGATGGATTCAGAGGGGGGTGAATGAATCTCTCAGTAAAAATCTCAACCAATTAAAAGAAAAAAGAATCAGAAGTAGACACACCGGATCAGAACACCCTGAAAGGATGCAAAAGTAGACTTAACAACGAAATGCTCTAATGAAGCACACCACTGAACACTTGACCTGCACTCCCATCAGATGCAGAGCGTTTGTGCTCTCAAGATGAGTCAACGGATAAGAAAGTGAAACGAGATCCTAAGCATGCATCTAGCGTTAAACACACAACAAGGCAATCCACACAGAGCACAAGGATTTTTAGGTGGTTCGGTCCTTCAGACCTACGTCCACCCCACACTCAACCCGAGTGTAGATTCCTGCTGACTCACAGCTTGAAAAATCGCTGGGCTTCATAGCTTGCCTACAACTGCTGAGCGACACAGCTTGTTGACCAGAGGAATCAATCCTCTGCAAC
Source organism: Amorphophallus konjac (assembly GCA_022559845.1). Lineage (NCBI taxonomy): Eukaryota > Viridiplantae > Streptophyta > Magnoliopsida > Alismatales > Araceae > Amorphophallus > Amorphophallus konjac. The sequence goes on along the minus strand of CM040119.1, from coordinate 120,467,495 downwards.
GCTGACAAACAGCTTGACCCGCTGGGCTTTACAGCTTAGCCGACCAGAGGAAACCTCCTCTGAAACCGTCGACAAACAGCTTGAATAAATGTCAAAATAAGAAAAGATAAAAGGACTGAACACAGCAACAGAAAGTTGTCGATAAATCCGAAATAGACTGCTCACACAGGAGCCAAGTGTCTCGGATCTGATCCAGAGAACAAAACAGAAAAGCTTATCTTCAGAGTGATGTTCTTGCCTTCCTTCTCCATCTCTCTCTCTCTCTCTCTCTCTCTCTCTTTTCTTTTCAGGTGCTCGATCTCCCTTCTTCCAGATACTTCAACAATTCTCCTCTGCTGCTTTCTTACGAAGCCAGCTCCATATATATATATATATGTCTAGCACGAGAAAAGCGTGTGAAGCAACCAACTTTCCCGCTCAGAATTCAGTCTGGATCTGAGTCTTCATAAGTCACGTGTCAGCCTTAGTATTGTCGAGCTAGCATCCTGACAATCATACTTAGCTCGAAGTCAGCTTTATGATAATGGATCACAAGATCAGGTACAGTGAGTTTGCACAAAGTTAATAAAATAATAGGCTTGATAGGCACCGACTCACTTAGCATAAAAACTTGTATGCACAGAGTCAAGCTATGCATGCACCAAGTGTTGCACGGACTGCGTGTGTGCGAGATGCAAGAATTGTATGGACACTGTGCATGCAGGACATCAGGAATGCACTGATTGTATATATGCAGAATGCAGACAATGCACGGACCATGAATGCATGAATTTCTTATGCACAGACTTGGTTTAGTATGTGGAGCTATACGTTGCACAGACTACGTGAATGCGATATGCATGAGTTGCACTGACACAGTATGGTATGACCTACCTTGCACCGACTTGCTCGTGCGAGAGATCGATATTGCACCAACTCAAAATGCACCGAACTTATATGATAGAAATGCACTGACCTTATATGCAGAGCTGGAGTTGCACCGACTCACTTGATGAACGCAAACGACTTGGTCGTGTGCGTGTGCAACAACAAGAGTTGTACCGACTTGATGAATACATGCAAGAACTATGCTGTGGATTGGAAACAGAATTGCACTGACATGAATGTAATTTGAATATGTATTGCATCAACCTAAGGCAGTACAAGGCCAACTAGACAAACACAGCAACAACTTTATTTAAATCAGTCTAAGCATGACTCATAAGTTGTCATTATCAAAACCAGCCAACTAGACAAACACATTGAAAGCAATTAGAGTCTATTGTCCCTTTTTTTAGATTTAAGGCCTTTTGATTTTCTTCAAATTTCAGTATGTCTGAGGATCTCCATTGTGATTTGTCCTCTGGAACTTCATATGGACTGTGATTTATGAGTACCCATAAGTCAGAATTCAAATGTATCACATAGTCTCTGAAACGACTGTACCAGCCATAGAAATCTGAACCGGTGTATACAGGAATTTCAGCCATAAGAACCAGACAGAACAGATAGAGCAAATTAAATCGCACCGAAACCAAATCAAGGAACGAATCTACAAGTTGTTAGACCTTTATCGCAGAAATCCGCTCTGATACCAACTGTTATAACTGGTGCGATGGATTCAGAGGGGGGTGAAGGAATCCCTCAGTAAAAATCTCAACCAATTAAAAGAAAAAAGAACCAGAAGTAGACACACCGGATCAGAACACCCTGAAAGGATGCAAAACTAGACTTAACAACGAAATGCTCTAATGAAACACACCGCTGAACACTTGACCTGCACTCCCATCAGATGCAGAGCGTTTGTGCTCTCAAGATGAGTCAACGGATAAGAAAGTGAAACGAGATCCTAAGCATGCATCTAGCGTTAAACACACAACAAGGTAATTCACACAGAGCACAAGGATTTTTAGGTGGTTCGGTCCTTCAGACCTACGTCCACCCCACACTCAACCCGAGTGTAGATTCCTGCTGACTCACAGCTTGAAAAACTACTGGGCTTCACAACTTGCCTACAACTTCTGAGCGACACAGCTTATTGACCAGAGGAATCATTCATCTGCAACGCTGACAAACAGCTTGACCCGCTGGGCTTTACAGCTTAGCCGACCAGAGGAAACCTCATCTGCAACCGCTGACAAACAGCTTGAATTAATGTCAAAATAAGAAAAGATAAAAGGACTGAACACAGCAACAGAAAGCTGTCGATAAATCCGAAATAGACTGCTCACACAGGAGCCAAGTGTCTTGGATCTGATCCAGAGAACAAAATAGAAAAGCTTATCTTCAGAGTGATGTTCTTGCCTTCCTTCTCCATGTCTCTCTCTCTCTCTCTTTCTTTTCTTTTCAGGTGCTCGATCTCCCTTCTTCCAGATACTTCAACAATTCTTTTCTGCCGCTTTCTTACGAAGCCAGCTCCCTATATATATATATGTCTAGCACGAGAAAAGCGTGTGAAGCAACCAACTTTCCCGCTCAGAATTCAGTCTGGATCTGAGTCTTCATAAGTCACGTGCCAGCCTTAGTATCGTCGAGCTAGCATCCTGACAATCATACTTAGCTCGAAGTCAGCTTTATGATAATGGATCACAAGATCAGGTACTTTGAGTTTGCACGAAGTTAATAAAACAATATGCTTGATATGCACCGACTCACTTAGCATAAAAACTCGTATGCACAGAGTCAAGCTATGCATGCACCAAGTGTTGCACGGACTGCATGTGTGCAAGATGCAAGAATTGTATGGACACCGTGCGTGCAGGACATCAAGAATGCACTGACTGTATATATGCAGAATGCAGGCAATGCATGGACCATGAATGCATGAATTTCTTATGCATAGACTTGGTTTAGTATGTGGAGCTATACGTTGCACAGACTACGTGAATACGGTATGCATGAGCATGAGCTACACTGACACAATATGCTATGACCTATCTTTAGGGCTGTCAATGGGCCTGGCCGGCCCGACAGGCCCGCGGGCCTGGCCCGATTTCGGGCCGGGCCGCAAGGTCTTTTTCGGCCGGCGGACTTTTAGTCGGGCCTAAAAGCCCTGCCCGACTAGACTCGCGGGTCGGGCTCGGGCTTTGGCTTTGAGTTCGGCCCGCGGGCTGGCCCGGCCCGATCCCTTTTTTTATTCTCACTTCAAATTTTAAAAACTATTTAGTCAAACTTATGTTATATTACTTAATTAGAAATTTTAAAATTCTCTTTTCATACAAATTATGTAATTAATATCAAAATTTTAATTTATTTAGTGAGACTGTAAGTTTTATAGTATTAAATCTATAAATTTTTATTATTTTTATTATTTTATTTAAGTAGTCGGGCCGGGCCTTAGTCGGGCTTTGAAATTTTTACATAATGTCAGGCCCGGCCCGGCCCGACATAGGTCGGGCCCGGGCCGGGCTCGGGCCTTACTCTTGATAAGTCGGGCCCGGGCCGGGCCGACCTAAGCCCGGCCCGGGCCCGGCCCATTGACAGCCCTACCTACCTTGCACCGACTTGCTCGTGCGAGAGATCGATATTGCACCAACTCAAAATGCACCGAACTTATAAGATGGAAATGCACTGACCTTATATGCAGAGCTGGAGTTGCACCGACTCACTTGATGAACGCAAACGACTTGGTCGTGTGCGTGTGCAACAACAAGAGTTGCATCGACTTGATGAATACATGCCAGAACTATGCTGTGGATTGGAAACAAAATTGCACTGACATGAATGTAATTTGAATATGTATTGCATCAACCTAAGGCAGTACAAGGCCAACTAGACAAACACAGCAACAACTTTATTTAAATCAGTCTAAAGCATGACTCATAAGTTGTCATTATCAAAACCTGATTTCCAACACTCATTTGTAGTGTTTCAAGTATATAGAGCACTTACCCCATGTTATGGAGGGGCGGCTATCCGGTTTTGCTAAATCAACGGTTCATGACGTGGTATATGGGACCGACCCAACAATGGTCGATGAGTATGAAGAACAAGAGTGAGAAGTGATTTATGACGTCGACCCCGCGTTGGCCGAGAAGTATGAAGAGGAGATGCGAGAATGGTCTATGTTGGAAGTTCGCCTAGTTGAGGATGAGTTATTACGTGTCGACGTGTGGGATCAAAGTTTGCTTGTTAATTCTGTTTTGGATTTGATTGATGACACAGTGTTTGAGGTTGGTCTGTCAGTTGGTCCGTCTGACGTTGTGTTAACTTGGTAGCTATCTCATGTCAATTTGATGTGCCAAAACTTCTATGATTCAAGATCCCGAGTATGACTATCGCACCGTGTTTGCACTTTATGCTCATGTCATCGTTTTCGTCATATTGCAGCATTTCAAAACTCGAGGATGAGTTTTTTCGAATCGGGGGAGATTGACGCGGAGCGAGACTCGTGACAGACGCGAAGTGATACTTGTGACATCAGACAATAAATTTGATTGGCGTGCCGTATGATGGTTCGGTTGATGAAGAATGCTACAAAGCAAATGTGAACTCCCTCTCCATCTCGGTGAATGAAGGTCCGTCAAAGGCAGTCTATGATGACTACCTGGATGATCATGAAGAAATCCTGCAGCTCTCAAGGCTAGGGGATACCCTGAAGCACCAAGCAGTAATACAAGAATGGCAAGAAGTCGATGTCCCCTACAAATGCTGGGAATCTATTACTGCAGGGGCCATCACAACCTCTGATGAAGCCCCGCAAGTACAAGAAGTTAAGAAGCTCCTTACAGCCCTCAAGGGCGATTTATCTACGGGCCAACATCCAAGTTACTCGGAAGTTGCATTGCCAGCTTTATCGTTCATTTAGTGCCCGGGATTTTCTCGAAAAATTATAAACATTTCTTCTATTTAATTTGATAAAATAGGTGTTTAGTACATGTTTTATTAAATTCATAGCTAAATAAATAAATAAAATAGACAAGGCATTAAATATAAATTTTTCGATAATTATAGATTTAGAATTTTGAATAATTAAAATTTTGTAAGTTAATTACTAACATAAGTCCTTCTTATATTCTATCCATTCATTGGTAGAACACATAAGGGCATAGACACAAATTCTTATAGTTTAGGATAGATTATGACTCAACGTATTTACTATTCATTTTCACACTTTTTACTCTTCACTCAATTTCATTTTTAAGGTCAAATATTTATTTGATAATTTTCTATGCTAGAGTAAATCGAGGTGGTCAATGGGTAACAATTAGATTTTCTGAATCATTTTTACCTTGTGAGATATTAATTTTTAAAGGGGGCCATGAATAGTGTTCTCCGTATATCTTTCACGTGATTAACGTTCGAATGGCCAACAAGGGCCCGTGGAGGCCTTGACCGTTCAGAGCAATGCCCTACCATTGGATTTGGGTAGATCTGAAGCAATGGTTAGGATTTAGATCTATGAAATGGTTTTAGCTTTATATAAGGGTGTGCTCGGAAGATTAGACAAATTCTTATATCTTTTTTGTTCTTCTTTTCTTCCCTGCAAACCGTGGGGGCCTCTCCCTGTTCTTGAGAGGTGGTAAGTGCCTTATGCCTGCTTGGAGCAGGAGAATTAGAAAGAGATTAGTGTGAGGATCTCTTAGTAAAGGTTCTAGGCCGTCGGCGGCGTCCGCCCTAGGCGCGATTCGACGAGGGAATTTGTCGGGAGTATTTCTCGATCTTTGGTTTTTTTCTCATAAGACAAGTTACTATGAACCAAATGCTCTCTTTGACATGTTTAAAATATTTCAGAGGATCTAGAATTAAAGAAGCATGCATAAATGAATAAAATTATGCACTCTTAGTTATGATTTATTTTTCACGCATGTGTAGTTTAAAATATAACCATGTTTCTAAATTTCAGTAAGCATGACAACGTAGATTTTGAGAGGCGAAATTAATTCAGAAAAATTTGAAAAATATAGTAAATGCTAAAGGATTAAGTTGGTGATCTACTGTAAAAATTTCATGGTCAGTAAAATTCTGCAGGCATAGTTATGCTTTATTTTCTGCGCAGGTATAGTTTAACATATAAACCTATTTCTAATTTCCAACAACCATGAAAAAGTGAGTTTTGGGAGGTCAAACTAATTTCGAAAAATCTAAAAAATTGAAAAATGTTTAAGAACCAAGTTGGTAACTTGCTGTAAAAATTTTAGGGTCATTAAAAATCTATACTTAAAATTGAATCTATTTTATTTAGCCTGGGTCGACCTAGCCTTCTGGATAGGTCGACCTGCGTTCTAGACATGTCGACCTAGCCCTTTGACAGTCTGTATTCTTTCTCAGTTTTCTAGAACTCTGAAAATAAGGTATCTTGACGGGTCAATTGGATTCAGAAAAATTTTAAAAACTAGAAAATGGTAGATGACCAAGTTAGTAACTTGCTGTAAAAAGTTCATGATTAGAAAAATTCTGTACTTCAAGTTATGACTTGATTTATACGCATGTGTAGCATAAAAATAAACTTGTTTCCTAAATTTCAGGAACCAAAGAAAATGAAGTTTTGAAAGGCCATTTTGATTCAGAAAAATTAGGAAATGATAAAGAATCAAGTTGATAACTTCCTATAAAAATTTCAAGTTTATTAAAATTATGTACTTACAATTCTGAATTGTTTTACACGCATACGTGACTTAGATATAAGTCTATTTTCTACCCTATTTTCTAGTAATCTATAAATAGAAAGTTTTGAAAGAGTATTTGAATTCAGAAAAATCTGAAAAAAATAGAAAATGATAGATGATTAAGTTGGTGACATACTGTAAAAATTCCATGGTCAGAAAAATTATGTACTCATAGTTATAACTTGTTTTCCATGCATGTGTAGTTTAAAAATAAACATGTTTCTAAATTCCAGTAACCATGAAAAAGTCAGTTTTGAGAGGTCAATCTAATTCAGAAAAATGTAAAAAATTAGGAAATAATAATGAATCAAGTTGGTAACTTCCTATAAAAATTGTGTTCATTAAAATTCTGTGCTTACAATTATGAACTGTTTTACACACATATGTAGCTTAGATCTAAGCCTGTTTTCTATTTTCAGAAATATGAACTTATTGTATTCCTGAAATCTTCAGAAAGGAAAAAAATCAAGTTATTTTATAAGTTATATGGACACTGCTGTCATAGAAGGGCGTGAACCAAACTATAGAAATGTCCCTGTGGGGAGACTCAATCTGTTCTAACCTCGAAGGCACAAGGTGAAATCCGGAGGTGGACAAGTTCCACTGGTTAAGGTGGGAAGGACTTTCCCAAGTTCTACGCTGTTAACCAAGACTCATCTCCATTGTCTAGGGGATTGAGTATTTGTCTGTACTGACCTTCTAAGGGCGGTTTGGGCATTGTGTCTAGGCCATCTATATCTGAAGAGGCGTAATCTCGCGCTGATCCTGAGCCATGAGATCCTGGGGGAATCCTCGATTACGGCCACCACGCGTGTATAATCTGCAAGATGGGAAACAGATCAGGGCTGCCCAGGGATGAGAACCCTGGGGAAACCCTCCGATGCCCAAGTTAGCGAATGTGATAGTGCACAGGTGCGAAGAGAGATGGTAGGATAAGAAGAGGGCGCGAGATTGTTCTTCACCAAGAGATGTGGTGGTTCTTACTCAAGATTGTTCCTTACCTCTTCGGAGGGTCTCCCCTGGATTTATATAGCGATCCGTTTAATGTAAGAGCCCTGTGAGTCGAGGGGATTCAGGGGGGTTACGTCCTCGTCGTGGGCTTTTTAATGGCATGAGGACTCTTGCTCTCCCTTATCCCTTCGGGTTCCCTGCTCCTGAAGGATGCGTAACGGATCCTTGGATAAGCTTCCGACAGTCGGTCCGAGCCTAGGGCGCTTGCTCAGAGTTTCCTCTCGCGCGATGGGTGCGTAGCTCAGATAGCCCGCGCTGGGTCCCCGCAGGGGCCTGCTCGACCGATCTGTCGCTCAGACTTTTGGACTCGAGGGTCGCCTAGGAAGTGCTGCTCCGAGTGAGTTTTGGGCTTGAATTAAGTGGGCTCGAAATGGGCTGTCACTTTGGGGAGCTGGGCCTACTTTGGTCAAATCGGACCTGGTTGGGCCGTGCTTTTGGGTAGTAGATTTCCCCCCTCTCCACTTGTCCCCCTCCTACTTCCGAGCCAAGATTGGGCTCGGATGAGTAGCACTTGTGGGAATGGTGTTGGTGGCTCGATTTGGACGGGGAATTATCTCCGATAGGGGCCATTTAATGCGGCTGTCCTGGGAATATGCTCGTGATGATGACTCTTTTGAGTTGATGCGAGGAGTCCCCTTTTGGAGTTCGGAACGTCGCGTCGTCTCCCGCCAAGCCTCTGGGGGTATAAATATTACGCGTGCTTGCGTTCCAAGCCTCCTTCGTTGAGGGTTTTCTCTATCCATCACACTTGTATTCCGGAAGGGCTCATGCGCCGTGAGGAAGAGCAACGACTCGCGGAGGCCTTTGCGGAGTTGGCGGAGATTACGGTGGCGGCGATTCGTCAGCTTCCACCTCCTCCTGAATCGTCTGATTCGGCACTCTCCTCCTCCTCTTCCTGTTCCTCTCGTTCTTCCATGGCGGAGCAACACCCTTCAACCGAGATGCAGGAAGCCGAACAAGGCGCGGGAAGTTTGGTGTCGCAGCCTGAGCACCCTATGCGCAGCGAGCTGGGCGAGGCCGAAGTGAAGAGGATGGAGAGACGTTATGGGCTGCCATGGTAATCCTATTTCTCTCCGTCTAAGCCTCACGAGTCTAGTCTAGATGCTCGTCCGAGCCTTTTCTGTACTTTCCTATTGGCTTGGAAGTGTGGGTTTCGCCTACCCCTCCACCCCTTTGTCGTGCAGTTGCTTTAGTCTTACCGACTGGCTCCTGTCCCGTTGGTTTCCAACTCGTATACTTTTATTTTTTTCTTCATTTTTCTCTGTCGCTCGTGCAGGCTTCACACTTCGTTGGAGCTTTTTAATTCTTTCTTTGAGTTGAATGAGTAGACCCATGCGGGTAAGTGCTTCTTCTATCTTCAGGCGAAGAGGGGAAGGAGCTGCGTGTCCCTTTCTGCTAAAGATTCCTCTCACAAGAGGTGGAAGACCCAATTTTTCTGGGTGGGCTCATCCAAAGATGGCGCCTCCTGGGATTTCCTGACGGAGGTCAATTTCCATCCGTCTCTCCCTCTGAAGCAAGCGGCGGTTTCTCCAGAGCTAGAGGAGGAGATTAGGAATCTCCAGGAGAATCGCCAGTCGACCGCTGAGTTGATGACTGTGGCCAACATCGAGGATTATCCCTCCCGCGCGGTGCCACCTCAAGGTAAGAATCCTAAGGTCCTGCATTGCTGCTTCCGGGTTGGGCAGGTAGGCCTCCTTCTGACGATTTGACTTCCATTGTTCAGATTCAAGGCGGGCAAATGACGAGGGGGAACAGCCGTCGGAGCAGGTGATCGTCGACCTGGAGGAGCCGCCTGCTCCGAGTGAACCCCGAGCCTCTGGGGGCCTTACCTGCGCCCGAGATAGGGGCAAGCAGATTGCCCAGGGTGATACCCCCGACCACCGTGGGGCCAAACGCAAGGACCATAAGGAGCGGCTGCTGCTGTCTTCAATGAAGGCCTTGACCGCCGAGAAGAAGCGGTTAAAGAACGCGGGCGCCACCCGCCCAATTGAGAAACGTGCTCGCTCGGCCAAGGAGCCCTCAGCCGAGGAAATCTGCCATCCGGATCTCCCATCCATCGAGCCAGAGACGGCTGCTGGTGGTGGGAAAACCGCTGTCGTTCCTGCCAAATCGCAAGCGGAGGCGGTAGGTTCCGAATTCCCATCCGAGGTTGATGGGACGCAGGGGGAGGCAACGATCCAGGCCGGGTCGGGCGTTGTCATCCCAAAAGTGGGGATGCTCGGGGAGGATGCTCCAGCCCCGTCTCTTCCAGAGAGGACTCTTCCTCCTTCGGCCGGCGGCTCCGCAGTTCGGGCTTCTCTATACCAAAGGTGCCAATCTTTGGTGCCCTCATTGGTTCGGGAGGAGTTCAGACGTGGCCCCCCCTCTCTACTCTTCGAGAAGGTCATGGAGGGCGGCTTGATCGTGGCCCAGCTGGGGGCCGAGATAGTCGACTTCTTCGCGCGACTGGATAGTGAGGAGAGGTCTCTCTCTCGGGTCCGCGCTGAGTTTGATCAGAGAATCGGTTAGTTGACTTCCGGGCTCGAAGTCCTTCGGCGAGAGGCAGCCTCGCTTCGAGCTCAGACATAGTCAAGCCAGGAGGAGGCTCGGACACTGGCCGGGCAGCTGGCCCAGGCTCGCTAGATGGCCGACCTGAAGGGCGAACTCCTGGAAGAGGAGCGTCAATCTTAGGTCGAGCGCTTCGAGCAGTGGAAGGCCGAGCGGGAGGAGCTCAACAGCCAGGTCCAAGTGGCCGAGCGAATGCGGAGGGAAGCCGAGGTCGCGCGGACTGAGGCCGAGGTGATGCTGTCCCAGGCCGGGCTGAAGTTGTTTGAAGCCGAGTAGAGGGTGGCCGAGCTTGAGAAGGAAATGGAGCAAGCTGGGGCGGAGGCGATCTAACGATATAGAAGCTCCAAGGACTATCACGTAGCTCTCCAAAAGGCCGCCTTCTCGTATTACGAGCCAGGCTACTGCCGGGGGCTACAGAAGGGATTCACCCAAGGCTTCCACCGGGTGGTCGTCGAGGCCCAGCAGTAGGTGCTCGATGAGCTCATCTTTGCTTCCGGACAGCGTTATGACTCAGACGAGGATACTACCGATTCTCCCTCTCCGACGTCGAGCAAAGGAGGGAGTGAGGATGCCTCCACTTCAGCAGAGGGATCGCCAACTCCGATTGCCTTGGGAGGGCATACGATCGAGGCAGTTCCCACACGAGTGGGGTCAGTGCCTGGACCGATCGTCACCGAGGATACCGTGGGAAGATCTTCGGGCGCTGAGGATCTTTCATCCACCGAGCCTCAGGAAAAGTCAAGGGCCTCTCGGAGTCCCCCCATCTCCATAGATTAGGAGGGAAACGGGCTCGATGTGCTAGCTCTCTTTTCTCTTTCTTTTTTTTTGAACGTTGCTATGTAAGATTTTTCCTTTCTATATATATAATGGTAGTAGTATTCAGAACTGGATTGACTATTTCTTATCACCTTTGGTGCGATTTGACCATTGTATTTGCAATTGCTAGTAAAAGTGGAGATTTGATACGTTCTGTAGGCATCTTCGCATCGCGTGCTGATTGGCCAGCTGATATGGTACTGGCACCTTTCTGCCTTTCCATGCTTTGAATGAGTTGCCCTTTTGCATGTCCCTATGGGAGGGCCATTGAGGGAAACTGAGTAACTGCCCCTAGGGAAGAGTTCCTGCCTTTCATGTTTTTTCGAGAGGAGAGTCAATTAAGGCAAGGGGTCCCCCTTTCGGCCTATAAAAGGTCCCGAAGGGCGTCTCCACCTTTCTTCACCGCTTTAGGCTTCCCTTATAGTTTTTCTTCTTTCTCCCTTTTCGTGAAGCGTTCGTCTTTTGTGCTAGGGAATTATCAGTGAAACATGGAGGGCGATTCAGAGGATGATGACCCTGGCGGCCGCAGAGGTGTTCATGCTTGCTCCGGCGTAGGAGAAGGAAGGAGGACGGGGCGGACAACGTAGGAGAAAGAAGGCTGCCTGGCGACGGGCTCGCTCCCAACTTTTGGACCGCCGCCAGACTGCGTACAATAAGGAAGGAGGCCTGGTCGTGGGCTCTCTCTTACTCTCTGAGCCGCCGCCCCACTTGAGGGGGACTGATGACGTAACGTCGTTGGTCTTCCTTTCTTTCTAACCCCGTCGCCCCTCTCACTTCCTCAAGGGGGTGCTCGGTCTTTCCCCCTCTTCTGCTCTTTAACCATCTTCTTTTCTTTCTTTCACTCTTTGAAGGATGCCTTATCCTTGCTCGCACCACTTGGGGGTGCTTGCTTTCTGTTCGGCTTCCATCCTCCTTCCAAAGAGTTGGTAGAGGAGGCCTTCTCTTGTTTTCCTGACATCCGGGCATTCCTTTCCTCTCTTCCTCTGATACCTTTTCTCTGAATTTCTTGAGCAAACAGGATCAGCCATCCCGTTATCTGAGCCAGTTTCCACACCGGGTGGAGTCAGTGGCTCGATTTAAGCGTGGTAGCCGTGTCCGCGCCGAGTAATCAGCTCGTGATATAGTACCAGTGGATGTAATATTTTTATTTTTGATATGCATTATATTGGCTGTGGCCTATCTGATGTATGACGAAACATTAATGAAAGGAAAATTATTACCGTATGTTGCTTACATATTTGAGAAAAGCTCAAAAATAGAACTTTCGTAATGTTGTAGCGTTCCATGTCCGAGGGATAGGCATTCCTTCCATGGTAGACAGTCAATATGCCCCCTTCCCGAGCGTCTCGACCACTCGGTAGGGCCCTTCCCAATTAGGGGTCAGCTTTCCCACCGCCTCCAATGGTCGAGAGACTTCAACTTTCCTTAGGACGAAGTCTCATGTGTGGAAGTGTCTGTCTCGGACTTTGGCGTTGTAATACCGAGTGATGCGCTGCTGATATTCCGTGGCTCGGATGCTCGCAATCTCTCGTATCTCGCTTACCATATCGAGGTTCTCTAGCAGCTTCTGCTCATTCGCCTCGAGCGAGAAGTTAATGACTCGGAGAGATGGGTTGCCGACTTCCAAAGGAATCACGACGCCTGTGCCGTACACCAACTGTAAAGGAGTCTCACCAGTGGCGGTTCTCGGAGTAGTTCGGTGCGACCATAGTACACTTGGCAATTCCTCAAGCCAACTACCCTTGGTCTTACCAAGCCTGGCCTTAATGCCTTTTAATATAGTTTTGTTGGCATTTTCGACCAGTCCGTTAGCCTGGGGGTGGGCTACCGAAGTGAAATGGTTGCGAATGTGTAGGTCAGCACATCTGTTCCTAAAGTAATGAGAATCAAATTGCCGACCATTATCACTCATAATTACTCCGGGGATATCGAAACGACAGATGATCGACTTCTAAACGAAGCTCCATACGACCGACTCGGTAATCCTAGCGGTGGCTTCGGCTTCAATCCACTTGGTAAAATAATCGATGGCGACGATGATGAACTTCTTCTGGGCCTGAGCCGTAGGGAAAGGCCCTAGGATGTCGATCCCCCATCGAGCAAAAGGGTACGGCTCGGTAAGGGTCACGAGCTCTGAAGCAGGCTGATGGACCAGATGATCGAAACGCTGGCATCGATCGCAACGTTGAACGTAGGTCGAGCAGTCGCGTTGGAGAGTGGGCCACCAGTAGCCTTGCCGCAGCAGGATCCTGGCGAGCGATCTTCCTCCGTGATGCACGCCGCAGACACCTTCGTGGACCTCTTGAATTGCTTGGCTGGCCTCGTTGGTATCGAGGCACTTGAGGAGGGGATCGGAAAAAGACCTTCGATACAAGGCTTCGTCCAGGATGACGAAGCGCCGAGCTTGATACTTCAGTCTCCAAGCTTCTCGAGGGTCGAGGGGCTCCTGAGAATCCCGGAGCCAGAATATATACGGGGTTCGCCAATCGCTTGGCGATGCCTGATGAACGGTCATGAGCTCTGCTTCTATGCTCGGTCGCTCTAGCTCCTCGAGGAAAACCGATCGAGTACCTAATGGGCCAACAGAGGAAGCCAGTCGAGAGAGGGCATCCGCCCGGGAGCATTCCTCCCGAGTTATCCGGATGACCTGAAAACTCTCGAATAGTGGGACTATTCCTCTTACCAATTGAAGGTATTTGATCATCGGCGTTTCCTGAGCTTCGTAATCACCGTTGACTTGGCTGGCGACCAATTGAGAGTCAGTATGGATCCTGACTCACTCGGCCCCCAATCGTCGTGCCATCCTGGCTCCCGAGATGAGAGCCTCATACTCGGAGACGTTGTTGGATGCCTGAAAGTTGAACTTTAAGGCGTATTGCAATTCTGCTCCTTCCGGGGATCTGAGAAGGACGCCGTCGTCGCTGTCGGCCGAGTTGGAGGATCCGTTGATGAAAAGATCCCATGTGGGCCCGGGTGTCTGCAGATGGGCTTCCTCGGTCGGGACACTGCTCTCTACGATGAAATTCTCGAGTGCCTATCCTTTGATGGCCGAGCTGGGGTGATAGGAGATATCGTAAGCCCCGAGCATTATGGCCCACTTGACGAGGCGACCCGAAGCTTCAGGATGAGCAAGGATCCTCTTCAGGGGTTCGTTGGTCAATACGATGATGGAGTGGCCTTAGAAATAGGGCCGGAGGCGCTTGGCCGAGGTTACCAACGCTAGCACGAGTTTCTCGGTTGTGGGATACCGTCTTTCGGCCTCGTTGAGCACCTTGCTAGTGTAGTACACCGGCCTCTGCACTCTTGTGTCGTCTCCATCCAGGACTGAGCTCACCGTAGAAGGAGTCATCGAGAGGTAAAGGTGTAGTGTTTCGCCCGAAATCGGTTTCGATAACACCGGGGGCGAGGTCAAAAACTCCTTTAACTCTACAAAAGCCTTCTGACATTCCTCGTCCCAGGTGAACGTAGCGGATGTCAATTTGGTCCCTCTCGACAATTTGAGGAAAGGCAGGCATCGTTCGGCCACTCGGGACAAGAAACGGTTGAGCGCAGCAATTCGTCTAGTCAAGCGTTGGACATCTTTAATGCAAACGGGCAGCTGCATGTTTAGGATGGCCTGAACCTTGTCAGGGTTGACCTTGATTCCGCGTTGAGTTACTAGAAAACCTAGGAATTTCCCAGATCGAACTCCAAAAGCGCATTTAGCTAGGTTGAGTTTCATGTTATACCTTAGAAGGGTGCCGAAGGTTTCAGCTAGGTCGGCAAAGTGGTCCTCGGTCTTAGGTGATTTGATGAGCATGTCGTCGATATAAGTTTCGACGTTTCGATCGATTTGCCCTTCGAAAATGTGGTTGATCAGCCTCTGGTACATTGCTCCGGCGTTCTTCATCCCGAACGGCATTCGGTTGTAGCAGTATACGCCGAAGTCAGTGATAAAGGCTGTCTTCTCGATGTCTTCAAGATCCATTCGGATCTGATGGTAGCCGGAGTAGGCGTCCAGAAAATTGAGCAATTCATTTCCAGAGGTCGAGTCGACTAGCTGGTCGATGCTCGGCAGTGGGTAACAATCTTTCGGAGAGGCTTTATTGAGGTCGGTGAAGTCCACGCACATTCGCCTTTTGCCTGAAGCTTTTGGTACTAAGACGACATTACCGAGCCACGTCGGGTAAAGGACCGGACAAAATAGGCCGATTTTCTTCCCTTTAATAATCTGCTCTTTGATGATCGTCTGCTTCTCAGGGGCATGCTTCTTTCTGCGTTGCTTGACAGGTTTCACTGACGGTTCAAGGTTGAGCTTGTGCACCACCATCTCCCTAGGGATCTTGGGAAGATGCTCATCAGACCATGTGAAGACTTGAATATACTCCGAAAGGAAATCTTTATATTGCTTTTGTACATCAGGTGGTAAATCAGCTCCAGTTTTTACTCCTAGGGCTGGGTCGTCTTTGAGGAAGACCGTCAACAATTCGCCACCAGGCTCTGAAGTTGTTGGTTCATCCTCGACTCCCTCGCCCTTTTTATTTTTTCCCTCTGGCCTTATGTCTTCGACCGAGATTATGTAGCACCTTCTAGCTATTGCCTGATTACCTCGGACTTCCCCGATACCGCATTTGGTGGGAAACTTCATTTTTTGGTCATAGGTGGAGGGCATTGCCTTTGTCCGGCTGAGGATACCTCGGCCGAAGATGGCATTATAGGCCGACATCCCCTTGATCACAATGAAGTCAACCATAACCGTGACGGTCTTGGGGGTGGGGTGCCAATGGTGAACGGCAGGCTTAGGGCTCCCTCGGGATAGGTTGCCTGGCCATTAAACCCGTAGAGGGGGGTCCGAATTGGGCGGAGCTTGGATGGGTTTTCACCCATCTTAAGGAAACATTCGTACGTGAGTACATCAGGGGCGCTGCCATTGTCAACCAATATCCTATCTACGTTATAATGGTTTATAGTAGTTGATACTACAAGAGCGTGATCATGCGGGGTAGATAACTCTTCCAGGTCTTGGTCAGAGAACACCAGGGCCTGTTGCTGGCTCGCCGATGGGGCTCTAGGGGGCTCGGAGCCCCTGCTCACTCGTTCAGCATGACGCTTCCTTCCTCGGCTATTGTCTCCTCCTAATGCCGTGCCATCAGAAATAACATTGATATGGACTCCGCGGGGGCGATTGTCAATTTCTTCTGGGACGCCACGATCCTCCTTCTGGCGCTCAGACACGTATTGAGATAAGTGCCCCTGGAGGACGAGACGTTCGATCTCGTCCTTGAGCTGGTAACAATCTCCAGTGTGGTGCCCATGGTCATTGTGAAATTGACAATGCTTGTGGCGGTTGCGGCGCTTGGCCTTCATAGGCTAAGGTTGGCGGAGGAGGCTCGAGCCCTTGATATCTTCGTATATCTCATAGACAGGGGTGGATAGAGGAGTGTACCGCTCGTATTTTCGAGGGGGCTCCCTGTGGTCTCCTTCTTGATTCCGCCTTTTCCCTTGGCCTGAGCCTTGCTCGGATGGTCGCTTCTTATCCCCTTCTCGACCCGAGCCCGTCGTGCCGCGGCAAGCACTGAGGACTTCTCGCACTCTGCGTGACGCAAGGCCAGGGTCACCAGATCGGTGAGAGAGGTGGGGGGATGGAGGACTAGTTCTCGCCGGAGATTCTCATCGCGGGTGCCCCCGGTCAATGCGGTGATGGCTGAGGCGATATCCAGGCGAGGGATACGCAGGGCTTCCGATTTAAATCGGTTGATATAAGCCCGAAGCTTTTCCCCATGTGCCTGCTTTAGCGCCAACAACCCCGCTACTGACCTTAGAGGGATGTTGCCGGCGAAGCTTTCCTTGATTACTCGCCCGAACTGTCTGAAGTCGTGAATACTGCCAGGGACGAGTGCTCGGAACCAGGCTTGAGCGCCCTGGACCAAGGTGGTCATGAACGCTCGGCACTTGACAGCGTCAGAGGCCCCGTATAGGGTCATCAAGGCGTCGAAGCTGTCGTAGTGATCGGCCGGGTCTCCCTGGCCGTCATATGACTTGAAGGTTGGCAGTGAGAGTCTAGGAGAGATCTCGGCCTTCAAGATTTGGTCAGAGAACGGGGATTGCTCCTCGTCCTCCTTGGTAGAAGTCTTCTACAGGGCGCAGAGAGTGCGCTCTTGTTCCGCGAAACGTCGTTCGAAGTCTCACAGTCGGAGGGATAGCTCCGGTTGCCGCTAGATCGAGGGGCTATCAGGGCGTTCTTGCGGGCTGCCTCGTCGCCCCTCGAGGGCATCGGTCCCCGGGAGTTGTTGGTGCGTCCCGGGCCTTTCTCTCCTCAGGGTGGAGGAGGCTTCTTGCTCTGGAGCGGGGGCGTGCGAAGGTCCTCCCGACCTATTGCGTATAAGCCGCCGCCCCCGGAGGGTGAAGCGGCCTCCGACCGTTTGCTAGGAAGCTTCTCCACGGGGGGGCTTTCCCGGAGAAGTCGTGACTTCTCCTCCCTAGCTGCCTGGGTCCTCATTAATTCTACGAGGATATCCAGTTTTGCGTTGAGGGTTTGGAGAGCGTCAGAATTCCTGTTGGGGGGTTGCGCCTCCGTGGCTGGTGGGGGTAGCTCGTCAGCTTGGTTGTTGTCATCGGAGGGGAGGTTTTCCGTGGGATGGGAAGGCACAGGTTCTCCATCTTCTGCCACCACGGTCTTTCCCTTGCCACCGACGATCCTCTTACCGGAATCTTCGCACCATGATGGCTCTTCGCGCATTTCCCACATACAGCGCCTGATGAAGAGGTGTAATCTCGCGCTGATCCTGAGCCGTGAGATCCTGGGGGAATCCTCGATTACGGCCACCACACGTGTATAATCTGCAAGATGGGAAACAGATCAGGGGTGCCCAGGGATGAGAACCCTGGGGAAACCCTCCGATGCCTAAGTCAGCGAATGTGATAGAGCATAGGTGCGAAGAGAGCTGGTAGGAGAAGAAGAGGGCACGAGATTGTTCTTCACCGAGAGATGTGGTGGTTCTTACTCAAGATTGTTCCTTACCTCTTCGGAGGGTCTCCCCGGGATTTATATAGTGATCCGTTTAATGTAAGAGCCCTGGGAGTCGAGAGGATTCAGGGGGGTTACGTCCTCGTTGTGGGCTTTTTAATGGCACGAGGACTCTTGCTCTCCCTTATCCCTTGGGGTTCCCTGCTCCTGAAGGATGCGTAACGGATGCTTGGATAAGCTTCCGACAATCGGTCCGAGCCTGGGGCGCTTGCTCGGAGTTTCCTCTCGAGCGATGGGTGCGTAGCTCGGATAGCCTGCGCTGGGTCCCCGCAGGGGCCTTCTCGACCGATCTGTCGCTCGGACTTCCGGACCCGAGGGTCGCCTACGAAGTGCTGCTCCGAGGGAGTTTTGGGCTTGAATTAAGTGGGCCCAAAATGGGGCTGTCACTTTGGGGAGCTAGGCCTAGTTTGGTCAAATCGGACCTGGCTAGGCCGTGCTCTTGGGCGGTAGGTTTTCCCCCTCTCCAATATCATCTGAAATTGTCTCTGAATCTGAAATCTGTGAAGACATATGACTTCTGAAAATTTTAAAATTCTGTTCTGAAATCTGTTCAGTCATATGCAAATCTGAGAAACTCTATTTCTGTATCTGAAATTCTGCAAAGACATGTGACTTCTGAAATTGTGAAATTCTAAAATTCTGTTTCTGAAATATGTGCAGTCATATGAAATTCTAAAAAGTTATGTTTTCTAAAAATCTGAATTGGTATATGAGTTTTTTTAAAAATTGAAGTATAGTCATATAAAGAGTTGTTTGCTGTTGCAAAACCTATTTTTTTATACCTGGTAACTTGATTTTAGATTTTAGTATCTTTTGTTGATTAATCCTTGAAGTATGCTAGATGTGGATAAAAGGGAACGATTTGATTTTAGTTACTTGCTGAGTCTATTCCTAGACTCATAGTTACTAACTATTTTCATGTGATTCCCTTGGTGAGGACGAGGAGTTAACGCGTAGTGAATCTGATCGAGAAAATTTGGTGTAGTCTTTAGAGATCTTTATTTTCCATTTGAGGTGATTTGTTGTTAGAGCATTTCAAAATTTGTAATAATGGACTATCGTAAGTAACTTTCTGCTTAGCAGTTTTGGACTATTGTGATTTTGAGAATGTGATTTAACTGATGGGAATGAGATTAATCTTTCGTTGATCTTGTATTCTCTTTATTTATGTAATTCATCAACCCATTCTGTTTCTGTTGGGTTTTTCCCACTATGGCATCTCTCCTAAATCTGATGAGAGTTGAAAACTGGACCGGATGTTAGGGCGGGGCGCTACAGGCAGTGGTATCAGAGCTAAAGGTTCAGAATTTACATAAGTAAACCATCAGCTAGGTCCATATCCCAAAATCTAGGTAGTTCACAAATTGGTAGAAAAAAATGAGAATAGATGAAGAAATAAATGCATAAGGAATATACATAAGTAGGCTATCACCTTATTAAATCATTATTCTCAAGGTTATGGCATCCTACGGTCGTCGTGCTGTTGCCCCTGCTCGAGAGGAGGAGCAGAGGAGAGATGAGGAAGAAGGTCAGCAAGGATTGCCCGTGCCGCCACCGCCACCATTAGTTGATTATGGCGCATTTATGCAAGGATTGGTGCGAGTGATGCAAACTCAAGCGGACGCGCATGTAGCATTACAAGCCCAAGTTCAAACTCAAGCTCAGGTACGGTGTAGACAATGGGAGTTGCACCTTAGATTAAGCGGGATTTGTGACTTATCCATGTTATGAATGGTTTAGGCCCCACCACAACCGGAGTTAGTTCAAAGGGGTATTGACAGACCATCGATCATGGAGCGGTTCCGAAGAATGAACCCGCCATCTTTTAAGTGGGAGAATCAACCCCTAGTTGCGGAGCATTGATTGCGGGCCATGGAGAAGGTGTTTCAGACCATTCGATGTGAGGAGAATGAGAAAGTCAATCTGGCAACATTTATGATGGAGGTAAGAGAATTATTTCATATTTGTGCGAAATGGATGGTTAGCGTCGTGCTCACTCAAATTTTTTTTTTCCATATGATTTCATGAGCGTGCCGATGTGTGGTGGTCCTCTATTCTGCAGAACCAATTTGAGGAGGGACTGGTAGAAGCGACATGGGAAGAATTCGTTCGTCTATTCAAGGCCAAGTATATTCCCGAGCATGTCCAAGATAAAATGGAGTAGGAGTTTCTTACTCTGACTCAAGGATCCATGACGGTGCTCGAGTATGAGGCACGTTTCGCGGAGCTGGAGAGATATGCACCTCATATTATGACTGATGAGAGGAGGAAGGTGAGGAAGTTCGTGATGGGTCTCTGACCGTCACTGAGGACGAGATTGGTGGCCTTCAATCATCGGACGATGGAAGAGGCTCTTAGTGCGGCATACCGACAAGAAAGTGAAATGGACCAGTATCAAGAAGAGAAGAAAGCATTGATGAAGAGGTCGCCGTCGAATTTTCAACGTCAAGACCGCATGAAGAAATAGAAGCCTTTCTCTCGACCGTCAAATTATGCACCGACAAAGGTAGCTTCACCACAAGCCGGTGGATCAGGAGGATCGTCAGGTGACAAGACAAAATGTAAGCATTGCGGGAAATGGCATGGAGGTAAGGAGTGCTGGATGATTACTGGCAGGTGTCTTAGATGTGGAAGCCCGGATCACAAGATCAAGGATTGTCCGAAGGCTCAGTTAACTACACCCAGTAAAGCCCCTGTGGCAGCTACAACAGCGCCAGCCGGAAGATCCAAAGCGCTAGCACGAGTGTTCGCATTAGCTAAGGAAGATGCGGAGCAAGTGAATCATGTGACTGAAGATATACTTTCAATATCTGATTTCCATGCTAGAATCTTGTTTGACACCGATGCTACTCAATCATTTATGTCCGAGAAGTTTTCAAGGGTGTTGCATGATGAGTTGGGTCTAGTAGCAATAGACTTGGATGTGCCTCTTCTAGTGCACACCCCAGCCAGAGTATTGTCCACTATAAGGAGTTATCCCTCTTTACCCGTTCTTGTTGAAGGGCGAGAATTAGCTGGTCACTTCTATCTTTTGAAGATGAAGGACTGTGATGCAATTCTTGGTCTTGATTGGCTTGAGAAGCACTATGCTCTCATTGATTGCCGCAAGAAGCGTGTTGTTTTTCGCATACCCGGTAAGATGGAGTTTTTTCACCCTTTCCCCAAGATTGGGTCAGGAAAATTTGTGGTCTCAGCCATGAAGGCAGTGAGGTCTTTGCACAAGGGTTGTAGTGCATTCTTCGCTTGTGTAGTGACCTCAGCTGAAGCCAACCAAGCGCCATCAATTGAGAAGATTGAAGTGGTTCAAGACTTCTCCGATGTTTTTTCGGAGGATTTATCGAGATTGCCGCCAGTCCGAGAGATCGAATTCTCTATTGATCTTTTACTTGGCATGACACCGATATCTAAAGCACCTTATCGGATGGCACCAACAGAGATGATAGAGTTTAGGAAGCAATTGCAAGAATTGTTGGACAAGGGTTTCATTCGACCAAGTGTTTCGCCATGGGGAGCCCCAATCTTGTTTGTGAAGAAGAAGGATGGGTCACTTTGACTCTGTATTGACTATCGGAAGCTCAATCAGGTAACTGTGAAGAACCGCTATCCTTTGCCACGCATATATGATCTCTTCGATCAGTTGCAAGGTGCTAGTAAGTTCTCAAAGATTGATTTACGTTCAGGATATCATCAGCTACAGATCAAAGAGGAGATACTTCGAAGACAGCTTTCCGAACCAGATATGGGCACTATGAATTTCTGGTTTTACCCTTTGGTCTAACGAATGCCCCTGTAGCATTCATGGACCTAATGAACCGGGTGTTTACGCCCTATTTGGATAGCTTTGTTATAATATTTATTGATGATGTGTTGATTTATTCTCCAGATAAAGCCTCTCACATGGAGCATTTGAGGATTACTTTAGAGACTCTTCGAGCGTACAAGCTATATGCCAAGTTTAACAAGTGCGACTTCTGGCTCAAGGAGGTTTAATTTCTTCGCCACGTGATATCTGGTAATGGCGTAGCGGTTGACCCAACAAAAGTCCAAGCTGTGTTGGAATGGGAGGCTCCGAAGACTCCCACTGAAATTCGGAGTTTCTTAAGGTTGGCCGGTTATTACAGGAAGTTCATTAAAAGTTTTGCTTCGATTTCTGCGCCTTTAACTAAGTTAACAAGGAAGGGAGTGAAGTTTGTCTGGACTGAAGAATGTGAGGAAGGCTTCCAAGAGTTGAAAAAGTGTTTGACATCAGCTCCACTTTTGATCCTACCAAATAGCATCGACATGTTCACCCTCTACACAGATACTTCAAGGATCGGAGTTGGTTGTGTCCTAATGCAGAATGATAGAGTTGTGGCATATGCTTCTAGACAATTGAAGGAGCATGAGAAGAGTTACCCTACGCATGACTTGGAATTGACCGCGGTGGTTCATGCACTGAAGATCTAGAGACATTACTTGTATGGAGTGAAGTTTGAAGTCTTCACAAACCACCATAGTCTCAAGTATTTGTTTTCTCATAAGGAGCTGAACTTGCACCAGAGACGATGGGTCAAATTTATGAAGGATTATGATTTTGAGCTGCTATATCACCCTGGAAAGGCAAATGTGGTAGCTGATGCCCTTAGTCGGAAGAGGATCTAATTACTATAAGATTGGAAGATGATCGAGGATGCTGTGTGTTCCATGACATCGATTGAGCCTCAGCTTTGCAAAGCTTTTGTTGCTCAGTTGTCTCTCAGGTCAACAGTTATGGATCGCGTCATAGAAGCTCTGCGAGATGATCCATAGTTGCAAGGAATGATTGGCAAGGCAGGTATTGCTCATGATGAGGAAGGTGTTATCAGATTTCGGCATAGGGTCTATGTGCCAGATGTGGCTGAATTGAAAAATGAAGTGTTGGAAGAAGCTCACAGGTCGAAGTTTTCCATTCATCATGGTAGTAGCAAGATGTATCAAGATTTGAAGCGAACCTTTTGGTGGCAGGGTATGAAGAGAGATGTGGCAGAGTTTGTGTCCAATTGTCTGATTTGTCAACAAGTGAAGGTTGAGAATCAAATACCTTCTGGCCTGATGTAAAGGATTGAAATACCTTAGTGGAAGTGTGAGAATATCACCATGGATTTTGTCACAGGTTTGTCCAAGTCCTTCAAGGGCAATGATTCCATCTGGGTAATT
Organism: Amorphophallus konjac; assembly: GCA_022559845.1. Classification (NCBI taxonomy): domain Eukaryota; kingdom Viridiplantae; phylum Streptophyta; class Magnoliopsida; order Alismatales; family Araceae; genus Amorphophallus; species Amorphophallus konjac. The sequence goes on along the minus strand of CM040119.1, from coordinate 120,444,353 downwards.
ATGGATCGGTTCTCAAAAATCGCATATTTTCTGGCCATGAAGAAGAAGCAATCCGTGGAAAGTTTGGCACGTTTGTATGTTGAAAACATTGTCAGATTACATGGAGTTCCGAAGTCCATCATTTCAGACTGAGATCCTCGCTTCACATCAAGGCTTTGACAAGGATTGCAGAATGCCTTTGGGTCTCAATTGAAGCTTAGCTCTGCATATCATCCCCAGACAGATGGCCAGTCCGAGAGAACTATTCAGACATTGGAGGATATGTTGAGAACTTGCATACTAGATTGGAAGAGAGATTGGAAGCGTCACCTACCTTTAGTGGAGTTTGCTTACAATAATAGCTTCCACGCAAGTATAGGTATGGCTCCACTTGAAGCTTTGTATGGAAGACCGTGCAGGTCTCCTATATGCTGGGAAGAGATTGGTGACAAACAGTTGATCGGGCCTGAAGTAGTGCAAGAAACGTCCGAAAAAATTCAGCTGATCTAGCAGAGACTGAAAGCAGCGTAAGATCGGCGGAAGAGTTATGCGGACGACAGAAGAAAAGACTTGACTTTCGAGGTTGGTGAGCATGTATTCCTTAAGGTATCACCTACCAAGGGAGTGGCTAGATTTGGCAAGCAAGGGAGTTGCATCCGAGATTTATCGGACCTTTCGAGATTTTGGATTGAGTGGGTAATGTGACATATCAGTTGGCACTACCTCCATCTATGGTAGCTATCCTTCCGGTGTTTCACTTATCTATGCTCAGGAAGTATGTTCATGATCCGTCACACATCATTAGTTATGAAGATTTGGAGTTCCAACCGGATCTGTCATTTGAGGAACAACCAGTCAAGATCTTGGATCGTAAGGAGTAGATTCTCAGATCGAAGACTATCCCATTGGTGAAGGTTTTATGGAGAGATTTTTCTCAGGAGGAAGCATCATGGGAGCTTGAAGGCGAGGTGAAGAAGAAATATCCCCATCTGTTCGGTATGTGTTTTACCTCAAACTTCGAGGATGAAGTTTCTCTTAAGGGGGAGAGGGTGTAGTGCCTGAGATTTTCTTGAAAAATTATAAAGTATTTCTGCTTTTTAATTTGATAAAATAGGTGTTTAGTACATGTTTTATTAAATTCACAAATAAATAAATAAATAAAATAGATAATACATTAAATATAAGTTTTTCGATAATTATAGATTTAGAATTTTGATCAATTAAAATTTTGTAAGTTAATTGTTAACATAAGCCCTTCTTATATTATATCCATTCGCTAGTAGAACACATAAGGGTATAGACACAAATTCTTATAGTTTAGGATAGACTATGACTCAACGTATTTACTATTCATTTTCCCACTTTTTACTATTAACTCAATTTCATTTTCAAGGCCAAATATTTATTTGATAATTTTTCATGGTAGAGTAAATTGAGGTGGTTAATGGGTAATCATTAGATTTTTCTAATCATTTTTACCTTGTGAGATATTAATTTTTAAAGTGGGCCATGAATAGTATCCTCCGTATATCTTTCACGTGATTAACGTTCGAATGGCCAACAAAGGCCCGTGGAGGCCTTGACCGTTCAGAGCAATGTCTTACCATTGGATTTGGGTAGATCTGAAGCAGTGGTTAGGATTTAGATCTATGAAATGGTTTTAGCTTTATATAAGGGTGTGCTCGGAAGATTAGACAAATTCTTATATCTTTTTTGTTCTTCTTTTCTTCCCTGCAAACCGTGGGGGCCTCTCCCTGTTCTTGAGAGGTGGTAAGTGCCTTATGCCTGCTTGGAGCAGGAGAATTAGAAAGAGATTAGTGTGAGGATCTCTTAGTAAAGGTTCTAGGCGATCGGCCGCCGTAGGCGCGATTCGACAAGGGAATTTGTCGGGAGTATTTCTCGATCTTTGATTTTTTTTTGATAAGGCAAGTTACTATGAACCAAATGCTCTCTTTGACATGTTTAAAATATTTCAGAGGATCTAGAATTAAGGAAGCATGCATAAATGAATAAAATTATGCACTCTTAGTTATGATTTATTTTCCACGCATGTGTAGTTTAAAATATAACCATGTTTCTAAATTTCAGCAACCATGAAAAAGTGGATTTTGAGAGGCTAAACTAATTCAGAAAAATCTAAAAAAAATAGTAAATGCTAGAGGTTTAAGTTGGTGATCTACTGTAAAAATTTCATGGTCAATAAAATTCTGCACGCATAGTTATGCTTTGTTTTCTGTGCAAGTGCAATTTAAAATATAAACATGTTTCTAATTTCCAGCAACCATGAAAAAGTGAGTTTTGAGAGGCCAAATTAATTCAGAAAAATCTAAAAAATTGAAAAATATTAAAGAACCAAGTTGGTAACTTGATGTAAAAATTTTAGGTTTGTTAAAAATCTGTACTTAAAATTGAACATATTTTATTTAGCCTGGGCCGACCTGGCCTTCTGGACAGATCGACCTAGTCCTTTGACAGTCTGTATTATGTTCTAGTTTTCTAGAACTCTGAAAATAAGGTATTTTGACAGGCCAATTGGATTCAAAAAATGTGAAAAATTAGTAAATAGTAGATGACCAAGTTGGTAACTTACTGTAATAATTTCATGATTAGGAAAATTCCGTACTTTAAGGTATGACTTGATTTATACGCATGTGTAGCATAAAAATAAACATGTTTCCTAAATTTCAGAAACCAAAGAAAATGAAGTTTTGAAAGGCCATTTTGATTCAAAAAAATATGAAAAATTAGGACATGATAAAGAATCAAGTTGATAACTTCTTGTAAAATTTTTGTGTTCATTAAACTTATGTACTTACAATTATGAACTGTTTTACACGCATACGTGGTTTAGATATAAGCCTATTTTCTATTTTTAGAAATATGAACCGACCTGTCGCTCGGACTTCCGGACCCGAGGGTCACCTAGGAAGTGTTACTTCGAGGGAGTTTTGGGCTTGAATTAAGTGGGCCTGAAATGGGGCTGTCACTTTGGGGAGCTGGGCCTAGTTTGGTCAAATCGGACCTGGCTAGGCCGTGCTCTTGGGCGGTAGGTTTTCCCCCTCTCCAATATCATCTGAAATTTTATCTCTGAATCTGAAATCTGTGAAGACATATGACTTCTGAAAATTTTAAAATTCTGTTCTGAAATCTGTTTAGTCACATGCAAATCTGAGAAACTCTATTTCTGTATCTGAAATTCTGCAAAGACATGTGACTTTTGAAATTGTGAAATTCTAAAATTCTGTTTCTGAAATATGTGCAGTCATATGAAATTCTGAAAAGTTATGTTTTTTAAAAATCTGAATTGGTATATGAGTTTTTTAAAATTTGAAGTATAGTCATATAAAGAGTTGTTTGTTGCTGCAAAACCTATTTTTTTATACCCGGTAACCTGATTTTAGATTTTAGTATCTTTTGTTGATTAATCCTTGAAGTATGTTAGATGTGGATAAAAGGGAACGATTTGATTTTAGTAACTTGCTGAGTCTATTCCTAGACTCATAGTTACTAACCATTTTCAGGTGATTCCCTTGGTGAGGACGAGGAGTTAATGCGTAGTGAATCCGATGGAGAAAATTTGGTGTAGTCTTTAGAGATCTTTATTTTCTATTTGAGGTGATTTGTTGTTAGAATATTTAAAAATTTGTAATAATGGACTATCGTAAGTAACTTTCTGCTTAGCAGTTTTGGACTATTGTGATTTTGAGAATATGATTTAACTGATGGGAATGAGATTAAACTTCCGCTGATCTTGTATTCTCTTTATTTATGTAATTCATCGACCAATTCTCTTTCTGTTGGATTTTTTCCACTGTGGCATCCCTCCTAAATCCGATGAGAGTTGGAAATTGGACCGGATGTTGGGGCGGGGTGCTACAGTTCATTTCCCAACAAACTCAACAGCTAGAGAAAGAAACCGATGGTATCTCGCCACCAGGCGAAATGAGGCAAGGAGGCATCTATGATGTCCTTGAAGCCGAAGAAGATGACGAAGGCTTCATTGACTTGCAGCCGGCCCCGCCAGAGATAGAAGATGGCGGCCAGGCCACCGTTGATGAGCTGGTCGAAGTAAACCTCGGGAGATGAGCCCGGGCCGACCTTCCTCAGCGCCCTCCTTCTACCTGAAGAGAAAAAGCCATACATACAGCTACTTCAAGAGTTCCGGGACTGCTTTGTCTGGAACTACAAATAGATGTCAGGTCTTAGACCTGAAGTTACTCAACACATGCTGGCTATCGACCCGAAGGCCGAGCCAGTGAAGCAGCCACCCTGGCGGATGAGGCCGGAGCTGATAAATCATATTTGTAAAGAAGTCGACAAGCTCATAGATGTCGACTTTGTAGCAGAAAATCAATACACTACATGGCTGGCCAACATTGTGCCTGTCAAGAAGAAGAACATCTAAATTTGGATATGTGTGGACTTTTGGGACTTGAACAAAGTATGCCCGAAAGATGATTTTCCAGTGTCGATCACTGAAGTCATGATCAACGCTACAACTGGCCACGAGACGCTGTCATTTATGGATGGTTCGTCCGGATATAACAAGATATGGATTGCCGCGCATGAAAAAGTTCACACGGCTTTCTGATCGCCCAAGGGGATATTTCAATACAAGAGAATGCCCTTCGACCTCAAAAATGATAGTGCCACTTATCAAAGGGTGATGACAAGATATTGAACGAGCTGCTGTACGACAACGTCGAATGCTACATTGATGATTTGGTCGTCAAGACCAAAAGAAGAGAAGACCACCTGAGTGATCTCAAGATCATATTTGAAAGGTTGCGGCAATTCAAGCTAAAGATGAACTCAATGAAATGTGCCTTTGGCATCTCAAGTTGGAAATTCCTTGGCTTTGTCGTCAGATATCACGGTCATTACAAGATCGATTAGCTTACATCTGTAGATTTTTTTCTAATCTATCCGGACGATGCCAGCCATTTCACAAGTTGATGATGAAAGATATACCATTCCATTGGAGTCAGGAATGCCAAAAGGCCTTCGACCAGTTAACGGAATATCTGAATACCCCACCAATGCTGGGGGCACCTGTCAAAGGGTGGCCGTTGATTCTATACATAGCCGCTATTGAATGTTCACTGGGGGCAATGTTGGCCCAGAACAACGGCGAGGGGAAAGAGCAGGCGCTTTAGTACCTCAGTCGAAGATTAGTGGGGGCAGAATCGAAATACACCCCAATCAAGAAGGTTTACCTCGCATTGATATTTACGGTCAAATTGATATTTGCGGTCAAGAAGATGAGGCATTCATGCTATCACACGAAGTGCAGCAGATATCAATGGCTGATCCAATCAAATATATACTGTCCCAACCAGCTTTGAAAGGATGACTGGGCAAATGGGCTGTCATCCTGGTGGAATTTGATATCACCTATGTGCCGCAAAAGGCCAACAAAGGCCAGGCCATAGCTGACTTGTTTGCGGCACATCCAGTGCCTGAAGATTCTCCATTGATCACAAAGCTTCCAGATGACGAAACACTAGAAGCGGATGAAGTCCGTCAGGCCATATGGCAGCTCTATTTTGACGGGGCATCCAGAACAGAAACATCCCAAATGGGGCAGACAAGGATAAGGGACGGAGCAGGCATCGTCCTCAAATCCCCAGAAGGAGAAGTGCTGCATACATCATGCGCAATTAACAAGCCTTGCACTAACAATGAGGCAGGATATGAAGCCCTAATTATTGGCCTTCAGATTGCTCTTCATATGGAGATCCAGATGCTGCAAGTATTCAGTGATTCCATGTTGATTATCAAGCAGATACAAGGACAATTTGATGTCCGAAAGCCTGAATTACTTTCTTATTGCGCTAAAGCGAAGAAGCTCATGTAGCGATTCTGCTTCTTCGAAATTGGTCATGTCGGCCAGAATAAAAATGCTCAAGCAGATGCACTAGCAAACTCACTAGCAGTCCCGCCAGATGCATATATCAATATCACTGTGATAAATAGACGCTAGGTTCTCAGCATGATAAAGGAGCTAGATGAAGAAGAATGTGAAGCTACAACAGTAGAAATAGTCGGCTCACCCGACTGGAGGGAACCTCTGATACAATGGTTTAAATACCAGCAACTACCTAAGTGAAGGGAAGAGAAGATCAAATTGATCAGAACAAAAGATTCTTATGAATTCAAGAACGAAACCATGTTCCGGATTATGGCAGATGATAGAAGAAAAGTACTCCTCCGATGTTTATCAATGGAGGAGGCATGGACGGTCATGAAAGAAGTTCATGTCGGATCAGCCGGTGCCCATCAAGCCGGGCCGACGATGAAGATTGAAATCAATTACTGACCAATTATGTTCGATGACTGCTGCAAGTATGCCAAGTCATGTCATAAATGCCAGGAACATGCTACGGTGCCAAGGAAACCCCTGATACACCTACATCCGACAACACCTAGCTGGCCGTTTGATCAATGGGGCACCGATGTCGTGGGCCTGCTACCCCCATCCTCATCAGGATGCAAATACATTCTAGCAGCAATAGATTACTTCTCCAGCTGGGCAGAGGCTATAGCTCTAAAAGAAGTGATGGGCGAAATCGTGGTCAGATTTGTCCGTCGAAACATTATATTTTGATTCGGCGTGCCCGATCGAATCATCTCTGACAACGGAAGTCATTTCCGGAACCAGAAGGTCTATAAGCTGGTCGATAAATTCAAGATTAATTGGATGACATCCATTTCGTGCAACTCCCAAGCAAACGGGTTGACTGAAGCTTTTAACAAAACTCTCTACACACTTCTTGCCAAGACGGTCAACTCTAGCAAGAAGGATTGGGAGGATAGGATGTACGAGGCATTGTAGGCGTACCACACTCTGTACAAGACCTCACGGGTTGCTCACCGTTCTCGCTGGTGTACGGCTCAGAAGCAGTTGTCCTGATAGAGCTGGAGATACCCTTGTTGCGGGTCGCAATCTAGCATGAATTGGTCAAAGACGGCCGAAAAAATGTAGAAAGAAGACTGGAGGAGCTCTCCAATTTAGAAGGGCAACGGCTCAAAGCCCAGCAGAAAATACAAGTATACCAAGTCCGTATGGCGCGTGCTTTCGACAAGCTTGTCAAAGAGCGTGAATTCAAGAAAGGGGACCTTGTCATGGTCAAAAGAAAATAAGTGATGGCAGCAAATCTAGAAGATAAATTAAATGAAAATTGGATAGGACCTTATGTGGTCCAGAAAGTCTACGAATGCGAAGCTTATGTCCTCATCAATCATCGATGGGAAGTTCAATTTCCACCCCTCAATGGGAAGCACCTAAAGCTAAACCATGCGCCACTACCTCAGCTCGGTGATCAACTAAAACCCACATTCCACAAAGAACAAACCTCTACAAGACTCTTATAATGAGTTGCTATCCTACACCAACTTTCGGCCCCACCGAAATAGGTGATTCCTTGCTCAGCATTATACCAATGTCGATGATGCCACTTAGCTCGGCGCCCATGGCCTCTTCTGGTCTCAGCCGAGGGGTTATGACTTTGACCTTACGTCTAAGTCAGCAACACCCGATTTCCTTGCGTCGATACAATCCCAGTATCGATGATTTCGTTAACTCGGTACCCATGGCCTTTCGGTCTTAACCGAGGAATATGGTTTAGACCTTCAGTCTATGGCCAGATGAAACCTGAATCCTTGTGTCAGCATAAACCCAATGTTGACGATGTTATCATCAGTCCCACCATAATTCTCACTACGAGAATCAATACGGCCCAACGGCTTAGACCTTCCGTCTAAGACCGGCTTAAACGATCTCCTTGCGTTGGCATATATCCTATGCCAATGATTCCACCAAGGTTTGTGCTTGACTTCTTCTCGGGACTAACCGCTATAACCCAATGGCTTAAACCTTCCGTCTAAGACCGGCTTAAACGCTATCCTTGTATTGGCATCTATCCAATGCCAATGATTCCACCAAGGTTGGTGCTTGACTTCTTGTCGTGACCAACCGCTATAACCCAACAGCTTAGACCTTCCGTCTAAGACCGGCTTAAACGCTATCCTTGCGTTGGCAAATGTCCAATGCCAATGATTTCATCAAGGTTGGTGCTCGACTTCTTGTCGGGACCAACTGCTATAACCCAACGGCTTAGACCTTCAGTCTAAGATCGGCTTAAACGCTATCCTTACATTGGCATATACCCAATGCCAATGATTTCACCAAGGTTGGTGCCTGATTTTTTGTCAGGGCTAGCCGCTATAACCCAACGGCTTAGACCTTCCGTCTAAGACCGGCTTAAACGGTATCCTTGCGTTGACTTATACCCAATGCCAATCATTTCACCAAGGTTGGTGTCTGACTTCTTGTCGGGACCAACCACTATAACCCAACGTCTTAGACCTTCCATCTAAGACCGGCTTAAATGCTATCCTTGCGTTGGCATATACCCAATGCCAATGATTCCACCAAGGTTGGTGCTTGACTTCTTTTTGGGACCAACCGTTATAACCCAACAGCTTAGACCTTCCGTCTAAGATTGGCTTAAATGCTATCCTTGCGTTGGCATATACCCAATGTCAATGATTTCACCAAGGTTGGTGCTCGACTTCTTGTCGGGACCAACTGCTATAACCCAACGGCTTAGACCTTCCATCTAAGATTGACTTAAACGCTATCCTTGAGTTGGCATATACCCAATGCCAATGATTTCACCAAGGTTGGTGCGTCACTTTTTGTTAGGGCTAGCCGCTGAAACCCAATGGCTTAGACCTTCCGTCTAAGACTGGCTTAAACATTATCCTTGTGTTGGCATATAACCCAATGTCAATGATTTCATCATGGTTGGTGCTCGACTTTGCGTCGAGATCAGCCGCTGAAACCTAACGGCTTAGACCTTCCGTCTAAGTCCAGCTTAAATGCTATCCTTGCGTTCGCATATACCCGATGCCAATGATTTCATCAAGGTTGGTGCTCGACTTTGCGTCGGGATCAGCTGCTGAAACCCAACGGCTTAGATCTTTCATCTAAGACTGGCTTAAAGGCTATTCTTACGTTGGCATATACCCAAAGCCAATGATTCCACCAAGGTTGGTGCTTGACTTCTCGTCTAGACCAGCCGCTAAAACCCAACGACTTAGACCTTCCGTCTAAGATCGGCTTAAACGCTATCCTTATGTTGGCATATACCTAATGCCAATGATTCCATCAAGGTTGGTGCTTGACTTCTCGTCGGGACCAGTCGCTAAAATCCAACGGCTTAGACCTTCCATCTAAGACAGGCTTAAACGCTATCCTTGCGTTGGCATATACCCAATGGCAATGATTCCACCAAGCTTGGTGCTTGACTTCTCATCTAGACCAGCTGCTAAAACCCAACGGCATAGACCTTCCGTCTAAGATCGGCTTAAACGCTATCCTTGCGTTGGCATATGCCCAATGCCAATGATTCCACCAAGGTTGGTGCTTGACTTCTCATCGGGTCCAACCGCTAAAACCCAACGGCTTAGACCTTCCATCTAAGACCGGCTTAAACGCTATCCTTGCGTTGGCATATGCCCAATGCCAATGATTCCACCAAGATTGGTGCTTGACTTCTCGTCGGGTCCATCCGCTAAATCCCAACGGCTTAGACCTTCCATCTAAGACCGGCTTAAACGCTATCCTTGCGTTGGCATATACCCAATGCCAATGATTTCATCAGGGTTAGTGCTTGACTTCTTGTTGGGGTTAGCCGCTAAAATCTAACGGCTTAGACCTTCCGTCTAAGATCGGCTTAAACGCTATCCTTGCGTTGGCATATATCCAATGCCAATGATTCCACCAACGTTGATGCTTGACTGCTTGTCGAGGCCAGCCGATAAAACCTAACGGCTTAGACCTTCCATCTAAGACCGGCTTAAACGCTATCCTTGCGTTGGCATATACCTAATGCAAATGATTCCACCAAGGTTGGTGCTTGACTTCTCGTCAGGACCCGCTGCTAAAACCCAACGGCTTAAACCTTCCGTCTAAGATCGGCTTAAACAATTTCCTTGCATTGGCATATACCCAATGTCAATGATACCACCCTGATTAGCGTCTGACTCTTTGTTAGAGCCGGATAATCTAGTCCCACCGGGGTCCACCTCAATTCATCGGCAGTCTACACCCGTGTGCCACGCACACTCGTCCCTCGTTCGCGCCACTCACAGGTGGAGGGCATTTGTTGGCACTTGAAAAAGGAAGAAGACATTTAACCAACATAAAACAATCTCTTGGGCCCTGATGCAGGGACGGGACGCGACTCGACGCCAAATTGAATGCGAACCTTGGACTCTAGGCAAACTCGCGACTCGTCCCTGGCGAGGGAAGCGTGCGGACGTGAGCGGTTGAGAAACCGACAATGAGCTTGGGTGGTCAACTCTCTGTCGAGCTCGGATCGGGTCACGGGACGGGTTTCGCTCTCTCTCGCAGTGGTGATTAAAATATTTTAACGAGCTAGGACCTATCACATGCAAGCAAAGGCATATAGAATTATACGAAGTAAGTAAAATGCCGAGTGAGGGAGCGGAAACGATACCTCAACACTACTGGGCGTAGGGAAGATGACCCTGACCAAGACTCGTACTCCCGGTGTACAGTAAATAAATAATTACAGAAGTGATTTTAATTACCCACACCACGTAGGGAGGTAAAGGGCTACACGTGGGACCCGAGAGTAGCGAACTCGGGTTGACGGGCAGCAAGTCGGAAGGCTCTCAGGCCGGAGCGGGCTGTTGGTCGGCACGATTTTGTTGGGCCCACGGGACAGCAGGCGGGCCCGACTGTTGGGACGGTGGCGTCCGGGCGTCTCCTTGCTGCGGCGGCTGGCTGGGACGCTGCTGGGGGGTTGCTGGTTGGTCCCCGGGAACGGCGGTGGCCGAATGGGTGCCGGCATATTTTTTCGGCATTAACCGGCGGACTGCTCTGCTGGCCTGTTCTCGGGATAGAATTGTGCTACCCGGCGAAAAGAATTGTTGCGTCTAGATCCGGAGGCGTATTGAGGCGAGATCGGTGCCGTTGGACAGATGACTCAAAGGGCTACAACATAAATTAATTTCACATCCATCCAGTAAATTGATTGGAAATGAAAACCACTGTTCCCCAAGTATTTCTACTAGCTCGGATTACAGACAGTCAGGACAGATCGGGATCTGCCTGAGAATGACCTTTTACCGACAGGGAAATGGTAGATTTGGATCTTGGAGATTTTATGGTGGACAGAGGGGGATGTGTGAGACGTGCTCAAATTTTTTGGGATTTTTTGGAGATGGTTAAGGGGCAGAAAAAATATAAGAACAAGACACTGTCCCGCAGATCTGCTGATTGGCAGACTGTCAGGGGTGGAACTAAAAGACTGAGAAAAATAGCAAATGCCGTCTGATTGACACGGAATTTAAACTGGGAGGAGGTAACAACAAGGGGGATGATCTATCAAAATTTCAAGATCATCAGATACACAGATTAGGAGGACCAACCTGTTCTTTGAGCTTCTGTCCTGGATCTCGGAATCCTGGACAACACTTCAAAGAACGGGTTGTGGCGACTCGACGGCGGCACGAACGGAGGCGGCGGCGACGGTGGCTGGAAGTCGCATCCAACAGAGGTGGTAGATCTTGGAGTCACACCAAGGTTAGGGCTTCAGACCCTAGAAAGGGGTAGCAATCACTGTTGCAAGGGGAGAGGAGAGAGGGGCACCCTTGGGGCTCTCTTGGATTTTCCAACAATTCTTCTCATTAATTGTCAAAATAATGAAAATACATGAGTTTTATAGACCTAATTAAATGACCATCACTACCCTCAGATCTAGGGTTAGGGAGGGGCAATTAGGGGATGATAATATTTAATTCATTTTCCTTCTCCCATGTGGTCAAAACAACATAAAAAAAGGATAAATGGCAAGTGTGCATCTTGGACTTTTCTTGGTCCAACTTTGAAAGGTCTTGGTCTAAGCCCACTTTGGACTTTGAACCAGCCCCACATGGACACTAAAGCCTAGGTGGACTAATGGGAAAGAAGGTGGGGGTCCCACCGGGCCGCATGGCCTTTTGCAAAGAAACCCACTAAAACTTAAGGACTCACACTTTGACTTATAGTTGCCATACAATTGCAAACCAATTAACCCAAGGATATCAATGCAAACAAAAGGATACAAATGTAAAAACAAAATGTTAGTTCCTGGCGTTGATTCCCATCAATTCTCCCCGGGTGGGAAGAACTTGACCCCATCGAGTATGGGGTGCGGCTGCTCGTGTGGCTCCTGCGGATCTGTCACCGTATCAGATAGCGCGGAGTATGCTCCACTCTAAGTAATCGTCACCTGCTCATCCCGTATATATTCGATATACACATGCTGCTGTGGGAATGATGTTTAATGGTGGACACTCCGGGGTGGGGTCACTCTCAAAGGAAGGAGACGGCTCAATGACTCACTAAGAATCACCACTAAGTCCCTATAGGTGACTAGATCCGAGACATTGAGGTAGAGCTGATCCCAAATTTCGGCAAGTTCTACAACGTACGTATTAGACCCGACTTGCCTCACACTCGAAAGGGACTGACACTGCGAGCTTGCAATAGACCGACTTGACTCGATGCATGCAGACTCCTAACAAACTGTACAAAAGAAAAGCACACTCTATGTCCTAGACAAATCTAATGCTATGCAGACCCATGCACTTGCAATGGTGGACCAGGACACCCGAATGTGTGACATGCATACATGAGACATAACCAAATGTCGGTAGAATCATGGAATCTTAGACAACCTAGGATGCAGCACTCATGCACTGACGGCCTTTTAGATTTGGATGTTGGAGGGTCAGGAGAACCAAAATCACCTTCTTAATCACCCCTATATGTATGTATCTCTCGCCAATGAACATGCTTGATGGGTGTAGATGGTCCTGCCCGTGGGGAAGGGGTGTGATAGTGGACTCCCTTGAGGAAGTGGAGTAGATGTGGTGGGTCAAGGGGTTCATTAGGGAAGGGTTCGAAGGGATCAAAGAAACTGTGACCCCTTGAGATGGGTTTCCTCATGACACGGTCCCATGTGTGGAATTCTTGACGGTGTAGGTTGGTCACCCTCATGCACTGGGGTAGACGGGATGGTGGTCTGATGGAGAAGATAAGGTTCCTCCCTTAAGAAAAGGGGAATGAAGTCAGGCTCGGCCGGCATGGGGAGGAATAGAAGAACCTCCGTGGTGACATGACCCACGGTGCACACGGAGGTAATAGACCCTAAAGCGGGATGGGTGAAGCTACGACCTATGGGTCGGTTGAAGCCTGGTGCCAACATGTGCGTCAACTTCAACTGTCGGTCTAATCCCTTAATAAGGTCATCCAATGTATCAACATGGTGACAAGACCGGAATGTGGTCTGGAATGAGTTGGCTAGCACTAATGGTAGTGTAGGGTCCATGGATGGGTAGCAAGGCGGTCTAGGGACCAAGCCTATCTTGAGCCAACTAAGTAGTGGCTCGGCGATAAATAGCTTTCCCGTTAGAAACACAGGTGGCTCCAAATGAGGTGGCTCCGAATAAAGATCAGAAGGTAATGTAGGTGGCAAAGGAGCTCTAGGGAAGGGTTCCTCGGCTGGGGTGGGTGAGGCCGTGGGGCAGGAGCGTCCTGCCTCGTGGGCTCATGTGACCGGCCGACCGGCTCGGCGCTATGCTGACAGGTAGATGCTCACCTTAGGGCAGCATCAAACCTTGACTCAAAAGGCTCAACCTCTAGAGCGACCTGATAAGAATGTTCCAGACTGGTCACGTCGCGGCAAAGCAATTCAAACTGGTAGTGAAGCCGCAAACCTCTCCGGAACTGAAATGCAGTCGTGGTGCTCTTCTCTCCAACTCCACTTCTCAACCGGTAGTCATCAAAGTCCCTAATGTACTCAGACACGGACTTGTTGCCTTGGACGGGTCTGATCGGGACTTTCTCTAGGGCGGGGACTCGTGTAACTAGACCTTGGATAGTCCGGTCGGTAGCGTCCATCCTATCCTCCACGGCGTTAAGCCTAGCCTCGGCATGGCAAAAATATTCCCGCATGTCTCGGTCACGCTTGTCCATCCTATCCATTAGGGTGTGTATCATTTTAGTTGGGACTTGGGCGTAGGGATTGGCCATAGTTGCGAATAAGTGGGCTTGCAAGAGACTTTTTTTTCCTTTTCTTTTATGCAAAACTAATGCAAGCACTTAGACACTTAACATGGTGACAAGGGGTAAAATGCGGACTCGAATACAAACCTATACTCAACTAGTATCCGGTACGTGGCGGAGGTTTGATCCGAAGATCGCACTCACGCAAGTGTGTTACCTTCCCAATAGGCGTAACCTATCGTTCCGGAGACACCTTTTGATATACCGGGTAAAGGATGCAATGAGATACCTTGGACCGACTACCCTAGACTCAAACCGGCTCTGATACTAATTTGATGCGGGACGGGACGCGACTTGACGCCAAATTGAATGCAAACCTTGGACTCTAGGCAAACTCGCGGCTCGTCCCTGGCGAGGGAAGCATGCGGACGTGCTCGGTTGAGAAACCGGCAATGAGCTAGCGTGGTCAACTCTCTCTCGAGCCCGGATCGGGTCACGGGACGAGTTTCGCTCTCTCTCGCAGTGGTGATTAAAATACTTTAACGACCTAGGACCTATCACATGCAAGCAACAGCATATAGAAATATATGAAGTAAGCAAAATGTCGAGTGGGTGAGCGGAAACGATACCTCTACGCTATCGGGTGTGGGGAAGACGACCCCGTCAAAGACTCATACTCTCGGTGTACAGTAAATAATAATTACAGAAGTGATTTTAATTGCCCACTCCACACAGGGAGGTAAAGGGCTACACGTGGGACCCGGGAGTAGCGAACTCGGGTTGACGGGCAGCAAGTCGAAGGCTCTCGGGCCGGAGGTGGGCTGCTGGTCGGCACGGTTCTGTTGGGCCCACGGGACAGCAGGCGGACCCGGCTATTGGGACGGCGGCATCCGATCGTCTCCTTGCTGCGGCGGCTGGATGGGACGCTATTGTGGGGTTGCTGGTCGGTCCCCGGGAACAACGGTGGCCGAATGCGTGCCGGCGTATTTTACCGGCATTAACTGGCGGACTGCTCTGCTGGCATGTTCTCGGGATAGAATTGTGCGACCCGACGAAAAGAATTGTTGCGTCCAGATCTGGAGGTGGATTGAGACGAGATCGGCGCCGTTGGACAGAGGACTCAAAGGGATACAACATAAAATACTTTCACATCCATCCAGTAAACGGATTGGAAATGAAAATCACTGTTCCCCAAGTATTTCTGTTGGCTCGGATTACAGACAGTCAGGACAAATCGGGATCTGCCTGAGAATGACCTTTGACCGATCAGGAAATGGTAGATCTGGATCTTGGGGATTTTATGGTGGACAGATGGGGATGTGTGGGACGTGCTCAAATTTTTTGGGATTTTTTGGAGATGGTTAATGGGGCAGGAAAAATATAAGAATAAGACATTGTCCCGCAGATCTGCTGATTGGCAGACTGTCAGGGGTGGAACTAAAAGACTGGGAAAAATAGCAAACGACGTCTGATTGACACGAAATTTAAACTGGGAGGAGGTAACAACAAGGGGGATGATCTATCAAAATTTCAAGATCATCAGATACACGGATTGGGAGGACCAACCTTTTCTTTGAGCTTCTGTCCTAGATCTCGGAATTCTGGACAGCACTTCAAAGAACGGGCTGTGGCGGCTCGACGACGGCACGAACGGAGGTGACGGCGGCGGTGGCTGGAAGTCGCATCCAGCAGAGGTGGTAGATCTTGGAGTCATACCAAGGGTAGGGCTTCAGACCCTAGAAAGGGGCAGCAATCACAGCTACAAGGGGAGAGGATAGAGGGGCGCCCTTGGGGCTCTCTTGGATTTTCCAACAATTCTTGTCATTAATTGTCAAAATAATAAAAATACATGAGTTTTATAGACCTAACTAAATGACCATCACTACCCTCAGATCTAGAGTTAGGGAGGGGTAATTAGGGGATGAGAATATTTAATTCCTTTTTCCTTCTCCCATGTGATCCAAACAACATAAAAAAATGATAAATGGCAAGTGGGCATCTTGGACTTTTCTTGGTCCAACTTTGAAAGGTCTTGGTCTAAGCCCACCTTGGACTTTGAACCAGCCCCACATGGGCCCTAAAACCTTGGTGGACTAAATGGAAAGATGGTGGGGGTCCCGCCGAGCTACATGACCTTTTGCAAAGAAACCCACTAAAACCAAAGGACTCAATCTTTGGCTTATAGTTGCCATACAATTGTAAACCAATTAACCCAAGGATATAAATACAAACAAAAGGATACAAATGTAAAAATAAAATGTTAGTGCCTGACGTTGATTCCCATCAGGCCCACTTGGAGCCCACACGGCTGTTAAAAAACCCAATACAATGCATGAAGAGGGTGAACCAGCGGCCCAGTGATCTGGCGCGCCCCCACGAAGCCTTGAATCGACACAAAGGAGGAGATGTAGGTGAACCGGCGTGCCCATGAAGCCATCTATCTGGCGGCCTATCACGTCCCGAGATTATGCAACGGAAACAATCGGGGAACGTGGATAACCGACTAGTACGCGTCAAGCGAGCAATATAATTAGAGCGCTAACACATTCACACATAAGAAATGAATGCACAATATTTGGATAAAATCTTTACTTTATTTGTATAATTATCAAAAAATACATACGGTTGTCTCTTGACTCTTTGACTAACTAGACTCAATAAAAATGGAAAAGTACATAGCGACTCTTGACTATCAACTAATGACAATCTAAGGCTTCGCTCCTTCTTTAATCACTATCGGATCCATCACTTGAATAGTCTGAATCCGACTCGCTAGAATTTTTTGAAAAAGATTAAAAAAGTAGGGAATGAGCACACATGTCCAGTAGGTATCTTTGTATCAACATGAAGGCAATGTTTAAGTAATTAATATTTTAGCTATAGAGTGTAAGATAATTCATGAAAATACGATGAAACATGTGAATAGAGCCAAAGTAACACAAGTAACGAGCTATGATCAAGGTGAGATATGAAAATTCACGTAGACTGGAAATATAATCAAGCAAGAATATAACATGAACACAATTTGACCTTTCATGAACAAGAATGTACTTTTCATAACCATAAAGGTTATGCACTAGAAAGTCATGTAACGAGAATGTACTAGCAAGCATGTAATTTCACAAGATTTCCTCGTGGATCTTCACCCGTTTATAAAAAAGTACTCCCCGCGTAATACGACGCCAGTATTCATCAACCCCCATGGTTTATAGTATATTTCTGGCTATCTGCCGAGGGGACTAGAGTTGAGCCCTTGGACACTATCCGTGCCCGCTCTTACATCATCAAATTATAAATCAAGCTACTTCCATGAGAAATATCAATAATGTTGGCCAATAATGAACAAGTTCAAATTATAGTCTCATGATAACAAACATCAAGGTATGAATGCACCAATTAAGAACATGAGAGTTCAAGATTGATTTAGAACAAGGTTATGCCCTGGAGAAAATTCGGTAGCATAACGGCATATTCTTTAATTTTCATAATCCATTAGGTAGCTTTGGAATAATGTGTGAGGTTCTAGATAATCAATAGACCATCTAGGATCATTAGAAAAATCAACCCTTAGGTCAAATCTTGGGTTAATCAATACTTAGATATAAGACGGTCATATCAGAGCTATTTTTGGAAATAACAGTCGTTTACTGGACCGTTTACATGCAGTAGCGGTCAGTGCATGACTGTTTATTGACAGAGTTGACGCTACGAGTGAACTGGATCCATGCAGTCATGGCAGGGCCGCTAGGCGTCCTTGGCGGTCAAGTAAATGGCCGCTACTAGACTCTGGCGGTCTCCAAAGGGCCGCTAAGGTCCAGAGCTTAGAAAACTCCGGTAAAGTGCTTTCTAGACACTTGGGTTTTAAGGGTACAACCAGCTCGGCGTCCTAGTGGGAATCCCAGGCTCGCGGAGTCTTATGGAGGCCTTGAAACAAGATCACGTAGTCCGGTGGAAGAAATATCCAACAGAGAGGATCACAAGTCCAAGATTGTGTGCTTATAGTGCAAAGTGTATCTAATAGCCACGCACCGGAGTACGCACCATGTACTTATGAAAGACTCAAGGTGACAGTGAAATCGTGAAAGACATCGATCAAAGCATCACTACAAAGTCCATGAATCTTATGAAATTATGAACATTAATACAGGAATATAGGTTTTGATATGAAATTAACATGTGTTTAAAATAAGCATTTAAAATATGTAAGACATGCAATCTATTAGGGATGGTGCATAATATAACCAATATTACGAATATAATGTCAAATCTAGGAATAAGACCTTATTAACTAGGCTTAACATATAGTCAATAGGGTCAATCTGCCATCTGTTTAGAGTTAACAAAGTGCAGATTACAGAAATCTCTTAGTGGTCATAGGATGGCTGCTTACCAGGGCTTAGCGGTCTGTCTCAAGGCCGCTAGGTACCTCTGGCGGTCACAGAAAGACCGTTTCTTTCTGTCTATGGCAAACAATATAAAACTTAAAGAGTAGGCCAAATCTAAGGCAAATAGGTGCATATAAAAATATGCCAGTAGGTAAATAAGGCCTGATGCAACTATATTAAAACATGGAGATGCATGGGTTTGAGTGAAGTAAGCCAAAATTATCAATTTCCTATTAAGGGTAAGGTTCATGCATATTATGTTAACCCTATATACGCAGTCATAATAAAACCTCAAATTCGTCAAGTATAATCAATGAAAACAGGAGGGAACAGAGGGCTTTTGTTCCTAACATGTTAATTTTGTGTTTTCATGAGATAACCTACCTTTGATTCGATCCATAGACTTTGGATTTCTGACTGGAAGTAGATCCTAGTTCCTGCACGTCCTGTGCCAAACCTGCAACTTCCCGTCCTTTTATCTCCTGATCCTCTTGACCTAAATCCATGAAAATTGGAGGGTAGGTAGAAGACACGAAGGTGAACAAAAAGTTCTAAAGGATCAACTTGAACTAACCTCGTTTAGGAACTCTAATCTCCTAATCTTTACTGGATCGATCCTTTGGTTCCTGTACAGACTGCAGCGAACCAGCAACTTTCAGATGCTTTATCTCTCCAATGGCTAGGTCTTCTAACATGAAAATTAGAGGTGTGTTAGATAAAACTAAGAAGAATATAAAGTTCTAAAGAACCAACCTGAGATAGGGTTTTCTTACCTTCGAAATACGCGAGCCAACATTAGGGTTCGCATGAGTCGAAGTTAGGGTGTATTTATAGGGTTCACCTAGGGTTGAAGGGATTAGATTGAACATATAGTCCTAAATTGGAGTAGAGTTAATCCATAGATAGTTCTAGAGAGTCTTCCACGTCAGGTAGCTTCGATCTAAGGTGGTTTTCAAAGATCCAAGTTTTTTCACGTTTCTACGATTCACGGAACTAGGGTCGCTTAGCGGTCATAGCCAGACCGCTAGGGTGTACTCGGCGGTCTCGCGATAGACCGCTAGGCGGCGCTTAATCAGAAAAATTTAAAATTTCTTATTATCCCTCATTTATCCCCCAATTGGTGTATATATCCCATTTTAAATCCGTAAATTACTTATTTTACGTTTCTATTAATAGGCTTAGGCCTAAACATCTTAGAAATTGGGTCCTTGGGCCTATTTGAGTTGGGCTTAACCCTTTGGTTAATAGAGGGCCTTTAAATGGATTCAATAAATCCTTAATTCTTTTTAATAGCCCATTAAGCATTTTAAATTGCTTGGTAATTATATTTTAATCTCAAAAAATTCTTAAAAAATTCTCAGGCGTTACACCCTCCCCCACTTAAAAGAATTTGGTCCCCAAATTCATCGTAATAAAATTTGCTACGGAGACTGTACTTACATTCAAAATATCTTTAAAAATCTTTTGCGCATGGCTTCTTCTATTTCTCATGTCGCTTCGTGTGGCCAAGATATGCTCCATTGGACTTTGACCATGGGAATAGTTTTATTCCGAAGCTGACGTACTTCTCGTTCAATTATTTGATTGACTTTTGCTCATATGTCAAATCATTTTTAATCTCCAGGTTGTCATAAGTTATGATATGGAATGAATTGGGGATGTACCTTTTGAGCATTGAGACGTGAAATACATCATGGACTCGAGCTAATTGAGGGGGCAAAGTTATTCGATACGTGACTTCACCAACCCTTTCGAGAATTTCAAAGGGGCCAATGAATCTCGGAGTGAGCTTGCCTTTGATTCCGAATCTTTGAATACCTCGACCTGGAGAAACCTTAAGGAATACATGGTCTCCTACTTAGGATTCCATGTCGCGCCTTTTGTTATCAGCATATGATTTTTGCCTATCTTGAGCCATCTGGAGTCTCTCCCGAACAAGCTTTATCTTCTCGGTAGTATCCCTGATGATGTCGGGGCTGAGAAATTGTCTTTCTCCTACTTCATTCCAACATATAGGTGAGTGACAGCTTCTTCCATACGGTACCTCGAACGGTGCCATTTGTATACTAGATTGATAGCTATTATCATAGGCGAATTCCACTAGAGGCAAGTGGTCGTGGTAACTCCCTCCAAAGTCAATAGCACATGTCCTGAGCATATCTTCTACTACTTGATTGGTTCTTTTAGTCTGACCATCAGTTTGTGGATGGAATGCTGTGCTAAAGTTAAGTCAGGTCCCTAATGAATGCTGTAGACCCTTCCAGAATTGTGATGTGAATCGAGGGTGTCGGTCAGATATAATGGTGACAAGGACACCATGTAGTTTGATAATTTCCTTCATGTGTAGTGCTGCTAATACATCCACATACCATCGAATTTTGATTGGTATAAAATGTGCAGATTTAGTCAATCAGTCTATAATCACCTATATACCATCGTGTCCACCTCTCGTCTTTAGGTAAACCTATGATGAAATCCATCCCTATACTTTCCCATTTCCACTCGGGAATATCCAAGAGATGTAGTTTCCCGGCGGACTTTAAATGTTCCGCCTTTACTTGCTGACAAGTGACGCAGTGAGATACATAGTCCGCTACTTCTCTTTTCATATTAGGCCACCAGAAATTTCTTTTTAAATCTTGGTATATCTTGGTAGCACCAGGGTGAATAGCATACCTTGATTTATGAGCTTCTTCCATGATCAACTTCTTAGTGTCGGTATGATCCGGCACACATATTCGATTTTTGAACAATAATCTTCCACCAGTTGAAATTGAGAATTCCGACCTATGATCAATATTGGCCTTGATCTCTATCAATGTGGGGTCATTTTCTTGTAATTTGAGTAGATCTTCAATCAATGTAGGTTGTGACCTTATATTAGCAATCATACACCCTTCCTCTTCTTTATCAATATGGAGATTCAAACGAGCACAATCTTCAATAAGATAAGTCGTACATTTCCTGAGACTTGCTAGTGTGGCCATTGGTCTTCTGCTAAGAGCGTCACCTACATCATTTGCTTTGTCTGGATGATATTGGATAGTAAAGTCGAAGTCTTTGAGATACTCCAACCATCTGTGTTACCTCTTGTTTATTTCCTTTTGGGTGAAGAGGTATTTCAGACTTTTGTGATCTGAAAATATAGTGAACTTCTCCCCATAGAGGTAGTGTCACCAAATTTTCAAGACGAATATAACCGCAGCTAGTTCCAGATCATGCACATAGTAGTTTTCTTCCTGACGCTTTAACTGCCTTGATGAATAGCAAATTACCTTACCTTTTTGCATAAAAACTCATCCTAGGCTAATGCCAGATGCATCGGTATAGACTTCAAAGCCACCACCCTCAACGGGTAGTGCCAATATAGGGGATGTAGTGAGATGATCTTTAAGAGTTAGGAAACTTTCTTCGCAATCCTCTGACCATATAAAAGGGTTCTCCTTCCTTGTAAGTCTAGTCAAAGGGACGGTGATTTTAGAGAAATCCTTAATGAATCCCCTATAATAACCAGCCAGACCCAGAAAACTTCTAACTTCGGACACGGTCGTTGGCCGGCTCCACTTATTAACAGCTTCTACCTTAGAAGGATCGACATCGATTCCTTCCTTTGAAATAATATGGCCGATGAAGGAGACCTCCTTTAACCAGAACTCGCACTTGCTAAGCTTTGCGTAGAGTTGATGCTATCTTAGGGTTTTCAAGGTTATTCTTAAGTGTTCTTCATGTTCCTCCTTAGTCTTGGAGTATATAAGAATATCATCAATGAAAACGACCATAAATCAGTCGAGATAATGCCTGAAGACACTATTCATAAGTTGCATAAATGCTGTCGGGGTATTAGTTAACCCAAATGGCATTATCACAAATTCGTAGTGCCCAAGGGGATGTGCTGGGTCGAATGAAGCTCTTATCTAATAACTCCTGAAGTTGTTTCTTCAATTCTTTGAGTTCTGTAGGGGACATATTGTAGGGAGCTATTGAAATAGGTGCTGCTCCCGTAATGAGTTCAATGAAGAAGTGT
Source organism: Amorphophallus konjac (assembly GCA_022559845.1). Taxonomy (NCBI): domain Eukaryota; kingdom Viridiplantae; phylum Streptophyta; class Magnoliopsida; order Alismatales; family Araceae; genus Amorphophallus; species Amorphophallus konjac. The sequence goes on along the minus strand of CM040119.1, from coordinate 120,421,882 downwards.
ACTTCCCTTTCGGGTGGTAAACTGGATAAATCCGATGGGAACACATCGAGAAACTCATTCACAATGGGAATATCCTCTAAGAGGATTTCCTTAGACTCGGTAATGATTACGGAAGTAAGAAAAACTTCACATCCATACGAAATGAGTTTGTAAGCATGAAGAGATGAAATAATGGTAGGATACTTCCTGTACTTGACACTATGGAAAGAAAATCGCGGGAGACCTGATTTTCGAAAAGAGATTCTTCTATTGCGACAATTTATATAGGCGTCGTGGTCTACATGCCAATCTACACCTAGGATGGCATCGTAGCCTTCCATGTCAAGGCACATGCGATTTGCAGGAAGATTATGACCTTCTACAATTACCTCACTATCGGGGCAGTGGGTTGTAAGTTTAGTTCCGGGACCTAAGGGTGTAGTGGTAGCTAGATTCGAAGGTAGAGGAATTGATGAAACTTGCAGGGTTTTTACAAAAGCAGTTGATATAAAGGAATGAGAAGCACCAGTATCAAATAACACGAATGCATGATGGGAATAGATTTGAGTGGTACCTTCCATTAGCTCATCATCCTTGCGCGCTTCATCATCATCCAGAACAGCATTAAGATGAGCATGTCGCTTGCGTCCACCGTTGGAAGATTGATCCTTTTCTTTATAAGGGGCCAATCCGACATGCGGTGCTCTCAACTTCCACATCTTAAGCAAGCGTCGAGACGCTTCTAGCATTCCTCAGTCGCATGGCTGAATTTTTCGTAGAACGTGCAAGCCACTATGACTTGCTTATCTTCCTCCTTCGCCTTTTTGTTCTTGTGGTAGCCACTACCGCTCCCTTTCCGGGATCTCTTCTTACTATCATGAGATTTGTAAGGTTCCGTGATGCTGAACTTCTCCTTCTTCCTACGCCGATCCATCTTTCAGCTAGACTCCTCTCCTTTGCCTTTGAGTTTCTCGACCTTCTCCAAGGTCCTTTCATATAGATGGTCTCGTTGGACCATCTCCCCATAGGTCTGAATATTTTGTGAGCCAAGTTGTTGAATTAAGATGGGCCTTAACCCATCCAGAAAATGGTTGGCCCTCAAAAGATCTATGCTTACCAAATGTTCGGCATAAGGGGCCAAACGGGAGCTTTGGAGTTCATATTCCGCCATCGACATCATACCTCGACGTAAAGAAGCAAATTCTATAGCCTTTCTCTCATTTACATGCTTGGAGAAGTACTTCGCCCAGAAGAGTGTAAGAAACTCATTCCATGTAGGCTGGACATTCTGGGGTTGTGCCGAAGTGGTCTTTCACCAAGTACGCGCATCCTTATTAAGTTGAAAAGTGGCGAGAAAGACCTTCTCTTGATCCGCGCACTGCATAACATTGAAAATTCTTTCCATTTCATCTATCCAGTTCTCTGCTTCATCTGGATTGGAAGAGCCAGAAAACCGTGGAGGATTTAAACTTCAAAAATTCCGATGTAAGTCGCCGGCACCAGTCCTCGCGCTAGCTTGGGCCATATTCTGGAGTGCCTGGGTAAGACCTGCAACAGTCTGTTGCATCCGGTCCCAGTCAACACGGTGTGCCATCATGAAAATAAGGTACCTGAGAGGATAATCAATTAGTTAATTCATATGGAATTAATAGAATTATTTTAGAGAAAATTTCTAATTTACTATCTCATCCCGGCTCTACCCATTCTCATATGGTTGGAAATTTCTTTCCTTATTTCATAGGCTTGGGTCCTTAAGCCTTGGACTTAGCCTTATGGCATGACATTTTCGTAGGAATAAGTAAGTCCTTAGACCTAGGCTCTGATACCACTTTAACTGTCACGCCCCGAGATTATACAGTGGAAACAATCGTGGAACGTGGACAGCCGGCTAGTACGCGTCAAGCGAGTAATATAATTAGAGCGCTAACACATTCACACATAAGAAATGAATGCTGTGACGACCCAGAGTTCAGGATATCGATACACCGATAACATCGGTATACCGACACCAAGAACTGGGGAGGCCACCCAAGAGGCTGATGAGGCCCCTGAAGGGTTAGTGGGGGGGTTAGCTGAGGAATATGCATAATTAATTGCGAATTGGGGCGCGCAATACAAATAAGTATTTAAGATTTAAACACAAGTGCGGAAGCAATTTTAAAATAACCAGAGTGATATATATATAACTAGTCCAGAGTCACAAACACTAGTCCACAGGGCACAACTACGCGGGGCATACCCCGGCAAAAGTACAACACAAGCCTCAAAAAGGCAGCTCGTGCTCAGCTGGCAGCTAAGGAACGGTCCCGAAACAGCACACTAAACTCCGGGAGATGTCGGGCGCGGCTCACCTGAAAGGAGAAGGGTGAGTCACAGCCAGACTCAGTAGGGGTCACGCGGATCCCTACCTCGCGCTAAACATGCGAACATGCATAATTAACAGCAATTAAAGCATGCATTAAATAAATACACAGGCAATGGCATGAATATCTAATCACAAGAAAGCTGTAAACTCTATCTAAGCAAGTATAACAGCTAACACATGCCGCTACTAATTAAATGCAAGCGATTAAAGCTAAAACTACCAATTAGAATGAGCTGCAACTAGTCCAAGCAACAAGGAAGGACAACCACTGGAGCAGAAACCAGAAGCGTCCACTGACGGCTTACACTGCGTCTCAAGCACTCGCAGTCGACAAGCGACAAGCTAAGCGCGCAAACAGTACCAAACCAAGTGACCAGTCGGAGTGACACCCGTCGGCGTCAGTCCACAGTCTCCGACCACGTGTGCACACACTGACTCTAGCCTGAGCCAGGCCCTCTAACTAGTTTTCTCCCTTGGCAGGACGCTACCATTGGCTGGGAGCCCACGGAACTAGCTTACAAACCGTGAATGGGAAATATACCCCTCCGCCATCCTCAAGCGGGTCGGTACTCAACAGACCTTAGGGAAACAACAGTGGCTCCATTGCCTGGAAAGAAAAGCTACTCTATTGGCACATAAAACACGCCACGATATAGTAAAACAATACAACTATGGCATGAATATAGAACGGAACGCATAAGCAATGGGCTGGGAATATATTGCAGCCATCAGGGAAGTGGCGGTCAAGGACCCACGCGCCACATGCAAACGACGGTCGGGGGTCGGCGCGTTACTTCAAGAATGACGCTCCAGTCCCCATCCGTCACTCCCGTCAGGATTCCAGCTCAAGAGGCACCAAAGGCATGTAACGGTAGGGGCCCTGCGCGTTACTTCGAAGCGACGCGTGGGGTCACCGCCGTCACATCCACCCGAGGCTCAAACCACCTATCAGCGTTCTAAATGGTAACAGGCGAAGTAACGCCCCGGTCTAGGCGCGTCGGACCGAAACGACGGTCGGCCGACTGGCCGCCGGGCGCACCGCCTGACCAAAATCACGGAAAACAGTTGATGAGTAACGGATGGGAGCCCCACCGTTACTCTCCAAGTAACGCACCCCTATTGGGCCGCTATTTGGTAGTGACGCGTCCACCTTGGACCGTCGGGCAAGTGACGGTTCCTGGCAGGACCGTCACTGCACCTGGGTTACGGGCGGGTGCGGTTTGTAAACCGAAGCCCTCCCGGACGGCTGAAAACGCCGGGTATCGACGAAAAACCTGATAACCTGTCAAACCACGCATGCTAGACAACAATTTAACATCTAAATCTAGCACATGCAAGGCCTAAAACGCATTAAACTCAAGATTTAGGCTAAAACCCCAAAAATGGAAATATGAACATCATGCATGCTACGGGGTGCTAATCAACAAGCGAGCTAAAGGAAACGATCCTAGCAAGATCGAGGTTCCATCCCCCTACCTTTCGCAAGCCGAAACCGTCGAACGGGCCGCATGCAAGGAGGAATAGCCACGGAGCTTCCACGCTCCACCTCGCTCCCACGATCACCGATCCACGCCGAAGTGGACACCCACGCGCTCTACTCGACGCGAGGAATCCAACGGTGCCAACCTCGTCTCAATCCGACGCCGTCTCGACCCCGATCCCTAAGAGAGGAGAGGAGGTGGCCGCACGGAGGAGAGAGAGAGGGAGAGGGTGAAATGAGAGATCGACGGGGGAGAGAGAGAGGGTGAGAGATATAAAAAAAATAAAAATAAAATTAATATATATATAATATAATCATTATATATATAAAAATCTTATTAATATTCAATAACCCTCAAACAGCTCCGAACAAATCCGGAAAAATGCCAGACAAATTCCTAAAAATCCAGGAAAATAGCCGGAATTTCCAGAACAATTAATAGAACAAATACCACGAAGGATCCATTAAGGCACGGGCCTTACAGTCCCTCCCTCCTTACAGAAATTTCGCCCTCGAAATTTACAATAACCGAAAAGGAGGAAACTGAGAAAGGACTTATACCTCACTGGAACAAGAAAGGAAAAAGCTGACGCATCTCATCTTCACGCTCCCAAGTAGACTCGTTACCAGAGTGACGCTGCCAAGCAACTCTTACCAGAGGAATAACCTTATTTCTCAACCGCTGCTCACGACGGTCTTCAATTCGGATAGGAAACTCTGGCGTGGACAAATCAGCAGTCACCTCGGGCCACACTGAATCATCGAGAACATGAGAAGCATCAGACACATATTTCCTCAACTGAGACACGTGGAACACATTATGAATAGCTTGCATGGCCGCCGGCAGTTGCAAACGATAAGCCACTGAACCAATAGCTTCAACAATCGGAAAAGGGCCAACATACCGCGGACTAAGCTTTCCACGCTTCCCAAACCTGGAAACACCCTTCATTGGAGATATTTTAACAAACACCATATCTCCCGGCTCAAATTGTAGTGGACGTCTGCGTCGATCTGCATAACTTTTCTGTCGACTCTGAGCCGTCAACAATCTCTGTCTGATCAGACGAACCACATCAGAACACTGCTGTACCATGTCCGGTCCTGTCAACAGTCGGTCCCCAACATCAAACCAGTTCAGAGGAGTACGACAAGGACGACCATACAGCGCTTCATAAGGAGCCATGCCAATACTGGAGTGAAAACTGTTATTATAAGCAAACTCAACAAGTGGCAAATGCTGACCCCACGAACCTTGCCAATCAAGGCAACACGATCTTAGCATGTCTTCCAAAGTCTGAATAGTTCTCTCTGACTGTCCATCTGACTGTGGATGATACGCTGAACTGAAAGCTAACTCAGTGCCCAAAGCTTTCTGGAAACTACGCCAGAAGCCAGAGGTAAAACGCGGGTCACGATCTGACACAAGTGAAACAGGAATTCCATGCAATGGCACGATCTTCTGCACATAGAGCTCGGCCAATCTCTGCACACTCCAAGTAACTTTAATTGGCAACAATCTGGCGGTTTTCGTCAATCTGTCGACAAGCAGCCAGATTCCATCAAAACCTTGAGAAGTTCGAGGCAAACCCACCACAAAATCTGTAGTAACATGGTCCCATTTCCACATCGGGATTTCCAATGGCTGAAGCAGACCACCTGGCTTTTGATGTTCGGCTTTAACTAATTGACAAGTCAAGCACTTAGAAACAAAAATAGCCACGTCCTTCTTCATGCCGGGCCACCAGAACTGCTTCTTCAAATTCTGATACATCTTGGTGACACCAGGGTGAATAGCAAAACGGGAACCATGGGCTTCACTCAAAATCTCATTCCTCAAATCATCATCAACAGGAATATACAATCTGCCCTGGAAACTGACGACCAGCTCGTCATCAAATTCCACATCATATCTTGATATAACACGGGCCAAATCAGAATCAGCTTGTTGGGCTTCTAGAATCTGCTGATACAAAGCTGAACCCAAAACCAAGCTAGCACAAACTGCCATCCTCGGATCGGCAGGAATCTCTACACACAATGCCTCGCTCGGAAGCTGTTCCCACAATTTCCATTCATGAAGCAACAAATGACTGACTTGTACTTTCCTGCTCAGAGCATCAGCCACAACATTCATTTTACCTGGCTGATAGGAGAGTGTAAAGTCATAATCTTTCATGTATTCCATCCATCGCCTCTGCCTGAGATTCAGATCTTTCTGGGAGAAAATATACTGTAAACTCTGATGATCAGTAAGAATCTGAAATTTCTCACCATACAGATAATGTCTCCAGATCTTCAAGGCAAAAATAACTGCAGCTAGCTCTAGATCATGAGTGGGATAATTTCCTTCATGCTGTTTCAATTGCCGAGATGCATATGCGATAACTTACCATGTTGCATCAGCACTGCACCCAAACCTACTCGAGACGCATCTGTACAAACAAGAAAACCACCCGAGTCGGAAGGCAAAGTCAACACTGGAGAAGAAGTCAACAGCCTTTTCAATTCAACAAAGCTAGCCTCACACTGATCCGACCAGACAAATGGCACACCCTTCCGTGTCAATTTAGTCATCGGTGCTGCAATCTTCGCAAAATCCTGAATGAATCTGCGGTAATACCCAGCCAATCCTAAAAAACTTCGTATCTCCGTGATGGTCCTCGGTCTCTGCCAACTCAAAACGGCATCAATCTTTGCAGGGTCTACTGCTACTCCATCACTAGAAATCACATGGCCAAGAAAATGAATCTCCCGAAGCCAGAATTCACATTTACTGAGCTTCGCATAAAGCTCGTGATCTCTTAGAGTCTGCAGAACGATCCTCAAATGCTGCACATGATCATCAACAGAGGCAGAATATATCAAGATATCATCAACAAAGATCACCACAAAATGGTCCAGAAATGGACGAAAGATACGCTGCATTAGATCCATGAAAGCTGCTGGGGCATTAGTCAAACCAAACGGCATGACTAAAAATTCAAAGTGACCATATCGGGTACTGAAAGCAGTCTTCTCCACATCAGATTCCCGGATCCGCAACTGAAAATAGCCAGATCGGAGATCAATCCGTGAAAAGACAGCAGCAGACTGTAACTGGTCAAACAAATCATCAATCCTGGGGAGCGGATACTTATTCTTGATAGTCGCCTGATTCAGCTGCCTGTAATCAATACAAAGCCTCAGGTTTCCATCTTTCTTTTTCACAAACAGTACTGGGGCACTCCACGGAGAAAAACTGGGACGAATATAACCCTTCACCAGTAACTCTAGTAGCTGTGCACGCAGTACTTTCAATTCAGCTGGAGCCATTCGGTACGGCGGCTTTGCTAAGGGGCCAGTACCTGGAATCAGTTCAATCACCATCTCAATCTCTCGCTCTGGGGGCAAGCCTGGCAACTCGTCAGGAAACACATCAGGGAACTCACAGACAACCGGAATATCACAAACATCCCGTCGTGGTTTTTCAACAGCCACCACTGAAGCAAGGAATCCCTGACAACCTGCGCTAAGCAACCTATAGGCTCGAATAGCAGAAATAATCATACGAGAAGAACGGGATCGAATACCTTGAAAATAAAAGGCTGATTTTCCCTGGGGCTGAAAATAGACTTTCTTCGATCTGCAGTCAACCACAGCTCCATAATGCTCCAACCAATCCATTCCCAGAATAACATCATAATCTGCCAGCTGCAACGCATACAATCTCGCCGGCAACTGGTGATCATCAATCATCACAGGAGACTCATCCAAACACAAGGGAGTAACCATGAAATCTCCAGAAGGCAATTCCACAAACAACTCACAAGACAGCTCAGAAGTGGGTTCCTCAATACAAGCCATAAAATCCTCAGAAATAAAAGAGTGAGAAGCACCAGAATCAAATAAGACATGAGCTGCATGACCATAAAGCATAATCGTACCTTCCACAAGATGGGACGCAGCAGCATCAGCTCTTGTCAAATGAGAAACTTTGCCTTTCTGCTTCTTAGAACCAACTGAAGATTGCTGAGAAGACGCCGACGCCTGAGAGAAAAATTGCTGTGGAGCTTGAGGTGCAGGAGGTCTAAACTGCGGCTGAGGTTGAGAAAACTGAGGAGCTTGCAATGGATTCGGCCTCAGCGGGCAATCTCGAACCACATGACCTGGCTGGTCACACCTAAAGCAAACAACAGGAAGAGAACACGGTTGGCCCTTATGATGACCACCGCATCTCCGACACGTCCACGGCTGACTAGCAGCTGAGCTCTGTCGAGTCTGAGAAGAAGGTGCTGTCGGCTGCTGAACAGAATCTGCACCGGACGGCTGCTGAACAAACTTCTTCTTCTTCTTGAACCTTTTGAACTTGGGCTTAGAAGGAGAGGAAGCACTGGAAACCTCTGACTGGACCGAAGGAACACTAGGCACGGGCTGTCGGTAAGTCTGCTGAACCTGAGCCACCGGCTGCACTGACCCTGCCTGGGGATATCCACCCGGTCTCGCCATCTCCAGCTCTAAGGCTACAGCTGTCTGGCACGCAGTATCAAGATCCGCAACACGACTCGCTATCAACGGCATCTTCAACTCTGGCCTCAACCCTCGCAAGAATTGCTGGGTCTTCAAAGCTTCACTGGCCAGCACATGGGGCGCATACTGACCCAATTCCAAGAACTTATTCCTGTACTGAAGCACGGTCATACTGCCCTGGGTCAATTCCATAAACCGATACATCTTATCCATCTGCAAGCAGGCAGGAGTATAGGCACGCTCAAAAGCAGCAACGAACTCTGCCCAAGTGATTTGCCGAAGAGGTCTGGATCGAAAGGAAATCTGCCACTCGGCTTTCCACCACGCAATGGACGTACCCTGGAGTTGAAAGGCAGCGAGCATGACTTTTTCATCTTCAGCACACTCCATCGAGACAAAAACACGCTCTATCGCATCCATCCATTGCCTCGCGACTTCTGGATCAGCTTGGCCATCGAAAGCAGGCGGATTGAACATCAGAAATTCCTTCAAAGCCTTGCCTCGACTGCCAGGCACTTCAGCTTGAACGATCGGCACTGGAGGAGCAACTGGAACGACAGGAACAGCGGGAACTGCAGGAGGAGGTGCAGAACCGCTATCTTCCCTGGGCGCATCTCGAGGAACACGAGGAGCTCGAGGAGGTCTTCCTCGACGAGGCGGCATAATTATGCTGCCAGAAACACAATCAACAATGAAATCCATCAATCATACGGAAAACATCCTATGCCAGCAAGAGACAACAACAGGACTAGCTCTGGACCAAGCGTCAATTCCAATTCTTTACGCAAATCCTCAACTTCAAGCTCTGATACCACCTGTGACGACCCAGAGTTCAGGATATCGATACACCGATAACATCGGTATACCGACACCAAGAACTGGGGAGGCCACCCAAGAGGCTGATGAGGCCCCTGAAGGGTTAGTGGGGGGGTTAGCTGAGGAATATGCATAATTAATTGCGAATTGGGGCGCGCAATACAAATAAGTATTTAAGATTTAAACACAAGTGCGGAAGCAATTTTAAAATAACCAGAGTGATATATATATAACTAGTCCAGAGTCACAAACACTAGTCCACAGGGCACAACTACGCGGGGCATACCCCGGCAAAAGTACAACACAAGCCTCAAAAAGGCAGCTCGTGCTCAGCTGGCAGCTAAGGAACGGTCCCGAAACAGCACACTAAACTCCGGGAGATGTCGGGCGCGGCTCACCTGAAAGGAGAAGGGTGAGTCACAGCCAGACTCAGTAGGGGTCACGCGGATCCCTACCTCGCGCTAAACATGCGAACATGCATAATTAACAGCAATTAAAGCATGCATTCAAATAAATACACAGGCAATGGCATGAATGTCTAATCACAAGAAAGCTGTAAACTCTATCTAAGCAAGTATAACAGCTAACACATGCCGCTACTAATTAAATGCAAGCGATTAAAGCTAAAACTACCAATTAGAATGAGCTGCAACTAGTCCAAGCAACAAGGAAGGACAACCACTGGAGCAGAAACCAGAAGCGTCCACTGACGGCTTACACTGCGTCTCAAGCACTCGCAGTCGACAAGCGACAAGCTAAGCGCGCAAACAGTACCAAACCAAGTGACCAGTCGGAGTGACACCCGTCGGCGTCAGTCCACAGTCTCCGACCACGTGTGCACACACTGACTCTAGCCTGAGCCAGGCCCTCTAACTAGTTTTCTCCCTTGGCAGGACGCTACCATTGGCTGGGAGCCCACGGAACTAGCTTACAAACCGTGAATGGGAAATATACCCCTCCGCCATCCTCAAGCGGGTCGGTACTCAACAGACCTTAGGGAAACAACAGTGGCTCCATTGCCTGGAAAGAAAAGCTACTCTATTGGCACATAAAACACGCCACGATATAGTAAAACAATACAACTATGGCATGAATATAGAACGGAACGCATAAGCAATGGGCTGGGAATATATTGCAGCCATCAGGGAAGTGGCGGTCAAGGACCCACGCGCCACATGCAAACGACGGTCGGGGGTCGGCGCGTTACTTCAAGAATGACGCTCCAGTCCCCATCCGTCACTCCCGTCAGGATTCCAGCTCAAGAGGCACCAAAGGCATGTAACGGTAGGGGCCCTGCGCGTTACTTCGAAGCGACGCGTGGGGTCACCGCCGTCACATCCACCCGAGGCTCAAACCACCTATCAGCGTTCTAAATGGTAACAGGCGAAGTAACGCCCCGGTCTAGGCGCGTCGGACCGAAACGACGGTCGGCCGACTGGCCGCCGGGCGCACCGCCTGACAAAAATCACGGAAAACAGTTGATGAGTAACGGATGGGAGCCCCACCGTTACTCTCCAAGTAACGCACCCCTATTGGGCCGCTATTTGGTAGTGACGCGTCCACCTTGGACCGTCGGGCAAGTGACGGTTCCTGGCAGGACCGTCACTGCACCTGGGTTACGGGCGGGTGCGGTTTGTAAACCGAAGCCCTCCCGGACGGCTGAAAACGCCGGGTATCGACGAAAAACCTGATAACCTGTCAAACCACGCATGCTAGACAACAATTTAACATCTAAATCTAGCACATGCAAGGCCTAAAACGCATTAAACTCAAGATTTAGGCTAAAACCCCAAAAATGGAAATATGAACATCATGCATGCTACGGGGTGCTAATCAACAAGCGAGCTAAAGGAAACGATCCTAGCAAGATCGAGGTTCCATCCCCCTACCTTTCGCAAGCCGAAACCGTCGAACGGGCCGCATGCAAGGAGGAATAGCCACGGAGCTTCCACGCTCCACCTCGCTCCCACGATCACCGATCCACGCCGAAGTGGACACCCACGCGCTCTACTCGACGCGAGGAATCCAACGGTGCCAACCTCGTCTCAATCCGACGCCGTCTCGACCCCGATCCCTAAGAGAGGAGAGGAGGTGGCCGCACGGAGGAGAGAGAGAGGGAGAGGGTGAAATGAGAGATCGACGGGGGAGAGAGAGAGGGTGAGAGATATAAAAAAAATAAAAATAAAATTAATATATATATAATATAATCATTATATATATAAAAATCTTATTAATATTCAATAACCCTCAAACAGCTCCGAACAAATCCGGAAAAATGCCAGACAAATTCCTAAAAATCCAGGAAAATAGCCGGAATTTCCAGAACAATTAATAGAACAAATACCACGAAGGATCCATTAAGGCACGGGCCTTACAAATGCACAATATTTGGACAAAATCTTTGCTTTATTTATATAATAATCAAAAAATACAAAAGGTTGACTCTTGACTCTTTGACTAACTAGACTCAATAAAAATAAAAAATTATATAGTGACTCTTAACTATCAACTAATGACAATCTAACGCTTCACTCCTTTAATCACTCCTGGATCCATCACTTGAATAATCTTAATCCGACTCGCTAGAATTTCCTGAAAAAGATTGAAAAAATAGGGAATGAGCACACATGCCCAGTAGGTATCTTCGTATCAATACGAAGGTAATGTTTAAGTAATTAACATTTTAGCTCTGAAGTGTAAGATAAGTCATGGAAATACGATGAAACACGTGAATAGAACCAAAGTAACACAAGTAACGAGTTATGATCAAGGTGAGATATGAGAATTCATGTAGACTGAAAATATGATCAAGCAAGAATATAACATGAACATAATTTGGCCTTTCATGAACAAGAATGTATTTTTCATAACCATAAAGGCTATGTACTGGAAAGTCATGTAACGAGAATTTACTAGCAAGCATGTAATTTCACAAGATTGTCTCGTGGATCTTCACCCATTTACAAAAAAAGTACTCCCGGTGCAATGCGACGCCAATATTCATCTTATCCCATGGTTTATAGTATGTTTCCGGCTATCTGCTGAGGAGACTAGAGTTAAGCCTTTGGACACTGACCATGCCCGCTCTTGCATCTTCAAGTTATAAATCAAGCTACTTCCATGAGAAATGTCAATAATGTAGGCCAATAATGAACAAGTTCAAACTATAGTCTTATGATAACAAACATCAAGGTAAGAAGAATGCACCAATTAAGAACATGATAGTTCAAGGTTGATTTAGAACAATGTTATGCCTTGGAGAAAATTCGGTAGCATAACGGCATATTCTTTAATTTTCATAATCCATTACGTAGTTTTGGAATAAGGTGTGAGGTTCTAGATAATCAATAGACCATCTAGGATCATTAGAAAAATCAACCCTTTGGTCAAACCTTGGGTTAATCAATACTTAGATATAAGACGGTCATATCAGAGCTGTTTCTGGAAATAACAGTTGTTTATTGGACCGTTTACATGCAATAGCGGTCAGTGCAGGACGGTTTATTGACAGAGTTGATGCTACGAGTGAACTGGATCCATGCGGTCATGGTAGGGCCGCTAGGCGTCCTTGGCGGTCAAGTAAATGGCTTCTACTAGACTCTGGCGATCTCGAGAGGACCCCTAATGTAACACCCGAGAATTTTCTAAGAATTTTTCGGGATTAAAGTATAATTTCTAAGTAATTTAAAAGGCTTAATGGGCTATTAAGAAGAAATTAAGGATTTATTTAATCCATTTAAAAGCCCTATATCAACTAAAGGGCTAAGCCCAACTCAAATAGGCCCAAAGATCCAATTCCAAGACTTTTTGACCCAAGCCCATTAATAGAAACATAAATTTGATAATTTACGGATTTAAAATAGGATATATACATCAATTAGGAGATAAATGGGGGACAATACCAAAATCCAAAACTTTTAGATTTTATGAAGCCTGGCGGTCTATCACGTGACCGCTAGATCCACCCTAGCGCCCATGACCGCTAAGCCCTCCTGATTCCCTGAATGGGAGAAAACATGAAAAGCTTAGAACTTTGACGACCATATCACTTTAGATCGAAGCTACTTGACGTGGAATACTCTCTAGAACACTCTAGGGATTAACTCTACTCTAATTTAGGACTCTAGGATCGATCTAATCCCTTAAACCCTAGGTGAACCCTATAAATAGATCATAACTTCGACTCATGCGAACCCTAATGTTTGCTCGGATATTTCGAAGGTAAGGAGACATCTCCTCATGTTAGTTCTTTAGAACTTTATGTTCTCTTTAGTTTTATCTAATTTCCCTCAAAAATTTCGTGTTAGAAGACCCAGCCGTTGGAGAGTTAGAGCACATGAAAGTCACTGATTCGCAACAGACTGCACAAGAACTAGTACGACGGCCCAGTGAAGATCAGGAAAATAGAAGCCCTAATCAAGGTATTTAGAAATTGGTCCTTTAGAACTTTCTGTTCCCCTTCGTATCTTCTATCTACCCTCCAATTTTCATAGTTTTAGTTCAAGAGGATCGTGAGATAGAGGGACGGGAAGTTACTGGTTTGGCACAGGACGTGCAAGAACTAGGATCTACTTCCGGTCAAAAATCTAAAGTCTAGGGAACGAATCAAAGGTAGGTTATCTCATGAAAATGCTAGAATAACATGTCAGGAGTAAAAGCCCTTTTATTTCATGGAATTTCATGCTTTCCACACAGAGTATTTAATGTTTTACTATCACTGCGCATCTAGGCTATTTATGCATGCATAGTTCCTACCCTTAACAACGAAAATGATAATTCTAGTTTAATTCATGACAACCCATGCATCTCCATGTTTTAATATGATTTTATCAGGCCATATTTACCTGTTGGCATGTTTTACTATACATCTATCTGCCCTAGATTAGCATGTATTTCAGTTTTATTGTTGTTTACAGTAGACAGGAAGGAAATGGTCTTCCTGAGACCGCCTGAGTCCCTTAGCGGTCCTATGATACACCGCTAGAGCCCATAAAACAGTCCTCCCAAGACCATTTATTTTTCTGAGTTCTGTATTAATTGTTAACCCGAAACTTAATGCAGAGCAGTCCTAATTATTATGTGATAAGCTTAGCTAATTAGGTCTTACCACTGTTTTAAGTACTATATTCATAAACTTGGTTACATTAATTGTTCGTCATAGTAGATTTCATCTTCTTTATGCATTTTGGACTTATTTTAAACTTATGTTAATTTCATATCAAAATCATATACTCTTGTATTTATCTTAAATTTCATATGGTTCATGGACTTGTCTAGTTTTGATTTAATCGCTGTTTTACCACGATCCCTTCTCATCAAAGAGTCTTTTCTTAAGTACTTGACATGTATTCCAGTACGATGTCATTAGATACACATTGCACTTAAGCACACAATCTTGGACTTGTGATACTCTCTTTTGGATATTCCTTCCACTTGGCTAGGTGATCTTATTTCAAGGCCTTCATAAGACTCTGCGAGCCTGGGATTCCCACCAAGACGCCGAGCTTGTTGCACCCTCAAAATCCAAATTGTCTAGAAAGCACTTTATCTGTGTTTTATATGTTCTGGACCTTAGCGGCCCTCTAGAGACTGCCAGAGGTACCTAACGGCCATCTACCTGACAGCCAAGGTACGCCTAGCGGCCCTACCTAGACCGCATGATTCCAGTTCATCCGTTTCATCGACTCTGTTGTTAAACGGTCTAGTCATGAACGCATAAATCCACATACGGTCTAGTAAACGATCGCTATTTCTAGAAACGGCCCAATATGACCGTTTTATGTCTAAGTATTGATTAACCCAAGGTTTGACCCAATGGTTGATTTTCCTATGATCCTAGATGGTCTATGATTATCTTGAACCTCATACTTTATTTTCCAAAGCTACCTAATGAATTATGGAAATTAAAGAATATGCCATTATGTTGCCAATTTTTCTTCATGGCATAACCTTGTTCTAAATCAATATTTGAACTCTTATGTTCTTAATTGAAACATTCTTACCTTGATATTTGCTACCATGAAACTATAGTTTGAACTTGTGCATTATTGGCCATATTTATATTTCTCGTGGAAGATGCTTGATTTATAACTTGAAGATGCAAGAGCGGGCACAGACAGTGTCCAAGGGCTCCACTCTAGTCCCCTCGGCAGATAGCCGAAAACATACTATAAACCATGGGGTATTGTCACGCCCCGAGATTATGCAACGGAAATAATTGGGAACGTGAACAGCCGACATGGTAAGTCTCAAGCAAGCAATATAATCAGAGTGCAATAACAATCACATAAAGTAATTGCACAACAATTTAATCAAACTTTCACCTTTATTTCATATCATATAATCATAATCCAAATACATGAATATTCGACTCTTTTTGATCTAGACTCAATAAAAAGAAAAATTACATGTAACGACTCAATCTAGATATATTTTGACATTCTAAGTCTTCACTCGAATCCATATTTCCTTTAATCGCTCTCGGACCCGCTACTTGAGTAATCCGAATCCGATTCACTCGCACTTCCTGAAACATTGAGAAAGTAGGTAATGAGCACACTTGTCCAGTAGGTATCTTCGTATCAACATGATTGGCAATGTTAAAATAATTAATGATATATCTCTAAAGAAATAAGATAAATAACGTAGATACGATAAAACATGCGAATCAAGTATAGTAACAAGACATGGTCAAGCTTGAGATACGAGAATATAATTTGATCAAGAATATATCAAAAATGTAGATCTGGCCTTTACAAGAATAACAAGAATGTACTTTTTATAACTATGAAAGCTATGTACTAGAAAGTCATGTAACAAGTAAGAATGTACTCTTCACTTAGTAACAATTATTTCGTGAATTTATATGGATTTTCATGGATATTTCACTTATTTATAGAGAAAGTACTCCTAACGCAATGCGACGCTAGTAGCATCATACCCCATAGTTTATATAGTATGTTTCCGACAATCAGCCGAGGGGACTAACATAGAGCCCTTGAACACAATCAGTGCTCGAACTGCATCTTCAAGTATAAATCAAGCTACTTCCACGTTTATGTCAATAATATGGCTAAGAACGTACAATTTCAACTATAGTTCCATGATAAGGTAACCAAAAATAAGAATACTTCTATTGATAATAAGAGATTTTAATAAATACATTTAATAACTAGGTTATGTCATGAAAAATAAATCGGCAGCATAACAGTACATTCTTTAACTTTCAAAATTACTTAGATATCTTTGGAATAATATGACAGGTTCTCAATAATCAATTGGACCATCTAGGAATATAGGAAAATCAACCCTTGAGTCAAAATCCCGGGTTAATCAAATTCAGGACGCTAGCGGCCATTTATTCGACCGTCTCTTGTCCCTGGCGGTCTAGTTCAGGACCGTTAATGATAAGACAGTTCGATATTTTAAAACAGGGATATCTGGAGTCTTAGCGGTCTAATGCAGTACCGTTTAGGATCCATTAGCGGTCAAGTGTAGGCCCTCTAGCAGTCATTGGCGGTCAACCAGAAGGCTGCTAATAATCTAGAATATAAAACATCGGTATAAGTGCCTTCTAGACAATTAGGCTTTAATGGTACAACCAGCTCGGTGTCATAGTGGGAATCCCAGGCTCGCGGAGTCTTACGGAGGCCTTGAAACAAGATTTCCTACTCCATTGGAAGCAATATCCAAGAGAGAGGTCATCATGTCCAAGCTTGTGTTCCTATTGTGCAAAAGTGTAACTAATGACAACATATCGGGATATGTGCCATGTACTTAAGAAAATGACACTTAGATAAAAGAGAAAATCGAAATAAAACAATGATCAAGTTAAATCATGAATCTTTTAGAAACTTACAAGAGTATATGATTTTTGGGCATAAATTAACATAAGTTAAAATAATACCAATGTACATGAAATATGAAATTTATTATGATAAACAAGTACATTAACTAAGTATATAAAATCAGTAATTAAATCAGGAATAAGACTTAGTTAACTAGGCTTAACATATAATAATTATGGCAAATCTGCATTATGTCTCGGGTTAAAATAATGCAAAAATTCAGAAATTGAAAACGGTCAACTGGAAGATCGTCACTTTGCGGTTAGCGGTCTATCGTACGACCGCGACAGTTCTCTGGCGGTTCATAGGAAGACCGTTTCTTCCTACGTAAATCCGAGTTCAAAAGATAACTAAACAAAAATACTAATTAAGACATATCATGTCTGGAAATCAACATATTCTAACTTCCATGATCATGATAGAACAATATTAAGGCCAACAATATGCATAGGTTTATGTGATTACAAGAAAAACTCATTTTTCTACTTCATTAGGGCTAGTTCATGCATGAAGAATATACTAGATGCATAGTCTTAAGTAAAACATGAAATTCACAAAGTACAATGCATGAAAATGAATGAAACAAGAGGGCTTTTGTTCCTGACTTTAAATTTAAGCCTTTCATGAGATAACCTAACTTTAACAGTGCTCCTAGACTTCGAATTTCTGACTGGAATCAAGCCTTAGTTCTGTACTTTCTTGCTCTAAATCAGCAACTTCACGTTCCTCTATCTCCTGATTCTCTTGTCCTATGGACGTGAAATTTTGAGGGTAAGTAGAAGATATATAGGGGAACATAAAGTTCTAAAGAACCTCCATCTAATTACATCGTTTTGGGCTCCGAATTCCTTGATCTTCTTGGATTAGACGCATTAATTCCTGAGTTCTTAATGTAGAAACAACGACTTTGGAAGCTTCTAACTTCACGTAGGCTTGATTTCTTAGAATAAAATTTGGAGGGTAGTTAGTTCTAAGTATAATGAACAAATTCCTACAAGAAACTTACTTCTAATTCGGTCTCCTTACCTGGGTTCCACGCGAGCCAAAGTAGGGGTCGCGCATGTCAAATCTAGAACCTATTTATAGGTTTTAGCTAGGGTTTGAGGATTAGAACGAACTTAGAGTCCCAATTAGACTTTCCATTCGATCTACCATCCTTCTAGACCTATCTAATTAGCTGATAGAGTCGATCCAAGATGATTTGGATGCTAGAAATCTAACCTTTTCACATTTTCTTCCTCCCACGGAAACTGCATTTGTTAGCGGTCAGTGGACGACCGTTTACAGCCCGTTAGCGGTCTTGCGATAGACCGTTTTATGCTGTGAGCGCCGAATTTGAAATACTTCAAACTCTTTTGATATTATTCCCAATATTATCATTTTATTTATATGCCAAGGAGTAATTATCTTCTTAATTCTGTGATTTCACCTATTTTAAGGTTCTAGAACATGGGCCAAGGTCTTTTGGGCCTATTGGTTTTATTATATGGGTCTAATCCACTTGGATTAGTGTAGGGTCTAAATAATTAGATTAAATTCATTATAATTTAATTAATAGCCTATTAAATGCTTAATAATTATTTTTTAAATCTAAAAAATTCTTAGAAAATTCTCGGGCGTTACACCCTCCCCCACTAAAAAAAGAATTTATCTCCAAATTCAATTCATGGATTTATGGAGAGTGTACTTACATTCAAATAATTATGGAAATCTCTTGCGCATGGCTTCTTCGGTTTCCCATGTTGCTTCATTCGGTCAGAGCTTGGTCCATTGGATCTTGACCATAGGGATAGTTTTATTCCGCAATTGACGTATTTCTCGTTCAATGATCTTCACTGACTTTTGCTCATATGTTAAGCCCTTTTTGATCTCCAGATTATTGTAAGTGATGACATGAAATGGATCTGGTACATACTTCTTGAGCATTGAGACACGAAATACATCATGAATTCCTGCTAATTGAGGGGGCAAAGTAATACGATATGCAACTTTTTAAACTCTTTCAAGAATTTTAAAGGGGCCAATGAATCTTGGAGTAAGCTTGCCTTTGATTCCAAATCTTCGAATACCTAGACTCGGAGAAACTTTAAGGAACACATGATCTCCTGTTTGGAATTCCAGATCGCACCTTCGATTGTCACCATATGATTTCTGCTTATCCTGGGCCATATGAAGTCTTTCTCGAATAAGTTTAATCTTCTCGGTAGTATCCCTAATGATGTCGGGACCGAGAAATTACTTTTCTCCTACTTCATTCCAACAAATAGGGGAACGACAGCTTCTTCCATATAAAGCTTCAAACGGTGCCATTTGTATGCTAGCTTGGTAGCTATTATTGTATGAAAATTCCACTAGAGGTAAGTGATCGTGCCAACTTCCTCCAAAGTCAATAGCACAAATCCTGAGCATATCTTCCATCACTTGATTTGTCCTTTCTGTTTGACCATCAGTTTGTGGATGGAATGCTGTGCTAAAGTTAAGCAGGGTCCCTAATGAATGTTGAAGCCCTTTCCAGAATTGTGATGTAAATCGAGGGTCTCGGTCAGATATGATGGTGACAGGGACACCATGCAGTTTGACAATTTATTTCATGTATAGTGCTGCTAATACATCCACAGACCATCGACTTTTGATTGATAGGAAATGTGCAGATTGTCAATCGGTCTATGATCACCCATATACCATCGTGTCCGCCTCTTGTCTTAGGTAAACCCATGATAAAATCCATCCTTATACTTTCCCATTTCCACTCGAGAATATTCAAGGGGTGTAACTTCCCAGCGGGTTTAAAATGTTCTGCCTTTACCTGCTGACAAGTGAGGCAGCGAGACACGAATTCTGCCACTTCTCTTTTCATATTGGGTCACCAAAACTTTCTTTTCAAATCTTGATACATCTTCGTAGTACCAGGGTGAATAGCATATCTCGATTTATGCGCTTCCTCCATGATCAATTTCTTAGTGTCATCATGATTCGGCACACAAACTCGATCCTTAAATAATAATCTTCCATCATGTGAAATAGAGAATTCCGGTCTTTGATCAATGTTATCCTTAATCTCCATTAATGTAGGATCATTTTCTTGCAATTTGACTATATCGTCAATCAATGTAGGTTGAGACCTTATATTGGTAATCATGCCTCCTTCTCCTTCTTTGTCAATATCAAGACTTAAATGAGAAAAATCTTCAATAAGACAAGTTATACCTTTCCGGAGGCTTGCTAGAGTTGCCATTGGTTTTCTGCTAAGAGCATCAGCTACAACATTTACTTTTCTTGGATGATATTGAATAGTGAAGTCGAAGTTCTTGAGATACTCCAACCATCTGCGTTATCGCATATTCAACTCCTTCTGGGTGAAAAGATATTTCAGACTTTTATGATCTGAAAATATAGTGAAGTTCTCCCCATAAAGGTAATGTCACCAAATCTTTAATGCAAATATAACCGCAGCTAGTTCTAGATCATGCACATGATAATTTTTTTCATGACACTTTAACTGTCTTGATGAATAGCAAATCACCTTGCCATTTTACATAAGGACACACCCTAGACCAATGCCAGACACATCCGTATAGATTTCAAAACCACCACCTTTAGTTGGTAATGTTAAAATAGGAGTTGTAGTAAGGTGATCTTTAAGATTTAGAAAACTCTCTTCGCAGTCCTCTGACCATATAAAAGGATTTTCCTTTCTTGTGAGTCTAATCAAAGGAACGTCGATCTTTGAGAAATTCTTAATAAATCACCAATAGTAACCAGCCAGACCCAAAAAACTTCTAATTTCTGACACGGTCGTCGGCCAGCTCCAGTTTTTAACAGCTACGACTTTAGAAGGATCAACAACGATCCCTTCTTTTGAAATAATATGGCCAAGGAAAGAAACCTCCTTTAGCCAGAACTCGCACTTACTAAACTTTGCATAAAGTTTGTGCTCTCTTAGCGTATGCAAGGCTATTCTTAAGTGCTCTTCATGCTCTTCCTTAGTCTTTGAATATATAAGAATGTCATCAATGAACACGACCACAAATCAGTCGAGATAAGGCCTGAAGACGTTATTCATAAGTTGCATGAATGCTGCCGGGACATTGGTTAACCCGAACGGCATTACTATAAATTCATAGTGGCCATACCGGCTCTGGAAAATCGTCTTGTGTATGTCTTCATCCTTGATATTGAGTTGATGATAACCTGACCTGAGGTCGATCTTGAAGAAATATTCTGCTCCTGAAATCTGATCAAAGAGCTCATCGATACGTAAGCTTATTCAGTTGTCGATAATCGATACATAGCCTGAGAGATCTATCTTTTTTCTTGACAAATAGAACTGGCGCACCCCAAGGGGATGTGCTAAGTCGAATGAAACCCTTATCTAGTAATTCTTGAAGTTGTCTCTTCAATTCCTTAAGTTCTGTGGGGGACATCCTGTAGGGAGCTATTGAAACAGGTGCTGCTCCGAGAATGAGTTCAATGGAAAAGTTTACTTCCCTTTCGGGTGGTAAACCGGGCAAATCCGATGGGAATACATCCAGAAATTCATTGATAATGGGAATATCATCTAAGATGATTTCCTTGGATTCGGTGAGGATTACGGAAGCAAGAAAAGCTACACATCCTTGCGAAATTAATTTGCAAGCGTGCAGAGATGAAATGATGGCAGGGTGCTTCCTATATTTGAAATCAAGGAAAGAAAATCTTGGAAGACCAGGTTTCCGAAAAAAGATAATCCTATTCTGGCAATTTATGTAGGCATCATGGTCTACAAGTCAATCTACCCCTAGAATAGCATCATAGCCCTCCATGTCAAGGCATACGAGGTTTGCTGGGAGATTATGACCTTCTACCCTTACCTCACTATCGGGGTAATAATTTGTGAGTTTTGTTCCGGGACCTAAAGGTGTAGTAATAGCAAGGTCTGAAGGTAAAGGAACTGGTGAAATTGGTAATGTTTTTACAAAAGCAGTGGATATAAAGGAATGAGTAGCACCAGTATCAAATAATACGAATGCAGGATGGGAATAGATCTGGATAGTACCTTCCATTAGCCCATCATCCTTGGGCACTTCATTATCCTCTAAAACGGCATTGAGACGAGCCTATCGTTTACGTCCACCACCGGACGATTGTTCCTTCATGAGGGGCCAATCCGGCATGCGGTGCTCCCTGCTGCCACAACGTAAACAAACGTCAAGGCGCTTCCAGCATTCTTCGGCCGAATGACCGAACTTTTCGCAAAACGTACAGGCCGCCATGACTTGCTTATCTTCTTCCTTGACTTTTTTATTTTTGTGGTAGTCACTACCACTCCCGTTCTGGGATCTTTTCTTGTTATCACGGGATTTGTAGGGTTTCGTGATGCTAAACTTTCCCTTTTTATCACGCCGATCTGACCTTCGGCTCGGTTCCTCGCCTTTGCCTTTTAATTTGTCGACCTTCTCTAAGGTCCTCTCACATAGATGCGCTCGTTGGACCATCTCCGTATATGTACGGATATTTTAAGTCCCCAATTATTGAATATAGTCGGGCCTTAAACCATCCATATATCGGTTAGCCTTCAACAAGTCGATGCTAATCAAATGAGGAGCATACTATGCTAGCCTCGAAAACTGAAGTTCATACTCCGCTACCGTCATCATACCCTGGCGTAGTGAAGCAAACTCCATAGCCTTCCGCTCCTTAACATGCTCGGAAAAGTACTTAGCTCGGAAGAGCGTAAGAAAGCCTTCCCATGTATGTGGTGCATCAGCCGGTGGTGCCGGGACAGACTTCCACCACGTACGGGCGTCTTTATTTAATTGAAAAGTAGCCAAATGGACCTTCTCCTGATCCACACATTGCATAACTTCGAAAATATGGTTCATCTCATCTATCCAATTTTCGGCTTCGTCGGGATTAGAGGAACCCGAAAATCGCGGAGGATTTAAGCTCCGGAAGTTTCGATGTAAGTCACCAGCCCTTGCTCCTGCGCCAGCTTGCGCCATTATTTGTAATGCTTGAGTCAGACCCGCAACGGTTTCTTGCATACCGTTCCAGTCTACGCGATGAGCCATTTCGAGAGTGAATTACCTGAGAAGAGCAATGAACTTGTTAATTCTAATGGAATGAGTGGGGTTAATCTTAGAAATAATTCTAATGACTATCTCATCCCATGTTCTACCCAATTCCTCTCATAGGTTGGGAATTTATATCCTAGTTTTATTGGTGTGGGTCCTTAAACCTTGGACTTAACCTATGACATGACTTTTCCCTTGGACTTCTAGTCCTAGTGCTCTGATACCACCTTAACTGTCACACCCCGAGATTATGCAGCAGAAATAATCAGGAACGTGAACAGTCGGCATGGTAAGTCTCGAGCAAGCAATATAATCAGAGCGCAATAACAATCACACAAAGTAATTACATAACAATTTAATCAAACTTTCACCTTTATTTCATATCATATAATCATAATCCAAATACACGAATATTCGACTCTTTTTGATCTAGACTCAATAAAAATAAAAATTACATGTAACGACTCAATCTAGACATATTTTGACATTCTAAGTCTTCACTCGAATCCATATTTCCTTTAACCGCTCTAGGACCCGCTACTTGAGTAATCTGAATCCGATTCACTCGCACTTCCTGAAACATTGAGAAAGTAGGTAATGAGCACACTTGCCCAGTAGATATCTTCGTATCAACATGATTGGCAATGTTAAAGTAATTAATGATTTAGCTCGAAAGAAATAAGATAAATCACGTAGATATGATAAAACATGCGAATCAAGTATAGTAACAAGACATGATCAAGAATATATCAAGAATGTAGATCTGGCCTTTTCAAGAATAATAAGAATGTACTTTTCATAACCATGAAGGCTATGCACTAGAAAGTCATGTAATAAGCAAGAATATACTTTTCACTTAGTAACAAGTACTTCGTGAATTTATGTGTATTTTCGTGGATATTTCACTTATTTATAGAGAAAGTACTCCCAGCACAATGCGACGCTAGTAGCATAATATCCCATGATTTATATAGTATGTTTCCGACAATCAATCGAGGGGACTAGCATAGAGTCTTTGAACACAATCAGTGCTCGAACTGCATCTTCAAGTATAAATCAAGCTACTTCCACGTTTATGTCAATAATATGGCCAAGAACGTACAATTTCAACTATAGTTCCATAATAAGGTAACCAAAAATAAGAATGCTTCTATTGATAATAAGAGATTTTAATAAATACATTTAATAACTAGGTTATACCATGAAAATAAATCGACAGCATAACAGTACATTCTTTAACTTTCAAAATTACTTAGATATAATTGGAATAATATGACAGGTTCTAGATAATCAATTGGACCATCTAGGAATATAGGAAAATTAACCCTTGAGTCAAAACCCCGAGTTAATCAAATTCAGGACGTTACCGGTCATTTATTGTACCGTCTCTTGTCCCTGGCGGTCTAGTATAGGATCGTTAATGATAAGACAGTTCGATATTTTAAAACAGGATATCTGGAGTCTTAGTGGTCTAATGTAGTACCGTTTAGGATCCGTTAGCGGTCAAGTGTAGGCACACTAGCAGTCATTGGCGGTCAACCAGAAGGCCGCTAATAATGCAGAATATAAAACATCGGTATAAGTGTCTTCTAGACAATTAGGCTTTAATGGTACAACCAGCTCGGCGTCATAGTGAGAATCACAGGCTCACGGAATCTTACGGAGGCTTTGAAACAAGATTTCCTAGTCCATTGGAAGCAATATCCAAGAGAGAGGTCATCATGTCCAAGCTTGTGTTCCTATTGTGCAAAAGTGTAACTAATGACAACATACCGGGATATGTGCCATGTACTTAAGAAAATGACACTTAGATAAAAGAGAAAATCGGAATAAAACAGTGATCAAGTTAAATCAAGAATCTTTTAGAAACATGTATTTAATTACAAGAGTATATGATTTTTGGGCATAAATTAACATAAGTTAAAATAATACCAATGTACATGAAACATGAAATTTATTATGATAAATAAGTACATTAACTAAGTATATAAAATCAGTAATTAAATCAGGAATAAGACTTAGTTAACTAGGCTTAACATATAATAATTATGGCAAATCTGCATTATGTCTCGGGTTAAAATAATGCAAAAATACAGAAATTGAAAACGGTCAACTGGAAGACCATCACTTTGCGGTTAGCGGTCTATCGTACGACCGCGACAGTTCTCTGGCGGTTCATAGGAAGACCGTTTCTTCCTGCGTAAATCCGAGTTCAAAAGATAACTAAACAAAAATACTAATTAAGACATATCATGTCTGGAAATCAACATATTCTAACTTCCATGATCATGATAGAATAATATTAAGGCCAACAATATGCATAGGTTTATGTGATTACAAGAAAAACTTATTTTTTTACTTCATTAGGGCTAGTTCATGCATGAAGAATATACTAGATGCATAGTCTTAAGTAAAACATGAAATTCACAAAGTACAATGCATGAAAACGAATGAAACAAGAGGGCTTTTGTTCCTGACTTTAAATTTAAGCCTTTCATGAGATAACCTACCTTTAACAGTGCTCATAGATTTCGAATTTCTGACTGGAATCAAGCCTTAGTTCTGCACTTTCTTGCTCTAAATCAGTAACTTCACGTCCCCCTATCTCCTGATTCCCTTGACCTATGGACGTGAAATTTTCCAGGGGAACATAAAGTTCTAAAGAACCTCTATCTAATTACCTCGTTTTGGGCTCCGAATTCCTTGATCTTCTTGGGTCGGACGCAATAATTCCTGAGTTCTTAATGTAGAAACGACGACTTTGGAAGCTTCTAACTTCACGTAGGTTTGATCTCCTAGAATGAAATTTGGAGGGTAGTTAGTTCTAAGTATAATGAACAAATTCCTAGAAGAAACTTACTTCTAATTCGGTCTCCTTGTCTGGGTTCCACGCGAGCCAAAGTAGGGGTCGCGCATGTCAAATATGGGACATATTTATAGGTTTTAGCTAGGGTTTGAGGATTAGAACGAACATAGAGTCCCAATTAGACTTTCCATTCGATCTACCATCCTTCTAAACCTATCTAATTAGCTGATAGAGTCGATCCAAGATGATTTGGATGCTAAAAATCTAACATTTTCACATTTTCTTCCTCCCACGGAAACTACATTCGTTAGCGGTCGTTGGACGACCGTTTACAGCCCGTTAGCGGTCTTGCGATATACCGTTTTATGCTGTGAGCGCCGAATTTGAAATACTTCAAACTCTTTTGATATTATCCTCAATATTATCCTTTTATTTATATGCCAAGGAGTAATTATCTCCTTAATTCTGTGATTTCACCTATTTTAAGGTTCTAGAACATGGACCAAGGTCCAAAATAATCTTTTTGGGCCTATTGGTTTTATTATATGGGCCTAATCCACTTGGATTGGTGTAGGGTCTAAATAATTAGATTTAATCCATTATAATTCAATTAGTAGCCTATTAAATGCTTAATAATTATTTTTTAAATCTAAAAAATTTTTAAAAAATTCTCGGGCATTACAAGTACGATGAACACTCGCGTAACATTACGTAGGAAGTACTTTTTTTATAAATGCGTGAAGATCCACGAGACAATCTTGTGAAATTATATGTTTGCTAGTACATTCTCGTTACATGACTTTCTAGTGCATAGTTTTTATGGTTACGAAAACTACATTCTTGTTCATGAAATGCCAAATTACATTCATGTTATATTCTTGTTTGATCATATTTTGAGTCTACACGAATTCTCATATCTCACCTTGATCATATCTTATTATTTACGTTACTTTGGTTCTATTCACGTGTTTCATCGTATTTCCATGACTTATCTTATACTCTTGAGCTAAAATGTTAATTACTTAAGCATTGCCTTCATGTTGATACGAAGATATCTACTGAGCATGTGTGCTCATTCCCTACTTTCCAATCTTTTTAAGGAAATTCTAGCAGGTCAGATTCAGACTATTCAAGTGTGGATCCGAAAGTGGTTAAAGAAGGAGCGAAGCCTTAGATTGTCATTAGTTGATAGTCAAGAGTCGCTATGTAATTTTCTATTTTTATTGAGTCTAGTTAGTTAAAGAGTCAAGAGTCAACCTTATGTACTTTTGATTATTATTTAAATAAAGTAAAAATTTTATCCAAATATTGTACATTCATTTCTTATATGTGAATGTGTTAGTACTCTGATTATATTGCTCGCTTGAGGCGTACTAGCCGGCTGTTCACATTCCCGATTGTTTTCGTTGCATAATCTAAGGGCTTGACTGTTAAAGTGGTATCAGAGCCTAAGTCTAAGGACTTACTTATTCCTAGAAAAATGATATGTCATAGGGTAAGTCCAAGGTTTAATGACCCATACCTATGAAACAAGAAAATAAATTTCCAACCCATGAGAGAAATTGGGTAGAGCCGGGATGAGATAGTTAACTAGAACTTATGTCTAAGTTAACTCCCTTTAATTATGTAGGAATTAACAAATCATTCAATTTTCTCAGGTACCTTATTCTTACAATGCCTCATCGTGTCGATTGGGGTGGAATGCAACAAACTATTGCGGGTCTCACCCAGGCCTTGCAAAATATGACCCAAGCCGGCGCGAGGGCTGGTGCTGGTGATTTGCACCGCAATTTCAGGAGTCTAAATCCTCTGCGATTTTCTGGTTCTTCCAACCCAGACGAAGCTGAACACTGGATAGACAAAATGAATCGTATATTCGAGGTCATGCAATGTGCCGATCAAGAAAATGTTTGTCTCGCCATGTTCCAACTCAACAAGGATCTGTGTAGTTGGTGGAAGTCTATTTCGGCACTGCCTCAAAACACACCACACAGTTGGGAATGATTTCTCACACTCTTCCAAGCAAAATACTTCTCCGAACATGTTAAGGAGAGGAAGGCGGCGGATGTCGCTTCTTTACGTCAAGGCATGATGACAATGGCAGAGTATGAATTACAATTCTCTTGCCTTGCACCCTATGCTCAACATTTAGTGAGCACGGATCTTCTAAAAGTAAATCATTTCATGGACGGGCTGCGGCCCATCTTTATCTAGCAACTTGGCCCACAAAATGTTTGGACCTATGCCGAGATGGTCCAACGGGCACACTTGTGTGAACGGACCTTGGAGAAGGTCGATAAACTCAAAGGCAAAGGAGAGGAGCCTAGCCGAAAGTCTCATCGGCGAGGAAGAAGAGAGGAAAAATTCAGCATCACTTATCGGGATAACAAGAAGAGATCCTGGAATGGGAACAACAAGGATGATCGTAGGAACAAGAAGGCTAAGGAAGATGATAAGTAAGTCATGGCGGTTTGCACGTTCTGCGAGAAATTCGGCCGTGCGGCCGAGGAATGCTAGAAGCATCTCGGCGCTTGCTTAAGATGTGACAGCTGGGAGCACCGCATGTCGGATTGCCCCCTCATGAAGGATCAATCTTCCAGCGGTGGACACAAGCAACATGCTCGTCTTAACGCTGTTCTGGATGATGATGAAGCGCCCAAAGATGATGGGCTAATGGAAGGTACAGTTCAAATTTATTCCCATCCTGCATTCATGTTATTTGATACTAGTGCTTCTCATTCCTTTACATCTACTACTTTTACAAAAATCTTGTCAGTTTCATCAGTTCCTCTACCTTCGGACCTAGCTATCACTACATCCTTAGGTCCCGAAACTAAACTTACAACCCACTACCCCGATAGTGAGGTAATGGTAGAATGTCATAATCTTTCTGCAAACCTCGTATGCCTTGACATGGAAGGCTACGATGCTATCGTAGGTGTAGATTGGCTTGTATACCATGACGCCTATATAAATTGGCGCAATAGGAGAATATCTTTTTGGAAATCAGGTCTCTCACAATTTTCTTTTCTTGGTATCAAGTACATGAAGCATCCTAGCATTATTTCATCTCTTCACACTTACAAACTCATTTCGTAAGGATGTGAAGCTTTTCTTGCCTCCGTAATTATTACCGAGTCCAAGGAAATGATCTTAGAGGATATTCCCATTGTGAATGAGTTTTCTGATGTGTTTCCATCGGATTTACCTGGTTTACCGCCCGAAAGGGAAGTAAACTTCTCCATTGAACTTGTTCCTCGAGCAACACCTATTTCAGTAGTTTTCTATAGGATGTCCCCTACAGAACTCAAAGAATTGAAGAAATAACTTCAGAAGTTATTAGACAAGGGCTTCATTCGACTTAGCACATCCCCTTGGGGTGCGCCCATTTTATTTGTCAAGAAGAAGGATGGATCTCTGAGGCTATGTATCGACTACCGACGACTAAATCAACTCACTATCAAGAACAAATATCTGGTACCGTGTATCGATGAGCTCTTTGATCAAATTTTGGGAGCAGAGTATTTTTTCAAGATAGACCTCAGGTCGGGTTATCATCAGCTCAAGATCAAAGACGAAGACATATACAAGACTGCTTTCCGGAGCATATATGGCCACTATGAATTCGTGGTAATGTCGTTCGGGTTAACTAATGCCCCAGTAGCATTTATGCAGCTTATGAATAATGTCTTCAGACCGTATCTCGACCAATTTGTGGTTATCTTCATTGATGATATTCTCATATACTTCAAGAGTAAGGAGGAACACGAAGAGCACTTGAGAATATCCTTACAAACCATAAGAGAGCATCAACTCTACGCAAAACTTAGCAAGTGCGAGTTCTGGCTAAAGGAGGTCTCTTTCCTTGGCCATATTATTTCAAAGGAAGGAATCGCTGTCGATCCTTCTAAGGTAGAAGCTGTTAAGAATTGGAGCCGGCCGACGACCGTGTCCGAAGTTAGAAGTTTTCTGGATCTGGCTGGTTATTATAGGCGATTCATTAAGGATTTCTCTAAAATCGCCGTCCCTTTGACTAGACTTACAAGGAAGGAGAACCCTTTTATATGGTCAAAGGATTGCGAAGAAAGTTTCCTAACTCTTAAAGGTCATCTCACTACAGCCCCTATATTGGCACTACCCATTGAGGGTGGTGGCTTTGAAGTCTATACCGATGCATCTTGCATTGGCCTAGGATGCATTCTTATGTAAAAAAGCAAGGTGATTTGCTACTCATCAAGTCAGTTAAAGCGTCATGAAGAAAATTACCCCGTGCATGATCTGGAACTAGCTGCAGCTTTATTCGCCTTGAAAATCTGGCGACATTACCTCTATGGGGAGAAGTTCACTATATTTTCAGATCACAAAAGTCTGAAATATCTCTTCACCCAAAAGGAATTGAACATGAGGCAACACAAATGATTGGAGTATCTCAAAAACTTCGACTTTACTATCCAATATCATCCAGGCAAAGCTAATGCTGTAGCTGACACTCTTAACAGAAGATAAATGGCAACTCTAGCAAGTTTCAAGAAATGTACGACTTATCTTATCGAGGATTTTGCTCATTTAAATCTCGATGTTGACAAAGAAGTGGAAGGATGTATGATTGCTAATATAAGGTCACAACCTACAATGATTGAGGATCTAGTCAAACTACAAGAAAATGACCTTACATTGATGGAGATCAAGGCTAATATTGATTAAAGGTCGGAATTCTCCATTTCAACCGATGGTAGATTATTGTTCAAAGATCGAATATGTGCGTCAAATCATGCCGACACTAAGAAATTGATCATGGAAGAAGTTCATAAATCAAGATATGCTAGTCACCCTGGTGCTACCAAGATGTACCAAGATTTAAAAATAAATTTCTGGTGGCCTAATATGAAAAGAGAAGTAGCAGACTTTGTATCTCGCTGTCTTACTTGTCAGCAAGTAAACGCGGAACATTTAAAACCCGCCGGGAAACTTCATCCCTTGGATATTCTCGAGTGGAAATGGGAAAGTATAGGGATGGATTTCATCATAGGTTTACCTAAGACGAGAGGTGGACATAATCGTATATGGGTGATTATAGACCGATTGACTAAATCTGCACATTTTGTACCAATCAAAAGTCGATGGTCTGTGGATGTATTGGTAACACTATACATGAAGAAAATTGTCAAACTATATGGTGTCCCTGTCACTATTATATCTAACCGAGACCCCCGGTTTACATCATAATTCTGGAAGAGTCTACAACATTCATTAGGGACCCGACTTAACTTTAGCACAGCATTCCATCACAAACTGATGGTCAGACTGAAAGAACCAATCAAGTAGTAGAAGATATGCTCAGGGCATGTGCTATTGATTTTAGAGGGAGTTGGCATGACCACTTGCCTCTAGTGGAATTCGCCTACAACAATAGCTATCAAGCTAGTATACAAATGGCACCGTTCGAGGCACTGTATGGAAGAAGCTGTCGCTCACCTATATGTTGGAATGAAGTAGGAGAATGGCTATTTCTCGGCCCCGACATCATCAGGGATACTACTGAGAAGATAAAGCTGATTCAGGAGAGACTCCAGATGGCTCAAGACAGGCAAAAATCATATACTGATAATAGAATGCGCGACCTAGAATTTCAAGTAGGAGACCACATATTCCTTAAGGTTTCTCCGGGTCGGGGTATTCGAAGATTCGGCATCAAAGGCAAGCTCACTCCGAGATTCATTCGCCCCTTTGAAATTCTTGAAAAGGTTGGTGAAGTCGCATATCGAATAGCTTTATCCCTTCAATTAGCTGGAGTCCATGATGTATTTCACGTCTCAATGCTCAAAAGGTACGTCGCCGATCCATTCCATGTCATAACTTATGACTAGTTATGACAACTTGAAGATTAAAAAGGATTTGACGTATGAGCAAAAGCCAATCAAAATAATTGAACGAGAAGTACGTCAACTTCGGAATAAAACTATTCCCATAGTCAAAGTCCAATGGAACAAATCTTGGTCACACGAAGTGACCTGGGAAACCGAAGAAGTCCAATGTAAGTACACTCTCCTTAGCAAATCTTATTATGAGGAATTTGGAGACCAAATTCCTTTTAAGTGGGGGAGGGTGTAACGCCTGAGAATTTTCTAAGAATTTTTTGAGATTAAAATATAATTATTAAATAATTTAAAAGGCTTAATGGGCTATTAAGAAGAAATTAAGGATTTATTTAATCCATTTAAAAGCCCTATATCAACTAAAGGGCTAAGCCCAACTAAAATAGGCCCAAAGACTCAATTCCAAGACTTTTAGACCCAAGCCCATTAATAGAAACGTAAATTTGGTAATTTACGATTTTAAAATGGGATATATACATCAATTAGGGGATAAATGGGGGATAATACGAAAATCTAAAAATTTTAGATTTTATGAAGCCTGGCTTTCTATCGCGCGACCGCCAGATCCACCTTAGCCCCATGACCGCTAAGCCCTCCTGATTCCGTGAATGGGAGAAAATGTGAAAAGCTTGGAACTTTGATGACCATATCACTTTAGCTCGAAGCTACTTGGCGTGGAATACTCTCTAGAACTCTTTAGGGATTAACTATACTCCAATTTAGGACTCTAGGATCGATCTAATCTCTTAAACCCTAGGTGAACCTTATAAATAGACTCTAACTTCGACTCATGCGAACTCTAATGTTGGCTCGCGTGTTTCGAAGGTAAGGAAGGAGACATCTTCTCAAGTTAGTTCTTTACAATTTTATGTTCTCTTTAGTTTTATCTAACTTCCCTAAAAAATTTCTTGTTAGAAGACCCAGCCGTTGGAGAGTTAGAGTACCTAAAAGTCACTGATTCGTAACAGACTGCACAAGAACCAGTACGACGGCCCAGTGAAGATTAGGAAAATAGAAGCCCTAATCGAGGTATTTAGAAATTGGTCCTTTAGAACTTTCTGTTCCCCGTCGTATCTTCTACCTACCCTCCAATTTTCATGGTTTTAGGTTAGGAGGATCGTGAGATAG
This sequence comes from Amorphophallus konjac, assembly GCA_022559845.1. Lineage (NCBI taxonomy): Eukaryota > Viridiplantae > Streptophyta > Magnoliopsida > Alismatales > Araceae > Amorphophallus > Amorphophallus konjac. The sequence goes on along the minus strand of CM040119.1, from coordinate 120,389,023 downwards.
AGGGACGAGAAGTTACTAGTTTGGCACAGGACGTGTAGGAACTAGGGTCTACTTTCAGTCAAAAATCTAAAGTCTAGGGAACGAATCAAAGGTAGGTTATCTCATGAATAGGCTAGAATAACATGTCAGGAGTAAAAGCCCTTTTATTTCATGGAATTTTATGCTTTCCACACGGAGTATTTAATGTTTTACTATCACTACGCATCTAGGCTGTTTCTGCATGCATAGTTCCTACCCTTAATAGTGAAAATGATAATTCTAGTTTAATTCATGACAACCCATGCATCTCCATGTTTTAATATGATTTTATCAGGCCATATTTACCTGTTGACATGTTTTACCATACATCTATCTTCCCTAGATTAACATGCATTTCGGTTTTATTGTTGTTTAGAGTAGACAGGAAGGAAACAGTCTTCCTGAGACCGCCTGAGTCCCTTAGCAGTCCTACGATAGACTGCTAGAGCCCATAAAACGGTCCTCCCAAGACCGTTTAGTTTTTTGAGTTCTGTATTAATTGTTAACCCGAAACTTAATGCAGAACAATCCTGATTATTATATGATAAGCCTAGCTAATTAGGTCTTACCCCTATTTTAAGTACTATATTCATAAACTTGGTTACATTAATTATTCGTCCTAGTAGATTTCATGTTCTTTATGCATTTTGGACTTATTTTAAACTTATGTTAATTTCATGTCAAAATCATATACTCTTGTATTTATCTTAAATTTCATATGGTTTATGGACTTGTCTAGTTTTAATTTGATCGTTATTTTACCATGATCCCTTCTCATCTAAGAGTCTTTTCTTAAGTACATGACACGTATTCCGATACGATGTCATTAGATACACATTGCACTTAAGCACACAATCTTGGACTTTTTATTCTCTCCGTTAGATATTTCTTCCACCGGACTAGGTGATCTTGTTTCAAGGCCTCCATAAGACTCCGCGAGCTTGGGATTCCCACTAGGACGCTGAGCTGGTTGTGCCCTCAAAACCGAAATTATCTAGAAAGTACTTTACCGGTGTTTTATGTGTTCTGGACCTTAGCGGCCCTCTGGAGACCGCCAGAGGTACCTAGCGGCCATCTACCTGACCTCCCAGGAACGCCTAGAGGCCCTGCCTAGACCGCATGGTTCCAGTTCATTCGTTTCATCGACTCTGTTGTTAAACGGTCCAGTCATAACAACATAGACCCACATACGGTCCAGTAAACGACCGCTATTTCCAGAAACAGCGCGATATGACTCTTTTATGTCTAAGTATTGATTAACCCAATGTTTGACCCAAAGGTTGATTTTTCTATGATCCTAGATGGTCTATGATTATCTAGAACCTCATACTTTGTTTTCCAAAGCCACCTAATGAATTATAGAAATTAAAGAATATGCCGTTATGCTAACGATTTTTCTTTATGGCATAACCTTGTTCTAAATCAATCTTTGAACTCTTATGTTCTTCATTGAAGCATTCTTACCTTGATCTTTACTATCATGAAACTATAGTTTGAACTTGTGCATTATTGGCCATATTTATATTTCTCGTGGAAGTAGCTTGATTTATAACTTGAAGATGCAAGAGTGGACACGGACAGTGTCCAAGAGCTCCACTCTAGTCCCTTCGACAGATGGCCGGAAACATACTATAAACTATGGGATATGATGAACACTGGCGCCGCATTTCATCGGGAGTACTTTGTTTATAAATGAGTGAAGATCCACGAGACAATCTTGTGAAATTACATACTTGCTAGTACATTCTTGTTACATGACTCTCTAGTGCATAGCCTTTATGGTTATGAAAAGTACATTCTTATTCATGAAATGCCAAATTACATTCATGTTATATTCTTGTTTGATCATATTTTGAGTCTACAAGAATTCTCATATCTCACCTTGATCATATCTTGTTATTTACGTTACTTTGGTTTTATTCACGTGTTTCATTGTATTTCCATGACCTATGTTATACTAGAGCTAAAATGTTAATTATTAAACATTACCTTCATGTTGATACGAAGATACCTACTGGGCATGTGTGCTTATTCCCTACTTTTCTAATCTTTTTCAAAAAATTCTAGCAGGTAGGATTCAGACTATTCAAGTGATGGATCCGAGAGTGGTTAAAGAAGGAGCGAAGCCTTAAATTGTCATTAGTTGATAGTCAAGAGTCGCTATGTAATTTTCTCTTTTTATTGAGTCTAGTTAGTTGAAGAGTCAAGAATCAACCTTATGTACTTTTGATTATTATTTAAATAAAGTAAAGATTTTGTCCAAATATTGTACATTCATTTTTTATGTGTGAATGTGTTAGCGCTCTGATTATATTGCTCGCTTGAGGCGTACTAGCCGACTATTCACGTTCCCGATTGTTTCCGCTGCATAATCTCGGGGCGTGACAGTTAAGGTCCAGAACTTAGGAAATTCCGGTAAAGTGCTCTCTAGACACTTGGGTTTTAAGAGTACAACTAGCTCGGCGTCGTAGTGGGAATGTCAGGCCTGCAGAGTCTTATGGTGGTCTTGAAGCAAGATCACCTAGTCCGGTGGAAGGAATATCCAACAGAGAGGATCACAAGTCCAATATTGTGTGCTTATAGTGCAAAGTGTATTTAATGACCATGCACCGGAGTACACACGTGTACTTATGAAAGACTCAAGGTGAGAGTGAAATCGTGAAAGACATCGATCAAAACATCACTACAAAGTCCATGAATCTTATGAAATTATGATCATTAATACAAGAGTATAGGGTTTGGCATGAAATTAACATAAGTTTAAAATAAGTATTTAAATCATGTAAGACATGCAATCTATCAGGGATGGTGCATAATATAACCAATATTACGAATATAAAGTCAAATCTAAGAATATGACCTTATTAACTAGGCTTAACAGATAGTCAATAGGTTCAATCTGTCATCTGTTTAGAGTTAACAAAGTGCAGATTACAGAAATCTCTTAGCGGTCATAGGATGGCCGCTTACCAGGGCTTAACGGTCTGTCGCAAGGCCGCTAGGTACCTCTGGCGGTCACAGAAAGGCCGTTTCTTTCTGTCTGTAGCAAACAATATAAAACTTGAAGACTAGGCCAAATCTAAGGCAAATAGGTGCATAGAAAAATATGCCAGTAAGTAAATAAGGCATGATGCAACTATATTAAAACATGGAGAGGCATGGGTTTGAGTGAAGTAAGCCAAAATTATCAATTTCCTATTAAGGGTAATGTTCATGCATACTATGTTAACCCTATATGCGCAGTCATAATAAAATCTCAAATTCGTTAGGTACAATCAATAAAAATAGGAGGGAACATAGGGCTTTTGTTCCTAACATGTTAATTTAACCTTTTCATGAGATAACCTACCTTTGATTCGATCCGTAGACTTTAGATTTCTGACTGGAAGTAGACCCTAGTTCCTGCACGTCCTATGCCAAACTAGAAACTTCCCGTCCTTCTATCTCCTGATTCTCTTGACCTAAATCCATGAAAATTGGAGGGTAGGTAGAAGATACGAAGGTGAACAAAAAATTTTAAAGGATCAATTTGAACTAACTTCGTTTAGGAACTCTAATCTCCTGATCTTTACTCGACCAACGCTCTGGTTCCTGTGCAGACTACAGCGAACCAGTAACTTTTAGATGCTCTATCTCTCCAACGGCCGAGTCTTCTAGCATGACAATTAGAGGTGTGTTAGATAAAACTAAGAAGAACATAAAGTTCTAAAGAACCAACATGAGATAGGGTTTCCTTACCCTCGAAATACACGCGCCAACATTAGAGTTCACGTGAATGGAAGTTAGGGTCTATTTATAGGGTTCACCTAGGGTTGAAGGGATTTGATCGAACCTAGAGTCCTAAATTGGAGTAGAGTTAATCCTTAGAGAGTTCTGGAGAGTCCTCCATACTAGGTAGCTTCGATCTAAGGTGGTTTGGTCATCAAAGATCCAAGTTTTTTCACGTTTCTACGATTCATAGAACTGGGGTCGCTTAGCGATCATAGTCAGATCGCTAGGGTGTACTCGACGGTCTCGCGATTGACCGCCAGGCAGCGCTTAATCCGAAAAATTCAGATTTTCTTATTATCTCGCATTTATCCTCCAATTGGTGTATATATCCCATTTTAAATCTATAAATTACCTAATTTACGTTTCTATTATTAGGCTTGGGCCTAAAAGTCTTAGAAATTAGGTCTTGGGGCCTATTTGAGTTGGGCTTAACCCTTTGGTTAATAGAGGGCATTTAAATGGATTCAATAAATCCTTAATTCTTCTTAATAGCCCATTAAGCCTTTTAAATTGCTTAGTAATTATATTTTAATCCTAAAAAATTCTTAGAAAATTCTCAGGCGTTACACGGCCTCCAGCCCCCTGAACCGGCATGCCCATGAAGCTTTGAATCGGCGGCCTCTAGCCCCCTGAACCGGTGCGCCCTTGAAGCGCCTGAACCGGCGTGAGAAGGGGGGGGGGGCGTGACCCAGTGATCTGGCGTGCATCCGTTCCCTCCAGATCAATGGTTGCTCCCCATTTTTTTTTGCCTAAACTTGGTATTTATGCACTCTAAAACTATGGATCAAAGCTAATCAAAATCTCAAGAGAAAGGAGAGGGAGATCCCAGAGGATTTGAAGGGTTTTTCACCCAACATCTCCCAGCTTCAGCCTGCCCCAAGAGATTCCCAGAAAGTTGGAGTGGGGATTAGTAGTCCTGTTGTTTTCCGATACTCTGTTCCGGTGCAACAACCCCTATCCGGCAGCGTTGAAGCGTGCCAATCGCCTTGACCTTATCCAAAAGCCGTTCAACCCGTACGAGGACACGTGGACAAGTCACCTCTTGTCACGTCTCGAGATTATACAACGGAAACTAATCGGGAATGTGAGCAGCCGGCAAGATAAGCCTCAAGCGAGAAATATAATCAGAGCGCTAATTATTGACACACATAAGAGGAATGTACAAGATCATATACTCAAATTCTCACTTTATTAAATGATAATAATCAAAGTACATTGATATTCGCCTTCGTTGACATAGTGGCAACTAGACTCAATAAAAGAAAAATTACATCATGACTATAACTAAGATACTATTAGGTTTCACTCCACTCTTCATTCACTCTCGGACTCGCCACTTGAATAGTCTGAATCTGACCCCCTATCATTTCCTAAAAAGATTGGAAAAGTAGGGAATGAGCACACTTGCTCGGTAGGTATCTTCGTATCAACATGAAGGTAATGTTTAAGTAATTAGCATTTTAGCTCTAGAATGTAAGGTAAATGACAATGCGATAAATCATACACATAAAACTAAGGTAACAACATAGGTACCAAGAGATAACTATAGAGATAAGAGAATTTATGTAGAATGAGATCACGATCTAGCAAGAATATAATGTGGCCTTTCATGTAACAAGAATGTACTTGCATGTAACGAGAATGTACTTTTCATAACCATAAAGGCTATGCACTAGAAAGTCATGTCACAAGAATGTAATAATTTTATGAGAGCCTCGTGGTTTTCACCCATTTATAAAAAAAGTACTCCCGGCGCAATGCGACGCCAGTGTTCATCATACCCCATGATTTACAGCATGTTTTCGGCTATCTACCGAGGGAATAGCGTCGAGCCCTTGGACACTGTCCGTGCTCGCTCTTGCATCTTCAAGTTATAGATCAAGCTACTTCCACGAGAAATAATAAAGTATGCCAATAATGTAAAGTTCAAACAATAGTTTTATGATAACAATATCAAGGTAAGAATGTACCAATTAAGAGTATGCAAGTTCAAGAATGAATTAATGACAAGGTCATGCTACGGTAGGAATCTGGCAGTATAACGATACAATTTCATAGTTCCATAACTTATTAATGACTTATGAAATAAGATGTTGGGTTCCAGATAATCAAAGGGCCATCTAGGAGCAGAGTATAACCAACCCTTGGGTCAAACCTCGGGTTAGGGCACAAGATAGAAGAACGCGGTTATGGAAGAACTACTATTATCAAACCGCGATCAAGAAGGAACTGCTATTTGACGGAGTCGACACCAGAGAGGAAAGAGTCGACGCAGTGAATGCTGGATCCAGAACACGGTCGCTCCAGAACCGCTATCTTGAAGTAGCAGTCTCAGTAAAGCCGCGTCTAGGCCAGTTCACAGAAAATGCCGAAAAACTCAAGTGCTTTCTAATCCATTGGGTTTTCAGGGTACAACTGGGTCGTCGTCCTAGTAGGAATCCCAGACTTGCGGAGATTTACGGAGGCCTTGAAACAAGATCACCTAGTCTAGTGGAAGGAATATCCAACGGAGAGGATCACAAGTCCAAGAAGGTGTTCCTATCAAGTGTAAAATATAACTAATGGCTACGTGCCGGAATACACGCCATGTACTTAAGTAAGACAGGAGATGAGAGTGGTTCGCGACAAAGCAGCGATCAAAATATCACTAAAACAAGTCCATCAATCGTATGAAATTCAACTTTAATACAAGAGTATATGGTTTTGGCATAAAATTAGCATAAGATTAAATTAAGCTTATGAATTCCTGAGGGCATGAAATCTATCACGATTGATGTACAATATAACCAAAATCATGAATATGAAGTCATAACTAGGGATAAGACCTAATTACCTAGGCTTATCATATATTTAATAGGGCTGATTTGTGTTCTGTTTAGAGTTAACATGAAGCAAAATACGGGAATATGAAAGCGATATATCTAGAACCGCTATTATACAGCCGCGGTCAGTCTGGAACCGCTACTGGACAGTAGCAGTTTCTTTGAAACCGCCTTCTACCTGCAACAGGTAGAAGCTAATTGGTGAATGCAAGGCCTATCTGAGGGCAAATAATACATGAAAAATATGGATAATAGAAGGTTAATCATATGGGAACATGTTTAGAACGTCGAGGTGCATGGGTTGCATAGATTAAGCCAAAGTTATCATCTTTTCTATTAAAGGTAGGGATCATGTATGTAGAAATAATCTAACTACATTGTGATAGTAAAACATGAAATACGACATGTAGGAAATACGAAATCTTGTGATACCAGAGGGCTTTTATTTCTAACACGTTATTTTAGCCATCTATGAGATAACCTACCTTAAGGTTATTCCCTAGACTTGGAATTTATTGCTAGAAGGAGATCCAAGTTCCTGCGCGTCCTGTGTAAAACCTTCAACTTTCAGACGCTCTAACTCTTTATCCTCTTGTCCTAAATTCATGAGATTTGAAGGGTAGGTGTAAGATACAAAGGGGAACAGTAATCTCTAAAGGATGAACTTAAAAATACCTCGATTTAGGTCCCTAAACTCCCGTTCTTCACCAGCCAAACGCGTCTGTTCCTACGCAGTCTACGTAGAAACAACGACTTCTAATCCTCGTAACTCTTTGGATGCCTGACCTCCTAGCACGGAATTTTATAGAGGGTTAGATAATACTAACGGAAACAATAAAGTATAAAGGACCAACATAAAATGTGTAGTGCCCCAGAATTTATGTAATAATTTCTGGATTATTTATAGAATTTTCTAGAATTTCTTAGGAATTTATAAAGGCTAAATAGATTAATAAGTGGATTATTAGATTAATAAGTCATTATAAGACTCAATTGTGTTAAATAATCAACCTAGTCTATTTAAATAAAATCCAAAAGGTCTAAGGACCAAGCCCATTAAGTTTGACCAATATTCTAGAAGGTTATTTAGCCTATTTACGGATAAATACTATTTTTATACATAATAAAATAGATAACTAACAAAAGAGTTTGAGTTATGTTGAATTCTGTGCACGTTGGATGTAGCGGTCTATCGTGCGACCGCCACAGCCATATAATGCACCAGTCTTGATGCGTTACACCCTGTCAGTTCCGTGAATGGAAGAATGAGTAGAAAGATTGGATCTTTGGGATCCTATCTACAAGAGACCCAACTGGGAGAACTTGTAAGGCTACTAGGGACTCTTAGGGATCAGGTTCTGACAAATTCAGGACTCTAAAATTGATCTAATCTTCAAACCCTCGCCAAAACTCTATAAATAGGACCTAGTTCTAAACTGAGTGACCCTTACTTTTGGCTCATGAAGAATCAAGGTAATAAGTCATAATTTCGGGTAAGTTCTTTAGAAGATTTTGTTTAGTATACTTTAGACTAATAGCTCTCCAAATTTTGTGCTAGGAGATCAACCAACCAAGGAGATAGAAGCTTCCAAAGTCGCTGATTCAGTCATAGCAGCCCAGAATTCAGAGCAAAAGACCCCTGACGATCAAGAGATTAGGACGTCTAAACGAGGTAATTAGAGTTCAGACCTTTAGAACTTTTTGTTCACCTTAGTTTCAGCTTCTTACCCTCAAAATTTCACGTCCTTAGGTCAAGAGATTGGAGAGATAGAGCGACGTGAAGTTGCTGAAAAATCTCAGGAAGGGAAGAACTAGAGCGTGTCTTGCAGTCCCAAATTGGAAGATTAAAGCTCATTTAAGAGGTAGGTTGTAATATCCCGGATCTTTCGGATCCTTCTTTTTGTGTCCCGGATCTGGTTTTTCGGAGTGTCCGGCTTCGTTGTGTCCGAAATTTTGTTTCAGGCATCTTTCGTGTTCGGATCGGTGCGATCCGAAGTCGTTTCGGAGGTCCGGAGTGTTCCGCGGCTTTTCCGTGCGTATTTTTCGATTTTCGGTGTGTGTTTCGGCTTTTTCTTCGGAAGCTCGCTGCGGGTGGACCAGGTCGTTCACCTGGGCACGAGTGGTACCGTTGCGATCGGTGCGTTCCGAGGATTCCGGAAATATATTTTTCTATTTTTCGGTATTTTTCCGAAAAATCGGATTTTCTATATATTCCCATTTCTTTTTCTTTTCTTTTTCCCTTTCTCTTTCTTCTTCTTCCTCCCTTCTCTCCCGTGAGCGCTTCCACCGTGACCGGCCCCCCTCTTCCGGTGCTAGCCCCGGCGCCATCTCCTTCGGCTGCAGACGCGGCAAGGCGACGGCGTCGTGGCATAGGCGGCGGCGTGGTGATCGTGGCGGTGTTCGGTGCTCGGTGAGGGCGTGGGGAGTTCGTGAAGTTTCAAGCGATTCTTGAGGATCGACGGCGATTCACCATGTTTCGGACAACCCCGAGGTAGGGTGACGATCCTCTATCTCCGTGCTTTCCTTTCTCGTGATTTCTAGGCCGACGAGGAGCCTAGAGGGGTTCGTTTGAGCTCAGGACGGGAAATACATGCTTTGGGGGTTTGAGCGCCGATCTAGAGTTTTACCGCGCCATTTGGAGTTTTGGGGGCATCATTCGGTACTCTAGGGCATGGGGACGAGTTCCCCCTTTGTTTCCCCATCACCCGGGGGTGATTGGGGCGTGGAATGGTGTTTTCGACCGTTTCCCGCCGTTCTCGGTCTTCCGAGGTGATCGCGGTCCACCAGTGACCGTTTTCAGTGGTCGCGGTCAGATGGGGACCGCTTTCAGCAGGTTTTGAACCGTTGGGGCTTTAGAGTGTCAGTGGGCGGACGCGGTCTTGCGACAGACCGCGACTGTTGGCCGCGGTCTGGGGGCGATCGCTTTCACCGTGGGGACCGGCACGGACCCCGAGGCATTTTTGACCGTTGGTTTTTAGTCGCGGTCTCCTGGAGACCGCTATTGTGTGAACACGGTCACCGGGTGACCGCGTTCATTTTTCTTGCACCAGGGCGGTCGTGGTTCCAGGAGGACCGCGACTGTATGGTTGCGGTCCTGGGCAGAACGCTACCACAGGAGGCGGTCCTCCGGTGACCGCGTCTCCCATCCCTTGCCGATTCGAGTCCAGGATGAGCGAGTCTCGATCCCTGTGCTGACCCGTTGTCTGACTGATGCTGGGCATCATGTGGGGGCCACACGTGAGGGTGCCGTGGGGTCCCGGGAGATGGTGATTTCGGCTTGTGTCGCCTTGTGACGGTGTTGGTACAAGGAGCGTTCCGCGTACCTACGATTGTGACGTTGTTTTCCGTTGACTTGAGAGTCTACTCCTTCAGTGACCCTCCACTAGTCGTAGCCTACCAGTACGCGGTACCGGTTGCACCAGGGAGTGGTGCACGTGCTTACCCTGAGGACGGTTTTAGACTGGTTTCCGTCAGGCCCCTCGTCTAATCAGAGTCCAGTGCCAGGGGAAAACCGGTCAGAGGGCCAGACCTAGGACGCGTGGTCTGTGTGTGCACACGTAGTTGGGGACAGCGGACGCACGTCGACGGGCGTGACCCCAGCTAGTCACTTGTTTGTGGTTACTTGTACGGTGTTTACGCCTTTGGTAGGAGCTACCACGCCAGGCGGATCACCTGCGGTGCGGTGTAAGACGTCAGGGGACGCTACCGGCTGTGCTTCTAGTGGGAGATACTCCTGTCGAGTACGGAGTGACAGACTGTCAGTCGTGTGTTTCTGACCTTCGGATTTTGCCGAGTCGACCGTTGAGCTTCGGTTGTCTCACCGTGGCACGTGTGCCGATTTATGTGCCGTAGGGTCTTTGTTGTGTAGAGTACAGGGCTTTCCTTTCTAAGGTACTCTCCTACCGCTAGTGTAGTGGTTTCTCGTTTTGCGAGGTAGGGTTCGAGTGATCCCTACTGAGTCTTGTTCTGAGACTCATTCCCTGTGTGTTTTCACCATGTTTCAGGTGAGGCGCCGCCCTAGGGGAGCGCGTCTGGGGTGCAGGGAGGTGCGGATGCCCAGAGGTAGTGCTAGAGGTCAGAGCCAGAGTATGCCCCGTGTAGCTGTACTTTTCTTTCTTGTCTCTATACTAGTCGTGGACTACTGTTGTTGTTATTTTCCATTGTGGACCATGTAAAATGCTAATTTATTTCCTGCTTAATATTATAACTGTTTAATGTCTGTAATTATTTGTGATACTTGTGTAGTTTCCACACCATCCTTCTAACCCTTCCGAGTCTTCGGACTCGTGGGTGGCGGTGCGAGTCTCGGGTTATCGGGCCTTCCCGGTAATCGAATTCTCGGGTCGTTACAGCTGGTATCAGAGTGCCGGTTGTGGAATTACATGAGAATCATAGGTAATTGTAGTGGTCTACTAGTCCACAGCGATGATGTCCAGGTGACGCTGGCATTGGGCACCACGTGTTTGTTTTGACCATGCCGTTTTCGTGTTTTCTGTCTTTTACTTCAGGAGCGAGCATGGCGCCGAGGAGGAGCACTCGCTCTCAGCAGGGGCAGTCGGCTGGAGGTCAGGAGATCCAGCAGGGGGTCCAGAGGGACCAGGAGGAGCATAGTAGAGTGCCACCAGGGGCCACCGAGGCCGTGGATACTGCGAGAGTTCCGGGGGCCGAGGATTTCCTCCGTGGCATGTACCAGCTTATGTCTCAGCAGTTCGGCGGAGAGGCTGGTGAGGGCTCGTCAGCTAGGGGTGGGCCAGGCCGAGCAGTGAGGGACTTCTTGCAGTTCCATCCACCTTACTTCAGCGGCCAGGCAGACCCTGATGCGGCTCGTGATTGGCTTGATGAGATGGAGCGGGTGTTCAGTTCTGCGAAGAGTGCTGCCGAGGACAGAGTGGTGTTGGCCTACAACCAGTTGCAGGGTACGGCTCGGAAGTGGTGGTCTTCCGAGTGGAAGACGTCTTTTCAGCTTCGTCCACTTAAGCAGGTCAAGTGGGATGACTTCGTTAGTGCTTTCGAGCGTACGTACTGTCCAGATTATGTTGCTACACAGCGGATGCGGGAGTTTCTGGAGCTGGTGCAGGGCGACATGTCCGTGTTGCAGTACTGGGCCTGATTTGTCGAGCTGGGTCGGTATGCACCTCACATCATGGAGCATGAGGGGGGTGAAGACCGCGCAGTTTGTTCAGTGCTTGAGGCAGGAGCTGAGGCACCATCTGATCGCGAACGGGGCCATTGATCTAGAGACAACGTCTCGTGTTGCGGCTTCCTTGGAGATGGATATGCAGAGGACTCGATGATCGATCAGCCAGGGGCAGTCTCTGTCAGGTCGCAGCCAGCAGTCGGCTACCCAGCAGTAGGGTTCCTTCCAGCACGCGTTGAGTGGTTCAGGAGTGTCGGCACCGGCGGCTTCAGTGACAGGATCCGCGTCCTTTGGCACGAAGGTCAAGAAGTTCCTCTCGAAGAATTTTCGAAAGAAGAAGTCCAAGGATCAGGGGCAAGCGTCATCTGGCTGTGTACAGCAGCCGATCCCCTTGCAGCGTCAGGGATCAGTGGGTGGGTCTCGAGGACCGTGTCCATGGTGTAGTGGGTTCCACCCAGGCAGGCTGTACACGGCGCCGATTATCTATTTTCGGTGTGACCAGCCAGGGCACATGGCGCGTGACTATCCTCAGAGGCCGCCGCAGCAGCAGGTTCCCCAGCAGCAGAGGCAGCATCAACAGGGACAGTATCCGCCGCTACCTAGGTCAGCTAGTGTGGGAGGCAGGTAGAGAGCTCGAGACCAGATCACGCACATGACCAGGGCAGAGGCAGTGGCGTCGCAGCTCGTGGAAGGTACCGTTCAGATTTTGGGTTGTGCGGCTCGGGTTTTGTTTGATTCTAGCGCGTCTCATTCGTTTATTTCGAAAGATTTCACGCTGAGCATCGAGGAGCCGGTGACCCAGTTGTCCTGTGATTTGGCAGTGGAATTACCTTCGGGTGATTTCATGATCACTCCGTATTACTTCGATCAGGTTCCGGTTTGGATCGATGGACGGAGTATGCCAGGCAGGTTGTATGCGTTGCAGCTTCGGGATTATGATGTGATTCTAGGCATGGATTGGCTCGAGACTCATGCAGCGGTGGTGGATTGTGGAATGAAGAGGGTCTACTTCCACATTCCGAGCAAGCGGACCTTCTATTTCCAAGGTATCCGTTCCACCTCTTCTCGATTCCTCATCTCTGCTATTCGAGCCCGTCGGTTGCTTGATTCTGGTTGTCAGGATTTTCTCGCGTCCGTGGTTGCGTCTGACCGGATGGAGCCGAATGTCGAGGACATTTCGGTGGTGTGCGAATTTCCCAATGTTTTTCCCGAGGAGTTGCCTGGATTGCCTCTCCAGCGGGAGATCAATTTTGTGATCGAGGTTGTGCCTGGTACGGGACCTTTGGCGATGGCTCCCTACCGTATGGCCCCCGCTGTGTTAAGGGAGTTGAGGGCGCAGTTGCAGGAGCTGTTGGCCAAGGGGTATGTTCGTCCTAGCTTTTCCCCTTGGGGTGCGCCCGTGCTATTTGTGAAGAAGAAGGACGGTAGTCTGCGGTTGTGCATTGACTATCGGTAGCTGAATGAAGTGACCATTAAGAACAAGTATCCGTTGCCACGGATCGACAATTTGTTCGACCAGCTTCAGTCTGCGCGAGTGTTCTCGCGGATTGATCTGCGGTCCGGTTACTATCAGCTGAGAATTCGCGAGTCCGATGTGGATAAGACTGCATTCAGTACGAGGTACGGGCATTACGAGTTTCTGGTGATGCCGTTTGGGCTCACCAATGCCCCTGCAGCCTTCATGGACTTGATGCAGAGGGTGTTTCATCCGTATTTGGACCAGTTTGTGGTCATTTTCGTGGACGACATCCTTTTTTATTCGCAGTTTGCCGAGGAGCATGCGTACTATTTAGGTGTGGTACTGCAGACGTTGCGAGATCACCAGTTGTATGCGAAGCTCAGCAAGTGCGAGTTTTGACTCAACGAGGTGCACTTTCTGGGGCACGTGATTTCTGGTGATGGCATTTCCGTGGACCCCGCCAAGGTCGAGGCAGTAATGCAGTGGCCAAGGCCGAGGTCGGTGACGGAGATCCGGAGTTTCTTGGGGCTTGCGGGCTATTATCGTCGGTTTATCCAGGATTTTTCTCGCATTGCGGCCCCGATGACTAGACTCACGCGGAAGGATGTGCCTTTCGTCTGGTCTGAGGAGTGTGAGCAGAGCTTCAGGGAACTGAAGAGATTACTCACCTCGGCTCCGGTGTTGGTTTTACCTTCTGGATCGGGAGATTTCGTGGTGTGTACAGATGCTTCCGGCGTTGGATTGGGTGTTGTGTTGATGCAGCATGGTAGAGTGGTGGCTTATGTATCTCGGCAGCTAAAGCCCCACGGGGAGAACTACCCTCCCCATGACCTTGAGTTGGCGGCGGTGATCTTCGCGCTGAAGATCTGGAGGCATTATCTGTACGGCGAGAAGTTCGAGGGGTTCACTGACCATCAGAGTTTGAGGTATGTGTTTACCCAGCGGGACCTGAACCTCAGGCAAATGCGTTGGATGCAGTTCATGAAGGATTATGACTTCACCATGTCTTATCAGCCGGGCAGGATGAATGTCGTCGCTGATGCCTTGAGTCGGAAGGTTGCGGTCAGTGCCTTAATGTTGAGGAAATGGAGGCTCTGGGAGCAAGTGCCCGAAGTATCTTTCAGGCTCAAGATTCCCCAAGAGCCAGAGTTGGCGGTGCTTGCGAGTCTGACTGTCACTCCTTCTATCCGTCGTCAGGTGACAGAGGCTCAGCACGCGGACCCTGAGTTACCCCGGATTTTGGCAATGGCTGATGTGGAACTCGGCGAGGACGGTGCTGCGAGGTTTCGTGGCAGGCTGTACGTCCCAGCGGAGGAGCATGTTCGTCGTGCGGTGTTGCGCGAGGCTCATGGGAGCAGGTACACCGTACACCCGGGTGCGACGAAGATGTATCGGAACCTGCGGAGATAGTTCTGGTGGCCTGGGATGAAGAGAGATGTCGCATAATTTATGGCCAGGTGCCTGACCTGTCAGCAGGTGAAGGTGGAGCATCAGCGACCAGGAGGTACTCTCTAGCCATTGGATGTTCCTGCATGGAAGTGGGACCACTTGACCACGGATTTTGTGGTGGGGTTGCCGAGGATCCCGAGTGGGCAGGACAGTATTTGGTTGCTGGTGGATAGGCTGACGAAGGTGACACGGTTGTTACCAGTCAAAGTCAGCTGGAGCGTGTCCAAGTTGGCTCGTTTGTATGTGGAGCGGATTGTTCCGTTACATGGGATTCCCGTTTCGATCGTGTCAGATCGGGATCCGCGCTTCACTTCTGGATTCTGGAGGAGTTTCCAGCGAGCTCTCGGCACGGAGTTGGCATTTAGCTCGGCGTATCATCCTCAGTATGATGGTCAGTCTGAGAGGACCATCCAGACTTTGGAGGACATGCTGAGATCCTGCTGCCTGGAGTGGCAGGGGAGTTGGATTCATCACCTATCGTTGGTGGAGTTTGCCTATAACAACAGCTATCATTCGAGCATCGACATGGCTCCTTATGAGGCCTTGTATGGGCGTCCTTGCCGGACTCCACTTGATTGGTTTGAGGATGGTGAGCGTGTTTTGACGGGACCAGAGTTGGTGCAGCAATGTGTGGATGTGGTGCACGTGGTTCGTCAGAATATGTTGGCGGCCCAGTGTCGGCAGAAGAGCTATGCTGACCGTAGGAGGCAGCCCCTCGAGTTCGCCGTGGGCGATCATGTGTTCTTGAGAGTTTCTCCGATGAAGGGGGTGATGCGTTTTGGACGGCGTGGGAAGCTGAGTCCCCGCTACATTGGTCCTTTTGTGATCTTGGAGCGCATCGGTGAGGTTGCTTATCGGTTGCAGTTACCCCTTGAGTTGGTGTCGGTGCATGACGTGTTCCACGTCTCGATGTTGCGGAAGTATATGCCCGATAACTCTCATGTGCTCGAGATTTCTGTTTGGCCTGAGGTGACTCCAGATCTTTCTCTCCCAGAGTTTCCGATCCGCGTGGAGGATAGGCGAGAGCAGTGCCTGCGGAACAAGATCATCCCCTTGGTAAAGGTTATGTGGCAGCAGCACTCTGGTGGTGAGACTTCTTGGGAGCGTGAGGACGAGATGCGTCAGCAGTTCCCGTACCTGTTTGAGTGAGTCTTCCTCTTCTTTCCCCTTGGGTTGGTCTCAATTTCGAGGATGAAATTCCTTGAGAGGGGAGGGCTGTAATATCCCGGACCTTTCGGATCCTTCTTTTTGGGTCCC
Organism: Amorphophallus konjac; assembly: GCA_022559845.1. NCBI lineage: Eukaryota > Viridiplantae > Streptophyta > Magnoliopsida > Alismatales > Araceae > Amorphophallus > Amorphophallus konjac. Next base: position 120,373,110 of record CM040119.1, on the reverse strand, counting down.
GGATCTGGTTTTTTGGAGTGTCCGGCTCCGTTGTGTTCGTAATTTCGTTTCGGACATCTTTCGTGTTCGGATCGGCGTGATCCGGAGTCGTTTCGGAGGCCCAGAGGCGTTCCGCGGCTTTTCAGTGCGTGTTTTCCGATTTTCGGTGTGTGTTTTGACTTTTTCTTCGGAAGCTCGCTGGAGGTGGACCGGGTCGTTCACCTGGGCACGAGTGGTACCGTTGCGATCGGTGCGTTCCGACGATTCCGGAAACGTATTTTCCCGAAAAATCGGATTTTCTATATATTCCCATTTCTTTTTCTTTTCTTTTTCCCTTTCTCTTTCTTCTTCTTCCTCCCTTCTCTCCCGTGAGCGCTTCCACCGCGACCGGCCCCCCTCTTCCGGTGCTAGCCCCGGCGCCATCCCCTTCGGCTGCGGACGCGGCAAGGCGACGGTGTCGTGGCATAGGCGGCGGCGTGGTGATCGTGGCGGTGTTCGGTGCTCGGTGAGGGCGTGGGGAGTTTGTGAAGTTTCAAGCGATTCTTGAGGATCGGCGGCGATTCGCCACGTTTTGGACAACCCCGAGGTAGGGTGACGATCCTCTATCTCCGTGCTTTCTTTTCCCGTGATTTCTAGGCCGGCGGGGAGCCGAGAGGGGTTCGTTTGAGCTCGGGACGGGAAATGCATGCTTTGGGGGTTTGAGCGCCGATCTAGAGTTTTACCGCGCCATTTGGAGTTTTGGGGGCATCATTCGGTACTCTAGGGCGTGGGGACGAGTTCCCCCTTTGTTTCCCCATCACCCGGGGGTGATTGGGGCGTGGAATGGTATTTTCGGCCGTTTCCCGCCGTTCTCGGTCTTCCGAGGTGATCGCGGTCCACCAGTGACCGTTTTCAGTGGTCGCGATCAAACGGGGACCGCTTTCAGTAGGTTTTGAACTGTTGGGGCTTTAGAGTGTCGGCGGGCGGACGCGGTCTTGCACCAGACCGCGACTGTTGGCCGTGGTCTGGGGGCGACCGCTTTCACCGTGGGGACCGGCACGGACCCCGAGGCATTTTTGACCGTTGGTTTTTAGTCGCGGTCTCCTGGAGACCGCTACTGTGTGAACACGGTCACTGGGTGACCGCGTTCATTTTTCTTGCACCCGGGCGGTCGCGGTTCCAGGAGGACCGCGACTGTGTGGTTGCGGTCCTGGGCAGACCGCTACCACTGGAGGCGGTCCTCCGGTGACCGCGTCTCCCATCCCTTGTCGATTCGAGTCCCGGATGAGCGAGTCTCGATCCCTGTGCTGACCCGTGGTCTGACTGATGCTGGGCATCATGTGGGGGCCACACGTGAGGGTGCCGTGGGGTCCCGGGAGATGGTGATTTCGGCTTGTGTCGCCGTGTGACAGTGTTGGTACAAGGAGCGTTCCGCGTACCTACGATTGTGACGTTATTTTCCGTTGACTTGAGAGTCTACTCCTTCAGTGACCCTCCACTAGTCGTAGCCTACCAGTACGCGGTACCGGTTGCACCAGGGAGTGGTGTACGGGCTTACCCGGAGGACGGTTTTAGACTAGTTTCCGTCGGGCCCCTCGTCTAATCAGAGTCCAGTGCCAGGGGAGAATCGGTCAGAGGGCCAGACCTAGGACGCGTGGTCTGTGTGTGCACACGTGGCTGGGGACAGTGGACGCACGTCGACGGGCGTGACCCCAGCTAGTCACTTGTTTGTGGTTACTTGTACGGTGTTTGCGCCTTTGGTAGGAGCTACCACGCCAGGAGGATCACCTGCGGCGCGGTGTAAGACGACAGGGGACGCTACCGGCTGTGCTTCTAGTGGGAGATACTCCTGTCGAGTACGAAGTGACAGACTGTCAGTCGTGTGTGTCTGACCTTCGGGTTTTGCCTGGTCGACCGTTGAGCTTCGGTTGTCTCACCGTGGCACGTGTGCCGGTTTGCGTGCCATAGGGTCTTTGTTGTGTAGAGTACATGGCTTTCCTTTCCGAGGTACTCTCTTATCGCTGGTGTAGTGGTTTCTCGTTTTACGAGATAGGATTCGAGTGATCCCTACTGAGTCTTGTTCCGAAACTCATTCCCTGCGTGTTTTCACCGTATTTCAGGTGAGGCGCCGCCCCAGGGGAGCGCGTGTGGGGTGCAGCGATGTAACACCCTCAAATATAGCTAAGTTGTACTCTATATTATCGAGGCGCCTTTTCAAGTATTGGCTCAGTTCTTGGAAAGAACTCCGAAGTTAAGCGTGCTTAATGGGGAGTAGTACTGGGATGGGTGACCTGCTCGGGAAGTCCCTCATTCTGGAGCTGATCACTGTTAAAAAGGGATAAAACCGTGAGGCCGATAGGCCAAAGCGGACAGTACCTCGACGGTATAGAGTACGGGGCGTGACAGAATGGTATCAGAGCCATACCCCAGCCGGAAGTGTGGGAACTAAGTGCCATGCAGGGCAAAGTGCTACGCTATGGGAGCCACCTCTTGAACCCGCAATGGGACAAAGTGCTACATAGTGGGAGCCACCTCTTGAGCCTGTAGAGGCCACCTCTAGAATCCTACCTGCCTGGGGGTTTGATTGTGTGCTATATGTGCCCAGCGACGAGGACGTCGCTTATATAAGAGGGGTAGATTGTAACACCCTCAAATATAGCTAAGTTGTACTCTATATCATTGAGGCACCTTTTCAAGTATTGGCTCAGTTCTTGGAAAGAACTCCGAAGTTAAGCGTGCTTAATGGGGAGTAGTATTGGGATGGGTGACCTGCCCGGGAAGTCCCTCATTCTGGAGCCGATCATTGTTAAAAAGGGATAAAACCGTGAGGCCGGTAGGCCAAAGCGGACAATACCTCGACGGTATAGAGTACGGGGCGTGACAAGCGAGGTGCGGGTGCCCAGAGGTAGTGCTAGAGGTCAGAGCCGGGGTATGCCCTGTGTAGCTGTACTTTTCTTCCTTGTCTCTGTACTAATCGTGGACTACTGTTGTTGTTATTTTTCATTATGGACCATGTAAAATGCTAATTTATTTCCTGCTTAATATTATAACTGTTTAATGTCTGCAATTATTTATGATACTTGTGTAGTTTCCACAACATCCTTCTAACCCTTCCGAGTCTTCGGACTCGTGGGTGGCGGTGCGAGTCTCGGGTTATCGGGCCTTCCCGGTAATCAGATTCTCGGGTCGTTACATAGGTCATCTCTTGATTGGCAAAAACATCTTGTTAGGGATAAAAGTCCTCTGGTTTTGATTGATTTCCTACATGATAGATCATAAATTTCATGTTTTAATAGTTCTATGCATACATGTATACTCTTAACCCTAACTAAGTTAAAAAGGAACTCTCTTGTCAAATTCATAGAAAACCCATGCATACTAGTAGGTTAGCCTTCATTCTATCATGTGGAAGTTTATATATGATTTCCAGACATGATGTAAGTTGAACCCTGAGATTTTTTTTTATATCTTTTCTGCCAGCAGACGATCTGACGCATCAAGGTAAGACCGCCACAGTTATCTAACGGCCTTAGGACAAGCCGTCACACCTTCTGTTGTTTTTAAATTTCTCTGTTATCTCTGACGGCCCAGACTCAGTGCGTTACAACACTGTAACGGTCCCACGATAAGCCGTCACAATCACTGTGACGCCCCCATTCTCGACCGTCAGAGTAACTGTAGACAGAATTGAAGAACATTCACATTAACTTATAAATATGCCTAGTTATCTAAGTTTTGACCTGTTGATATGACTTTAAATTTATTAATTGGTTCGTGATAAGTATCGCATGTTAAAAGCATCTTGAATTATTTTAAGGATATGTTAATTTCATGCCAAAGCACTATAGTTTGTATTAACTCCATGATTTTAAATGATGTATTGACGGACTTTTATATTGGTTTCACGTTGTTACACATTCTCTCTCTATCTATAGAATCATTTCTTTAAGTACATGGCACATATTCCGGTATGTTATCCATTAGTTTACACTTTGCACTATAGAAATATTATTCTTGGACATGAGGACCTCTCTATTGGATATTCCTTCCAATGATCTAGGAAATCTTATTTCAAGCCCTCCGTAATTCTCTGCGAGCCTGGGATTCCCACTAGGACACCGAGTTGGTTGTACCATTAAAACCCATTTAGTAGATTACACTATCGATGTTTCTGGTTCTAGCAATATAACAGATCTATACTGGACCGTCAGGAGCATCTAACCGCCCAATATACGACCGTCACATTTCACTAAGTCTATTTTGCTATTTCTGAATTCAGACTAATGTAATGGCCCACTACTGGTGCGTCAAGTGAACGTAATGGCCCAGTACAAGACCGTCACATTGAAGTAAGTCTACTTTCTTCGTTCGGGATTCAGACCATTGTAATGGCCCAATCCTGGAGCGTCACATGAGTGTAACGGCCCAGTACTTGACCGTCACAATGCTTGAGCTAGTTAACCCGAGGTTTGACCCAAGGGTTGATATTCTAAAGTTCCTAGATGGCTTGATAATGGTCTAGGACTTATCATATTGATCAAGAAACTTAATATAATGAATGGAAGTTAAAGACATATACCGTTATGCTACCGATTTATTTCCATAAGCATAACCTTGTTTAAGTCATTCTTGACTCTCGCATTATTAAATTGAAGCATTCATTCATTGAATAGTGTTATCATGAACTTATTGAATTGTACATTCCTGGCTATACTTTATTGTTACGTGTGTGGAAGTAGCTTGATTTATACTTGAAGATGCGATCGAGCACTGATTGTGTTCAAGGGTTCTATGCTAGTCCTCTCGGCTGATTGTCGGAAACATACTATTATAAACCATGGGGTATGATGTTACTGGCGTCGCATTGCGCTGGGAGTACTTTCTCTATAAATAAGTGAAGATCCATGATACGGCACGACATGATTTTCTTGCTTGATATTCCACAGAAATTCACGAAGTACTTGCTCATAAGCAAAAGATACTGGAGTGATGATTATGTGGTATTGCTAGTACATTCTCGATGTATTCTTGTTCATGAAAGGTCAATAACATGTTCTTGTTACATTCTTGCTAGTTCATTCTTGCTCTCATTCTATCTTACATGATCATCTTAATTGTTACTTTGATTTAACCGCGTGATCGTTCGCATTTGCATGATTTTACCTTATTTCTCTAGAGCTAAATGTTAATTACTTTAATGATGCCTTCATGTTGATGCGAAGATACCTACTGGGCAAGTGTGCACATTACCTATTTCTAATCTTTTCAGGAAATGAAAGTGATTCAAATTCAGATTCGGGCTATACGAGTAGCGGGTCCGAGAGTGAATGAAAGTGTTGTCAAGATGAGAGTGAAGACTTAGGAAAGTCTATATTGTTTAGATCGAGTCTCTGTAATTTTCCTATTTCTTGAGTTTGATAGATTGAAGGAAATTGAAAGTTGTTGTATTTGAATATTGATTATCAATGAATTAAGTTGGAGTTTGATTAAAATAATGTGCAATTACATTTAGGTGTGTGATTGTCTCGCGCTCTGATCATTCTTTCTTGCAAGAGGCTTACCATGCCGGCTGTTCACGTTTCTCGAGCGAGTCTTCCGCTGTCATAAAGGCTCGGGGCATAACAGTTACGTTGGTATCAGAGCCTAAGTCTTAGGACTTATGGAGAAGAGTCATGTCATAGGATAAGTCCAAGGTTTAAGGACCCCTACCTATGAACTAAGGAAAAAATTTTCACACCCATGTGAGAATTGGGTGGAACCCGGGATGAGATAGTTAATTAGTTTTAAGATTGATTTTCCTTCCAATTTCACGAGAAATAACAAGTTGTTATTTTTCTCTCAGGTACCCTATTATTACTATGGCTCATCGCGTAAATTGGGATGGCATGCAGCAAACGGTTGTTGGCCTCACTCAGGCATTACAAACCATGGTGCAAGCTGGTGCAGGAGCAAGGGCTGGTGATTTGCATCGCAACTTTCAGAGCTTAAACCCTCCGCGTTTCTTCGGTTCTTCTAATCCTGACGAGGCAGAGAACTGGATAGACGAAATGAATCGTATCTTTGATGTTATCCAATGCACCGATCAGGAGAAGGTGCGTCTTACAACCTTTCAACTTAATAAAGATGTCCGCACATGGTGGAAGTCGGTTCTGGCACCTCCGGCCGATGCACCTCATACCTGGGACGATTTTCTTACCCTATTCCGTGCCAAGTATTTTTCTGAGTACGTAAAAGAGAAATGCTATGGAGTTCACCGCTCTTCGGCAAGGAATGATGACGGTTGCCGAATATGAATTGCAATTCTCAAGGCTTGCACCTTACGCACCGCATCTTATCAACACCGATTTATTGAAGGCAAATCGGTTCATGGATATGTTACGGTCCGGTTTCATTCAGCAGCTCGGGACCCAAAACATCCGTACTTATGCGGAAATGGTTCAACGAGCGTATTTGTGTGAAAGGACCTTAGAGAAGGTCAAAAAATTAAAAGGGAAAGGGAAAGGAGAAGAATCCAGCCGACGCTCAGATCGACGTTATAAGAAAGAAAAGTTCAGCATCACGGAGCCCTACAAAAGCCGTGATAGTAAGAAAAGATCCAGGAATGGGAATGGTGGAAGTTCCCATAAGCAAAAGAAAGTCAAATAGGAGAAGGAGCAAGTTGCTACAGCTTGCACGTTTTGCGAAAAATTCGGCCATTCAGCTTAGGAATGCTGGAAGCGCCTCGGTGCTTGTTTACGTTGTGGAAGCAGGGAGCATCACATGCCAGATTGCCCCCTTATGAAAGACCAATCGTCTGGTGGAGGACGTAGGAGGCATGCTCGCCTCAATGCCGTTTTAGAAGAAGAGGAAGCGCCCAAGGATGGTGGGCTTATGGAAGGTACTCTTCAAATTTGTTCTCGTCCTGTATTTGTGCTATTTGATACTGGTGCCTCTCATTCTTTTATCTCCACTACTTTTGTAAAAACATTATCAATTGCATCAGTCCCCTTACCTTCAGATCTCGCTATTACCCCCTTAGGTTTTGGAACAAGGCTTACCGACTATTATCCTGATAGCGAAGTGACAGTAGAAGGTCATAATCTCCCCACAAACTTAGTATACCTTGACATGAAAGGTTATGATGCCATTTTAGGGGTAGATTGGCTTGTTGATCATGATGCTTATATCAATTGCCGAAATAGGATTATATCCTTTCGAAAGCCCGGTCTTCCAAGATTTTCCTTCCTTGGTATCACGTACAAGAAGCAACCTACTATCATATCTTCTCTTCACGCTTGCAAACTTATTTCGCAAGGATGTGAAGTTTTTCTTGCTTCTGTCATTGTTACCGAATCCAAGGAGATTATCTTAGTAGACATTCCTATTGTAAATGAGTTCCTCGATGTGTTTCCATCCGAATTACCCAGTTTACCACCCGAGAGGGAAGTAAACTTCACTATTGAACTCATTCCAGGAGCAGCACCTATTTCTATAGCCCCTTACAGGATGTCCCCCACAGAACTCAAAGAACTAAAGAAGCAGTTGTAGGAACTACTGGTTAAGGGCTTTATCAGACCTAGCACATCCCCTTGGGGTGCGTCGGTTCTATTTGTCAAAAAGAAGGATGGTTCTCTCAGGCTATGCATCGATTATCGGCGACTGAATCAGCTTACAATCAAAAACAAGTATCCGTTGCCCCGTATTGATGAGCTCTTTGATCAGCTTTCGGGAGCAGAATACTTCTCCAAGATTGACCTTAGATCAGGTTATCATCACCTTAGAATTAAAGAAGAGGACATTTATAAATCGGCTTTTCGAAGTCGTTATGGCCACTATGAATTCGTGGTAATGCCGTTCATGTTAACTAATGTCCCAGCAGCATTTATGCAACTTATGAACAGTGTTTTCCAGCCATATCTAGACCAATTCATCGTCGTCTTCATCAATGACATCTTGATATATTCCAAAACAAAGAAAGAACATGAAGAACATCTGAAGATAGCTTTGCAAACACTTAAAGAACATAAACTTTATGCCAAGCTTAATAAGTATGAATTCTGGCTCAAGGAAGTTTCATTCCTAGGCCACATTATTTCAAAAGAAGGTATCGCCGTGGATCCTTCTAAGGTAGAAGTTGTCAAGAAATGGAGCCGACCAACGACCGTATCGGAAGTACGAAGCTTTCTGGGTCTAGCTGGTTATTATAGAAGATTCATTAAAGATTTTTTAAAGATTGCATTTCTTTTAACTAGACTCACGAGAAAAGAAAATCCTTTTGTCTGGTCAGAGGAATGTGAAAAGAGTTTTCAAACTCTTAAAAATCATCTTACTACAGCTCCTATTCTAACACTACCGATGGATGGTGGTGTATTCGAAGTATATACGGATACATTAGGTATTGGCTTAGGGTGTGTCCTCATGTAAAATGGAAGAGTAATATGTTATTCTTCAAGACAATTGAAACGTCACGAGGAAAATTATCATGTGCATGATTTGGAATTAGCAGCTGTCATTTTCGCCTTGAACATTTGGCGCCATTATCTCTATGGAGAAAAGTTTACGGTCTACTAGGACCACAAATGCTTGAAGTATTTATTTTCTCAAAAAGTGCTAAATATGAGGCAGAGGAGATGGTTAGAATATCTCAAAGACTTTGATTTTACTATTCAATATCATCCTGGCAAGGTTAATGCTGTTGCGGATGCACTCAGCAGAAAATCAATGGGTATGCTATCAAGTCTCATGATTAGTATGACTAATCTTATTTCTCAATTTGCTCAGTTGAACTTAGATATTGACAGAAAAGAGGATTGTTTCCTAGCTAATATTCAAGCTCAACCTACATTGATAGAAGATCTGGTCAAGCTGCAAAATGATGATCCTATATTATTAGAGTTCAAGGCCAATGTTGAACAAAGGCCGGATTTTTCTATTAAGGATGGAAGGTTGCTATTTAAAGACCGAATATGTGTACCGGATCATGAAGATACGAAGAAATTGATTCTAGAAGAAGCACATAAATCCAGGTATACCATTCACCCAGGTAGTACAAAAATGTATCAGGATCTCAAAAGAAATTTCTGGTGACCCAACATGAAGAGAGAAATAGCTGATTTCGTGTCTCGCTGTCTCACTTGTCAACAAGTAAAGGTAGAGTATTTTAGACCCGTAGGTAAACTGCATCACTTGAATATTCCCGAATAAAAGTGGGAGAGTATATGGATGGATTTCATTATGGGGTTACCTAAGACAAGAGGTGGACACGGTGGTATATTGGTAATCATATACCGATTAACTAAATCTGCACATTTCATACCAATCAAAAGTCGATGGTCTGTGGATATCCTGGCAGCATTATACATAAGGGAAATTGTTAAATTACATGGTGTCCCAGTCACTATTATATCTGATAGAGATCCTCGATTCACATCATAATTTTGGAAGGGTCTACAACAGTCACTAGGGACTAGATTGAATTTCAGCACAGCCTTTCATCCACAAACTGATGGTCAGACAGAAAGAACGAATCAAGTGGTAGAAGATATGCTCAGGGGTTGTGTTATTGATTTTGGAGGTAGTTGGCATGATCACTTGCCTCTAGTAGAATTTATTTACATATAACAACAGTTATCAGGCCAGCATATAAATGGCACCTTTTGAAGCTCTATATGGAAAAAGTTATCGATCACCAATATGTTGGAATGAAATAGGGGAAAGATAATTCCTAGGCCCCGATATTATAAGAGATTCTACAGAGAAGATCAAGCTTATTCAAGAGAGAATAAAGATGGCACAAGATAGGCAGAAATCTTATGCTGATAATCGAAGACGTGACTTGGAATTTCAAGTAGGAGACCATGTGTATCTCAAGGTTTCTCCAGGTCGTGATATTTGGAGATTTGGCATTAAGGGCAAACTAACTCCAAGGTTCATTGGCCCGTTTGAAATTCTTGAAAGGGTCGGTGAAGTGGCTTATAGACTGACTTTACCTCCACAATTAGCAAGAGTTCATGATGTATTTCACGTCTCTATGCTGAAGAAATATGTATATGATCCTGACCATATTATCACTTATGACAATCTGGAGATTCAGAAGGATATGACGTACGAGCAAACGCCAATAAAGATTCTAGAACGAGAAGTGCGTCAACTAAGAAATAAAGTTATTCCTATGGTTAAGATTCAATGGAAGAAAACATGGCCATATGAAGCAACATGGGAAACCGAAGCAGCCATGCAAATTTTTTTTTCAGAATTATTCAATTGTAAGTACACTTGCCATAATCCATGTATTGAATTTGGGGACCAAATTCTTCTAAGTGGGGGAGGGTGTAGTGCCCCAGAATTTATGTAATAATTTCTGGATTATTTATAGAATTTTCTAGAATTTATTATCAATTTATAAAGGCTAAATAGATTAATAAGTGGATTATTAGATTAATAAGCCATTATAAGGTCCAATTGTGTTAAATAATTAAGCTAGCCTATTTAAATAAAATCCAAAAGGTCTAAGGACCAAGCCCATTAAGTTTGACCCATATTCTAGAAGGTTATTTAGCCTATTTACGGATAAATACTATTTTTATAGATAATAAAATAGATAATTAACAAAAGAGTTTGAGTTATGTTGAATTCTGTGCACGTTGGATATAGCGGTCTATCATGCGATCGCCACAGCCATGTAACGCACCAGTCTTGATGCGTTACACCCTGTCAGTTCAGTGAATGGAAGAACGAGTAGAAAGATTGGATCTTTGGGATCCTATCTATAAGAGACCTAACTGGGAGAACTTGTAAGGCTACTAGGGACTCTTAGGGATCATGTTCTGGCAAATTAGGGACTCTAGAATCGATCTAATCTTCAAACCCTAGCCAAAACCCTATAAATAGGACCTAGTTCTGAACTAAGCGACCCTTACTTTTGGATCATGAAGAATCAAGGTAATAAGTCATAATTTCGGGTAAGTTCTTTAGAAGATTTTGTTTAGTATACTTTAGACTAATAGCTATCCAAATTTCGTGTTAGGAGATCAACCAACCAAGGAGTAGAAGCTTCCAAAGTCGCTGATTTAGTCATAGCAGTCCAGAGTTCAGAGCAAAAGACCCCTGAAGATCAAGAGATTAGGACGTCTAAACGAGATAATTAGAGTTCAGCCCTTTAGAACTTTTTGTTCACCTTAGTTTCAGCTTCTTACCCTCAAAATTTCATATCTTTAGGTCAAGAGATTGGAGAGATTGAGCGACGTGAAGTTGCTAAAAAATCTCAGGAAGGGAAGAACTAGGGCGTGTCTTGCAGTCCCAAATTGGAAGATTAAAGCTCATTTAAGAGGTATGTCATCTCATGATTGACAAAATCATCTTGTTAGAGATAAAAGCCCTCTGGTTTTGATTGATTTCATACATGATAGATCATAAATTTCATGTTTTAATAGTTCTATGCATACATGTATACTCTTAACCCTAACTAAGTTAAAAAGGAACTCTCTTGTCAAATTCACAGAAAACCCATGCATACTAGTAAGTTAGTCTTCATTCTATCATGTGGAAGTTTATATATGATTTCCAGACATGATGTAAGTTGAACCCTTAGATTTTTTTATATATCTTTTCTGCCAGCAGACGATCTGATGCATCAAGGTAAGACCGCCACAGTTATCTAACGGCCTTACGACAAGCCGTCACATCTTCTGTTGTTTTTAAATTTCTCTGTTATCTTTGACGGCTCAGACTCAGTGCGTTACAACACTGTAACGGTCCCACGATAAACCGTCACAATCACTGTGACGCCCCCATTCTCGACCGTCAGAGTAACTGTAGACAGAACTGAAGAACAGTCACATTAACTTATAAATATGCCTAGTTATCTAAGTTTTGACCTGTTGATATGACTTTAAATTTATTAATTGGTTCGTGATAAGTATCGCATGTTAAAAGCATTTTGAATTATTTTAAGGATATGTTAATTTCATGCCAAAGCATTATAGTTTGTATTAACTCCATGATTTTAAATGATATATTGACGGAGTTTTATCTTGGTTTCACGTTGTTACACATTCTCTCTCTATCTATAGAATCATTTCTTTAAGTACATGGCACATATTCCGGTATGTTGTCCATTAGTTTACACTTTGCACTATAGGAATATTATTCTTGGACATGAGGACCTCTCTATTGGATATTCCTTCCAATGGATTAGGAAATCTTGTTTCAAGCCCTCCGTAATTCTCTGCGAGCCTGAGATTCCCACTAGGACGCTGAGTTGGTTGTACCATTAAAACCCATTTAGTAGATTACACTATCGATGTTTCTGGTTCTAGCAATATAACAGATCTATATTGGACCGTCAGGAGCATCTAACAGCCCAATATACGACCGTCACATTTCACTAAGTCTATTTTGCTATTTCTGGATTCAGACTAATGTAACGGCCCACTACTGGTGCGTCTCGTGAACGTAACGGCCCAGTACAAGACCGTCACATTGAACTAAGTCTACTTTCTTCGTTCGGGATTCAGACCATTGTAACGGCCCAATCCTGGAGAGTCACATGGGTGTAACGGCCCAGTACTTGACCGTCACAATGCTTGAGCTAGTTAACCCGAGATTTGACCCAAGGGTTGATATTCTAAAGTTCCTAGATGGCTTGATAATGGTCTAGGACTTATCATATTGATCAAGAAACTTAATATAATGAATGGAAGTTAAAGAAATGTACCGTTATGCTACCGATTTATTTCCATAAGCATAACCTTGTTTAAGTCATTCTTGACTCTCGCATTATTAAATTGAAGCATTCATTCATTGAATAGTGTTATCATGAACTTATTGAATTGTACATTCCTGGCCATACTTTATTGTTACATCCGTGGAAGTAGCTTGATTTATACTTGAAGATGTGATCGAGCACTGATTGTGTTCAAGGGTTCTATGCTAGTCCCCTCGGCAGATTACCGGAAACATACTATTATAAACCATGGGGTATGATGTTATTGGCGTCGCATTGCGCTGGGAGTACTTTCTCTATAAATAAGTGAAGATCCACGATACGGCACGACATGACTTTCTTGCTTGATATTCCACAGAAATTCATGAAGTACTTGCTCATAAGCAAAAGATACTGGAGTGTTGATTATGTGGTATTGCTAGTACATTCTCGATGCATTCTTGTTCATGAAAGGTCAATAACATGTTCTTGTTACATTCTTGTTAGTTCATTCTTGCTCTCATTCTATCTTACATGATCATCTTGTTACTTTGATTTAACCGCGTGATCGTTCGCATTTGCATGATTTTACCTTATTTCTCTAGAGCTAAATGTTAATTACTTTAATGATGCCTTCATGTGGATGTGAAGATACCTACTAGACAAGTGTGCTCATTACCTATTTCTAATCTTTTCAGGAAATGAAAGTGATTCAAATTCGGATTCGGGCTATACGAGTAGCGGGTCCGAGAGTGAATAAAAGTGTTGTCAAGATGAGAGTGAAGACTTAAGAAAGTCTATATTGTTTAGATCGAGTCTATGTAATTTTCCTATTTCTTGAGTTTGATAGATTGAAGGAAATTGAAAGTTGTTGTATTTGAATATTGATTATCAATGAAATAAGTTGGAGTTTGATTAAAATAATGTGTAATTACATTTAGGTGTGTGATTGTCTCGCGCTCTGATCATTCTTTCTTGCAAGAGGCTTATCATACCGGCTGTTCACGTTTCTCGAGCGAGTCTTCCGCTGTCATAAAGGCTCGGGACGTGACAAAATGCCCATGCCTTACCGTCGAACAACGCGAGCGAAAGCAAGGGTTCGTGCAGGTTGATTCTGGGCCCTATTTATAGGGTTTTGCCTAGGGCTGAGGATTAGATCGATCTAGGAGTCCTAAATTGGAGTAGGATCGATCCTTGAGAGTCCTAGACTAGGTTTCCATGTTAGGTAGCTTCGAATCATAGGGATTGGGATGCCAAAAATCTCATTTCTCCACGCTTCTTCAACTTCCGTTCACAGAACCTAGTCGCGGTTATGTTTCGACCGCCTCAGTGAGAACGCGGTTGCTCGATAAACCGCGTTCTTGTAGTAAAATATGAAATTTTTGAATTTTATAATTATCTCCTATTTATCCCTTTTAATTAGCCTATTTATCCCTTTAAATTTTGTAAATAGCCCTAATTACGTCTCTAGTAATGGGCTTGGGCCTAAAGGTCTTGGAAATTGGTCTTTGGGCTTAATTTAAGTGGGCTAAACCGTTTGGTCAATATAGGGCTCGTAAATTAATTTAATTAACCCATAATTTATGAAAGAGCCCATTAAGCCTTTTTAAATGCTAAACCATTCTATTTAATTTTAGAAAATTCATAAAAAATTCCAGGGTGTTACACCCTCCCCTGTTACACCCTCCCCCACTTAAGATGAATTTGGCCCCCAAATTCATTTCATGGGTTTTTGTGGAGAGTATACTTACAATCGAACAGTTCCGGGAATCTCTTGCGCATAGCTTCTTCGGTTTCCCACGTCGCGTCTTGGTCCGAACTTTTATTCCACCAGATTTTTACCATGGGAATAGTTTTATTTTGTAGCTGACGTACTTCATGATCGATTATTCTGATTGGCTTTTGCTCATACATCATATCATTTTGAATCACCAAGTCGTCGTGACTTATAACATGGAAAGGGTCATAGACGTACCTTTTGAGCATAGAAACATGAAATACGTCATCGACTCCAGCCAATTGAGGGGACAAAGCAATCCGATAAGCAACCTTGACACCCTTTCAAGAATCTCAAAAGGACCGATAAATCTCGGAGTAAGCTTGCCTTTAATGCCAAACCTTCGAATACCTCGTCCTAGAGATATCTTGAGAAATACATGGTCTCCCACTTGGAATTTCAGGTCGTGCCTCCGATTATTAGCATATGACTTCTATCTATCTTGAGCCATTTGGAGTCTTTCTTGAATGAGTTTTACCTTTTCGGTAGTATCCCTGATGATTTCAGGGCCTAGAAGTTGTCTTTCTCCAACTTCATTCCAACAGATAGGTGAGCGGCAACTTCTTCCATATAATGCCTCGAATGGTGCCATTTGAATGCTAGCTTGATAGCTATTGTTATAGGCGAATTCCACTAGAGCTAAGTGGTTGTGCCAACTCCCACCAAAATCAATAACACATGCCCTGAGCATATCTTCTATCACCTAATTGGTTCTTTCAGTTTGACCATATGTTTGTGGATGAAAAGTATTGCTAAAATTGAGTCGGGTCCCTAGGGAGAGTTGTGGACCCTTCCAAAATTATGATGTGAATCGAGAGTCCCGATCTGAAATAATAATGACATGGACGCCCTGTGACTTGATAATTTCTTTCATGTATAAGGCTGCCAGTATATCTACAGACCATCGACTTTTAATTGGTAGAAAATATGTAGATTTAGTCAATCGGTCTTTGATCACTCATATACCATCATGTCCACCTCTTATCTTTGGCATACCCATGATGAAATCGATCCCTATACTCTCTCACTTCTATTCGAGAATTTCTAAGAGATGCAGTTTACCAGCGGGTTTTAGATGTTACGTCTTAACTTGCTGACAAGTGAGGCAGCGAGATACAAAATTCACTATCTCTCTCTTCATATTGGGCCATCAGAAATTCCTTTTTAAGTCTTGGTACATCTTGGTAGTGTTGGAACGAAATGGTGGTGCACACCAAGATTCAGAGGGGGGGTAATGAATCCCCTTTTAAAAATTCTCACGGAAATTGAACTTAAGCTAAATCTTGGCAGATTAATAAACTATCACTGTTCAGGTGACTGTGAAAACACTTATGCAATTTACTCAGATAATCGAAGAGATCAATCAATTCAGATTAAAACCCACTAGCAGCGTTCCTAAACATTCATCTATTGAGAGAAGAACCTCAACGAAATCTAATAGAGATGGAATCACTATTCACAATGCAATCTGAAAAGCTAGATGGATGCAATCTCGATGATCCTATGCATACATCTATCAGCAGATTGGAAGCACAACAATCACACGATGCACAAGGGATTTTAGGTGGTTCGATCTCTATCCAGAGATCTACGTCCACCCCACACTCCAACAAGAGTATGGCTTCCGCTGATACACAACTTAAACGGCTGGGCTTCACAGCTTGCCTACAACCGTTGATTCACAGCTTCAACCGCTGGGCATTACAGCTTAAGCCATCCGCTGACTAACAGCTTGCACTGGGCCTTACAACTTATGCCTCCTGCTGACTAACAGCTTGGAAAAGGAACTGGAAAATGAAAAATAACTGTAGAAAACAGCAACAGAAGGCTGAACAATTAAAGCTCAAAATATAGCTCACTGAGGAGCACTATAACTCGCAATGGAGCAATCATAGCTTGGGTTTAATCCATAGACTATGAGACCTTCTTCTTCCATAGCTCTGGCTACTTCACTCTTTTTCTTCTTCTTTTTCTCTGCTTTTTGACAATAGATCTCTTCTTCTCAGTTTCTTCTCTTCTCTACAGCACTCACTCTTTCTCTTTCCTCTCAGACTCTCACTTTCTCTTCTTCTTCTTCTGCTCTCTATTCTTACTTTCAGTTTTGCTGGATGCTCACCCTTACTTCGTTACTCTTCTTTCTCTATCTTCTTCTAAGTTCACTACTGCCTCTCGGGCGATCTGCCTCCTTTTATAGGCCGCAGGCGAAACTTTTTATGCAGATCTGATCCTCTTCTTTCCACGTGTCATAATCACAGTGCTTTTGCTTTCCATGTGGCAGGATCACTTGTTCTGAACCTTTCCTCGGATCACGAGCCATTGACTTGGTACTTTAAGTAGCGCGTGCAGTTTGCTCGGTAGGTGTTCGACCGTGTAACTCATCTGGCAGAAACACAGTCATAAGTGTTATCCCTTTGAAACATAAGCACTGATAATGTGCACAGACCTAAACAATGAAGTGCACGGACTTCCTAATGCATCTCAGGAGAAGCATGCACAGACTTCATATAGTCGTGTGCAAACATGCACGGACTATGTATGCGTGTGATGAGCAATGCATTGACCCTTTTTATGCATGAAGCTGTAACGTGCACAGACCTTAGATGGTATGAACAAGGATGCACCGACCTTGTGTGTGCGTAGGCAGTGCATGCACTGACCTTGCTTGGCTCAGAGCACAACTTGCACTGACTTCGTGAGCATATATGCACAGACCCATATGCATACAGTAGAGGATGCACCGACCTTCCTATGAACATGCGATGGATATGCACTGACCTGCTACAGTGAAATGTGCAGACTTTAGATCAGTCTAAAGCAAGTGTGCATCGACCTCAAACATGCACTGACCTTAACTAACATTGACCGCCATGTGCCTTAGACAAAAGCTAGCACCGACTTTGACTAGTGTGCTGCAGGGAATAGCATCAACTATGTGTGCATGTGCATAGAGTAACGTGCACCAACCTAGAGCTAGCATCGACCTTAGTTGATGCAAGCCATAACTAATATGCACTGACTTAATATGAACATGCACAGACTTGAACAGAGTGTGCATTGACTTTGCTTCAGTGAAGTGCACGGACCCTGGGTATAAATGTGCTTGGACCTGGTATGCGCTAAGGCTTGAAACATGCACCAACTTGGATTGACATTATGCATGAGTGTGCACAGACCTTATAATAACTAAGTGTAAACCTGCACTAACTTTATATGCCATTTGCAAACATGCATGGACTTCAACAATAATAGACAATACATGTGCAGACTTGCATGAGACAGATGCTTAGACCATGCCTAGTATGCATGTGCTTAGACTAGAAAGTGAGTGCACCGACTACATGAGTGTTCTATATGAACGTGTGAATAGTAACGTGCACAAACCCTCTATATGAGTGAGAGGTTGTGAATGCATGCAACCTGTTTGATTAAATGAATGTGCATGCAATCTGATGAGGTTCTATGCAGCATGAAAATGCATCTACCTAAAAAGGCATACATCATGCAAATGATTATGATGACAACATTAATGCACATAAATCAATGCACAACAAACAATCCTCATAAAACCACAGTGCAAAGAATATATATGAGAGTGGACCTCATATACCATAGTGCACCATCAACACATGAATGCAATATGCACACGCAACACATATGACATCATGCACCAATGAGTCATAGTGTTTGACATCATCAAAACCACAGAGAGAGAGGTACAATAGGTAGCACCAGGGTGAATGACATATCTTGATTTATGAGCTTCTTCCATGATCAGCTTCTTAGTGTCGGCATGATCCGGCACACAGATTCAATCTTTGAACAATAGCCTTCCATTAGGTGAAATAGAAATTCTGGCCATTGATCAATATTAGTTTTTATCTTCATCAGTGTATGGTCATTATCTTGCAACTTGACTAGGTCTTCAATTAATGTCGGTTGCGACCGCATATTAGCAATAATACCCCTTTCTTCATCTGTATCAACATCTAGATTCAATTGCGAAAAATCTTCTATAAGACAGGTCATACCTTTCCTGAGGCTTGCTAGAGTTGCCAACAGTCTCCTACTGAGAGTATCCGCTACAGCATTTGCTTTGCCTGGGTGATATTAGATAGAAAAGTCAAAGTCCTTGAGATACTCTAACCATCTTAGTTGCCTCATGTTTAACTTCTTTTAGGTGAAAAGGTATTTCAGACTTTTGTGATCTGAAAATATGGTGAACTTCTCCCCATAAAGGTAATGCCGCCATATCTTTAAGATGAAAATAACAACAGCCAGCTCTAGATCATGCACGGGGTAGTTTTCTTCATGACGCTTCAATTGTCTCGAGGCATAACAGATTACCTTACTATGTTGCATAAGGACACAACCAAGGCCAATGGCAGATGCATATGTGTAGACTTCAAAGCCACCCTGATGTGACATAACCCCTTGGACCTACATTAGCAAGCAAGAACGACCCTGTGATTTCACTCAAGCGGACTCACCCGCGTAACGTGCACCCGGGTCCGTAGGTGGACTGGCGATGGGGATGAGGGTCCCGGGTTGGACCTTGGGGTTCCAGTGGTATGGCTAGCTAGGGGAGGACCCCAATGGGCCAGGGATGCCTAATTCACGGGTGGCCGGTACGCCAAGGGCGTGGGATATAAGGTTTCTCTCGCAACTCGCCCGCGGAGGTTACTCACATAATTTGCAATATAGTCCGAACACTCACTCACTGACCGACGACACTAAGATTCAATACTAAGCAAGCAACTTAATCCAGCAGAGAAGTGTGGTCAGGAGCTCACCTGATCGGCGTGAAGACGCCGATCCTGGCCGGAGACGGGGCGAGCGGGGAAGCGTGGGTATTTCCCACACGTTGCGTCGACGAAGCTTGGATCGCTAACCTGCTAATACATGCACTACGCTCTCGCAGAGGGGGGGACTAGGGGTAGGGATAATCAAATTACAACCAAAACTACCTCCACGCAGGGTGGGGCGGTCAGCCGGCCAGATGAGATAGGGAGGAAAGCTAAAGAGAGTGCCGATTGCATACTCCGTCGGTTCTGCCCACTTATGGAACTGCTTGACAGGTGGTTGCTGTTGACACCACCACGGGCTCTACCGGACTTGGAAGTCGCCGAAACTAGTGCCAAATCTTCGCTGATTGACCCGGGAGGGCTTCTAATTTTTTTTTGGAATTTCCAGACGTCGTTGTAGGCCGGGTCAGGGTCTGGAACTGGACCACTCCGTTCTGGCTCTGACTAATCCCAAAACGTTGTTGCAGAAAGACAGGGTCACCACGAATGCTCCCAGTGTTCGAATGATGCGGGACTAGAACGGCTACGATTGTGGTCGGATCCTCTTCTAGCAGCAACCAACGGGGTCGAAAATGGAGGTCGGGGCTGACCGCAAGGATGAGAACAGTGGGAAGCTGTCTGACCGGATTCTGGAGAGCTGACCTGGCACACCTTGGGGAAATAATTTGGAACGGGGAGCTCCGAACTCCGAACGATGCTCCGCTTGCTGCGTTAGACTGAGGACTGGTAGTGCTTTGCTCCAGCCAAATGGCGCACCATGATCCTCACCGATCTTGTAGAGCCCCAAAATTTATAAAAGTAATTCCTAGTTATTTAAATAATATTCTGGCATTAATTGGGCTAAAATATCAATATATGGCTAAAATTGTGTTAATCAATTAACCCAACCCACTTAATTGAAATCCAAAAGGGTTTAGGACCTAGACCATTAGGTTTGGCCCATATTCTAGAAGGTATTTAAGCCTATCCACGGATATTAAGGATAAATACTAATACTATAAGATAATTATTTAGATAATTAAATAAAGAGTTGTTATAAATTGAAACTCTAAGCTACGATGACTGTAACGGTCTATCGTAAGACCGCCACAGCCATGTAACGCATGGGCACTCGACTGTTACATCCTGTTCGTTCCGTAAGTGATGGGACTCATGAAAAGATTGGAACTTGATGTTCTTATCCACTATGGATCGACTTGGGAAGGATTGTAAAAACTCTAAGGACTCTTAGAGATTAGGATTTGATGAAATAAGGACTCTAAACTCGATCTACTCCTCAAACCCTAGCCTAAACTCTATAAATAGGGCATAGTTCTGAACTGTGCGACCCTTACTTTTTGGGCGTAAGGAAGCAAGGTAAGGAGTCATTATCTCAGGTAAGTTCTTTAGAATAATTTGTTTACAATACTTTAGACTAACTCCCCTCCGAATTTCACATCTTTAGGTCAAGAGGGCGTGGAGTTAGAGCCTAAAGAAGTTGCTGAAAAAGTCACAAGAGAAGGAAGGGATCTAGGGCAGTGTTCTCAACCAAATTCAGAAACTACAGTCTAAGTAAGAGGTATGTTATCTCATGAACGGCAAAAACAACATGATAGGACTAAAAGCCCTCTGGTTTGATTGAATTCCATGTATTATAGAGCATTGATTTCATGTTTTATTTGTTCTATGCACATCATGCACCTCTTAGCCAAATTAAGAAATTAAAACATGACTATTCATCTATCCATGATTACCTATGCATGTAGATGGCCTTACTTCGTTAACATGACTAGAAACTCATCATGTTTTGATAAAAGACATGATGTGAGTTGATCTCTTAGTTTCTATGATTGTTTTCTGTTAGCAGATACTGTAACGCACTAGCATAAGACCGTCACTTTCACGTAACGGCCCTACTACAGACTGTTACAAACTCTGTAGTATTTAAATTGCATTGATATTTCTAACGCGCTTGGACAGACGCGTTACATTCAAGTAACGGCTTGATCATGACCGTCACTTTCACTGTGACGCCCCCTCTTAAGACCGTTAGAATCTGTGTTCTGTCAAACCTAAGACAGAATATAACCTGCCAATCTTATTATAGTTAAAGCCTAGTTACCTAAGTTTTTAAACCTAATCATGTGATTTTAAGGATATTTGAGTATTCATGATAGGAATTGCATGTTTTGTTATCACTTCTACTTAAGTTATGTTAAACCAAATTCTATAGTCTTGTATTATAAAGCGTGACTTTTAGACGTTGTATTGACGGAGTTCACCACGATTTTTACTTCGATTATACATGTCTCTCTTTGTCAATAGAGTCAATTCTATGCGTACATGGCACATATTCCGGTATGTTGTCATTAGTTCATACTTTGCACTATAGGAACACCATCTTGGACATGAGGACCTCTCTATTGGATATTCCTTCTAATGGACTAGGAAATCATTATTTCAAGGCCTCCGTAATTCTCCGCGAGCCTAGGATTCCCACTAGGACGTCGAGTTGGTTGTACCAATGAAAGCCCATTAATTAGAACACTCTATCGTGGTTTTGATTCTTGAAATGTAACGGCCTTGAACTGGACCGTCAGGCTCACGTAACGGCCCAGTGCCAGACCGTCACATTCCTCTGGGTCTATTTTTATCCTTCTGGACTCGGATCACTGTAACGGCCTATTACTAGCACGTTACATAATGTAACGGCCCAGCAAATGACCGTTACATAGCTTGCATTTGTTAACCCAAGGTTTGACCAAGGGTTGATATTCCTATGATTCTAGACAAACCTTGATGATCTAGAACTTGTCATATTGCTTAAATTGATCTAAAAGAAATGGAAGTTAAGGAAAACACCGTTATGCTGTCGATTTATTTCTATGAGCATGACATTGTTTAAAGTCTATTTCTTGACTCCTACATTCTTATGTTGAAGCATTCATTCATTGATTTTAGTTATCATGAAATTATTGGAAGTGCTATATTCTTGGCCATACGTTACTGTTATACTGCGTGGAAGGAGCTTAATTTATAACTGAAGATGCGATCGAGCACTGATTGTGTTCAATGGCTCTATGCTAGTCCCCTCGGATTGCCGGAAACATACTATTTTATAAACCATGGGGTATGATGCTACTGGCGTCGCATTACGCTGGGAGTACTATTTCTATAAATAAGTGAAGATCCACGACACGACATGACATTCTTGCTTGATATTCCACAGAAATTCACGAAGCACTTGCTCATAAGCATAAGATGTTAAAGTGAGGAATATGTGGCTTGCTAGTACATTCTCGTTACATTCTTGTTCATGGAAGGCCAATATCATGTTCTTGTTATATTCTTGTTAGTTCATTCTTGATCATTCTATCTTACATGATTATCTTGTTACTTTGGTTTAAATGCGTGATCGATTCGCATTCGCATGATTTTACCTTATTCTTTAGAGCTAAATTGTTAATTACTTTAATAGTGCCTTCATGTTGATGCGAAGATACCTATTGGGCAAGTGTGCTCATTACCTATTTCCAATGTTTTTCAGGAGATGGAAATAGTTCGGGTTCGGATTCGGATTATTCCAGTAGCAGATCCGAGAGCGATTAAAGATGAGTGAAGACTTAGGAAGTCTATAATGTCTAGATCGAGTCAATGTAATTTTCCTATTTTCTTGAGTCTAGTATAATGGAAATCAAATTAGTGATTGTATCTTGAATATTGAGCATTATGAAATAAAGTTGAAGTTTGATTAGAATTTTGTGCAATTGCATTTATTTGTGTGATTGTCTTGCGCTCTGATTGATTCTTGCTTGCAAGAGGCTTACCATGTCGGCTGTTCGCGCTCCCCGGGCGAGTCTTCCCCTGTAATAAAGGCTCGGGGCGTGACAGTTAAGTTGGTATCAGAGCCTAAATCTCAGGACTTAAGGAAAATGGTCATGTCATAGGATAAGTCCAAGGTTTAAAGACCCATACCTATAAACTAAGGAATAAAATTTCCGTACCCATGTGAGAATTGGGTAGAGCTCAGGATAAGATAGCTAATTAGTTTAAGATTTATTATGCTTATTCCAATATTCATGAGAAATAACAAGTTGTTATTTTCTCTCAGGTACCTTATTATTCTTATCATGGCTCATCGCGTAGATTGGGACGATATGCAACAAACTGTTGCCGGCCTCACCCAGGCACTGCAAACTATAGCACAAGGTGGTGCGGGGGCAAGGGCAGGAGACCTTCATCGCAATTTCCGGAGTCTAAATCCTCCGCGTTTCTATGGATCTTCCAATCCAGACGAAGCAGAAAATTGGATCGACGAGATGAATAAGATATTTGATGTTATTCAATGCACTGATCAGGAGAAAGTCCGTCTAGCTACGTTCCAATTAAACAAGGATGCTCTCACTTGGTGGAAATCGGTTCCGGCACCTCCAGCCGATGCGCCACATACATGGAATGTTTTTCTCACTTTATTCCGTGCCAATATTTCTCCGAGCATGTAAAGGAAAGGAAGGCTATGGAGTTTGCGTCCCTTCGTCAAGGGATGATGTCCGTGGCAGAATATGAGTTGCAGTTTTCAAGGCTAGCACCGTATGCACCACATTTGATTAGTACAGACTTATTAAAAGCAAACCGATTTATGGACGGGTTACGGCCCGGTTTCATTCAACAACTGGGGACACAGAATATCCGCACTTATGCGGAGATAGTTCAAAGGGCATATTTATGCGAGAGGACCTTAGAGAAGGTCGAAAGGTTGAAAGGAAAGGGAGAAGAATCTAGCCGGCGCTCTGATCGGCATTATAAGAAGGAGAAGTTCAGCATCACGGAACCATACAAAAGCCGTGATAATAAGAAAAGATCAAGGAACGGGAACGGTGGAAGTTCTCAAAAGAGTAGTAAAAAGGTGAAGGAAGAAAAGGAGCAAGTCGCCTCGGCGTGCACCTTTTGTGAGAAATTCGGCCACTCGACTGAAGAATGCTAGAAGCGCCTAGGTGCTTGTTTGCGTTGTAGAAGTAGGGAGCATCGTGTGCCAGATTGCCCCCTTATGAAAGACCAACCAAATAATAGAGGACGTAGGAGGCAGGCTCGCCTCAATGCAGTTATAGATGAAGAAGAAGCGCCCAGGGATCAAAATAATGGGCTCATGGAAGGTACTCTTCAAATCTGTTCTCGTCCTGCATTTGTGCTATTTGATACTGGTGCTTCTCCATCTTTTATCTCCACCACTTTTGCAAAAACCTTACAAACTGCATCAGTTCTCCTACCTTCAGATCTCGCCATTACTACACCTTTAGGATCTGGAACTAAGCTTACCAACTATTATCCTGATTGTGAGGTAGTGGTAGAAGGACACAATCTCCCCGCAAACTTAGTATGCCTTGACATGAAAGGATATGATGCCATTTTAGGGGTAGATTAGCTTGTAGACCATGATGCTTACATCAACTGTCGAAATAGGATTATATCTTTCCGAAAGCCCGATCTTCCAAGATTTTTCTTTCTTGGCATCAAATACAAGAAGCATCCTACCATTATATCTTCTCTACACGCCTGCAAACTTATCTCGAAAGGATGTGAAGTTTTTCTTACATCGGTCATTGTCACCGAATCTAAGGAAATTATCCTAGCAAACATTCCTATTGCAAATGAATTCTCGGACGTGTTCCCATCTGAACTACCTAATTTACCGCCCGAGAGGGAAGTAAACTTTACCATTGAACTCATTCCAGGTGCAGCACCGATTTCTATAGCCCCTTACAGGATGTCCCCCACTGAACTCAAGGAATTAAAGAAGCAATTACAGGAACTTCTAGACAAGGGTTTTATCAGACCTAGCACATCGCCTTGGGGTGCGCCGGTTCTATTTGTCAAGAAGAAGGATGGTTCTCTCAGGTTATGCATTGACTACCGACGATTGAATCAACTTACAATCAAGAACAAATACCCATTGTCGCGTATTGATGAGCTCTTCGATCAGCTTTCGGGTATTTTTCTAAGATTGACCTAAGATCAGGTTATCATCAGCTTAGAATCAAAGAAGAGGACATTTACAAATCGACTCTTCGAAGTCGTTATGGCCACTATGAATTCGTGGTAATGCCGTTTGGGTTAACTAATGCCCCAACAGTATTCATGCAACTTATGAACAGTGTCTTCCAGCCATATTTAGATCAGTTCATTGTCGTCTTCATCGATGATATCCTGATATACTCCAAGACAAAAGAAGAACATGAAGAACATCTAAGGATAGCTTTGCAAACACTTAGAGAACATAAGCTATATGCCAAACTCAATAAGTGTGAATTCTGGCTCAAGGAAGTCTCATTCCTAGGCCACATTATTTCAAAAGAAGGTATTGTTGTGGATCCTTCTAAGGTAGAAGCTGTCAGAGATTGGAGCCGACCAACGACTATATCTGAAGTTAGAAGCTTTTTGGGTCTAGCAGGTTATTATAGAAGATTCATAAAGGACTTTTCAAAGATCGCGGTTCCTTTAACTAGACTTACCAGAAAAGAAAATCCTTTTGTCTGGTCGAAGGACTGTGAAAAGAGTTTTCAAAGTCTTAAGAATCATCTTACAACAGCCCCTGTTTTGTCACTACCAATAGAGGGTGCTGGATTTGAAGTATATACGGATGCATCTGGAATTGGCTTAGGGTGTATCCTTATGCAAGATAGAAAGGTGATTTTCTATTCTTCAAGATAATTGAAACGTCACGAAGAAAATTATCCTGTACATGATTTGGAATTAGCAGCAGTTATTTTCGCCTTGAAAATTTGGCGTCATTATCTTTATGGAGAAAAGTTCACTGTCTATTCGGACCATAAGAGTTTGAAATATTTATTTTCTTAAAAAGAGCTTAACATGAGGCAGAGGAGATGGTTGGAATATCTTAAAGACTTCGATTTCGCTATTCAATATCACCCTGGCAAGGCAAATGCTGTAGCAGATGCACTCAGCAGGAAACCAATTGGTATGTTATCAAGTCTCATGATTAGTATGACTAACCTTGTTCCTTAATTTGCTCAATTGAATCTAGATGTTGACATTAAGGAAGATAATTGTTTCATGGCAAATATCCGAGCTCAACCAACATTGATTGAGGATTTGGCCAAGTTACAAGAGGATGACCCAATTTTACTAGAAATTAAGGCCAATATTGAACAAAGACCAGATTTTTCTATATCTGAATATGGAAGAATGCTATTCAAGGGCCGAATGTGTATACCCGATCATGAAGATACAAAGAAATTGATCTTAGAAGAAGCACATAAATCATAGTATACCATTCATCCAGGAGGTACAAAAATGTATCAGGATCTCAAAAGAAATTTTTGGTGGCCCAATATGAAGAGGGAAGTAGCTGACTTCGTATCTCGGTGTCTCACATGTCAACAAGTGAAGGCGGAACATTTCAGACCTACAGGTAAATTACATCCCTTAAGTATCCCGGAATGGAAATGGGAGAGCATAGGAATAGATTTCATTATGGGACTACCTAAGACAAGAGGTGGACACGATGGAATATGGGTAATTATAGACCGACTGACTAAATCTGCACATTTCATACCAATAAAAAGTCGATGGTCTGTAGATATTCTAGCAGCATTAGACATAAAAGAAATTGTCAAGTTATATGGAGTCCCTGTCGCTATTGTATCAGATAGAGATCCCCGATTCACATCACAATTCTGGAAGAGCCTACAACATTCACTTGGGACTAGATTGAATTTTAGCACCGCTTTCCATCCACAAACTGATAGTCAAACAGAAAGGACAAATCAGGTGGTAGAAGATATGCTCAGGGCTTGTGTCATTGATTTTGGAGGAAGTTGGCATGATCACTTGCCTTTGGTAGAATTTGCATATAACAACAGCTATCAAGCAAGCATACAAATGGCACCTTTTGAAGCTCTATATGGGAAAAGTTGTCGATCACCAATATGTTGGAATGAAATAGGGGAAAGATAATTTCTTGGCCCCGATTTAATCAGGGATTCTACAGAGAAAATCAAGCTCATTCAGGAAAGGATGAAAATGGCACAAGATAGACAGAAATCTTATGCTGACAATCGAAGGCGTGACTTGGAATTTCAAGTAGGAGAACATGTATATCTAAGGTTTCTCCGGGTCGTGGTATTCGAAGATTTGGCATTAAAGGAAAGCTAACTCTAAGATTTATCGGTCCATTTGAAATCCTCGAAAGGATCAGTGAAGTGGCTTATAAATTGACTTTGCCACCACAGTTAGCAGGAGTTCATGACGTATTTCACGTCTCGATGCTGAAGAAGTATGTGTATGATCCAGATCACATTATCACTTATGACAATCTGGAGATTCAGAAGGACTTGACTTATGAACAAACGCCAATGAAGATTTTGGAACGAGAAGTACGTCAACTCAGAAATAAGGTCATTCCTATGGTTAAGATTCAATGGAAGAAAGCATGGCCTTATGAAGCAACATGGGAAATCGAATCAGCTATGAAGAAAAGATTCCCGAAATTATTTAATTGTAAGTACACTCTCCTCAATCCATGAATTGAATTTGGGGACCAAATTCTTCTAAGTGGGGGAGGGTGTAGAGCCCCAAAATTTATAAAAATAATTCCTAGTTATTTAAATAATATTCTGGCATTAATTGGGCTAAAATATCAATATAAGGCCAAAATTGTGTTAATCAATTAACCCAACCCACTTAATTGAAGTCCAAAAGGGTTTAGGACCTAGACCATTAGGTTTGGCCCATATTCTAGAAGGTATTTAAGCCTATCCACGGATATTAAGGATAAATACTAATAATATAAGATAATTATTTAGATAATTAACAAAAGAGTTGTTATAAATTGAAACTCTAAGCTACGATGACTGTAACGGTCTATCGTAAGACCGCCACAGCCATGTAACGCATGGGCACTCGACCGTTACATCCTGTTCGTTCTGTAAGTGAAGGGACTCATGAAAAGATTAGAACTTGATGTTCCTATCCACTATGGATCGACTTGGGAAGGATTGTAAAAACTCTAAGGACTCTTAGAGATTAGGATTTGATGAAATAAGGACTCTAAACTCGATCTAATCCTCAAACCCTAGCCTAAACTCTATAAATAGGGCATAATTCTGAACTGTGCGACCCTTACTTTTTGGACGTAAGGAAGCAAGGTAAGGAGTCATTATCTCAGGCAAGTTCTTTAGAATAATTTGTTTACAATACTTTAGACTAACTCCCCTCCGAATTTCACATCTTTAGGTCAAGAGGGCGTGGAGTTAGAGCCTAAAGAAGTTACTGAAAAAGTCACAAGAGAAGGAAGGGATCTAGGGCAGGGTTCTCAACCAAATTCAGAAACTACAGTCTAAGTAAGAGGTAGGTTATCTCATGAACGGCAAAAACAGCATGATAGGACTAAAAGCCCTCTGGTTTGATTGAATTCCATGCATTATAGAGCATTGATTTCATGTTTTATTTGTTCTATGCACATCATGCACCTCTTAGCCAAATTAAGAAATTAAAACATGACTATTCATCTATTCATGATTACCTATGCATGTAGATGGCCTTACTTCGTTAACATGACTAGAAACTCATCATGTTTTGATAAAAGACATGATGTGAGTTGATCTCTTAGTTTCTATGATTGTTTTCTGTTAGCAGATACTGTAACACACTAGCATAGGACCGTCACTTTCACGTAACGGCCCTACTACTGACCGTTACAAACTCTGTAGTATTTAAATTACACTGATGTTTCTAACGCGCTTGGACATACGCGTTACATTCAAGTAACAGCTTGATCATGACCGTCACTTTCACTGTGACGCCTCCTCTTAAGACCGTTAGAATCTGTGTTCTGTCAAACCTAAGACAGAATATAACCTGCCAATCTTATTATAGTTAAAGCCTAGTTACCTAAGTTTTTAAACTTAATCATGTGATTTTAAGGATATTTGATTATTCATGATAGGTATTGCATGTTTTGTTATAACTTCTACCTAAGTTATGTTAAACCAACTTCTATAGTCTTGTATTATAAAGCGTGACTTTTAGACGTTGTATTGACGGAGTTCACCACGATTTTTACTTCGATTATACATGTCTCTCTTTGTCAATAGAGTCAATTCTATACGTACATGGCACATATTCCGGTATATTGTCATTAGTTCATACTTTGCACTATAGGAACACCATCTTGGACATGAGGACCTCTCTATTGGATATTCCTTCCAATGAACTAGGAAATCATTTTTTCAAGGCCTCCGTAATTCTCCACGAGCCTGGGATTCCCACTAGGACGCCGAGTTGGTTGTACCAATGAAAGCCCATTAATTAGAACACTCTATCGTGATTTTGATTCTTGAAATGTAACGGCCTTGAACTGGACCGTCAGGCTCACGTAACGGCCCAGTGCCAGACCGTCACATTCCTCTGGGTCTATTTTTATCCTTCTGGACTCGGATCACTGTAACTGCCTATTACTGGCGCGTTACATAATGTAACGGCCCAGCAAATGACCGTTACATAGCTTGCATTTGTTAACCCAAGGTTTGACCAAGGGTTGATATTCCTATGATTCTAGACAAACCTTGATGATCTAGAACTTGTCATATTGCTTAAATTGATCTAAAAGAAATGGAAGTTAAGGAAAATATCGTTATGCTGTCGATTTATTTCTATGAGCATGACATTGTTTAAAGTCTATTTCTTGACTCCTACATTCTTATGTTGAAGCATTCATTCATTGATTTTAGTTATCATGAAATTATTGGAAGTGCTATATTCTTGGCCATACGTTACTGTTATACTGCGTGGAAGGAGCTTAATTTATAACTGAAGATGCGATCGAGCACTGATTGTGTTCAAGGGCTCTATGCTAGTCCCCTCGGCTGATTGCCGGAAACATACTATTTTATAAACCATGGGGTATGATGCTACTGGCGTCGCATTGCGCTGGGAGTACTATTTCTATAAATAAGTGAAGATCCACGACACGACATGACATTCTTGCTTGATATTCCACAGAAATTCACGAAGCACTTGCTCATAAGCATAAGATGCTAAAGTGAGGAATATGTGGCTTGCTAGTACATTCTCGTTACATTCTTGTTCATGGAAGGCCAATATCATGTTCTTGTTATATTCTTGCTAGTTCATTCTTGATCATTCTATCTTACATGATTATCTTGTTACTTTGGTTTAAATGCGTGATCGATTCACATTCGCATGATTTTACCTTATTCTTTAGAGCTAAATTGTTAATTACTTTAATAGTGCCTTCATGTTGATGCGAAGATACCTATTGGGCAAGTGTGCTCATTACCTATTTTCAATGTTTTTCAGGAGATGGAAATAGTTCGGGTTCGGATTCGGATTATTCCAGTAGCAGATCCGAGAGCGATTAAAGATGAGTGAAGACTTAGGAAGTCTATAATGTCTAGATCGAGTCAATGTAATTTTCCTATTTTCTTGAGTCTAGTAGAATGGAAATCAAATTAGTGATTGTATCTTGAATATTGAGCATTATGAAATAAAGTTGAAGTTTGATTAGAATCTTGTGCAATTGCATTTATTTGTGTGATTGTCTTGCGCTCTGATTGATTCTTGTTTGCAAGAGGCTTACCATGCCGGTTTTTCGCGCTCCCCGAGCGAGTCTTCCGCTGTAATAAAGGCTCGGGGCGTGACAGATCTGGTCGTGAGAGCTGCTACAAGTCGTCTCTAGCTGTCTGCCAGAGACAGTCGGCGCAGTCTGGTGAGGACGGCTCCACCGAATAGCACAGACGTCGAATGGAGGCGGGACCACCTCACCTGCGAAGCTGACTTGATGATCTTTCCACTGGTATAGGATATGCTACCAGGAGATTCACGATGACGAAGTGGCAGCCTCTGGAACTCCGGGGTACTCTGCTGCTGCAAACCTGTTTTAGGTGTGGGGTGGATAGGGGGTGCTAATAGGGGGAAGTGAGAAGGGGGACTTGGTGGAAATGGGATGGGGTGCTGCTTGGGGGGAGAGGGGCCAGGGAAGGTCGAACTAGGGTGTTGGAGGTGGGTGTGGGGCTATTGGGGTCGCAGCTAGGGAAGCTGGAGTTAGGCTGCGGCCTGGGTAGAGAGGGGGAGTTGGTGGAGGGCGCAAATGGCCTTGGGGTAGGGAGGGAGATGGAGTTTGAATTTGGCTTAATGGAGGGTGATTAATGCTAGTCTTGGGAAGGGGAAGGGGTGTGTTGGGAGATGGAGAGGTGTGTTGGGGAAGGGAAGGGGTGGCTTGGGAAAAGGAATGGTTGTGTTGGGAAGTGAAGGGTTGTATGGGGAGTGTCAAGGGTTGTCTTGGGAGGGGAGGGAGTAATGGTGGGATTAAATGGGGTATGGGGAGGGGAGAGGGGTCTTAATGGGAGTTGAATGGGGAGGAGAGAGAGAGGATTTCGAAAATTGGGGGAGGGGAGGAGAGAGAGAGGGGGTCGCCCCCTAAAGAGAGAAGGAGAGGGGAGAGAGAAAGGGTATCTTACCCTAGGAGGAGAAATCACACAATTTTTGTAGAAACTCAAATTCAAAATATCATTCAATAGTTCTCAAGTGGGGGAATAGGGTTCTATTTATAGGAATCTCACATTTAAACATAAGTCCCTGACTTTTGGACTAATGACAAGAAATCAAGGGAAGGGGGGGCGCCCATGGGCCTAGCCCATTGAATTGGGCCCATTAGCCTACTTAATTGACCCTATGACTCAAGACTTAGGTAAATGATCCTTATACCTAGGTACTGGACTCAAATAAAAGGAAAATTACATGATAATAAAATGAAAAATAGATCATATGACTCGAAATAAAGTGGCGAACAAGATGTAGCACTGCTGGTGATCATCAGGAACCTCAAAAAAATGTGGAGTGGTCGGAGATGTCCCCATCACACCCCCTTCAACGAGCAATGCCAGTATAGGGGCCGTAGTAAGATGTTCTTTAAGAATTAGGAAACTCTCTTCGCAGTCCTTCGACCATATAAAGAGATTCTCCTTTCTTGTAAGCTTAGTCAAAGGGACAACGATCTTAGAGAAATCCTTGATGAAGCGCCTATAATAACTAGTCAGACCAAGAAAACTCCTAACTTCAGATACAGTCGTTGGCCGACTCCAGGTCTTAACAGCTTCAACTTTAGAAGGATCAACTGAAGTCCCACGATCAATGACACCCATGAGGGGGGGGGGGGGGCGAATTGGGTGATTCTAAATTTTAAGAAACTTTGACCCGATTTAAAATAGATGTGATAAAGTAGCAATTAGAAATTCAGATCTGTTAAATTTCAGATTAGATCTATCAAGATCAGTCACTCACGATAACCGATTTTGCTAAATCTGAAAGATACAACACGGAAGAGACAATATATACGTACAATCACACAGAATGGAGGTAGAAGAAATGGACCAAACCACACAGCTCAAACCACAAGACACAAGTATTTTTAAGGTGGTTCGGATGCAACGACGGTAACCTACGTCCACCCCTCACCAAAATCCGGTGAGGCTTCACTGCTGGAAACTAGCACGGGGATGAATTCCCAACACGGAGCCAAGCTCCAGTACATACACAGGACGATGCCTGCACACACACGGGGACACTGCCCCAACACACACACGGAGACAGAGTCTCCAACATGATCCAATGATCGGATCAACAACATACACAGACGCTGCAACAAACGCAACACTCTACACACACGAACATCCAGATCTGGATAGATCCACACACATACGCAGATCTGAAGAGATCCACGCACACACATGGATCTGAATGAAACAACACACACAACTACGGATCTGAGTCGATCCACACACACACGGATGTTTACAAATCACAAGGATCATAAACTTGAAGCTCAAAACACTTTAGAAGATGAAACACGAAAGAAAGACTTCTGATTTTGGCTCCCCCTGAGTATATGATGCAGATCTTGAGCAAGGCTTGCTTCTCCACTTGATTTGTGGTTGATTGGCTTCAGATTGAACTTGAAAAGCTTGGAGTTGGATGAAGAATCCCTGTACGAAGTACTGTTTACGCAGTGCTTGTAGCAGCCTCTTTTTCCCTTTGGTAGTCTCCTTTGATCTCCCTTGAGTCATTAGGGTTTCTTGGCCCAAAGAGATATTTTTATAATACTTGGTTTGGTCAAGGGACAGGCCAAGACATAGATCCACGTTTTCAGGCATGTTGGAAGGCTTTGGGACTCAAAAGTCCTAAAGAGAGGCTTTGAACATGTTGGAGAAACAAAGTCAGCAAAAGTTGCCTCAAAGGGTTCGGTCGACCGAAATAGAGTGGTCGATCGACTGAACTCTGATAAATCTCAGAGCTTCCAACGCTGGGAGAATCGATCGACCGGTCCTGGGTCGTTGATCGACCGAACTCTATAAGTTTATAGAGTTCTGAGTGCTAGAATCCTTGGTCGACCGAACCAACAAGGTTGGTCGACCGAAACTAGTAAAACCTGCAAAACAACATTGTTTGGCCCATAAATCATATCCACATACAAAATACTTTGTATCCACATGTTGTTCCATTCAATTTAAGTTTATTTGACTTGATCTGGGCATATTTGAAGCATGATTCATTTGTGCATTAGCTCGTGATGGAAATGGCTTTGAGGGCGTACTTATGCTTGCACTTTTGTAATTATGAACGGTGCTAAACCATTGGCCATTCCAGGGTTTTGTTATCATCAACCTCAACTAAAAAAAGGTTTTGTTATCACCAAAAACACTGACGCACATTGGCCTCAAATACATTCTGTGTCCGCTCTTGATCAAATATGCACGGCACGAGACGAAAAACACGTCCGAGGTTTTGTTATCATCAAAATCACTTGGAGAGACTTAACAATCTCCCCCTTTTTGATGATGACAAAACTCTAGAACATAAAATGTCACGCCCCGAGTCGTATGTGTACAACGGAAGTAACTCGGGAACATAGGCAGTCGGCAATACGCCACAAGCTAGAATATAATCAGAGCGCCATAACATCCACACAAAGGAATGTACAATGATATAGACTCAAAATCCAACTTTTTTGATATAATCATCAAAGTACATGAGTAATTGACCTACCTTTGACAAAATGACAACGAGACTCAAGAAAATAAAATTACAGGACTAGACTCAAAAAAATAAAATTACATCATTAACTCCTGACTACTAGACCATTTAAGCTTCTCTTGACCTTCAGTCACTCTTGGACCCATCCTGATTGTAGAATGAATCCGACTCACTTGAACTTCCTGAAAAGATTGGAAAGTAGGGTAATGAGCACACTTGTCCAGTAGGTATCTTCACATCAATATGGAAGCAAGCTTTAAGTAATTACATTTTTGCTCTAATGAATTAGGGTAAAAGAAGATGTGGTACAACACACGAATAAACCATAGTAACCAACAAAATTGAACTATAAAGATAAGACGAATGTGAAGGAATAATAGAGCATGATCAAGCAAGATACAAGTAAAGTGACATTTCATTAACAATAATGTACTTCATAACCATAAAGGCTATGCACTAGAAAGTCATTTAATGAGAATATACTAGCAAGCATGTAAATTATCACAAGATTGCCTCATAATTTTCACCCATCTATAAAAAAATACTCCCGGCGCAATGCGACACCGGTGTTCATCGTACCCCATGGTTTTCAACACGTTTCCAGCTATCTGTCGAGGGGGCTAGCGTGGAGCCCTTGGACACTGTCCGTGCCCGCTCTTGCATCTTCAAGTTACAGATCAAGTTACTTCCATGAGAAAATAATAACGTTTCGGCCAATGATGTTCAATTCAACAACAGTTCCATGATAACATAGTCAAGGTAAAAAATGCACTCAATGTAAGATCATGAGAGTTCAAAGAATGATTTAAAATAAGGTCACGCCATGGAAAGAATCCGACATCATAACGGCATGTTCTTTAACTTTCATAATTCATTAGATAGCTTTTGAATAAAGTTTTAGGTTCTAGATAATCAATAGATCATCTAGGATCATAGGAAAATCAACCCTTGGGTCAAACCTGGGGTTAAACATAGTTGAGACATGAGACAGTCATGGCCGGACCATTTCTGGGAGACGCGGAATCCTATGGATGTTTAGAATCCTAGTGGAAATAATATTTCCTATGTAAGAATCCTAATGGCCCTATAGTTTCTCTATTTGCAGCCGCCCTCGTGGGTTGGGGTTCAAAAACCCTAAGGTTGCATGTGATCGAACGTGATAAAAAACATCATAGATATATACGTAGAAGGTATTTTATTCCTAATGTCACGCCCCGAGCGCGGAAGATACTCGGGGTCGTGGCCAGCTTATATAGAACCATTCAATCAGAGCAGTATGCAAATTTTTTTTAAACAAAAGATAGAGTGCACAAAAGACTAAATACTGACTAAGATTTTATTTCTAAAATGATATCAATGTCCAAGATGACAATTATCCGATTAACCAATTGGTGACAAGTCTATTCCATGACATTCATTATTCAAATCTACATACTAGGCTACAATCCTTAACAAGCTTCAATCAGGTAGACTGACATAATTGGAAGTACAAAGGGGACTCGAGTAAATCAAAAGACGCGACTAGCTGATAGTAGATGATCGGTGACTCTATCACACTTCACTCGGTCTCATTCCCATTCATGTGGATGTCGCTATCCGAATTACCTGAAAAATCATCGAATGAATTAGATGAGCGAATCGCTCAGTAAGAATTACATCTCAAGTTCAAGCAATCTTTAAGTACATTACATGTTACGTGCAATGTAGGTATAACAATGCATGATGATCAAGTAAGAAAATCAGGTATACAGGTATATCTATACATGATGAACGAGTAAGAGGTCAAGAACTATATAGAGAGACTATCGCATGATTTCAAGTATTTGACAAGCAGGATATCAAGAACTTTATAAATGTCGATATAATTTTTTTTTCCAGTCAAGCAAGAATTCATGTTCAAGCAAGTAAGAATCATGTTCAAGCAAGTGAAATTCATGTTCAAGCATGTAATATCAAGTACGTGTTACTGGAATTAGCTATTTCAATCAAGCAAGTACCTTACCCTTTTTCGGGCCACTCAAGTCAAGTATTGCCCATTCTGGGCCACGCAAGTCAAGTCAAGCAAGTAGAGAGAGAGTACGTGTGGAATGTCTCAAGTCAAGTAAGTACTTCGGTGCAATGCTTAAACACCGTGATCATTTAACTCTCATGGACACAAGTACTTTCGGGTGCTCCTCCCAGGACCAGATCGGGCCCTATATGCATAGTATTTCATGTATTTCTTTCGACATCCACTCTCATTTTTATAGCCAATATATAATTTCAAGGGTTGACCATTGTAGGATATACATAAGGTAGACTGTCATGGGATGGAGTTCAAAGGCATATATCTTGCAGGAGATGAACTAGGGTTATGTCAGTATAAACCACGAGACAAATCAGGAATCAGAACGGAATCTGTTGCTCACTGAATCATCCAGACGAAATTGGCAGCTAGCAGGCTGCCTCACTGAATTGGCGCCCAGGGGTTAGCCCTGCTTTCAGGAATTGGCGCCTAGGGGACATGCAATCGTTCAGGGAATTGGCGCCTGGGGGTCAGGCAGGCTTTCATGAAATTGGCGCCTGGGGGTCAAGCAAGCTTTCATGAAATTGGCGCCTAGGGGTTAGGGCTTCTTTGAAATTTCTATATATAGGAAAATGGCGCCCATGTAGAGAGTCTTCATTTAAATGACGACTCTCTTGAGGTCACTATTCACCAAATTGGCGCCCCTGGCTAGGGCGCCAATTCATTTGGCCCTATTTATACCAAGCATGTACATCTCAAGACTCATAACACTATTCATAATGTCTTAGGTTCACGAAATCAG
The DNA here is from genome assembly GCA_022559845.1 of Amorphophallus konjac. Classification (NCBI taxonomy): domain Eukaryota; kingdom Viridiplantae; phylum Streptophyta; class Magnoliopsida; order Alismatales; family Araceae; genus Amorphophallus; species Amorphophallus konjac. The sequence goes on along the minus strand of CM040119.1, from coordinate 120,336,036 downwards.
GAAACAAGGTCATGGGTAGACAGAGAAAATTATCGGGAGTTCAGAATTATGTTCATGCAGATTTGTTGGGTTTCAGTTTCATAGATTTTAATTTTTCTAACGGGGTGTCTATAATTTGTTGGAAAAGGAATTGGCGCCTCCCCAGGGCGTCTTCATTTAAATGACGACCCTCTGGAGGTTCATCAATTGAAGTAAATGGCGCCCTGGTCAGGGGCGCCTATTCAGTCGGGTCATGCACTATTCATATTTCCAAAGTTTCTCGGAATCAGGAATTAAGGACATGTATAGGTAGAGAAAAATATCAGGATCACAGAATCATACTCATGCAAGAATTTTATGGTTTAGTTTCATATATATATATTTTTGAATGCGTTGACTATTATTTGCTGGAAATGAATCGACGACACTGTGAAGTGTCTTCAATTAAATGGCGCCCTTGACAGGGGGGCCCCTTCAGAAAATGGCACCATGGTGAGGGGCGCCCTTTACCTGAGGGCTGGACATTCTGGGTTTTTAAACCTCATATGTATATCTTGTAAAACAGGTTATATACTAGGGCTAAACATGATGTTTTAAGGCTGTAAAAACTAGTGTGACAGGATATATTCGAATCCCGTAAAATTAGTATAATATACTATGTAATAGACTGTGTAATACTTGGTGTAACAGGCTATAGTTGTTCACTTAAAACCCGTGTAACATGCTATAGAGTATGGAACAGGCTGTATGGCATGTCAGATGGATTATACTAGCATGTTATGTTACCCTACTTTAGCTACATGTTGGGCTAGATATTGAGAACACCTATCTTTTTGGAGTGATACACGTGGTACAGGAAGTAGAAAAAAGAAGAAATCCAAGTCAAGCCCCTTCTTAGCAGAGCTTTAGAGAATAAAGTAAGGCACGCTCTCCGCTGCAAAGCTCCAGCAGCAGGACGTAAAATGTAGGAAGAAGACGTCCATTCATGTCTTCCGAAGGAAAGAAGGGAAATATTCCCTTCTGCAAGCAGCACTGATAACGGCAGTAGCCTCTGCCTCTGCTACGGAGGGAAAAAGTTATAGGAAATCTGGTTGCCAACGCAAAGCATTGGTTTATTGCCTTGCGGGTCCAGTTGGGGAACAAGATCCTAGATTATTGCTGTCCATGGTCAGAGGATGGTACTTTGCCAGCTAAATGAGGTTGTTCGTGTCTCAAGTCTTCTAGAAGCACTTTGGAAATGGCGCCCTGGTCTAGGGGCACCCTTTAAATGGGTGACCATGTTCATGTAAATGACGCTTTTGCATGAGGGCGTCCATTCTTCATGGCTTTAGACAAAAATTGTAATCTTCACATGTTGGTCTTTAAGATGCATGCATATATTAATATATAATTGGTTGGTGGCCCCTGAAGGAAATGGCGCCCTTGCATGGGGCTTCATTTGGTGAATGGCACCCTGGTAAGGGGCGCCCATCCCTTTTGGGTTGGAAAAAGAGAAACCCCACTATGTACTATCCATGTGTTGACATTTAAGTGATGTTTGATTTTGTATATTAATATAGTAGTCCTCATAAGGTATGGTTCTTTTTATAAGACCTTCATGTAGGATTGTTTGTTTAAAAAGTTCAACTTCTCTATTGTTTTATCGGTGGTGCTACACCTAAGCTATCTCTGTTCATAAGGCCAGTTAAGCCTCATTTGGGCTTATATATATATATATATATATATATATATATATCATGCTTTTATGCCCTTAGAACCATTTGTAAGGCCCATTAGTTCTTATATGTGACCCTTGAACCATTGTAAGGCCCATTAGTTCTTATACGTGAAGCCCACATATAAATATAAAGGTCAAGGCTTTTGAATGTGTTGAGGTTTGGACTTGCATTTTGTTTTATTTGAAGGGTTTATTTATTTTAGGAAATTTCATTCCCATAATTTATCCGATTTGCTACACCCTTCCCCACTTAAAAGAATTTTATCCACAAATTCAATTTCATATAGACATGGAAGGTGCAGAGTACTTACAGTTTTGAAATAAGTCAGGGAATATTTTCTTCATAGATGCTTCGGTTTCCCATGTAGCTTCTTATTTTGAGCACTTGCTCCGTTGTACCTTTACCATGGGAATAGTTTTATTCCTTAGCACACGTGGAGGCACTTTTTGTGACACGCTTCTTTTTGTTTGTTTCCACGTTCGTCTATTGAGGGTCTATTTGTTATTAAGTGCGTGGGCGTGCCAGTCATGTGTGTGATTATTTATTCGGGCTTCGTGGAGGCCTTGGTGCGCCATCTGACTAATTAGACGATTGCGTGGTTCGTGTCGAGATAGAAACTCGCCGTGCCATAAAGGTCACGACGTTATTTATATCCCCTCGGAGAGGGGAACACCCTTGATTAATCGCCGAGAAAAGAGGGCCCCACGGCCTAACGAGTTGTAAATTAAATGAGATTAAGAAAGCCTAGAATTGTACCGAAAAGCTCCATGCTGACAGTGTAAACAGTAAAAGGGTGTCGGCCACTCGTGGACCATTTCGTGTCCGGACGGGCGTTTGTTACGGAAAACATGATGAAAGCGGGAACAAACCCGTACAGATGTCTGCCGAAGAAACGGCAAGTTTAATATTTAATTCGAGAGTGGGTCAGATTAAAAAGGATGTTGGCCCGAGCAAGGCTGACCTATGGCCATGCCAGGGAATAATACCCAGGGTCCATAGTCGGCCGACAGGGCAGTGTTGGTATTCCCTTTACGGGGTCCCGGGGGAGAGGAAGTCTCCAAACGTGTATGCCACGAGATTACAATTTATCTTGTTAACTCAGTTCCACTTGCGTGTGAGTTTTATTTGTGTGTATTTTTTCTTTATTATTTTCTTGGTTTCGGCAACAATGCAGGAAGGCCTGGGACTGACACAAGGGGTTGTAACGGGTGGAGCCATATTAGAGGTGTGCATAACCTGGAGGACGCGTCTGTTCGAGTATGCATGGGGTAAAATTGGGTTCGAGAATCGGTCCCAGGTACGAGGCGGAGGTCAGTCCTCACGCATAGGGAACGCTTCTGATCGGACGTAATCCGATCTTCCGCACGTTGCTATTTAATATACCACAGGATCATGGCATGCAGGCACCCATAAAACGGAATGATGCAATGATATGCCAAGGAACATGGCCTCTTTTATTCATGATATGCACGTGTGGAATTTTAGTTAGTTCCCTTCTTTGTTCATGATGGATGTCACGCTTCGACGTGGAATATCGGGACCGGCAGTAGAAAACACTAGTAAAGATAACATGCTAAGCTAAGAATTAACATAATGCCATCAACAGAAATAGCTCCAATCTATTACAATAACCACCAAACATCTTACAAACCGACTTAAACATAATCATACATAACTTCTACTCGACTCCGGTATAATAACTAAAACAAGTTCTAAGACATAGCTAGATGTAAACAACTAAACAAACTCAACATATCTACTAGCTGATACACTCCAAGTAATCACTCTCGCCCATTCCCATCCATCTGTGAATCTTCACCTGAGCTGTCTGGAAAGGGGGAAACAACTATATGAGCGAACGCTCAGTAGGTAACAACAGGCAAGTGTAAGTGATTAACCAATTAATTACATGTATATGAACGGAAAGAAAATAAATAACGATCGACTGAAACAACATAATAACAGAAAGTGCTAAAGAATGGAATGGAATAACAATATGACAAGAATGATAGGATTACAAGAATTGCAAGTTTATGAACAATATATATAACATGAATTTACAGGAAATTGACCAACAAGCAAGAATATAACCAAGTCAAACACGATTCAAGTAAGAGATAATAGATCATTGTCATAGACATCACGCTAGTCATGCACTCGATGCAATGTCTCACCCTGTCATTACAAACTCCCATGGACACAAGTACTTTTCGGGCGCTCTCCCCAGGACCAGACCGGGCCCCTATGATGTGTTGGCATTGATTTATTGGATCCAAGATCCCAAGTTATCTAGACTCTAATCAAGTTAAATGGCCAATTATAATCAAGTATAAACTTACCTTGGAACATCCCAAGGCTAAGTTGAAGAGATACTGTCCAGAATTTCTATCTAGGAGTCCAAATTATCAAGAGCCATCATGTTCTTGGATTCAAAACCATAAAACACGGGGAAAATTAGTCTCTGGAAGACATGCAGTCAATACTGGGCCGCTCAAGGATTGTGCGGTCGACACTGGGCCGCACTAACATGAATTGGGCTAGGTTTATCCCTCGGGAGGTCAAGGTTGAACGGCTGATAACGGGCCCCTCTTCCATATGAACGGTTAGAATTGGGCCACATAAGACTAGAAATTACAGAATCGAGGACAGGATGTGTGGTCCTAACAGAGCCGCTCATGAGTTGAACGGTCCACTCAGGGCCGCCTGTAAGAAGTACGGTCCATTACTAGCCGCACAACACAGGGCCTAACCATGAGTTAGATTTTTACCCAAGTGGGCTCCCGGGCTACCATAGGCAGGGTGGAACTGAACCAGAGTCCAGCCCACTGTCTATTGGTCGGCCTAGGGTCTACTAGACTGATCAAACCAGGGTTTGGCCGAAGATGATCAAGGATAATCGGCCAAGACAAGTTGGCATAAGCCAGGTATGAACGGTCGGTATTGGCCCGTTCATGGGTATATGCAGTCTACCAATAGCCACGCAAGTCTCTGTTAATCCAATTCTTATTAACTCAAATAACAGAGGTTCGATTGAGTCTAAATCAAAACTAGGGGATACAATGGTTCAAGATTAAGATTATCACAAGTATGAACCTAATAGCCTTTTCAATTATCAAGGATTTACAATTAAAATTGACATTCATTGGAAAGATGAATCAAGATGAAGCACAAATTAAATAAATTAACAAGAATTATTTACTGTAACACCCTCAAATATAGCTAAGTTGTACTCTATATCATTGAGGCGCCTTTTGAAGTATCGGCTCAGTTCTTGAAAAGAACTCCGAAGTTAAACGTGCTTAATGGGGAGTAGTACTGGGATGGGTGACCTGCTCGGGAAGTCCCCTATTTTGGAGCCGATCACTGTTAGAAAGGGATAAAACCGTGAGGCCAGTAGGCCAAAGCGGATAATACCTCGACGGTATAGAGTACGGGGCGTGACAGAATTGTATCAGAGCGATACCCCAGCTGGAAGTGTGGGAACTAAGTGCCATGCAGGGCAAAGTGTTACGCTATGGGAGCCACCTCTTGAGTCCGTAATGGAGCAAAGTGCTACATAGTGGGAGCCACCTCTTAAGCCTGTAGGGGCCACCTCTAGAGTCCTACCTGCCTGGGGACTTGATTGCGTGATTACGTGCTATATGTGCCCAGCGACGAGGACGTCGCCTATATAAGAGGGGTAGATTGTAACACCCTCAAATATAGCTAAGTTGTACTCTATATCACCGAGGTGCCTTTTGAAGTATCGACTCAGTTCTTGTAAAGAACTCCGAAGTTAAGCGTGCTTAATGGGGAGTAGTACTGGGATGGGTGACCTGCCCGGGAAGTCCTCCATTCTGAAGCCGATCACCCTTAGAAAGGGACAAAACCGTGAGGCCGGTAGGCCAAAGCGGACAATACCTCGACAGTATAGACAGCCCGACTCCGGCGAGGTTTCTAGGGTTAAATTTAAAACACTAAATTCGCACGATATAAAGCATGGAATTTGGGGCTTTTACTATCAAAAGAAAGAGCACGAAAAACTATACAAGATGCATGAATCAATTTTATGTTTACAGCCTGAAATCAGAACTTAATCGAAAAGGAACAATTATAACCCTAGATGTGATATGCTTCTACTAAAACCTAAAATTCTCGCAGGATATTTGATAGAATTTAGGGCTTTCTACATCAATGGAAAGCTAACACGATGCTGCTTCTAACCATAAATTATTTGTAGGGTTTGGCTTCTTATCACCTACCTGAATCGGATGAAGAAGGAAGGAGAAAGAAAACCAAGGACGCCGGTATACGCAGTCACTAATCGCTCGAGATCTCCGTCGATCCAACTCCTCTGCAGCCACCGCTGGTTCTAAACGATTCTAGGGTTAGAGAGCTTCATTTTAATAGGTCACACACTTTCTGGAGGCTTCTATGCGTGGAGTATTCGTCCACGCAAGTCGGGTCGATGTGAACGCCGCCGTAAAGGTTGACTCGATCCAAACTCCGCCGAATGCATCTCCTAGGGTTAGGGTTTCGAGAGATTAAGAGAGGATAAATGATCCTCTCATCCTAGTCTTTCATTTGCCACCGATTTGGGCTCATTTGATGGAGGATTGAGCTCGAATTTGGCGTTTCAAGGTATGGTTAACTAAGTGTTCAATTTGGGCTTAAACCACTAATTCGGCCTACTTACAGATTTTATTTGGGTTGGCCACAGAAGACAAGTTTGTTAAACGTGTTATCCTTTACAAGAATATGATTTTTCTGGATTTTTATAAAATAGTCAAAATATAACACATTCTATTTATTAAGAATTATTCTAATTAATTTCTAATTAATTTCTAAAAGAAATCGGGGTATTACACCCTCCCCCACTTAAGGAATTTGGTCCTCTAAATTCAATGCACTTAATAAAAAGTGGGAGTGAGACAACTCACCTAGAATAAGTCGGGGTACTCTCTCCGCATAGTATCTTCTAACTCCCAAGTGGCTTCTTCAGTTCTACGCCGACTCCACTGTACTTTAACCATCGGTATGGAATGATTCCTGAGTTGCTATTGCTTCCGATCCAAAATCTTGATCGGTCTTTCTTCATAAGTCAGATCTTCCTTCAATTCGAAGTCCATATGCTGAATAATGTAACTGGGATCATACACATATTTCCGTAACATAGACACGTGAAAAATATTGTGTACTCCAGATAACTGAGATGGTAGTGCCAAACGGTAAGCAACCTCCCCCACTCTTTCTAGAATCTCGAATGGACCAATGTATCTTGGACTCAGTTTACCCTGAATACCAAACTTTCGAATTCATCTCATAGGAGAAACCTTTAAAAACACATGCTCACCAACCTGAAATTCCAATGCTCTCCTCCGGGTGTCGGCATAACTCTTCTGTCTTGATTGTGCTACTTGCAACTGATCTCTGATAATACGGATGTTCTTGGACGATTCAGAAATGAGATCTGATCTAAGCCATTGCTTCTCACCTACCTCGTCCCAACATAATGGGGATCGACAGCTTCTACCATACAAAGTTTTAAATGGAGCCATCTGAATGCTGGACTGGTAACTATTGTTGTAGGCGAATTCAACCAATGCCAAATGATCACTCCAACTACCTCCAAAGTCAATCATACAGGCTCTAAGCATATCTTCCACTATCTGGTTGGTCCTTTCAGTCTGTCCGTCTGTTTGTGGATGGAAAGCAGTACTGAAATTCAGACGAGTTCCCAAAGACTCTTGCAATCCTGTCTAAAAATGAGAAGTGAACCTAGGGTCTTTATCAGACACAATGCTAACTGGTATACCATGTAGTCTTACCACTTCCTTCATATACAAAGCAGCCAAAACATCAACTGTCCATTTAGACTTAATGGATAAGAAATGAGCCGATTTTGTCAATCTGTCGACAATCACCCATATTGCATCAAATCCACTACGAGTCCTAGGTAGACCCATAATGAAATCCATGCCAATGCTCTCCCACTTCCATTGGGGTATATCAAGGGGTTTCAATTTCCCTGCTGGTCTGAAATACTCCGCCTTGACTTGCTGACAAACCAAGCATCTACTTACGAAGTCTGCCACTTCCATTTTCATATTCGGCCACCAAAAAGATCTTTTCAAATCCTTGAACATTTTAGTTCTCCAGGATGAATGGTGTATCTAGATCTATGAGCTTCCTCGAGGATCTTACTCTTTATCTCAGCTACATCAGGTACACAAGTCCTTCCTTGAAATAACAATCTTCCATCATCAGCCATCATGAAGTCAGGTCTGTTACTCAAGCTTCCCTTGATCTCTACCAATTCTGGGTCATCATTTTGCAGAGACTTGATTTCCATCAATAATTCGAGCTTAAGTTGAATATGAGAAATCATAACCCGATTCTTGTCAACATTAAGATCCAAATTAGCTAACTGCTCCAGTAATTTCCATTCTTGTAACATGAGACGTGACAACTTGGCTATAGGCTTGCAGCTTAAGGCATCTGCCACAACATTACCTTTTCCAAGATGATACTCAATGGAGAAATCAAAGTCCTTCAAATACTCCAGCCATCTTTGCTGCCTCATATTTATGTCCTTCTGAGAAAATAAGTATTTCAAACTCTTGTGATCTGAAAACACCGTGAATGCTTCTCCATACAAGTACTGTCACGTCCCGAGCGCGGAAGCCTGCCCGCGGCGCGACAGTGCTTTATATAGAACCAAAGCAAGCTAGAGATTCTAAGGGCTTCTACCTTAGACAAGTAAAAGAGCGCGCAAGCTAAACCTTTAATTTGATAATTCCGATGATTCTACAAATACAAGGATCAATTCATACCCTTTATTGATCTAACTCATACATACCGACATAGTTCAGATTACAACATTGACCCAACATAATGAAATTACAATAATAGGGGCAATTCTAATCACTCAGACTCATCCCCTCCTGGAATCGGGTCGTCCTCCAAATCACCTGAAATGGTTAGATAACAACTGGATGAGCGAATCGCTCAGTAGGAATTACATCTCAAACCTTAACAGGCTTTAAGTGATTAATATTTCAATTCATGCATGCAGACAGTAGAGATCAAGGAATTTATAAAAATTGATGAGAGCAAGGAAAGCATATACATTCAATCTAACAGTAAGTGATACAAGACTGAACAAATAATGAACGACTGTAATTTGAAATCAGTAAGCAAGGTGAAACATGTACAGTAGGAATTGGCTATTTATATAACAATTCACTCAATGACATTTCAAGTCCAGTATTACCCCTTTTGGGGCCACGCAAGTATTGCCCTGTCCGGGCCAAGCAAGTGTTGATGGAATGTCTCAATTTAGCAAGTATTAGGACGCAATGCTAGACGCCCTCAAGCAAGAGATCTCTTCCCTTTGGTTTCGGGTGCTCCTCCCAGGACCGGACCGAGCCCTTTTGCCAGCATTTAAGTCATATTTTTGACATCCGTTTCATTTATAGCCAATAAAGAATTTCAAGGCTAGGCTTGACCAGTTGGAAAATAAGGTGGAGTTGGAACGGAGTCCAAGGTGTATAATGACGAGTAATCCACGGATAACTGTGCAAGATTAGTACCTCCACTTTTATTGAATTTATCTCATTTTTCTTACTTTTTTTTAAAGCATTCTCTCCATTAGAATAAAAATAACAAATTTAAGCATTTTCTCCATTTTTACCAAAAATATAATAATAATAATAATAATAATAATAATAACAGATTTAAGTATTTTCCCCCATTTTTACCCAAAATGTAATAACAATAAAAATAACAGGTTTAAGTCCATGTTGTTTTTCTACTCCATGTCGTTTTTCATACCCCTCACTTGGCCAAAGGAGACAGCAACGATCTTGAGGTAACCTCCCCTTTTCAAGACTTTTCTAGCTCAGATTGGGAAGGAGCCTATTCAGATTTACTTGATACATATGAAAGAATAAGAAGGGAAAATAAAAGTTTGAAGAAGAAGGTTAATCAGTTCAATAATGACAGCAACTCAATTGCCAACAGAACTGAACTAGAATTGGAGATCACCACCTTGCAAAATAAACTGAATCAACGCGAGATAGATGAAGAAAACGTCAAAGGGCTATTAGAAGAAAATGAAGTACTGAAAAACACAATTGACGAGTTAAAATTAAAGACTCAAGAATATGAACAGGAAACTAAGCTAACTCAAGAAAGAAACAACTCACTCAAGGAAGAAAACAGTCAACTTCTGAAGGAAATAGAAAGAATCCAAAGTGAACTGAAAAACAAACAGGAAACATTGAAAAAAAATGACTAAGGGTCAAGAAAACTTGAACGTTGTGTTGGGAATAAAAGTAAATTTTCAGAAAGAGGGGTTAGGGTACAACCCAACGGCTAAAAAGGAATTCCAAATAAAAACTTTAAATAAAATAGCTGACTCTAAAGGAAAAGGCCCCTTGATAAACTTATATCAAAACAAACAAAAGGATATAGCTGAAAGCTCCTCTAAACAGATTAATGTCACCTTGGAAGAGAGGAATTCTAAAGGGAAAATGGATAATCCACATCAGTTTAAAAACAATAGTCATATCAGACGAGAAGTTCGAATTCACAGAAGTAACCAGACAAACAAAGCATTAAATCATGTTAACAAACACAAACCTGTAAAACAAGGTGTCTGGAAACAAGCTGGTCGACAACAGACCCCTCCTCTGTCGACCAGAGGCCCCTCCTCTGTCGACCAGAGGCTCAACCAGAACAGACTGGTATCTGGAGAAACTATGGTGGTCGACAACAGACCCCTCCTCTGTCGACCAGAGGCTCAACCAGAACAGACTGGAAACAAGCTGGTCGACAACAGACCCCTCCTCTGTCGACCAGAGGCTCAACCAGAACAGACTGGAAACAAGCTGGTCGACAATAGACTTACCAGATGTCGACCATGACCAGACACGCAAATAGAACCCACAAACTTTCTCAGCTGAAACAGATAATTTGTGATGCAGGAATGTCTGGCAGCCAAAATGGACTTGTTGGTGCTAGGAATTGAACCCTGGACCTCAGATTTGGGATGTGCTACTTAACCACTAGGCCATGTTACTTCCTTAAGTAATAAATACATCAATAAATATAGGGATTAAGATTTTGACTTATAACGTCAGAAATCTTTATTTATTTTATACTCAGGGTGCTACACTAAGTTTAACGGGTTAGATGAGTCTCCAATATATTAAATGATATTTTAACAGACAATTACTGTCATATGAATAGTAAAAGTGAATAGTGTTACGTTTTATTTTAAAGGAATTTTATGAAAATAATTATATAAAAAATAGATGAAAATGAAAAATATATATCCCTCAAATTTCACATCAAGACCCTTCCAAATAAAAAAAATAAAAATCCTCAAAGATCATTACTCTTAACTTAACATAAAAACATAACTGTTTACGGTTTCCACAGGTACTCAGTTTAACAGGTTTCACTATACTAAGTACTAAGTGATAGTTTAACAAGTTGAATACTCCCATATTAACTACTGATTATCTGACAAGTTTAATGTCATGGCATCTAACAGTTACTTAACAAGTTAATGCATTTAAATAATACCTTAATTAACTATGGGTTTTGTTAAAAATTGAGAAAACCTACTAACACATATTAATTATAGCTAATTCCTACTAATTATTTCTAATATATGTTAATCCTTTCACTAATCTTTTTCGATTTAAGTGGGTACATGCTATTTACTAGGCTGACATATGCTATGCAACAATAAATCACATGGAGATGCACCGCTTAGACACTAATTAACTAGTAGTTTAGTTAAAATTGAGAACACCTACATGTTTGGATGGTAATTAGCGAAGGAAGAAGCTTCCCCATCAACCTCCTCTCCTCCTAGTACGCAGCACAGAACCTCCCAGCCTAGGCTCGTATCTCGAAGCTCTAACTAACACAATGGGAGAGCTAGGCCTATATTTAATCCCCTCTACTAGACAGGCTTAGGGGGGCAAGATCCGAAATTTCAGGATCTGGGATATGAGATAGTGACATGTGTTGGGGATAATGGAGGATAAGTGGCTTGGGAAATTTTGAAATTTTCCCCTTTTTCTTGGTGTCTAAGATGGCCACGTCGCCCCCTTAAATTGGGTTAAATTGAGACTTGGCAAAAGAATGTTGATGGGGTGTATAGAACCCTAGTCTTTGGATTGAAGGCAAGACACTTAACCACTACACTAGGAGGTCATTTTGTTAAGTGGATTCCCTTTACATTTGATAACCATGAGTTCCTATTTCTTTCATAAGTTTAATATATCATAAACTTAATCATAATTGTTATTTTTTTTCATAAACATTATTGTTATTATTAGTATTTGAAAATATTATTTATTTAATGTTTTTATTTATTTATTTATTTATTTTTTTTTTTTGTACACGGGTGCTACACCCTCCCCTACTTAAAAGAATTTGGTCCCCAAATTCAACTGTATAGGGTAATTTGGTCCCCAAATTCAACTGTATAGGGATAAATTCAACTACATAAGAGTACTGTGTAAAGGATAAGATACCTGCCAGCTAGAACAGTTCTGGGTATCTTCTCTTCATAGATTCCTCGGTTTCCCATGTTCCTTCTTGCTCCGAGCATCGATTCCATTGAACTTTAACCATAGGGATCGTCTTGTTCCTTAGAACTCGGGCTTCTCGATCGAGGATTCGCATCGGCTTTTGCTCACAGGTCAGATCCTTTTGAATCACCAAACTGGCGTGGTCGATGACGTGAGAAGGATCATGTACGTATTTCTTCAGCATAGAAACATGAAATACGTTGTGCACTTCCGAGAGTTGAGGAGGTAAGGCGATGCGGTAGGCTACCTCACCCACTCTTTCCAATACTTCAAATGGACCGATGAATCTTGGTGTAAGTTTACCTTTAACACCAAATCTTCGGATACCTCGACTGGGAGATACCTTGAGAAATACATGATCACCGTCTTGAAATTCCAAGTCCCTTCTTCTATTATCAGCATAAGATTTTTGTCTGCATTGAGCCACCTTGAGTCTCTCTCTGATAAGGAGAATCTTCTCAGTGGAATCTCTTACAATATCAGGACCTAGGAGTTGTCTTTCACCGACCTCCCCCCAGCATACCGGAGATCTACAGCTTCTACCATAGAGTGCTTCGAAAGGTGCCATTTGAATGCTGGCTTGGTAGTTGTTATTGTAGGCAAATTCGGCTAATGGTAAGTGGTCATGCCAACTCCCGCCGAAATCTATAATACATGCTCGCAACATATCTTCAACAACCCGATTAGTCCTTTCCGTCTGACCATCTGTCTGGGGATGGAAAGCTGTGCTGAAATTAAGCTTCGTTCCCAGAGAGCGTTGTAGACTCTTCCAGAAGTGAGACGTGAAGCGAGGGTCTCGGTCAGATACTATAGACACAGGGATTCCATGGAGTCTAGTGACTTCCTTAATGTACAGAGCAGCGAGGATATCAACCGACCATCGACTCTTAATAGGTAAGAAATGAGCCGATTTAGTAAGACGATCGATGATTACCCATATGCTATCATATCCGCCCCTAGACTTGGGCAAGCCCATGATGAAGTCCATGCCGATATCCTCCCATTTCCACTTGGGAATATCCAGTGGATGCAGTTTCCCTGCGGGCTTTTGATGTTCGGCCTTCACCTGCTGGCAAGTCAAACATCGAGACACGAACTCTGCTATTTCCCTTTTCATGTTGGGCCACCAGAAGGTCCTTTTTATGTCTTGGTACATTTTAGTGGCTCCCGGATGTATCGTGTATCTCGATCGATGGACTTCTTCAAGAATCTTCTTCTTCAGCTCAGGACTGTCGGGCACACATGTCCTTTCATGGAATAAGATTCTTCGATCGGGTGCCATCTTGAAATCGGTCTTCTCATCCAGCTTTTCCTTTATTTCCACCAACAACGGGTCTTCTTCTTGCAACCTCTTGACTTCAGTTAGCAAGTCCGGATGTATACTTAAGTGGGATAGAGTAATACTCCCGTCATTCTCGCCCATGTTGATGTCAAGTTCGGAAAATTTTTCTAATAATTTCCATTCCTTACAGTTGGCTAATAGAGCTCTCGGCTTCCGACTAAGGGCATCTGCTACGGAATTACCCTTACCAGGATGATATTCTATTGTGAAGTCAAAATCCTTGAGATATTCGAGCCAACGCCGTTGGCGCATGTTCAACTCCTTCTGAGAGAATAAATATTTAAGGCTTTTATGATCGGAGTAGACTGTAAATTGTTCTCCATAGAGATAGTGTCTCCAGATCTTCAAAGCCAATACCACTGCGGCTAGCTCTAGATCATGCACAGGATAATTCTCTTCATGTTTCTTCAATTGCCGGGACGAGTATGCAATAACTCTCCCATTCTGCATTAATACACATCCAAGGCCGATACCAGATGCATCGGTATATACCTCGTATTTCTCTCCTTCAATTGGAAGAGCTAAGATCGGTGCAGTAGTCAAGAGTTCCTTCAGAGTCAAGAAGCTCCTTCCACAGTCTTCATTCCACTCATAAGGCACTTCCTTGCGAGTCAATCTGGTAAGAGGAACCGCAATCTTGGAGAAGTCCTTGATGAAACGTCGGTAATAACTAGCTAAGCCCAAGAAGCTACGAATCTCCGTTGCACTCGTCGGTCGTTCCCAGTTTTGCACGGCTTCGACCTTTGCAGGGTCAACAGAAATCCCATTCTTGGAGATGACATGTCCTAAGAAGGACACTTCCTCAAGCCAGAACTGGCATTTGCTGAATTTAGCATACAATTTGTTGTCTCGCAATATCTGTAATGCCATCTTGAGATGTTCCTCATGCTCTTCTTCAGTCTTTGAATAAATCAATATATCGTCAATGAAGACCACAATAAATTGATCTAAGTAAGGTCGATAAATGATGTTCATTAACTGCATGAAAGCTGCAGGCGCATTTGTTAGTCCAAAAGGCATAACAGTAAATTCGTAATGCCCATACCTACTTCGAAATGCAGTTTTGTAAATTTCCTCCTCCTTGATTCTCAATTGGTGGTAACCAGATCGAAGATCTATTTTGGAGAAATACATTGCTCCTGATAATTGGTCGAATAGCTCATCAATTCTCGGTAGTGGGTACTTGTTCTTGATTATAAGATTGTTTAACTGCCGATAATCGATGCATAATCTCAATGTACCATCCTTCTTTTTAACAAATAGCACAGGCGCTCCCCATGGGGAAGTGCTTGGCCTAATGAATTCTTTCTTTAGTAAGTCCATCAACTGCTCTTTCAGCTCTTTCAATTCCATAGGAGACATCCTGTAGGGTGCTTTAGAAATAGGTCCGGCACCCGGAACAATATCTATGGTGAATGACACTTCCCTCTCCGGAGGTAAACCAGGTAAGTCGTCTGGAAATACATCGGAGAAGTCCCGAATCACTCGGATGTCATCAATTTTTGTCTTCTCAACTTCAGTGGTGGTTACAAAAGCCAAAAAAGCCATGCATCCCTTTTTCACCAGTTTACTGGCTCGGAGAGCTGAGATAAGCAGGGTTTTATTCCGAGATTTGTTAAAAACTAACTCGGGATAATTCTTAAAAGCTATTTTGCCATGCCGACAATCTACCGTTGCTTGGTAGGTTGATAACCAGTCGGCTCCTAATATGACATCGTAACATTCCATGTCAAGGCATATCAGGTCGGCCGGTAAATTATGGTCTTGAACCATAATCTCACAATTTGGATAATGGTACATGATATCTGATTTGTTTCCAAGAGGTGTAGTTATAATTAAATCTATCCATTCGGGTTCTTTAGAAAATGAAGCAGGAAACTTCTTGGAAACAAATGAATGAGTTGCTCCAGTATCAAATAAAACTCTAGCAGGCTTAGAACAAATAATCAATGTACCTTCCACAATTCCTCCTTCCACAGATTCCGTCCCTTGAAGAGCTTGCAGACGGCCTTGCTTTTTAAATGGACGCTTCTCGTCTTGCTGGCTTGCTCCTTCATCAACGGGCAGTCGGGAATTCGGTGATCTCGACTCCCACATCGGAGGCACGCTCCCAGTTTCCTCCAGCAGTCCTCGGTCTTATGACCAGCTTTATCACAATAAGTACAGCTATCCTTAGAAGGAGTAACGTCGGAGAAGGGCTTGTTACTGATAGCGAGGTATGGCTTGTGATTTTTCTGGAACCTCTTTGCCTTGGAAGACTCGCCTCCATTAAAGGTTCGCTTCTTGCCAAAAGGTGGTTTGAAGCTTCCCGAACTAGTAACCTGCTCCTTCTTGTCCTTGCCCCGAATTCTGTCAGAAAATTCGGTGGCGTCCTCCAATAGTTGAGCACGACGAACCATTTCTGAGTAGACTTGGATGTCCATTGGCGCCAGCTGGGTAATATATTGGGGCCGTAGCCCGTTGAGAAACCTTCTTGCCTTCATTTTCTCCGTACACACCAAGTGTGGTGCGTAACGGGAAAGTCTCGAGAACAGGGCCTCATATTCGGCCACCTTCCGAGTCCACTGCTTGAGTGCGGCAAATTCCGTGGCCTTCCTCTCCTGCACTCGGTCCGAGAAATATTTGCCGTTGAAGTGTTCGACAAACTCCGCCCATGTGACATGATCGTCAGGTAATGTGGCTTCCACGGACTCCCACCAGCTTCGCGCATCCCTCTCCAGTTGGAATGTGGCTAGTAGGACCTTCTCTTCGTCCGTGCATTGTATCACGCGGAAGATCCTCTCGGTCTCCTTGAGCCAATGCTCGGCATCATCGGGGTCCACCGAACCCGCAAACTTGGGTGGGTTCATGTTACGGAAATCCCGATGAAGATCACCGGCTCCACGGTGAGCACCGCGAGCTCCACCTTGCGCCACCTGCTGTAGCGCCTCAGTGAGTCCTTGCACCGTGCGCTGCATCTCGCGCCAGTGTCCAGCCATGATCCTGCAAGGAATTCAAATATGGTAAAGATCTTACGTAGTCGGGTTTACAACACTAGCCCACGTCTCTACCCATCTCACCGGGTACGATCTAACCACTGAATAACATGTATCTTTACCCTTGGGTAAATCCTAATAAGACATTTCTAGTTTTATCTTCTAGCTAGGGTTTACCTAGATAGACATTTCTACTCCTTGAACTAATACATATTTTACCTAGGAAAATTTAAAAACATGGCTCTGATACCAAGAAAGTACTGTCACGTCCCGAGCGCGGAAGCCTGCCCGCGGCGCGACAGTGCTTTATATAGAACCAAAGCAAGCTAGAGATTCTAAGGGCTTCTACCTTAGACAAGTAAAAGAGCGCGCAAGCTAAACCTTTAATTTGATAATTCCGATGATTCTACAAATACAAGGATCAATTCATACCCTTTATTGATCTAACTCATACATACCGACATAGTTCAGATTACAACATTGACCCAACATAATGAAATTACAATAATAGGGGCAATTCTAATCACTCAGACTCATCCCGTCCTGGAATCGGGTCGTCCTCCAAATCACCTGAAATGGTTAGATAACAACTGGATGAGCGAATCGCTCAGTAGGAATTACATCTCAAACCTTAACAGGCTTTAAGTGATTAATATTTCAATTCATGCATGCAGACAGTAGAGATCAAGGAATTTATAAAAATTGATGAGAGCAAGGAAAGCATATACATTCAATCTAACAGTAAGTGATACAAGACTGAACAAATAATGAACGACTGTAATTTGAAATCAGTAAGCAAGGTGAAACATGTACAGTAGGAATTGGCTATTTATATAACAATTCACTCAATGACATTTCAAGTCCAGTATTACCCCTTTTGGGGCCACGCAAGTATTGCCCTGTCCGGGCCAAGCAAGTGTTGATGGAATGTCTCAATTTAGCAAGTATTAGGACGCAATGCTAGACGCCCTCAAGCAAGAGATCTCTTCCCTTTGGTTTCGGGTGCTCCTCCCAAGACCGGACCGAGCCCTTTTGCCAGCATTTAAGTCATATTTTTGACATCCATTTCATTTATAGCCAATAAAGAATTTCAAGGCTAGGCTTGACCAGTAGGAAAATAAGGTGGAGTTGGAACGGAGTCCAAGGTGTATAATGACGAGTAATCCACGGATAACTGTGCGAGATTAGTACCTCCACTTTTATTGAATTTATCTCATTTTTCCTACTTTTTTTAAAGCATTCTCTCCATTAGAATAAAAATAACAAATTTAAGCATTTTCTCCATTTTTACCAAAAATATAATAATAATAATAATAACAGATTTAAGTATTTTCCCCCATTTTTACCCAAAATGTAATAACAATAAAAATAACAGGTTTAAGTCCATGTTGTTTTCCTACTCCATGTCGTTTTTCATACCCCTCACTTGGCCAAAGGAGACAGCAACGATCTTGAGGTAACCTCCCCTTTTCAAGACTTTTCTAGCTCAGATTGGGAAGGAGCCTATTCAGATTTACTTGATACATATGAAAGAATAAGAAGGAAAAATAAAAGTTTGAAGAAGAAGGTTAATCAGTTCAATAATGACAGCAACTCAATTGCCAACAGAACTGAACTAGAATTAGAGATCACCACCTTGCAAAATAAACTGAATCAACGCGAGATAGATGAAGAAAACGTCAAAGGGCTATTAGAAGAAAATGAAGTACTGAAAAACATAATTGACGAGTTAAAATTAAAGACTCAAGAATATGAACAGGAAACTAAGCTAACTCAAGAAAGAAACAACTCACTCAAGGAAGAAAACAGTCAACTTCTGAAGGAAATAGAAAGAATCCAAAGTGAACTGAAAAACAAACAGGAAACATTGAAAAAAAATGACTAAGGGTCAAGAAAACTTGAACGTTGTGTTGGGAATAAAAGTAAATTTTCAGAAAGAGGGGTTAGGGTACAACCCAACGGCTAAAAAGGAATTCCAAATAAAAACTTTAAATAAAATAGCTGACTCTAAAGGAAAAGGCCCCTTGATAAACTTATATCAAAACAAACAAAAGGATATAGCTGAAAGCTCCTCTAAACAGATTAATGTCACCTTGGAAGAGAGGAATTCTAAAGGAAAATGGATAATCCACATCAGTTTAAAAACAATAGTCATATCAGACGAGAAGTTCGAATTCACAGAAGTAACCAGACAAACAAAGCATTAAATCATGTTAACAAACACAAACCTGTAAAACAAGGTGTCTGGAAACAAGCTGGTCGACAACAGACCCCTCCTCTGTCGACCAGAGGCCCCTCCTCTGTCGACCAGAGGCTCAACCAGAACAGACTGGTATCTGGAGAAACTATGGTGGTCGACAACAGACCCCTCCTCTGTCGACCAGAGGCTCAACCAGAACAGACTGGAAACAAGCTGGTCGACAACAGACCCCTCCTCTGTCGACCAGAGGCCCCTCCTCTGTCGACCAGAGGCTCAACCAGAACAGACTGGAAACAAGCTGGTCGACAATAGACTTACCCACTACAAGAAAAAGTGGCAATAGCGACCGAATTAGAGACCGAATAAATCGTTCGCAAGTCGGTCCCAAATAGCGACCATATAGCGACCGATATAATCGGTCGCACGTCTGAGACCCATTTTGCGACCGAATTTATTTCGGTCTCTAATCGGTCGCTGATCTTGCGACCGAATTTATTTAGGTCGCGAAGCGGTCGCGGATCACTCATCTCCCCCCCCCCCCCCCGCCACCAGCTCCCCCCCCTCCCCCCCGCGTCCCCCCCCTCCCCCCTGCGGCCCCCTCCCGCCCGAGCCCCTCTCCGCCCTAGCCCCCCCTCCCCCTGCGGCCCCCTCCCCTCCCGCCCGATCCCCCCTCCGCCCGAGCCCCCCCCTCCCCCTGCGGCCCCCTCCCGTCCGAGCCCCTCTCCGCCCTAGCCCCCCCTCCCCCTGCTGCCCCCTCTCGCCCGAGCCCCTCTCCGCCCGAGCCCCCCCTCCCCCTGCGGCCCCCTCCCGCCGGAGCCCCCCTCCGCCCGAGCCCCCCCTCCCCTTGCGGCCCCTCTCCCGCCCGAGCCCCTCTCCGCCCGAGCCCCCCCTCCCCCTGCGGCGCCCTCCCGTCCGAGCCCCTCTCCGCCCTAGCCCCCCCTCCCCCTGCTGCCCCCTCCCGCCCGAGCCCCTCTCCGCCCGAGCCCCCCCTCCCTCTGCAGCCCCCCCATCTCCCCCCCGCGACCAGCTCCCATCGGCGGTGGACGGACGACTGCGAGCGGCGTGGCGAGCGGCGGTGGACGGACGACCGGCGTGGCGAGCGGCGGTGGACGGACGACTGCGAGCGGCGGCGGGGACCGGCCATAGGAGGTAAGTGAGGCGGACCCCCGCCGGGGCCCCCCTCCGCCCGAGCCCCCCCTCCCCCTGCGGCCCCCTCCCGCCGGAGCGCCCCTCCGCCCGAGCCCCCCCTCCCCTTGCGGCCCCTCTCCCGCCCGAGCCCCTCTCCGCCCGAGCCCCCCCTCCCCTTGCGGTGGACGGACTTTTTATTTTGTTAAACATGTTAAAATTTTGTGTGTTTACATTTCATTCGCATAGGGAAAATGTCTGAAGATCGTTCATGGATGTACCGTAGAGTAGTTGATCAGGTGGTGTCTATGGAATTTAAAAATGGAGTTGAGAGATTCATTCAGTTTGCTTTGAGAAATCCTATTGAAGCTGTAGATTGTGAGGGTCGTATCCGATGTCCTTGTGTAGTCTGTAAGAATTTGAAGTGGCTGACAACATGGGATGTACAACGTCATTTATACAGAAAGGGGTTTGTTAAAGATTATACAAACTGGATATGTCATGGTAAAACATTGTGGTCCTACGAGCCTGCCAATAGAGGAAGTGGAAGTTCATATGTTGATATGGTCATAGATGCTGCTGGTCCAGAATTCAATGTTCATGAGGAGCATGTACACAATGAAGAACCGCCAAACAAGACAGCTGAAAGATTTTATCAGCTACTCAAAGATGCTGATGAGCCATTGTGGAATGGATGTCAAAATCACTCTCGACTGTCTGCGGTGTCACAATTATTGAACTTGAAATCTGAATTTCACATCAGTGAGATTTGTTTTGATCGTTTGTTACTGATTATCAAAAGTATGTTGCCACAAGATGAGAAATTACCTGAAAATTTTTATCGTGCAAAGAAGATGGTCACTGACTTAGGGTTTGGATATGAGAAAATAGATGCATGTCCTAATCATTGCATGCTATATTATAATGAGGATAAAAGTAAGGTATCATGTTCCATATGTGGTCATGATAGATTCAAGCCTAAGAAAGGGGACAATTCAAAGCAAAAAGATATACCATATATGTCATTGCGGTATTTTCCTATTGCACCGAGATTGCAGAGAATGTATATGTCACCAAAGATAGCTCAACATATGAGATGGCATGCGGAAAGAGTACGTCGACAACATAATGTAATCAGTCATCCTGCAGATGCCGAAGCTTGGAGTCACTTTAACCGTGCTCACCCTACTTTCTCAAAAGAGTCGCGTAATGTAAGGCTGGGTTTATGTACTGATGGATTCAATCCATTTGGAGGTTCAGTGACTTCCTACTCTTGCTGGCCAGTTTTCGTGACACCATATAATCTTCCGCCAAATATGTGCATGAAACGAGAGCATTTATTTCTATCATTATTGATCCCTGGTCCAAAAAATCCTGGGAAAAAACTAGACATATATCTCAGGCCGTTGATTGATGAGTTGAAATTGTTATGGACTGATGGGGTTACTACCTATGATGCATCCAGAAAACAAAATTTCACTATGAAGGCTGCATTGATGTGGACAATAAGCGACTTTCCTGCATATGGAATGTTATCTAGCTGGAGCACTCATGGAAAACTAGCATGTCCTTACTGTATGGACAGTTCCAAATCATTTGTACTTAAGCATGGTAGCAAGTCATGCTGGTTTGATTGTCATCGACGATTTCTACCAAGGGACCATCCGTTTAGAAGGCAAAAAGATGCATTCTTAAAGAACAGAATTGAATTGGAAGAAGCTGATTTTGAACGGTTGTCTGGTCCACATTTAGCAGCAAGTGTACAGAACTTACCAGATATAGCACAATTGTCGAGCAGCACAAGACAGCTCCCTGGATTTGGGAAGGATCACAACTGGGTCAAAAAAAGTATCTTCTGGGAATTGCCTTATTGGTCAACTCTTCTTATACGACATAACCTCGACGTCATGCATGTTGAGAAGAATGTCTTTGATAATGTGTTCAACACTATTATGGACATAAAAGGCAAAACAAAGGATAATGTGAATGCTCGTTTAGACGTGAAAATACTTTGTAAACGTCCAGAACTAGAACTTATTGATAGAAATGGTAAAACAGTTAAACCGAAAGCAATTTACGCCCTTGGAGCTGCACAGATTAAAGAAGTATACTTTTGGCTAAAACAATTGAGATTTCCAGATGGTTATGTGTCTAACATTGCTCGTTGCGTGAATACAAATGAGGGGAAAATATATGGAATGAAAAGTCATGACTGTCATGTGTTCATGCAGAGGTTGTTACCTATTGTATTTCGTGATATGATGCCGAAGCCGATATGGGGAGCAGTGACTGAGTTAAGTCAGTTTTTCAAAATTTTATGTGCATCAGAGCTCAGGTATGAAGATGTGGACACTATTGAACAGAATGTGATCACGACAGTTTATAGATTGGAAAAGATATTTCCACCCTCATTCTTTGATCAATGGAGCACCTGCTTATACACTTACCATATGAGGCTAAAGTAGGAGGGCCAGTACAATTTAGATGGATGTATCCATTTGAGAGGTAATATATATATATTTTCTCCTCATAATTCAATTAGATGCTGATGTGTTTTTCATTATCTTATGAACATTCTGGTAGGTGCATGCATGAATTGAAAATGAAAGTTCGCAACAAGGCAAAAGTAGAGGGTTCCATTGCGGAGGCGTACATTATGGAAGAAATATCAAATTTCTGTTCAATGTACTTTGAACTTGAGGTACAAACTCGTCGTACTCGGCCACCACGTAATGATGATGGGGGAGACTCCGTTCACTCTGAGCGGCTGTCTATATTTAAGTATCCTGGACGTGCGTATGGACGTTCTTCGAGTCGGATGCTAAATGATAGAGAATTGCACTGTGCAGAAATGTACATCCTTTTAAATTGTATGGAGGTTGAACCTTATGTTGCGTAAGTTCTCTGCTCACATTACATTGTGTCTATAACTTATTATTTTTCATTCCATCTAATAATAAACTATGATTTATTTGAATAACAGGAAGTACAATTAAAGCGGCCACCTCAATTTCAAGAACTTTTTGATCATACTCATAAGAAGAAAGGGACAAATGCTTACATTAGTGAGAAAGCTCGGGAGGTAGCGGTAAGTGTATACATTAATAGTTTTCATTTAAGATTAAACTGTAGTATTTTTTTTTCTAAAACGAAAATGAGATAATTGAGTTTGAAACTGAAATTTCCTCCAAATGAGAGAAGATGATAGAAGACGATGAACCAACTACGTTAGACAACTAGTTCAAGAATTTAGGTCAGTTACTCACAACATAGATAGATATGAGCTTTTTCCGAAAAAAAAACATAGACAGATATGAGCTTCCCGTCGACTTTGAAGCAACTTTCTCAAAGACTCCAACAAACTTGAATCCTTGGATCCTAATTGATGTTCTTTTGCTCGCGATGTCATGACCCTGGCGTTGAGAATTGACATCAATATCTCAAAATTCTTCCTTTTGATAGCACCTGAACTTCAATTAATTGAAAAATATTTGAAAACGAGAGAAGACAGAAAGAGGAAAAATGGGAGATGGCTTGAGTTGGGTTAACGCAATTCTCCAAAGTGCATGGCATATATAGGGTGCTAGAAGGATATGTGTGTGCGTGAGAGAGAGAGAGAGCGAGCGAGCTACATGAACTTGGGAAAGACCCTCTCTCAAGTTTAGGTGATGCTGATATAAGTGGAATTACTCCGAAAAGTCACCACATTTCATCAAAAATTAGAAACTATCACAAGATTATCGACCAACTGGCCGTCATACAAAGTCCTTTCATCAGTTTATGAACAAATATGTAATGTCAATGCAAGTCTGCCAATCCAGAGTCCGCGCGCGCATAGGCAAGCTCTAAGTCGGCTGTTTTGTTAGCGATTCTCCAAATTATACACATATTATAGATAAGCTTTATGAATTTATTGAAAAATGTGATTTGTCCGAAGAATACAAAAGATAGCATGTTGCGTAATCATTTGGGATCATCATAAGCTCAGTTTCCACAGTAACCTTAGTTTGGATGAAAATGAGTTTACCATGAACTGTGATTTATTTGAATAACAGGAAGTACAATTAAAGCAGCCACCTCAATTTCAAGAACTTTTTGATCATACTCATAAGAAGAAAGGGACAAATGCTTACATTAGTGAGAAAGCTCGGGAGGTAGCGGTAAGTGTATACATTAATAGTTTTCATTCAAGATTAAACTGTAGAATAATTTTGTTTTGTTTTTTTGTTTTTTGCAGGACTCATATAGTAGAGGAATGGATGAGAGGTACGGGGATGACAGTCAGCGTCCAGAGTTGGATCCTGACATTTGGGTTGCAGCATCTGGGGCACCCAAGAAAGGCCATGTTTATGGTTTTGGACATAGCTTGGGCACGACTAGGGTGTTATCATCATGCTCGAGTTCGGTCTCACATGCGACCTCTCCATTTACCACACCAGCAGCCCCAGATACCACGCCAGCAGCCCCAGATGGTTCTTCCAGTGCCGCCCCGACCATGACTCCAGATATGTTTAGGGCGATCGTCAACGAGACCGTCTCTCAGAATATCTCAACCATCGTCTCTCAAACCGTCTCCCAGATGCTCACAGAATTGGGACTTGCTAGTAATAGAGCACCTCCTGCACCTCCTGCACCTCGTGCACAGCAGCCTCCGGTAAGTATTTTATTTGATTGATTTTCTATTTGTTAACTCTAAATATCATCTTACAAAATATAAGAATTTAGATTGAGGAGGGGAAAATATCATTTTCTTAACTCTATGAACTTGGGTTTGAGGGTCCAAAATTGAAAAGAGAGGTCCAATCAATCCATCGATTGTTCCAACACGACATGGGGGGTGAAAGTAACCTGTAGAAACTGACGGAGTTCAAATTGGACTCCAAATTTGAGCTCGATGCTCAAATTTACATTTCCTAAATAGAACCAAGTTAATCGAGTGTAAGAGGGTCAAAAATAAAGAAATATATGTCCAATTAATTTGTCAATGACTCCAACACGACCGGGAAGGTGAGAGTGACTTGTAGAAACTGACGGAGTCCAAATTGGACTACCGATTTGAGCAAAACGTTTAAAATTGTCATTCGTCAATTTCACTTAAATGAAAAACATCTTGCTTTTAATTTTCAAGAAAAATTGATTTCTTTATTAAGGATTTGATTTTAATTTTTTTAAATGATATACAGATCATCCGTCGCGAGATGTTGGACGAGACGACGACCAGGATGACACATATGCGGAGGATTTGTGATTTCATTTTAGTTATTTGCATGTTGTTATTTTATTATGGATGTATGATTAATTTGTGTGTTTGTATGTGATGAATTTGAAGTTCGTGGAGATTGTGATTTGTGTAGTTGATTTATATGTTTTTATGAAATTGTTATTTATCAGGTTATTTATTTTATTAAATTGTTATTTATCAGGTGATTTATAGTCGATTATATAAATTTATAAAAAAAAATACTACAAAATTAGCGACCGAATAGCGACCGAATAGCGACTGTCTTTATTATTTATTTTATTAAAGTATTAAAATTAGCGACAGAAAAGCGACCGAATAGCGACTGTCTCTATTATTTATTTTATTAAATTATTATTTATCAGGTGATTTATAGTCGTTTATATAAATTTATTTTAAAAAAATACTACAAAATTAGCGACCGAATATATTAGCGACGGGTCATGCGACCGATTGATATCGGTCGCTATCCGCGACTGATATTGCGACCGATAATTATCGGTCGCTAACGGCGACCTATTCTGCGACCGAATAGCGACCGGGAGGTCGGTCGCTACTCGCGGTTTTTCTTGTAGTGACCAGATGTCGACCATGACCAGACACGCAAATAGAACCCACAAACTTTCTCAGCTGAAACAGATAAGCCAAAAAGGACTTGTTGGTGCTAGGAATTGAACCCTGGACCTCAGATTTGGGATGTGCTACTTAACCACTAGACCATGTTACTTCCTTAAGTAATAAATACATCAATAAATATAGGGATTAAGATTTTGACTTATAACGTCAGAAATCTTTATTTATTTTATACTCAGGGTGCTACACTAAGTTTAACGGGTTAGATGAGTCTCCAATATATTAAATGATATTTTAACAGACAATTACTGTCATATGAATAGTAAAAGTGAATAGTGTTACGTTTTATTTTAAAGGAATTTTATGAAAATAATTATATAAAAAATAGATGAAAATGAAAAATATATATCCCTCAAATTTCACATCAAGACCCTTCCAAATAAAAAAAATAAAAATCCTGAAAGATCATTACTCTTAACTTAACATAAAAACATAACTGTTTACGGTTTCCACAGGTACTCAGTTTAACAGGTTTCACTATACTAAGTACTAAGTGATAGTTTAACAAGTTGAATACTCCCATATTAACTACTGATTATCTGACAAGTTTAATGTCATGGCATCTAACAGTTACTTAACAAGTTAATGCATTTAAATAATACCTTAATTAACTATGGGTTTTGTTAAAAATTGAGAAAACCTACTAACACATATTAATTATAGCTAATTCCTGCTAATTATTTCTAATATATGTTAATCCTTTCACTAATCTTTTTCGATTTAAGTGGGTACATGCTATTTACTAGGCTGACATATGCTATGCAACAATAAATCACATGGAGATGCATTGCTTAGACACTAATTAACTAGTAGTTTAGTTAAAATTGAGAACACCTACCTGTTTGGATGGTAATTAGCGAAGGAAGAAGCTTCCCCAGCAACCTCCTCTCCTCCTAGTACGCAGCACAGAACCTCCCAGCCTAGGCTCGTATCTCGAAGCTCTAACTAACACAATGGGAGAGCTAGGCCTATATTTAATCCCCTCTACTAGACAGGCTTAGGGGGGCAAGATCCGAAATTTCAGGATCTGGGATATGAGATAGTGACATGTGTTGGGGATAATGGAGGATAAGTGGCTTGGGAAATTTTGAATTTTCCCCCTTTTTCTTGGTGTCTAAGATGGCCACGTCGCCCCCTTAAATTGGGTTAAATTGAGACTTGGCAAAAGAATGTTGATGGGGTGTGTAGAACCCTAGTCTTTGGATTGAAGGCAAGACACTTAACCACTACACTAGGAGGTCATTTTGTTAAATGGATTCCCTTTACATTTGATAACCATGAGTTCCTATTTCTTTCATAAGTTTAATATATCATAAACTTAATCATAATTGTTATTTTTTTTCATAAACATTATTGTTATTATTAGTATTTGAAAATATTATTTATTTAATATTATTTATTTATTTATTTATTTATTTATTTATTTATTTTTTGTACACGGGTGCTACAAGTAGTGCCTCCATATCTTCAAGGTGAACACCACTGCTGGTAGCTCCAAATTATGAACAGGATAATTCTCTTCATGCTTCCTCAACTACCTAGAAGAATAGGCTATCACTTTCCCATGCTGCATGAGTACACACCCTAAACCAATACTTGAAGCATCAGTGTATACAACAAAACCTCCTTCACCAGAAGGTAAAGCCAAAACAGGTGCGGTAGTCAAACATTCCTTCAAGGTCTGAAAGCTTCGCTCGCAATCTTCTGACCAATCAAATCTGATCTCCTTACAGGTCAATCTTGTTAGATGTACCATAATCTTGGAGAAATCTTGAATAAACCTTCGGTAGTAACCTGCTAGGCCTAGGAAACTTCTCACTTCAGTCACATTAGTTGGCTTAGCCCAATTCTTAACTGCCTCTACCTTCGAAGGATCAACAGAAATACCTTCTTTTGTGATGATATGCCCTAGAAAGGACACCTCTTGCAGCTAGAAATCACACTTACTAAACTTGGCATATAACTGATGATCTCTCAATAGTTGCAATGCCATCCTCAAATGTTCAGCATGCTCCTCCTCACTCTTAGAATAAATCAAGATGTCATCAATGAACACCACGACCCATTGATCAAGATAGGGCCGAAACACATCGTTCATCAGCTGCATGAAAGCTGCAGGTGCATTCGTTAGCCCAAAAGGCATTACTATAAATTTGAAATGCCCATACCTACTGCGGAAGGCTATTTTATCGATATCCTCCTCCTTAATTCGTAACTGATGATATCCAGATCGAAGGTCGATCTTCGATAAATACTGAGCTCCTGCTATCTGATCAAATAACTCATCAATCTTTGGCAATGGATATCTGTTCTTGATAGTCAACTGGTTCAATTGCCGATAATCGATGCACAACCTCATCAAACCATCCTTCTTCCGGACGAATAATACAGGGGCTCCCCACGGGGAAGTACTAGGACGAATGAACCCTTTCTCAAGCAATTCCATCAACTGCTGCTTTAGTTCCCTTAGCTCCGCCGGAGACATACGATAAGGAGCTTTGGAAATAGGGGTCGCACCAAGAATCAGATCAATAGAAAAGATAACTTCCCTTTCAGGAGGAAGTCCTGGTAGTTCCTCAGGAAAGACATCTAGAAAATCTCGGATGACAGAAAAGTCCTCAACCTCAATCTTCTGCTCAGGGGTCACAAAAACAAAGGCTAGAAAAGCCTTACATCCTCTCCTCATTAGCTTATCAGCTCGAAGAGCCGAAATAAGTGGAACAGACTTCTGGTGCCTAATTCCGATAAAAGAAAGTCTAGGGTGTCCAGTGAAAGACACAGAACTAGATCTACACTGAACATTGGCCTCATATTTAGCCAACCAATCTGCTCCTAGGATTACATCATAATCCTTCATGTCCACACAAACTAAATCAGCTGGCAGGTTTTGTTCATTGATCAAGACCTTACTAGAAGGATAAAAATACTTAATTCCTGAACCGGAACCAATAGGAGTTGAAATCTCTAACGGAGAATTCATCAAAACTAGCTTCACAACTAAAGACTTTGCAAATCTCCGAGAAATAAAAGAATGAGTGGCACCAGTATCAAAAAGAACAAAAGCTGATTTATCATGTATAATAAGAGTACTTTCGACAAGTCCACCCTCCTCGGCGGGTCCTGTCTCATCTTCTTGTAGAGCCTGGAGCTTGCCTTGCTACTTCTTGATTCCTTGCAGTTTCACCGGGGTAGCTTGCTTAGAGAATAGAGGGCACTCGGGAATACGGTGGTCCCTACTGCCACAACATAAACAGGCACCCAGCTTGTGCCAGCACTCCTCCATCTTGTGACCTGGACGGTCACAATACTTGCATATGCCCTTGAATGGAGCAATAGGGCCATGTTTCTTGTCTTCAATCTTCGGCATCTTGCCTTTCCACGAACCAGACCCGCTAATGGGCCTCTTCCTGCCATGACCAGGCTTGATACTTCCAGAACCAGTATGGTGTTGTTCAATCTTAACACTCTTCCCACGGATTCTCTCCGTCATTTCTAAAGTATCTTCCAACACTTGAGCCTTTCTCACCATCTCGGAATAAGTTGGAATTTCCATCGGTGCCAACTGGTTGATATACTGCAGCTTCAGCCCATTAAGAAAGCACTTAGGTTTCATCTTCTCGGTAGATATCAAATGAGTAGCATAACGTGATAGCCGAGAGAATTGAGCTTCATATTCAGCCACGGATAGATTTCGTTGCTTCAAAGTAGCGAACTCAGCCGCCTTCTTCTCTTGTACTCGATTAGAGAAATATTTACCATTGAAGAATTCCTCGAACTCCTCCCATGTGACTTGTCTATCACCAAGGGTAGCCTTCACTGTGCCCCACCATGTCCTCGCATCACGTTCAAGTTGAAAGGTTGACAAGAGGACACGTTCCTGATCGCTGCATTGCATCACTTCAAAAATCCTCCCTATCTCTTCAAGCCAGTGCTCGGCTTCATCAGGGTCTGTCGAGCCACCAAATCGCAGGGGATTCATCCCACGAAAGTTCCGATAAAGATCACCAGTGCCATGGTTTGCAGCTCCTCCTTGAGCCACTTGTTGCAATACCTGGATAAGTCCTTGAACCGTGCGCTACAAGTTCCTCTATTCTGCACGTTCTCCTGCCATTGCAAAAGCCTACACGTGGAATAGGTTATATTAGGTTCAATCGAGAATGGATAATCGTGCAATTAGATTATTAACTCAACCCCAGTCTTCTACCCAAATCTCACCAGGTTGGGTCCTTAGACTTATAACAAGGTTATAGGTCCTCGGTATAACTTAGGATCCTAGAACTTAGAGAACCTAGGGATATTAGAAAGCCTACGCTCTGATACCACCAAACTGTCACGCCCCGACGCAGAATATCGGGACCGGCAGTAGAAAACGCTAGTAAAGATAACATGCTAAGCTAAGAATTAACATAATGCCATAAATAGAAATAGCTCCAATCTATTACAATAACCACCAAACGTCTTACAAACCGACTTAAACATAATCATACATAACCTCTACTCGACTCCGGTACAATAACTAAGACATAGCTAGATGTAAACAACTAAACAAACTCAACATATCTACTAGCTGATACACTCCAAGTAATCACTCTCGCCCATTCCCATCCATCTGTGAATCTTCACCTGAGCTGCCTGGAAAGGGGGAAACAACTATATGAGCGAACGCTCAGTAGGTAACAACAGGCAAGTGTAAGTGATTAACCAATTAATTACATGTATATGAACGGAAAGAAAATAAATAACGATCGACTGAAACAACATAATAACAGAAGTGCTAAAGAATGGAATGGAATAACAATATGACAAGAATGATAAGATTACACGAATTGCTAGTTTATGAACAATATATATAACATGAATTTACAGGAAATTGGCCAACAAGCAAGAATGTAACCAAGTCAAACACGATTCAAGTAAGAGATAAGAGATCATTGTCATAGACATCACGCTAGTCATGCACTCGGTGCAATGCCTCACCCTATCATTACAAACTCCCATGGGCACAAGTACTCTTCGGGCGCTCTCCCCAGGACCAGACCGGGCCCCTATGGTGCGTTGGCATTGATTTATTGGATCCAATATCTCAAGTTGTCTAGACTTTAATCAAGTTAAATGGCCAATTATTGGCAAGTATAAACTTACCTCGGAACATCCCAAGGCTAAGTTGAAGAGATACTGTCCAGAATTTATGTCCAAGAGTTCAAATTATCAAGAACCATCATGTTCTTGGATTCAAACCCATAAAACACGGGGAAAACTAGTCTCTGGAAGACATGCGGTCAATACTGGACCGCTCAAGGCTTGTGCGGTCGACACTGGGCCGCACTAACAGGAACTGGGCTGGGTTTAGCCCTCAGGAGGTCAAGGTTGAACGGCTGATAACGGGCCGCTCTTCCATGTGAATGGTTAGAATTGGGCTGCATAAGACCAGAAAGTTATAGTTTAACGACCCGAGAATCCGATTACTGAGAATGCCCGATAACCCGAGACTCGCACCGCCACCCACGAGCCCGAAGACTCAAAAGGGTTAAAAGGATGGTGTGGAGACTACACAAGTATCACAAATAATTGTAGAAATAAAACAGTTAAAATATTAAGCAGGAAATAAATTAACATTTTACATGGTCCACAATAGAAATTAACAACAATAACAATAGTCCACGACTAGTACAGTGACAAGGAAGAAAAGTACAGCTACACGGGACATACCCCGGCTCTGACCTCTGGCACTACCCCTGGGCACCCGCACCACGCTGCACCCCAGACGCGCTCCCCCGGGGCGGCGCCTCACCTGAAACACGGTGAAAACACGCAGGGAATGAGTCTCGGAACAAGACTCAGTAGGGATCACTCGAACCCTACCTCGTAAAACGAGAAACCACTACACTAGCGGTAGAGAGTACCTCGGAAAAGAAAGCCCTGTACTCTACAGAACAAAGGTCCCATGGCACGCAACCCGACACCCGTGCCACGGTAAGAAGACCGAAGCTCAACGGCCAACCCGACAAAACCCGAAGGTCGGAAACATACGACTGACAGACTGCCACTCCGTACTCGACAGGAGTACCACCCACTAGAAGCACAGTCGGTAGCGTCCCCTGACGTCTTACGCCGCGCCGCAGGTGAACCGCCTGGCGTGGTAGCTCCTACCAGAGGCGCGAACACCGTACAAGTAACCACAACAAGTGACTAGCTGGGGTCACGCCCGTCGACGTGCGTCCACTGTCCCCAACCACGTGTGCACACACAGACCACGCGTCCTAGGTCTGGCCCTCTGACCGGTTTTCCCCTGGCACTGGACTCTGATGTGACGAGGGGCCCGACGGTAACCAGTCTAAAACCGTCCTCAGGGTAAGCCCGTACACCACTCCCTGGTGCGACCAGCACACGCGTACTGATAGGCTACGACTAGTGGAGGGTCACAAAGGAGTAGACTCTCGAGTCAACGGAAAATAACGTCCGAATCTGACAACGTGTGGGAATCACCCCACGCACCAGCCCCGTCGCACGGTGGCCACAGTCGGAGTAAAAATGGGGTTGCCACCCTCATGGGGCAACCAGGCATGTGACGGTCCACTCTAGGGCCGTCACACGGCAGTGACGGTCTAGACGAGACCGTCACACGCACCCGGCGGTCCAACGCAAACCGTCACACGGCCTAAGGAGCGTAGGGAGTAACGCGCCTGGTCCAGCGCGTTACATGAAAGTAACGCGCCTGGGCCAGTGAGTTACTCGAAAGTGACGCGCCTGCCCTGGCGCGCTACACGCACCCAGAAGCAACGCACTTGCCCCCGCGCGTTACACGAATGCAACACGCCTGGCTCAACGCGTTACACGGATGTAACGCGTCTGCCCTGGCGCGTTACACGCACCCCTCACACCTGGTATAACCCAGGAAGTAACGCGCTCGCCCCAGCGCGTTACATGGATGTAACGCGCTTGCCAAGGCGCGTTACTCGCGCAGACCCCCAACGGTCAAAAACCAACGGTCGGAAAGCCCCTGACGGCCCAACCCTGGCGCGTCATAGGCAAATGGCGGTCTATCGTGAGGCCGTTACAGCCCCCGACCCCCAAAAACACTACTCAGGAATGTAACGCACCCCTCTAGGGACGTCACAAGCATGTGACGGTCACTGGAGTGACCGTTACACACTCCCGAGCACGCTACGGCGGGAAAATCCCAAAAACTTCGACCACGCCCCCGTGCCTCCACCGGAGAGGGGGAAAACAAAGGGGAAGACCCCTGGGGACCCCTAGCATGCATCTAAGTCATCCAAACGTGAAATCGCGAGCTAAAACCATAGATCGGGCGAGCTCTCCCCAAATCATGGAAAACCCCAAACCCGCTCAATCAAGCCCCTCTCGGCCTCCCCGCGGCCTACAAACCACGGAAATGAACGGCAAGAGGCTAAGGAACGTCACCCTACCTCAATGGAGTGAATGCTCCGCCGGATCGTTCGTGAATCGCGAAAAACGCCTTAGAAAACCCTCATCCTTCAAGCTTCCTGCGAGCACCGCACGTCCCCATAATCGCCTCGCCGCCGCCCACGTCACCGCGCCGTCGCCCCGCCGCCGTCTGCAGCCGGAGAGGGGTCCGCCGCGGTCAACCGGGAGGAAAAGAGGGAGAGGGAGAGGGTTACAGTGGAGGAGGAAGGAGGAAGAAGAAGAAGAAGAGGGTGGGGGAGGAGAGAGAAATAGGGGGGTATTTATAGGAAATCTGGAAATTCTGAAAAATTCCAAAAAATAGAAAATTACACCCCCGCGATCCTCGGAACGCACCGATCGCAACGGTACCACTCGTGCCCAGGTGAACGGCCCGGTTCACCCGCAGCGAGTTTCCGAAGTAAAAGCTGAAACACACACCGAAAATCGGAAAACACACACGGAAAAGTCACGGAACTCCTCCGGGCCTCCGAAACAACTCCGGATCGCGCCGATCCGAACACGAAAGATGTCCGAAACGAAATTTCAGACACAATAGAGCAGACACTCCGAAAACCAAATCCGGGACCCACAAAGAAAGGATCCGAAAGGTCCAGGATATTACAGCCCTCCCCCCTTAAGGAATTTCATCCTCGAAATTGAGAACAACCAAAGGGGAAAGAAGAGGAAGACTCACTCAAACAGATACGGGAACTGCTGACGCATCTCGTCCTCACGTTCCCACGAAGCCTCACCACCAGAGTGTCGTTGCCACATGACCTTTACCAAGGGAATAACCTTGTTCCGCAGGCGCCGCTCTCGCCTATCCTCCACGCGGATCGGAAACTCTGGGAGAGAAAGATCTGGAGTCACCTCAGGCCAAACGGAAAACTCGAGCACATGAGAGTCATCGGGCATATACTTCCGCAACATCGAGACGTGGAACACGTCATGCACCGACGCCAACTCAGGAGGTAACTGCAACCGGTAAGCAACCTCACCGATGCGCTCCACAATCACGAAAGGACCAATATAGCGGGGACTCAGCTTCCCACGCCGTCCAAAACGCATCACCCCCTTCATCAGAGAAACTCTCAAGCACATGATCGCCCACGGCGAACTTGAGAGGCCGCCTCCTACGGTCAGCATAGCTCTTCTGCCGACTCTGGGCCGCCAACATGTTCTGACGAACCAGGTGCACAACATCCACACATTGCTGCACCAATTTCGGTCCCGTCAAAACACGCTCACCCACCTCAAACCAATCAAGTGGAGTCCGACAAGGACGCCCATACAATACCTCATAAGGAGCCATGCCGATGCTCGAATGATAGCTGTTGTTATAGGCAAACTCCACCAACGGTAGGTGATGAATCCAACTCCCCTGCCACTCCAGGCAGCAGGATCTAAGCATGTCCTCCAAAGTCTGAATGGTCCTCTCAGACTGACCATCTGACTGGGGATGATACGCCGAGCTAAATGCCAACTCCGTGCCAAGAGCTCGCTGGAAACTCCTCCAGAATCCAGCAGTGAAGCGCGGATCCCGATCCGACACGATCGAGATGGGAACCCCATGCAACGGCACGATCCGCTCCACATAAAGATGAGCCAACTTAGACACGCTCCAGCTGACTTTGACTGGTAACAACCGCGTCACCTTCGTCAGCCGATCCACCAGCAACCAAATACTATCCTACCCACTCGGGGTCCTCGGCAATCCCATCACGAAATCCATGGTCACATGGTCCCACTTCCAAGCAGGAACATCCAAGGGCTGGAGAGTACCTCCTGGTCGCTGATGTTCCGCCTTCACCTGCTGACAGATCAGGCACCTGGCCACAAACTCTGCGACATCTCTCTTCATGCCAGGCCACCAGAACTGCCTCTGCAAGTTCCGATACATCTTCGTCGCACCCGGGTGCACAGTGTACCTGCTCCCATGAGCCTCGCGTAATACCGCACGATGAACCTGCTCCTCTGCTGGGACGTACAACCTGCCGCGAAACCTAGCAGCGCTATCCTCATCCAGCTCCACATCAGCCACAGCTAGAATCCGGGATAACTCAAGGTCTACATGCTGAGCCTCTGTCACCTGACGACGGATAGCAGGAGTGACAGGCAGACTCGCAAGCACTGCCTACCCTGGCTCCTGGGGAATCTTGAGCCTGAAAGATACCTCGGACACTTGTTCCCAGAGCCTCCACTTCCTTAACATCAAGGTACTGACCGCCACCTTCCGACTCAAGGCATCAGCAACGACATTCATCCTGCCCGGCTGATAAGACAGGGTGAAGTCATAATCCTTCATGAACTCCATCCAACGCCTTTGCCTGAGGTTCAGATCTCTCTGCGAGAACACATACCTCAAACTCTGATGGTCAGTAAACATCTCGAACTTCTCGCCGTACAGATAATGCCTCCACATCTTCAGCGCGAAGATCACCGCCGCCAACTCAAGGTCATGGGTAGGGTAGTTCTCCTCGTGGGACTTTAGCTGTCGAGATGCATAAGCCACCACTCTACCACGTTGCATCAACACAGCACCCAACCCAACGCCGGAAGCATCTGTACACACCACGAAACCTCCCGATCCAGAAGGTAAAACTAACACTGGAGCTGAGGTGAACAATCTCTTCAGTTCCCTGAAGCTCTGCTCACACTCCTCGGACCAAACGAAAGGCACATCCTTCCGCGTGAGCCTAGTCATCGGGGCCGCAATGCGCGAAAAATCCTGGATAAACCGACGATAATAACCCGCAATCCCTAAGAAACTCCGGATCTCCGTTACCGACCTCGGCCTCGGCCACTATATCACTGCCTCGACCTTGGCGGGGTCCACGGAAATGCCATCACCAGAAATCACGTGCCCCAGAAAGTGCACCTCGCTGAGCCAAAACTCGCACTTGCTGAGCTTCGCATACAACTGGTGATCTCGCAACGTCTGCAGCACCACACCCAAATGGTACGCGTGCTCCTCGGCAGACCGCGAATAAACAAGATTGCCATCCACAAAGATGACCACGAACTGGTCCAAATACGGATGAAACACCCTCTGCATCAAGTCCATGAAGGCTGCTGGGGCATTGGTGAGTCCGAACGGCATCACCAAAAACTCACAATGCCCGTACCTCGTACTGAATGCAGTCTTCTCCACATCGGACTCGCGAATTCTCAGCTGATAGTAACCAGTCCGCAAATCAATCCGCGAGAACACTCGCGCAGACTGCAGCTGGTCGAACAAATCATCAATCCGCGGTAACAGATACTTGTTCTTAATGGTCACTTCATTCAGCTGCCGATAGTCAATGCACAAGCGCAGACTACCGTCCTTCTTCTTCACGAACAACACGGGCGCACCCCAAGGGGAAAAACTAGGACGAATATACCCCTTGGCCAACAGTTCCTGCAACTGCGCCCTCAACTCCCTCAACTCAGCAGGGGCCATACGGTAGGGAGCCTTCGCCAAAGGTCCCGTACCAGGCACAACCTCGATCACGAAATCGATCTCCCGTTGGGGAGGTAATCCAGGCAACTCCTCGGGAAAAACGTCGGGAAACTCGCACACCACCGCAATGTCCTCGACATCCG
This sequence comes from Amorphophallus konjac, assembly GCA_022559845.1. Lineage (NCBI taxonomy): Eukaryota > Viridiplantae > Streptophyta > Magnoliopsida > Alismatales > Araceae > Amorphophallus > Amorphophallus konjac. The sequence goes on along the minus strand of CM040119.1, from coordinate 120,299,226 downwards.
GCTCCATTCGGTCAGACACAACCACGGACGCGAGAAAACCCTGACAACCTGAATCAAGCAATCGACGGGCTCGAATAGCAGAGATAAGGAATCGAGAAGAGGCGGAACGGATACCTTGGAAATAGAAGGTCCTCTTGCTCGGATGCTGGAAGTAGACCCTCTTCATTCCACAATCCACCACCGCTCCATGGGTCTCGAGCCAATCCATGCCTAGAATCACTTCATAATCCTGAAGCTGCAACGCATACAACCTGCCTGGCATACTCCGCCCATCGATCCAAACCGGAACTTGATCGAAGCAATACGGAGTGATCATAAAGTCACCCGAAGGCAACTCCACTACCAAATCACAGGACAACTAGGTCACCGGCTCCTCGACGCTCGACGCGAAATCCTCCGAAATAAACGAATGAGACGCGCCAGAATCAAATAAAACTCGAGCCGCACAACCCAAAATCTGAACGGTACCTTCCACGAGCTGCGATGCCACTGCCTCTGCCCTGGTTATGTGCGTGATCTGGCCCCGAGCCCTCTGCCTGCCTCCCACACTAGCTGACCTGGGTAGCGGCGGATACTGTCCCTGCTGCTGCTGCTGCTGCCTCTGCTGCTGGGGAACCTGCTGCTGCTGAGGAAACTGCTGCTGCGGCAGCCTCTGAGGACAATCGCGCGCCATATGCCCTGGCTGGTCACACCGAAAATAGATGATCGGCGCCGTGCACTGCCTGCTTGGGTGGGTCCCACCACACCGTGGACAAGGTCCTCGCGATCCACCCACTGATCCCTGACGCTGCAAAGGAATCGGCTGCTGTACACTGCCCGATGAAGCTTGCCCCTGATCCTTGGACTTCTTTTTTCGGAAATTCTTCGCGAAGAACTTCTTGACCTTCGTGCCAAAGGACGCAGATCCTGTCACCGAAGCTGCCGATGCCGGTACTCCTGAACCACCCGGCGCATGCTGGAAAGAACCTTGTTGCTGGGTAGCCGACTGCTGGCTGCGACCTGACAAGGACTGCCCTTGGCTGATCGGTCCTCGGATCCTCTGCATATCCATCTCTAACGAAGCCGCAACACGAGACGCTGTCTCTAGATCAGTGGCCCCGTTCACAATCAAATGGTGTCTCAGCTCCAGCCTCAAGCCCTGCACAAACTGCACGGTCTTCACCCTCTCATGATCCATGATGTGAGGTGCATACCGACCCAGCTCAACAAATCGGGCCCTTGTACTGCAACACGGACATGTCACCCTGCACCAGCTCCAGAAACTCCCGCATCCGCTGCGTAGCAACATAATCTGGACAGTACGTACGCTCGAAAGCACTGACGAAATCATCCCACTCGATCTGCTCAAGTGGACGAAGCTGAAAAGACGTCTTCCACTCGGAAGACCACCACCTTCGAGCCGTACCCTGCAACTGGTTGTAGGCCAACACCACTCTGTCCTCGGCAGCACTCTTCGCAGAACTGAACACCCGCTCCATCTCATCGAGCCAATCACGAGCCGCATCAGGGTCTGCCTGGCCGCTAAAGTAAGGTGGATGGAACTGCATGAAGTCCCTCACTGCTCGGCCTGGCCCACCCCTGACTGACGAGCCCTCACCGGCCTCTCCGCCGAACTGTTGAGATATAAGCTGGTATATGCCACGGAAGAAATCCTTGGCCCCCGGAACTCTCGCAGTATCCACGGCCTCGGTAGCCCCCGGTGGCGCTCTACTATGCTCCTCCTGGTCCCTCTGGACCCCCTGCTGGATCTCCTGACCTCCAGCCGACTGCCCCTGCTGAGAGCAAGAGCTCCGCCTCGGCGCCATACTCGCTCCTAAAGCACAAGACCGAAAACACGAAAACGGCAAGGTCAAAATAAACCCGCGGTGCCCGATGCCAGCGTCACCTGTACATCATTGCTGTGGACTAGTGGACCACTACAATTACGTATGATTTTTATGTAATTCCACAACCGCGCTCTGATACTAGCTTTAACGACCCGAGAATCCGATTACCGGGAAGGCCCGATAACCCGAGACTCGCACCGCCACCCACGAGCCCGAAGACTCGGAAGGGTTAAAAGGATGGTGTGGAGACTACACAAGTATCACAAATAATTGTAGAAATTAAAGAGTTATAATATTAAGCATGAAATAAATTAACATTTTACATGGTCCACAATAGAAATTAACAACAATAACAATAGTCCACGACTAGTACAGTGACAAGGAAGAAAAGTACAGCTACACGGGGCATACCCCGGCTCTGACCTCTGGCACTACCCCTGGGCACCCGCACCACGCTGCACCCCAGACGCGCTCCCCCGGGGCGGCGCCTCACCTGAAACACGGTGAAAACACGCAGGGAATGAGTCTCGGAACAAGACTCAGTAGGGATCACTCGAACCCTACCTCGTAAAACGAGAAACCACTACACTAGCGGTAGCAGAGTACCTCGGAAAAGAAAGCCCTGTACTCTACAGAACAAAGGTCCCATGGCACGCAACCCGACACCCGTGCCACGGTAAGAAGACCGAAGCTCAACGGCCAACCCGACAAAACCCGAAGGTCGGAAACATACGACTGACAGACTGCCACTCCGTACTCGACAGGAGTACCACCCACTAGAAGCACAGTCGGTAGCGTCCCCTGACGTCTTACGCCGCGCCGCAGGTGAACTGCCTGGCGTGGTAGCTCCTACCAGAGGCGTGAACACCGTACAAGTAACCATAACAAGTGACTAGCTGGGGTCACGCCCGTCGACGTGCGTCCATTGTCCCCAACCACGTGTGCACACACAGACCACGCGTCCTAGGTCTGGCCCTCTGACCGGTTTTCCCCTGGCACTGGACTCTGATGTGACGAGGGGCCCGACGGTAACCAGTCTAAAACCGTCCTCAGGGTAAGCCCGTACACCACTCCCTGGTGCGACCAGCACACGCGTACTGATAGGCTACGACTAGTGGAGGGTCACAAAGGAGTAGACTCTCGAGTCAACGGAAAACAACGTCTGAATCCGACAACGTGTGGGAATCACCCCACGCACTAGCCCCATCGCACGGTGGCCACAGTCGGAGTAAAAATGGGGTTGCCACCCTCATGGGGCAACCAGGCATGTGACGGTCCACTCTAGGGCCGTCACATGGCAGTGACGGTCTAGACGAGACCGTCACACGCACCCGGCGGTCCAACGTAAACCGTCACACGGCCTGAGGAGCGTGGGGAGTAACGCGCCTGGTCCAGCGCGTTACACGAAAGTAACGCGCCTGGGCCAGTGAGTTACTCGAAAGCGACGCGCCTGCCCTGGCACGCTACACGCACCCAGAAGCAACGCGCTTGCCCCCGCGCGTTACACGAATGCAACGCGCCTGGCTCAACGCGTTACACAGATGTTTACTGTCTGCCCTGGCGCGTTACACCCATCCCTCACACCTGGTATAACCCAGGAAGTAACGCGCTCTCCCCAGCGCGTTACACGGATGTAACGCGCTTGCCAAGGCGCGTTACTCGCGCAGACCCCCAACGGTCAAAAACCAACGGTCGGATAGCCCCTAACGACCCAACCCTGGCACGTCATAGGCAAATGGCGGTCTATCGTGAGGCCGTTACAGCCCCCGACCCCCAAAAACACTACTCAGGAATGTAACGCACCCCTCTAGGGGCGTCACAAGCATGTGACGGTCACTGGAGTGACCGTTACACACTCCCGAGCACGCTACGGCGGGAAAATCCCAAAAACTTCGACCACGCCCCCGTGCCTCCACCGGAGAGGGGGAAAACAAAGGGGAAGACCCCTGGGGACCCCTAGCATGCATCTAAGCCATCCAAACGTGAAATCGCGAGCTAAAACCATAGATCGGGCGAGCTCTCCCCAAATCATGGAAAACCCCAAACCCGCTCAATCAAGCCCCTCTCGGCCTCCCCGCGGCCTACAAACCACGGAAATGAACGGCAAGAGGCTAAGGAACGTCACCCTACCTCAATGGAGCGAATGCTCCGCCGGATCGTTCGTGAATCGTGAAAAACGCCTTAGAAAACCCTCGTCCTTCAAGCTTCCCGCGAGCACCGCACGCCCCCACGATCGCCTCGCCGCCGCCCACGTCACCGCGCCGTCGCCCCGCCGCCGTTTGCAGCTGGAGAGGGGTCCGCCGCGGTCAACCGGGAGGAAGAGAGGGAGAGGGAGAGGGTTACGATGGAGGAGGAAGGAGGAAGAAGAAGAAGAAGAAGAAGAGGGTGGGGGAGGAGAGAGAAATCGGGGGGTATTTATAGGAAATCTGGAAATTCCGGAAAATTCTGAAAAATAGAAAATTACACCCCCGCGATCCTCGGAACGCATCGATCGCAATGGTACCACTTGTGCCCAGGTGAACGGCCCGGTTCACCCGCAGCGAGCTTCCGAAGTAAAAGCCGAAACACACACCGAAAATCGGAAAACACACACGAAAAAGCCACGGAACATCTCCGGGCCTCCGAAACAACTCCGGATCGCGCCGATCCGAACACGAAAGATGTCCGAAATGAAATTTCGGGCACAACAGAGCCGGACACTCCGAAAACTAAATCCGGGACCCACGAAGAAAGGATCCGAAAGGTCCGGAATATTACATATAGAATCGAGGACATGATGTGTGGTCCTGACAGAGCCACTCATGAGTTGAACGGTCCACTCGGGGCCGCCTGTAAGAAGTACGGTCCATTACTGGCTGCATCAAATAGGGCTTAACCATGAGTTAGATTTTAGCCCAAGTGGGCTTCCGAGCTACCATAGGAAGGGTGGAACTGAACTAGAGTTCAGCCCACTGTCTACTGGTCGGCCTAGGGTCTACTGGACTGATCAAATCAGGGTTTGGCTGAAGATGGATCAAGGATAATCGGCCAAGATAAGTTGGCATAAGCCAGGTATGAACAGTCGATATTGGCCCATTCATGGGTATATGCGGTCTACCAATAGCCGCGCAAGTCTCTATTAATCTAATTCAGATTAACTCAAATAACAGAGGTTCGATTGAGTCTAAATCAAAACTAGGGGATACAATGGTTCAAGATTAAGGTTATCACAAGTATGAATCTAATAGCCTTTTTAATTATCTAGGATTTACAATTAAAATTGACATTCATTGGAAAGATGAATCAAGATCAAGCTCAAATTAAATAAATTAACAAGAATTATTTACTGTCATGAATTGCAGTTTATTAGGTGTGTTTCTAACATGCAAATAACCACTAATCTACTAACATAACATGCTGTAATGGCAATTACAATCTGATCTGTAACAGATGTGCAGTCGGTTATGGACCCTACATCCCCATGAGCGGTCATAGACTGGCTGCACACGTCCCCTCAGATCCGAAGACCTGCTGGATATGGACGGTCGGTAGTGTGCCGCATGGAGAGATGTGCGGTCTGGAACTGGCCGTAGGAAATACATGCGGTTAGGGGTAGGCCGCACGTTCCAGGGACACGAACAGATATAGAAAGCTATAAACGGCCAACATAGGGCCGCCTGTCTGGGACGTACGATCTATCGTGTGGCTGCACATGTCCAAACAGGTTGCTGCCCCTTCGCCGTTCCCGACTCCGGCGAGGTTTCTAGGGTTAATCTTAAAACACTAAATTCGCATGATATAAAGCATAGAATTTGGGGCTTTTACTACCAAAAGAAAGAGCACGAAAAACTATACAAGATACATGAATCAATTTTATGTTTACAGTCTGAAATCACAACTTAATTGAAAAGGAACAATTATAACCCTAGATGTGACATGCTTCTACTAAAACCTAAAATTCTCGCAGGATATTTGATAGAATTTAGGGCTTTCTACATCAATGGAAAGTTAACACGATGCTGCTTCTAACCATATATTATTTGTAGGGTTTGGCTTGCTATCACCTACCTGAATCGGATGAAGAATGAAGGAGAAAGAAAACCAAGGATGCCGGTACACGTAGCCACTAATCGCTCGAGATCTCCCTCGATCCAACTCCTCTGCAGCCGCCGCTGGTTCTAAACGGTTCTAGGGTTAGAGAGCTTCATTTTAATAGGTCACACACCTTCTGGAGGCTTCTATGCGCGGAGTATTCGTCGACGCAAGTCGGGTCGATGTGAACGCCGCCGCAAAGGTTGACTCGATCCAAACACCACCGAATGCATCTCCTAGGGTTAGGGTTTCGAGAGATTAAGAGAGGGTAAATGATCCTCTCATCCTGGCCTTTCATTTGTCACCGATTTGGGCTCATTTGATGGAGTATTGGGCTCGAATTTGGCGTTTCAAGGTATGGTTAACTAAGTGTTCAATTTAGGCTTAAACCACTAATCTGGCCTACTTATAGATTTTATTTGGGTTGGCCACAGAAGACAAGTTTGTTAAACGTGTTATCCTTTACAAGAATATGATTTTTCTGGATTTTTATAAAATAGTCGAAATATAACACATTCTATTTATTAAGGAATTATTCTAATTAATTTCTAATTAATTTCTAAAAGAAATCGGGGTATTACATGCCAAAAGGGGGGTGGCACCGGTTCAGGCGTTGTTGGCCACCATCGGGTGAAGAAGTCACGGTGCCACCAGATGAAGCAAGGAGGCTGTGCCACCGGCTCACTGGCCTGGGAGGGCCACCGGATCCTGTCAGCCAAACAAAGGGGGATGCCACCCGATTACGGTGCTGAGGGTGCCACCGGATCAGCACGCGCGAGGGGAGCCACTGGTTCAGCAGCACAAGGTCACCACCGGATCAGCACGCGCGAGGGGAGCCACCTGATCAACCCAAGTGGAGCCACCAGACCACGCTGCCGGGAGCACCATCGGACCTGGATGCCGGAAGTGCCACCAGATCGCACCACTGGGGGGGCCACCGGATCACGACGCCAAGAGGAGCCACCGGTTCAGCAGCACAAGGGCGCCATCGGATCAGCACGCGCGAGGGGAGCCACCGGATCAACCTAACACGGCCTCCACCGGATCAAGGCTACAAGGGGGACCGCCGGATCGTGTGACTTGAAGTTGTTGCCCAATTGGCTTAAGCATGTTCGAAGTTCATTCGGCCTTCGCTGCTGGAGGACCTCCAAGGACTTTCCCCTTTTTGGTCAAGGGTTTGATTTGCCCGTATGAGCCTGGGTTAATGCACGTGCAGTTGCCCGCAGTTGTTGACCTTGTTCAAGGATTCGAGGCTCTCGAACTCCCCGGGTGTGTTCTTTATTGCCATTGTCATGAGGTGAAATCACGGCAACGTGTCAATTCGGGGATGTCTGACTCCCTGTGGGTTAATGCGCCCTTTCGGGCGTAAGGTGTCTTCGGATGCGAATCTTCTTCGGGGATGACCCAGAAACTATCTCTTGAAGTTCTTCCATTCCCTTGGAGGCCTAGATGAGCTCTGACATCGCCTGAAGTCGTGTCTGTTCTGAACTTGTTCGAGGAGCTCCACGGACGTGAAATTTTTCACATCCACAAATGCCCCTCACCCACGGGTAGCGCGGGCGAAGGATGAGACAAGCGGTGCACGTGGGTGCACTTGCCCCTATTCACCCTCACTGGGTTTTGGTGTGTGGGACCAGCCGAGTCATGGAGACGATGATGATTCCTGATGTGAAACGACCAAGGGATGGCATCCACTAGGCTAATGCTTCTTGGACCCAATTATGCAAGCACAACCACAAGGCTAAGAAGCCTACGTAAACGGGCACTCGTATGGCGCACACACTCAACCTGGGGTGACTCAAAGATGCCGCGTTAGGGATGTGGGATGGTACCCTTGCTGGTAGAGGTCCAGCAGAGCTTAAGTTAGTCTCCCCTTGGGTATGGATGCCCAACTCAATGAGTCGGCAATGTGCCAAAGGGCACGGGTTCACTCACTCACATCCACGGTGGTCGCACAAAGGCAGTGGAGCCTTGGGACCGGGCACTCTCTCCCTTCACCGATGGCGCAAGTGAGGAATATTAAATGAACAAGCACAAATGGGAGCAAGGGCGGAGAGCTTACCTAGCCGGTTTGAAGAAACCGACTTTGGTCGGAGACGTGGGCGAGCGAGGAAGCGTGGATTCCCCGCACGCTGTGCCGGTATCGCTTCAACCTGTTTTAATGAATTACAACACTACTCCCCTAGCAAGGGGGTTAGACAAGGGTGGTGAATTAAGTGGTTACAGTCAAACACTACCTCCGGTAGGGAGGGGCTGTAAGTCGGCCAGGCGGGGTGGCGAAAAAGTTAAGCTAAAAGCGTAAATGATGAGTGATGTCGGTTCTGCCAGTTTTCTGGAACAGCTTGATAGGCAGTCGATGACGGCGCCGCCACGGGCTCCCCCGAACTCTTCTGTTGACGAAACCAGCGCCAAAACTTTCTGGGTTGGCCCAGGAGGATGCCCAAATTATTGGGAGATTTTCTGATGTCGACGGTGGCCGGGGCAGGGTCGGGACCAGACTCGTTCTGCTCTGGTTCTGACTATCACAGAACTGCTGCTGCTGGAAGAAGAGGTCGCCACGAATAGTCCCAAGGTCCGATGGGTACGGGACTAGAACCGATACGACCGTGGACGGCTCCTCTTCGATCGGAGACTAACGGCGTTGTCGGAGAAGGTCGGAGTAGATCATGAGACCTAGAATGATGAGGGGGGTTGGATCTGGCTCAGGGGAACTGACATGTGCACTCTGAGGGAAAAATTCGGAACTTTGTTCTCCGTAGTCCGAATGGTGCTCTATTTCTTGGAGATGACAGGGGACGTGCAGGAGAAGACTTCAGCCAAAGAATCACGTCCAAAGTCACACCGGGGCGGCCGTGGTTGCGTCTGCACTCGGGCTCACGTTCCCTGCTGGAGTCGATTTGCGTAGTCGAGGGAGAACTGCTCTCACGGACTACCCAGGACTTGGATGACGATGAAACCACCTCGCCTGGAAAGCTGATTCGAAGATCTTTCTAGCAATATAGGATACTCCTCCAGAAGATGCTCGGTGAAGATGTGGCAGCCTCTGTAACTTCGTAGTATTCTGTTGCTACAGGTTCCCGGCTGGTAATAGGGGAATAGAGGGGAAGAATGGAGGGTTTAGGAGGAGCTAATGGTGGGAGATGGACTCGGGAATGCTTCCTGGTTGAGAGAGGGGCCAGGGGGGATGACCCAGGGTGTGGGGGCTGCTAGGTCGAAGCTAGCGGGAGGGGAAGAGGGAGCTGCAGACAGAGGTGGAGGGGAGAGAGGGGAAGGGCACAGATTGGCTAGTGGAGGGAGATGAGAGTTTTAAATTGGGATTACTGGTGGGGGGGGGGTTAATTCTTATCTTGGGGATGGAAAGAGGTGCCTTGGGAAGGTGAAGGGTTGCTTGGGAAGATGTGTTCTACCTTGGGAGATGGAGGAGGTGTATGGGGAATGCCAAGGGGTGCTTGGGAGAATGGGTGGGATTAAATGGGATAATTATTGCTTCTAGGGAGATGAAGAGGTGGGATGAGATGGCAAGTGAGGAGTGGATGAGGTGGCCAACTAGGGTTGAGGTGGAGGATGAGGTGGACAGTGGGGAGGAGAGAGAAAGTGGCACAGGTAGGAGAGAGAGAGAGGGAAGAGAGAGAGAGGTGGGGATAGGAGGGGGAGGTTCTCACTCCACTCTAATGGCTTCTCATCAAAAGAAATGAAATATCTGGAACTCCAATAATTCAATTTTTTTCATACTTCATTGACCTCAAATGGAGAGAATGGGGTCCTATATATAGGGATCCCATAATTTATAATAAGTCTCTGACTTGTGGACTAATGGCAATAAACCAAGGGGGAAGGGGGCGCCCTTGGGCCTAGCCCACAGAATTGGGCCCATTAACCAACTTAATCAGCCAAATGACACATAACTTAGGTAAATGACTCTCTAACCTAGGTACTGGACTCAAATAAAAGAAAAATTACAATGATTTGACTCAAATAAAAGTACATATGACTCAAAATAAACGACTAGATCATGCCGGACACCTCCGGGGTGAAGAGATGAGCTATGAGTGCCGGGACGGATGGTGATGACCCCATCATACTCTTGGGGTGCGGAGAACTCGACTCCGTCAAGTAAGAGTCCTTCCCTCCCGGGAGGGTGTAGTAGTGGTGCTGCCCACAAGTCTTTCGAAGGAAGCCGATCCTTCTACCTTGCAAGGTAGCGCTCACACACCTTGCTCCGGGTGATGGTAACCTATTCATCCAATATTCTCTCAAGTTGCTTACGTCGGGCTCTCCAAGCTGACGGTGCTCTCATGGGGGGTGTGCTCTCTCAACGGAGGAAGTGGGCTTGATATCCTCACTGGGTGCCACCATGGGACCCTTGTGTGGCACAAGGCTGACCACATTGAAATTGAGCTAACTCCGTACCCCTCGAGGAGGTCTAACTCATGAGCATTGGTGCCAATGCACCTCAAAACCTCGAAGGGACAAATCCCACGAAACCTCAGTCTTGAGTTGGCCCTATGTGAGAGCCTATCATTGCTCACCATCCCGGAATCACCTATTTGGATTTCTTGGTGGCGCCGGTGTGAGTCAGCCTCCCTTTTGTAAACTTCATGGCTCTTGTTGATGTGCTTGCAAAGGTTGAATGCTGACCTTCTAGTGGTTATTGGTGGACCTGGGCAACCAAAAGTGGACCTAGCAAGCTTATGCATTCTATTAAGGTGGATGAAGACTGGGGGACCGGGGCACCCAAACTTGGCCCTATCATGCATGAGTTCTCTACTCAAGGTTGGAGGACCAGGGCATCCATAGGTGACTCTATCATGCATGAATGCAAATGTCGGAGGGCCAGGGCACCCATGTAGGTACCTATCATGCACTAGATTAATGGTGTTGGGGATGATGAATAGGGGAGGACCTTTATACCTGAATATGAACCACTCATGTTTCCAACTTGACATGTGGGTGTCATGAATGAAAAGACTCGACTTACTAATCATGTTAAGTGGTGGGAGGTGCCAAGACATAGGCATTCCTACTCCAAAGATGATTTCTATGTGAAGGGTTGTGGGATGACCTTTGAACTTCCATTTGAAAGGATCGAAAGGATCTAAGAAGGTGGATAGCACAGAGTGAGACACTTCCTTAATCCCTATGCGTATATTGCCCAAAATCATGGCTCCCATGGTGTAACCCATGTCTAGGAAGGGGTGGACTTGGTCTAACATGGTGGGTTTGGGTTGGGAAAGGTGGGTGGTGAGTAAGGTGGGTGGGTCACATGGGTTCCTTGGCTCCCTTTGGAAGGGATCAAAGAGGTCATGGAATGGGTTTCCAAGGGAGAGCTCTATGTCCTCAAAAGGTGGGGGATCATCCTCCTCTAATGAAACAATTGGGACAAAGTCTTTGGTGAGTGGGTCGGCCATGAGGGGATGGCTTGGCTTCCTACCCGAGATAAGAAGCTCCAAATTGTGGAGAAGGTCGGGCTCATCGGGTGTGGGGAGGAATAATAGATGGTCGCTAGTGTAGCAACCAATGGTGCAAATTGAGGTGATAGACCCGACACAAAGGTGTAGGAGGTCAAGGCTCCTGGATTGGTTGGTCACTGTGGCCAACATGCTCATGAACTCTATTTACCATGTTAAGCCCTTAAGAAGATCCCCTAAGGTCTCCACTTGGTAGGATGATTGGATGGTGGTGCGATAGGAGGAGAAGGATACTATGGGGAGGTTTAGCTCCATAGGAGGGCAAACATGGGTTGTGATCTCTCTCATTGGGCTCTCCCTTAGCCAAATAACAAGGGGTTCTCCTAAGATGAACTCAGCCCCAACTAGGGAGGGTGGTGTAGGGTGAAGACCAACGTGCAATGCTTTTCTTTCAACTTGGACATGGGTGGTCTCCATGGGGAGAATAGGGTCCGGAGTGTTCACCACTATGGGGTCGGGTATGTGTTCCTCTACCAAGGAGGTGTGAGGGTCTTTTGGGGGTGGGGTGATGAGGGTTGATGTATTGTGCAACCAGGGTGGAGGGTAAAGGGAAACTTGGTTTGGGATTGGTAGGGGAAGTAGTGGAGGCCTAGGTTGGGGTAGGATTGGAGTTGGGAGGGGGAGATGGGTTGGGTGAGGAGGCTTGGGTGGATTGGTCTCGGTGTGGGTATCCATTATGGGGGAAGGTGGAGGGGTGGAGGCCAATTGGTTTTGGGTATGGGTTAGATAAGGGGGTGTGGGTTTGGGGGTGGCGGCCTTCATGGGGGGAATCGGGTCGACCCGGGGTCTCTTGCCCTTGGGATCGGCCGGTTGTGGAGGAGTGAGGGTGGGGGCCAATTTGGTTTGAATGGTGGAGGTTGGGTGGCAAAGTGTAGAGGTGTTGATTGGAGTTGGAAGTGGTGGGTGTTGTGGAGGTTGGGAGATGTAGAGGGCCTTTATGGCGGCCTTGAACTGGCCGGCGAGAATGGAGGAGTGGTAGTGCTCCTCGGGCTATGGGTCTTTGAGTAGGAGGAGGAGGAACGTTTGGGGAGGTAGATCTTCCTAAGTTCTACCTTCATCTCTTCCCATGAGTGAATAGGTTCTTGTCTCCTAACATCCCTTAAGCCTACTATGTTCTGCCACTTTTCCTTGGCTTGACCGCGAAGTCGCCCCTTGGCAACGCGGACTCTCGCGGGTTCATATACCATAGTCCTATCAAAGTACTTTTCCATGGTAGCCTCCCACCTAAGATAATCACTAGAACGTGATCCGTCAAAGGTAATGTCCTCATCTAGAATGATGTCCAAGGGTGGAGGACTGATCGGACCCTTGTGGAGGGCCGAATTGTATGGGCTTGACCCAAGAAAGGTAGCCATGCTAGCGGTTGATGCATGGGTGATAAATGCAATGGCCCTAGGATAAGACTTAGTAGAGATAAGTCTAGAACTTGCTCTAATTCCACTTGATGTGAAACGACCTAGGGATGGCATCTACTAGGCCAATGCTTCTTGGACCCAATTATGCAAGCACAACCACAAGGCTAAGAAGCCTACGTAAACATGCACTCGTATGGCACGCACACTCAACCTGGGGTGACTCAGGGATGCCGAGTCAGAGATGTGGGACGGGACCCTTGCTGGTAGAGGGCTAGTAGAGCTTAAGTTAGTCTCCCCTTGGGTACGGATGCCCAACTCAATGAGTCGGCAATGTGCCAAAGGGCACGGGTTCACTCACTCACATCCACGGTGGTCGCACAAAGGCAAGCCTTGGGACCGGGAGCTCTCTCCCTTCACCGATGGTGCAAGTGAGGAATATTAAATGAACAAGCACAAATGGGAGTAAGGGCAGAGCGCTTACCTAGCCGGTTTGAAGAAACTGACTCTGGTCGGAGACGTGGGCGAGCGAGGAAGCGTGGATTCCCCGCACGCTGCGCCGGTGTCACTTCAACCTATTTTATTGAATTACAACACTACTCCCATAGCAAGGGGATTGGACAAGGGGTGGGTAATTAAGTGGTTATAGTCAAACACTACCTCCCGTAGGGAGGGGCTATAAGCTGGTCAGACGGGGTGGGGAAAAAGTTAAGCTAGAAGCGTAAATGATGAGTGATGCCGGTTCTGCCAGCTTTCTAGAACAGCTTGATAGGTAGTCGATGACGGTGCCGCCACGGGCTCCCCCGAACTCTGCTGTTGACGAAACCAACTCCAAAACTTCCTGGGTTGGCGCATGAGGATGCCCAAAATGATTGTGAGATTTTCTGATGTCGACGGTGGCCGGGGCAGGGTTGGGACCAGACCCGTTCCGCTCTGGTTCTGACTGTCCCAGAACTGCTACTGCTAGAAGAAGAGGCCGCCACGAACAGTCCCCAGGTCTAATGGGGGCGGGACCAGAACCGATATGACCGTGGACGGCTCCTCTTCGATCGGAGACGAACGACGTTGTCGGAGAAGGTCAGAGTAGATCACGAGATCCAGAATGATGAGGGGGGGGGGTCGGATCTGGCTCAGGGGAACTGACCTGCGCACTCCGAGGGAAAAATTCGGAACTTTGTGCTCCGGAGTCCGAATGGTGCTCTATTTCTTGGAGATGACGGGGGACGTGGAAGAGAAGACTTCAGCCAAAGAATCACGTCCAAAGTCACACCGGGGCAGCTGTGGTCGCGTCTGCACTCGGGCTCAGGTTCCCTGCTGGAGTCGATTTGCGCAGTCGAGGGAGAACTGCTCTCATGGACTACCCAGGACTTGGATGACGACGAAACCACGTCGCCTGGAAAGCTGATTTGAAGATCTTTCTAGAAATATAAGATACTCCTCCAGAAGATGCTCGGTGAAGATGTGGCAGCCTCTGCAACTTCGTAGTATTCTGCTGCTAGAGGTTCTAGGCTGGTAGTAGGGGAATAGAGGCGAGGAATGAATGGTTTAAGAGAAGATAATGGTGGGAGATGGACACGGGAATGCTTCCTGGTTGAGAGAGGGGCCAGTGGGGGACGACCCAGGGTGTGGGAGGGGGTGTGGGGGATGTTGGGTCGAAGCTAGCAGGAGGGGAAGAGGGAGCTGCGGCCAGAGGTGGAGGGGAGAGAGGGGAAGGGCACAGATTGGCTAGTGGAGGGAGATGAGAGTTTTAAATTGGGATTAATGGTGGGGGGGTTAATTCTGGTCTTGTGGATAGAAAGAGGTGCCTTGGGAATGTGAAGGGTTGCTTGGGAAGAGGTGTTCTACCTTGGGAGATAGAGGAGGTGTATGGGGAATGCCAAGGGGTGCTTGGGAGAATGGGTGGGATTAAATGGGATAATTATTGCTTCTAGGGAGATGAAGAGGTGGGATGAGATGGCAAGTGAGGAGTGGATGAGGTGGCCAACTAGGGTTGAGGTGGAGGATGAGGTGGACAGTGGGGAGGAGAGAGAAAGTGGCACAGGTAGGAGAGAGAGAGAGGGAAGAGAGAGAGAGGTGGGGATAGGAGGGGGAGGTTCTCACTCCACTCTAATGGCTTCTCATCAAAAGAAATGAAATTTCTGGAACTCCAATAATTCAATTTTTTTCATACTTCATTGACCTCAAATGGAGAGAATGGGGTCCTATATATAGGGATCCCATAATTTATAATAAGTCTCTGACTTGTGGACTAATGGCAATAAACTAAGGGGGAAGGGGGCGCCCTTGGGCCTAGCCCACAGAATTGGGCCCATTAACCAACTTAATCAGCCAAATGACACATAACTTAGGTAAATGACTCTCTAACCTAGGTACTGGACTCAAATAAAAGAAAAATTACAATGATTTGACTCAAATAAAAGTACATATGACTCAAAATAAACGACTAGATCATGCCGGACACCTCCGGGGTGAAGAGACGAGCTATGAGTGCCGGGACGGATGGTGATGACCCCATCAATTCCGCCTCATCAAACATGTATTTGTACATATACGCATATACACACACACATATATATATACATATATGTATATATATGTATATATAATACTCTAACTCTCTCTTTTTTTTAAAATCTCTCTTCTCCTTTTTAAATCCCTTTTTTATTCTCTTTTTTATTCTTCTTCTTTTTAAGTCGCTCCAGAGTGTGGCCAGAGGAGGTTGAGTGTCCACAAACAATCTGTCGGGGTGAGCCTGTTAAGGACCCACGTAAGCGTGCAGGAGAGTGCTCGCCCTTTCAGAGAAAGGACGAGGGGACCACTCCCCCATGCCGCAACGGGAGATCCAAGTCGAAAGGTGTAGTTCGACCCTAACGGGATGGAGAGAAGAGTTTGTTCATTAAACTGATCCAGACGGGAGGTCCGAAACAGGAGAGGTTTGTTCTCCACCCCAAAGGGACGGAGAGAAGAGTTTGTTCGTCAAAATGATCCGGACGGGAGGTCTGTGTCAGGAGAGGTTTGTTCTCCACCCCAAAGGGACGGAGAGAAGAGTTTGTTCGTCAAAATGATCCAGGCGAGAGGTCCGAATCAAGAGAGGTTTGTTCCCCACCCCAAAGGGACGGAGAGAAGAGTTTGTTCGTCAAAATGATCCGGACGGGAGGTCCGAATCAGGAGAGGTTTGTTCTCCACCCTAAAGGGATGGAGAGAACAGTTTGTTTACCAAAATGAACCTGATGGGAGGTCCGAATCAAGAGAGGTTTGTTACCCACCCCAAAGTGACAGAGAGAAGAGTTTGTTTATCAAAATGATCCAGACGGGAGGTCCGAATCAGGTGAGGTTTGTCGGGGCCAGCAGAAAGTGTCAGAGACCAACACGGTTTCTGTCTCTTTGGGTGTTCGTCAACACAGGGTCAATGTCAATGCAAGGAAAGGGTTTATTCTCTCTTCCTGGCTCTGGACAGAAGGTCCGAGTCCGGTGTGTGTTTGTCGGGGCCGACCAAGTGTCGGAGGCTAACACGGTCTCTTCGTCTCTTTGTAGATTCGTCGACACAAGGTTAGTGTCAACGCAAGAAAATGGTTTACTCTCTCTTCCTGGCTCTGGACAGAAGGTCCGAGTCAGGTGTGTGATTGTTGGTGCTGGCAAAGTGTTGGAGACCAACACGGTTTCTTCGTCTCTTTGTGGATTCATCGACACAGGGTTAGTGTCAACACAAGGAAAGGGTTTATTCTCTCTTCATCTCTCTGGACGAAAGGTCCGGGTCAGGTGTCTGTTTGTTGGTGCCGGCAAAGTGTCGGAGACCAACATGGTTTCTTCATCACTTTGTGGATTCGTCAACACAGGGTTAGTGTCAACGCAAGGAAAGGGTTTATTCTCTATTCCTACGTCTGGACGAAAGGTCCGAGTCAGGTGTCTGTTTATCGGTGCCGGCAGAGTGTCGGAGACCAACATGGTTTCTTCGTCTCTTTATGGATTCATCAACATAGGGTTAGTGTCAACGCAAGGAAAGGGTTTATTCTCTCTTCCTGGCTCTGGACAGAAGGTCCGAGTCAGGTGCGTGATTGTTGGTGCTGCCAAAGTGTCGGAGACCAACACGGTTTCTTCGTGTCTTTGTGGATTCGTCGACACAGGGTTAGTGTCAACGCAAGGAAATGGTTTATTCTCTCTTCCTCTCTCCGGATGAAAGGTCCAGATCAGGTGTCTGTTTGTCGATGCCGGCAAAGTGTCAGAGACCAACACGATTTGTTTGTCTCTTTATGGATTCATCAAGACAGGGTTAGTGTCAACGCAAGGAAAGGGTTTATTCTCTCTTCCTAGCTCTAGACGAAAGGTCCGGGTCAGTTGTCTATTTGTCGGTGTCGGCAAAGTGTGGGAGACCAACACGGTTTCTTCGTCTCTTTGTGGATTCATCAACACATGGTTAGTGTCAATGCAATGAAAGGGTTTATTCTCTCTTCCTGGCTCTAGATGAAAGGTCTGGGTCAGGTGTCTATTTGTCGGTGCTGGCAAAGTGTCGGAGACCAACACGATTTTTTCATCTTTTTGTGTACCTTCACTACCACAGGGATGTCACCGCAGCAAGTCAGAGTCTCACTCCTTTGTGCCTTAAACGGGCTTCTGGGGTCAGACACCTTTAAAATTTTCTGTCGGCCTGGGGCGCCGATGGCGAAGAAATCTCAGATCGCGCGCCAATAATTATGAGTTATCAAGCTGAGCATCGGCACTAAGTGTAGAAACCTGATAATTAAAAATGAGAAATAAATTATTCAATTTCATTATGTAATTAAAATTTTCATGAAATAATTAAATCACATTTTTTAAGCTAGTTTATTGAATTTACTTGAATTAACTAGAAGTAAATAGATATTAAATACTTTAAACCTTAGATAAATCATAGAAAGCCCAATAAAAATCCATATAATGGACTAGGATCATAATTGGCCCATTGGATAATCCATAATGGACTGGATTAATAGATTAAAGGATTTATTAAAGGTTAAATTGACCTAAATTTGTAACATGTGTTTAATATATAATTTAAGGGATTAAAATAACCCCTTTTCTAAAAGATTGACTCAAGAATCAACCCTTACCTAACAGCCCACCTTAGACCAGCCGTTTTTACATTATTTTCACACCTAAGATGGGCTAGATTAAGAAGAGAAATGGTATTTTTCTTTTAATTCAGACTTAATGGGTTTGGTGGAATTAGGTGAGGAATCTTGACAAATTTGGCTAAGTTTTTGCTATAAATAGAACCCCATTGACTCTCAAACCATCCTTGGAGGTTAAGTATACACTACTGCGAAGATTGGTGGAGATTTGAAGGAAGATTTGGAAGATCAAAGGGTTTTCTTATATTTGGAGATATTTCTTTATATCCGTCTAAAGGTAGGTGTCTCTTAGGCTAAACTCTAATTAAGTCATGCCATCTTGTTCATTTTTCTGTCCTCTTTCCATTGATAGCTCATTTATTAAATTCAGTTATGAAATGAGCAAGTTATGGTCATTTTATTGGAAGGGTATTCCCATTTTTTCATCAGGTCCAGAACGTACTATACCTCATTAGCGCGTTCTGAATGCGCTGGCCCGACATAGCGCGTTCATACATAGTATTTTCCCGCCCTTCGGGGGTCAAACTGATAATTTTCTGGTAGCGCGTTCATGAAATTAGAAGACCATGAAAAAAAAAATTAAAGTATAGATATTTCCCAGAACGCGCTACCCTCGGGTTAAAAAATAATAATAATAAATATTATTTTTGGATATAAAAAATTTATATATATATCAAACGCGGCTCGGCTCGACTCGGCTCGACTCAGCTCGGCTCAAATAAATAAATAAATAAATATATATATATTGCTAGTTTTGTATCCACACACAACTCGAGCCCACATCCTATGCCCCTGAGGTCCTGACCCAAGGGTGAGCTCTCCAACATATAAAGCCAAGGAAGTTTTTGTAACTTCCAATGTGGGACTAAACTTAAGCCACTATCCAATAGGAACTATATCACTTGGAAATCCACATTAATTGTATGTATATAGTCACCAAAAGTAAGAAAAGGTAATATTAGCATGTTTTGATTCTTACAGCATGTTAAAAATTATTTTGTAGATTAAAATTATTTTTACATGTAAAAATCTAATTATAACCATATTAGTAAATTATAACCATATTAGTAAATTAATGCATGAAAAATATTTCCAACATATTAAAAATGAATTCTAACATGATAAACTTATTTTCTACATACTGAGATGTACAAACTATTTCCATCATGTTAAAATCTATTTAAAGCTATTTTTTGTGCATGCTAAACCTAATTTCCTATTAAATAATTAGTAAAATGATGCATGAAAATTACTTCTAGCATGTTAAAATTACTTCCAGCATGATCAAATTATTTTTGGCATGTTAGAATTATTTTTAGCATGTTAAAATTATTTCAGTATATTAAAACTATTTTTTTAGTATGATAATTCTATTTTCCTATCAAATAATTAGCAAAAAAATATATAAAAATGATTTTTAGCATGATAAAATTTATGTTGTTATCAGAGAATTTCTGTAATCAGCATGGTAAACTTATCTTATCATTCTATCAGTAAGTTAATGTATGAGAATTATTTTAGCATGTTAAGTATTAATTTTAGCATGTTAAATATTAATTTCTAGGATGTTAAAAATTAAATCCAGCATGAAAATTTTATTTTTATCATCTTATCAGTAAAGTAACATATGAAAATCATTGTCAGCATGTTAAGATTATTTTTAGCGAGTTAGAGTTATTTTTAACATAAAATTCTTTTATCTTATCATATGGTTAATTAATGTATGATTAAATACTAATATCTAAACTCACGATTGTAATTCATAAAGCATATATTTTCATAAATAAAACTTTATATTTTATGATTACGAGATTAAGCTAAGATATTTAAAAAAAATTCTAATAAAATTACTATCTTAAATTTTCTTCCTACTTACCGTTCATTTTTGAACTCCACGACTTAATGTCGTTAAACATGATGCCTTAAATTGTTATCTACTTTTCTTGCAACTTCTGAAATTTGGTCAAATATGTGCTTATTACAAACAGCATTTTCTTAAAAATCATTGGCCATATACATTAAAGTGAATGTCTAAACGTATTTGGGATCTTCGGATCCATATGACTCAATGCCTGGCATTAATGGGGCCCGGTCTGGTCCTGGGCGGAGCGCCCGAAAGTACTTGTGCCCATGTGAGTTGATTGACCAACGGTGTGGCATTGCATCAAAGTGCATGATAGATTTACTTGATACGATATTCCACTATTCGTACTTGTTTACTTGTTACTTGTTTACTTGAAAATTACATGAATTACTTGACTTGCGTGAAAATGGCCAATTACATGAAATTCTTTACTTGTTCAATGTCATTACTTGGAAATTCATCTTGATATCATATTATCTCAATTACTTGGAAATTCCATTCATGTTTATACACTTCCCAATACAAGTTAGAAAATTATTTAAATTGTTAATACTTAAAGATTGCCTGGTTCATAGAGATATAAAAACCTACTGAGCTTTTTAGCTCACCCTACGTTTTGGTTAATTGTTGCAGGAAATGAAAATGAATAAGGGAATGGACAAGAGTGAGAGAGTGATTTTCCTTTTTACCTAGGTTTATGTAGATCATTAATATTTTTACAAGAATGATGTACTTTGGGATTGGAAGTTTGTAATTACCTTTATGGCTTATGAATTAGTGATGTAAACTTCATTTTGATGGAATAAAAGTATTATTTTCTCATTCATTTCTGACTTTAGAAATAAAATTATACATGCTCTGATCGACACGATTGTTTATGACTCGTCGCGCCCTCGATATTCCGCGTCCGGGCGTGACAGTCTTGTGGTATCAGAGCCTAGGTTACATAAAATCCTAGGTTTCACAATTATAGGTTCATTCTTAAAACATAGTTTTCCCTCAAACATAGGTTCTAGATCAATATCTAGAAATTTGATAGATCTTGAACTTTCCCGATAAGATTTGGGTAGAAACACGGGATAAGTTTTAAGAAAAAGGGAATTATCAAGAAATAAATACCAAAATAAAAATAATAAACCTTGGAATTATGGTTTCAGGCTAATTCTCGCAAATGGCCGCCGAGAGAGCTCAATGGCGCGAGATGCAGTGCACTGTTCAAGGCTTAACCCAAGCCCTCCAACAGGTTGCTCAGGGAGGAGCAAACCGAGGAGCCAGAGATTTGCATAGGAATTTCCGAAGCATGAACCCTCCCAAGTTTGTTGGATCTACGGATCCGGATGAAGCCGAACACTTGATTAAGGAGATCGAGAGGATATTCCGAGTCATGCAATGCGCTGACGAGGAGAAGGTCCTACTCGCTACTTTCCAACTGGAAAGGGATGCACGTGCCTGGTGGGAATCGGTCGAAGCAACTTTACCGCACGACCAAATTCTATGGGAAGAGTTCGTAGAACACTTCAGTAGTAAATACTTCTCCGATTGAATACAAGAAAGGAATGCCGCCGAGTTTGCCGCTTTGAAGCAAAGGGGTTTATCAGTTGCGGAATATGAAGCTCAATTTTCAAGGTTATCTCGGTACGCTCCACATCTCGAGGGTACTGATAAAATGAAGACACAGAGATTTCTTAACGGTCTTAAGCCTCAATATATTACTCAACTGGCCCCGATGGATATCCAAATTTATTCTGATGCGGTACGGATAGCACAACTCCTAGAAGATGCAACGGAGTTATCGGATTGCATCCGAGGAAGGGAAGTCAAGAGAGAGCAAGTTACTCGGTCTGGAAGGTTCAAACCTTCCTTCGAGAAGAAAAGGCCCAATGATGGGCGTAACTTCATCAAGGAAGGGCGTAATTTCAACAAAGGTGGACGTAATTTTCATGGGGACAAGAAGCCGAGGACATTCGACAAGTAAATTGTCCCTATATCGGCAACATTAAAGGAATTATGCAAATACTGCGAGAAGCCCGGACATAAAGCCGAGGAATGTTGGAGAAAGCTCGGTGCATGTCTTCGATGCGGGAGTCGGGAGCAAAGGATCCCGAATTGCCCTCTTCTCAACGAGCAAGCTCCATCACCGGTAAAGCTTCCTATTATTGCCAAGAAGCTAGGAAGACTTCAAGCCCTTATGGGTATGGAACCTACCGAGGAAGGAGGCATCATGGAAGGTACTCTTTTCATATACGCCAAGCCTGCCTCTGTCTTATTTGACACCGGAGCTATGCA
This sequence comes from Amorphophallus konjac, assembly GCA_022559845.1. Lineage (NCBI taxonomy): Eukaryota > Viridiplantae > Streptophyta > Magnoliopsida > Alismatales > Araceae > Amorphophallus > Amorphophallus konjac. Next base: position 120,277,251 of record CM040119.1, on the reverse strand, counting down.
TTCATTTATATCTAGAAGATTTGCTGGTCTTTTACCTATGAAGCCTGTTCCGTTAGATTCTACACTCACTATCACTACCCCTATTGGAACGGGAATGGAGATTAAACACTTCTATCCTGATAGTGAAATTCTAATTAGTGGTTATAACTTACCCGCTGATTTGGTATGCATGGAGATGGAAGGATATGATGTTATTTTAGGTGCCGACTGGCTATCTACACATGGAGCTAGTGTCAATTGCAAGTTGGGTATGGTAACTTTTATGGGTTACCCCGACCTTCTATTTTCTGGCATCAAGCATTCTAGACACATATCTCTCATTTTGGCCCTTAAAGCCAAGAAATTATTAAGAAAGAGTTGTGTCGGTTTCTTAGTTTCTATCACTATGACCGAGCACACAAAACCCGTTCTAAAGAACATTCCTATCGTTCGGGATTATTCTGATGTATTTCCAGACGAGTTGCCTGGTATTCCTCCCGAGAGAGAAATGGTTTTTCTATTGATTTAATTCCGGGAGCGGCACCAATTTCTAAAGCTCCATATCGGATGTCTGCCATGGAAATGAAAGAATTAAAGGATCAATTATTGGAATTACTGGAGAAGGGGTTTATCCGACCAAGTACTTCACCTTGGGGAGCCCCGGTCCTCTTTGTTAAAAAGAAAGATGGTTCGATGAGACTATGTGTTGATTATCGGTAATTGAATCAACTCACCATCAAGAATAAATATCCATTGCCGAGAATTGATGAATTATTCGACCAGATTTCTGGAGCGCGATATTTCTCAAAGATCGATCTTCGATCTGGTTATCATCAATTAAAGATCAAAGAAAGTGATATTCACAAGACTACATTCCAGAGTAGGTATGGACATTACGAGTTCACCGTTATGCCTTTTGGCTTAACAAATGCGCCTGCTGTATTCATGCAATTAATGAATAGCGTATTCAGGCCATACCTCGATCAATTTGTGGTTGTCTTCATTGACGACATTTTGATCTACTCCAAGTCAAAGGAAGAACATGAGGAACATCTTAAGAAGGCCCTTCAATTATTAAGAGATCACAAGCTTTATGCCAAATTAAGCAAGTGTGATTTCTGGTTGGAGGAAGTTTCTTTTCTCGGTCACATAATTTCCCGGAACGGTATCGCCGTCGATCCTTCAAAGGTCGAGGCCGTAAAGAACTGGGAAAGACCTACTAGTGTGACGAAAATCCGAAGCTTCTTGGGATTGGCTGGATATTATCGAAGATTTGTCAAGGATTTCTCAAAGATCGCAGTATCTTTAACAAGATTGACAAGGAAAGAGAATCCTTTTATATGGTCTGAGGAATACGAGAAAAGCTTTCAAACTTTAAAGGATTATCTGACGACTGCTCCTATTCTCACATTACCTACGGAAGGAGGAGGATTCGAAGTGTATGCTGATACATTTGGAATTGGCCTAGGTTGCGTATTAATGCAACACGGTAAGGTCATAGCTTATTCTTCACGGTAATTGAAGAAACACGAGGAAAATTATCCCGTACATGACCTAGAACTGGCACCTGTGGTCTTTGCTTTAAAGATCTGGCGACATTATCTCTATGGCGAAGCCTTTACGGTGTATTCTGATCACAAGAGTCTCAAATATTAATTCTCTCAAAAGGAGCTCAATATGAGACAAAGACGGTGGTTAGAATATTTAAAGGATTTCGACTTCTCTATACAATATCACTCAGGAAAAGGTAATGCCGTAGCTGATGCACTTAGCCGAAAACCAATGGCTTTATTATCGAGCATGATAGTTAAAGAATGGCATCTACTTGAAGAAATGGCCAACTTAAACCTCAATATGGAGGAGGAGAAAGGCGGAGTCTTTATTGCAAATATTCGACTCTAAACCGAGTTACTCTCGAAAATCAAGGAACGGCAAATTGATGATCCGTTGATCGTGGAAATTAAAGACAAATTAGATCAACGACCGGATTTCCTTCTGGCTGATGATGGAAGGCTATTATTCAAAGGAAGAACTTGTATATCCGATTGTTCTACTATCAAGGGTAAAATCATAGAGGAAGCACATCGGTCAAGGTACACTATTCACCCCGGTGCTATAAAAATGTACCAAGACCTCAAGAGAACATTCTGGTGACCTAATATGAAGAGAGAGGTAGCCGAGTTCGTAAGTCGATGTTTGATTTGTCAACAAGTCAAGGCCGAACACCTCAAATCGGCTGGCAAGCTCAAGCCTCTCGAAATACCGGAATGGAAATGGGATAGTATCAGTATGGACTTCAGTGTTAGATTATCGAAAACCCGAAGTGGTTTTGATGCTATATGGGTAATTTTGGACCGGTTAACCAAGTCCGCTCACTTTTAACCTATCAAGACTAGATGGACCGTGGATGTTCTAGCCGCTTTATATATCAACGAGATCGTAAGGCTGCATGGTATTCCAATCTCTATTATTTCGGATCGAGATCCGAGATTCACCTCTCATTTCTGGAAGGGTTTACAATCATCTATTGGTACTAGACTAAGGTTTAGTACGGTTTTTCACCCTCAGACGGATGGATAAACCGAGAGGACGAATCAAATTATTGAAGATATGTTGAGAACCTGCATGATTGACTTCGGTGGTAGTTGGCATGAACACTTACCGCTGACTGAGTTCGCTTATAACAATAGCTATCAGTTGAGTATTCAAATGGCACCATTCGAAACACTTTATGGCCGAAGTTGTAGATCGCCTCTATGCTGGAGCGAGGTTGGTGACAAGGGATTGCTTGGTCCCGATATTATACAAGACACAACCGACAAATTCCAGTTAATACAAGAAAGGCTAAAGGTCGCCCAATCAAGGCAAAAGAGCTATGCCGACAATCGGAGGAGAGACCTTGAATTCCAAGTGGGGGAGCATGTCTTCTTAAAGATCTCACCCACCCGTGGAATTAGAAGATTCGGCATCACATGAAAGCTAAGTCTGAGATTTATCGGCCCTTTCGAGATTCTGGAGAGAATCGGCGAGGTAGCATACAAGTTGGCCTTACCTCCTCAACTGGCCGGTGTACACGACGTATTCCATGTATCCATGCTAAGGAAATACGTCTATGATCCTTCACATGTGATTCAATTTGAAGAATTGAAACTCCAAAAGGACTTATCTTATGAAGAAAGACCGATTAAGATACTGGATCGGAAATTACACCAACTGAGAAATCGGGCCAAACCGATGGTGAAAGTCCAATGGAGCAAGCGTGGATTCGAGAAAGCAACCTGGGAATTGGAAGAATCCATCAAGAAGAAATACCCGGATTTAATCTCAGGTTAGAATTTCGACCTTTCTACTCGAATTTTTGAATTTTAGTTGTATAATATGAATTTGGAGGACCAAATTCTTTTAAGTGGGGGATGATGTAGAAACCTGATAATTAAAAATGAGAAATAATTTTTTTAATTTCATTATGTAATTAAAATTTTCATGAAATAATTAAATTACATTTTTAAAGCTAGTTTATTGAATTTACTTGAATTAACTAGAAGTAAATAGATATTAAATACTTTAAACCTTAGATAAATCATAGAAAGTCCAATAAAAGTCCATATAATAGACTAGGATCACAATTGGCCTATTGGATAATCCATAATGGACTGGATTAATAGATTAAAGGATTTAGTAAAGGTTAAATTGACCTAAATTCGTAACATGTGTTTAATATGTAATTTAAGGGATTAAAATAACCCCTTTTCTAGAAGATTGACTCAAGAATCAACCCTTACCTAACAGCCCACCTTAGACCAGCCGTTTTTACGTTATTTTCACACCTAAGATGGGCTAGATTAAGAAGAGAAATGACATTTTTCTTCTAATTCGGACTTAATGGGTTTGGTGGAATTAGGTGAGGAATCTTGACAAATTTGATCAAGTTTTTGCTATAAATAGAACCTCATTCGAATCTCAAACCATCCCTGGAGGTTAAGTATACGCTCCTGCGAAGATTGGTGGAGATTTGAAGGAAGATTTGGAAGATCAAAGGGTTTTCTTATATTTGGGGATATTTCTTTAGATCTGTCTAAAGGTAGGTGTCTCTCCGGCTAAACTCTAATTAAATCATGTCATCTTGTTCATTTTTCTGTCCTCTTTCCATTGATAGCTCATTTATTAAATTCAGTTATGAAATGAGCAAGTTATGGTCATTTTATTGGAGGGGTATTCCCGTTTTTTCATCAGGTCCAGAACGTACTATACCTCAGTAGCGCGTTCTGAACACGCTGGCCCGACATAGCGTGTTCATACATAGTATTTTCCTGCCCTTCGAGGGTCAAACTGATAATTTCAAAATTTTCCAGAACACGCTACCCTCTGGTAGAGCGATCTTCATATCGCGCGCGTTCATGAAATTAGAAGACCATGAAAAAATAATAATAATTAAAATATGGATATTTCCCAGAACGCGCTACCCTCAGGTAGCGCGATCTTCAAGGTCGCGCTAGCATAAGCTGGCGCGTTAAAAAATAATAATAATAAATATTATTTTTAGATATAAAATATACAAATAAATGTATATATATTACTAGTTTTGTATCCACACACAACTCGAGTCCACATCCTATGCCCCTTGGATCCTGACCCAAGGGTGAGCTCTTCAACATATAAAGCCAAAGAAGTTTTTGTAACTTCCAATGTTGGACTAAACTTAAGCCACTATCCAATAGGAACTATATCACTTGGAAATCCACATTAATTGTATGTATATAGTCACCAAAAGTAAGAAAATGTAATATTAGCATGTTTTAAGTCTTACAGCATGTTAAAAATTATTTTGTAGAATAAAATTATTTTTACATGTAAAAATCTAATTATAACCATATTAGTAAATTAATGCATGAAAAATATTTTCAGCATGTTAAAAATGACTTCCAACATGATAAAATTTTTTTCTACATACTGAGATGTAAAAACTATTTCCATCATGTTAAAATCTATTTAAAACTATTTTTTGTGCATGCTAAACCTAATTTCCTATTAAATAACTAGTAAAATGATGCATGAAAATTACTTCCAGCATGATCAAATTACTTCCAGATGATCAAATTATTTTCGGCATGTTAGAATTATTTTTAGCATGTTAAAATTATTTTTGTTTCTTAAAACTATTTTTTAGCATGATAATTCTATTTTCCTATCAAATAATTAACAAATAAATATAAAAAAATAATTTTTAGCATGATAAAATTTATGTTGTTATCAGAGAATTTCTGTAATCAACATGGTAAACTTATCTTATCATCCTATCTGTAAGTTAATATATGCGAATTATTTTAGCATGTTAAGTATTAAATTTAGCATGTTAAATATTAATTTCTAGCATGTTAAAAATTAAATCCAGCATGAAAATTTTATTTTTATCATCTTATCAGTAAAGTAACATATGAAAATCATTGTCAGCATGTTAAGATTATTTTCAGTGAGTTAGAGTTATTTTTGACATAAAATTCTATTTTCTTATCATATGGTTAATTAATGTATGATTAAATACTAATATATAAACTCATGATTATAATTCATAAAGCATATATTTTCATAACTAAAACTTTATGTTTTATGATTAAGAGATTAAGCTAAGATATTTTAAAAAAATTCTAATAAAATTACTATCTTAAATTTTCTTCCTACTTACCGTTCATTTTTGAACTCCACGACTTAATGTCGTTAAACATGATGTCTTAAATTATTATCTACTTTTCTTGCAACTTCTAAATTTGGTCAAATATGTGCTTATTACAAACATCATTTTCTTGAAAATCATTGGCCATATACATTAAAGTGGATGTCTAAACGTACTTGAGATCTTCGGATCCATATGACTCAATGTCTGGCATTAATGGGGCCCGGTCTGGTCCTGGGGGGGAGCGCCCGAAAGTACATGTGCCCATGGGAGTTGATTGACCAACGGTGTGGCATTGCACCGAAGTGCTTGATAGATTTACTTGATACGGCATTCCACTATTCGTACTTGTTTACTTGTTACTTGTTTACTTAAAAATTACATGAATTACTTGACTTGCGTGAAAATGGCCAATTACATGAAATTCTTTACTTGTTCAATGTCATTAGTTGGAAATTCATCTTGATATCATATTATCTCAATTACTTGGAAATTCCATTCATGTTTATAGACTTCCCAATACAAGTTAGAAAATTGTTTAAATTATTAATACTTAAAGATTGCTTGGTTCATAGAGATATAAAATCCTACTGCGCTTTTTAGCTCACCTTACGTTTTGGTTAATTGTTGCAGGAAATGAAAATGAACAAGGGAATGGACAAGAGTGAGAGTGTGATTTTTCTTTTTACCTAGGTTTATGTAGATCATTAGTGTTTTTACAAGAATGATGTACTTTGGGATTTGAAGTTTGTAATTACCTTTATGGCTTATGAATTAGTGATGTAAACTTCATTTTGATGGAATAAAAGTATTATTTTCCTATTCATTTCTGACTTTAGAAATAAAATTATACATGCTCTGATCGACACGATTGTTTACGACTCGTCGCGCCCTCGATATTCCGCGTCGAGGCGTGACACTAAGGAAGTTGTTGGCCCGAAGGTTGATAATCAAATAGCTTCAGAGTTGCTGAGCATCTTGTTGTTCTTTCCCACGTGAGATGCAATCTCATCCCCGGAGGGGTGGAGAGTTGGATTATTCATTGAATGGTGGAATTGGAGCGTGGTACAGCCTTAAATGTCTACCATTATGGGGTGGGAACTGAACTTCCCCCAGGTGGTTGACAATCACATAGGCTTCTCCTTCATATACTTTCTGCACCACATAGGGTCCCAGCCAATTCTCATTTAGCTTTCCTTTAGGGTTGGCAGCCATAACTTCCCTTCTCTTGACCATGATCAGGTCACCCTTCTTGAATTCGCACTCCTTGACGAGCTTGTCGAAGGCACGCGCTATCCGGGCCTGATAAACCTGGATATTTTGTTGGGCTTGAAGCCGCTTCCCCTCCAGGTCGGAGAGTTCCTCGAGTCTTCACTCAACATTTGTCTGTTCTTCCCCGACGAACCCCTACTCGATTGTGACCCTTAAGGAGTGTATCTCCAATTCTATGGGGACAATTACTTCCGAGCCGTACACTAGGGAGAAGGGTGAGCAGCCCGTTGGAGTCTTGTAGATGGTACGATAAGCCCAGAGCGCCTCATACATCTTATCTTCCCAATCCCCTTTATTGGAGCTGACAGTCTTTGCCAAGAGAGTGCAAAGGGTCTTGTTGAATGCCTCCGCCAGCCCGTTAGCCTGTGGGTTGTACGGGGAGGATGTCATCCAGTCAATCTTGTACTTTTCGGCCAATCTATAGAGCTTCTGATTTTGGAAGTGACTCCCGTTGTCTGACACGATCCGGTTGGGGATGCCGAATCGGAAGATTACATTTCACCGAATAAATCAAGATTCAATTTCCCCTATCTCTCTTAGAGCTACAGCTTCCGCCCATCGGGAGAAGTAATCTGTTATTGCCAGGATAAATTTGCACCCCGAAGAGGATGGGGGCAATGGGCCCACCACATCTGTTCCCCATTGGGTAAATGGCCAGTTGGGCGCCGTCGGATGCAGCTACTCAGGAGGTCGCCTGGGGACCACCACATGCTCGTGGCATTTTTGACCTGACTTGGCATACTTGCAACAGTCGTCAAACATTGTTGGCCAATAATAGCCAAGCTTCTTGACTTCAATCTTCATCTTCGGCCCCGCCTGGTGTGCACATGCCGTCCCGGCGTGAACCTCATTCATGACCTTCCAAGCCTCTTCCGTGGACAAGCACCGGAGAAGGACTTTTATTTTGGCGTCAGCCATAATTCGGAACAAAATTCCATTTCGAACCTCGTAGGAGTCCTTTATTCTGATCAGCTTAATCTTCTCTTCTCTCTTCTTGGGCAGCTGCCGGTACTTGAGCCACTGTATTAGGGGCTCCCTCTAGTCGTGTAAGGCGACCGCTTCCGCCGTGCCGACTTCATGCTCTTCTTCTTCAAGTTCTTCTATCATGCTGGGGACCTGCCATCGGTTGACCACCCATATGCTGAGCGATTCTCCCGACGGAATTATGAAAGAGCTCGCCAATTTTGCCAGTGCATCGGCTTGTGCATTCCCTCCCCTGGCGACATGGCCTATCTCAATGAGGTAGAACTGCCCCATAAGCTGTTTCACCTTGGTGTGGCAGGGGAGTAATTCAGGCTTCCAGAAATCAAATTGTCCCTGGACTTGTTTGACAATCAACAGTGAATCGTTGAATACTTGTAGCATTCGGATCTCCATATCCAGGGCGACCTAGAGATCGATAATCAGGGCTTCATACTCTGCCTCGTTGTTTGTGTAGGGCTGGCTGATGGAGCAAGAGGTATGTAGCACTTGTCCCTCTGGGGATTTAAGAACTATGACGGCCCCTGCCCTTATTCTGGTGTGCCCAGTTGGGCTAGTTTCTATTCTCGACGTTCCGTCAAAGTACAATTGCCAAGTGGCCTGCTGGATTTGATTTACCTCCAGCGTCTCATCTTCGGGCAACTCCATAATCAATGGAGAGTCTTCAGGCACGGAGTGCGCTGTGAGGAAGTCCGCAATGGCTTGACCTTTAATGGCCTTCTGCGGTACGTAGGCGATGTCAAATTCCATCAGTAGCACCGGCCATTTGCCAAGGCGGCCCTTTAAAGTCGACAGAGAGAGAATATATTTCATAGGGTCGGCTCTCGATATCAGCCTTACTTCATGTGACAGCATGTAATGCCTTAGCTTCTCAGCCGTGAAGATTAGGGTGAGGCAGACCTTCTCAATGGGGGTGTACCTTGCTTCTGCCCCGACCAGGCTTCGACTGAGGTAGTAGAGAGTTTGCTCTTTCCCCTCATCATTGTTCTGGGTGAGTATTGCCCCTAATGAGCATTCGGTGGCGGCTATAGACAAGATGAGCTACCTCCCCTTGACCGGCGCCCCTAGTACGGGCGGAGTCTTCAAATATTCCTTCAACTGGTCGAGGGCCTTCTGGCATTCCCGATTCCAACAGAAGGGTGCATTCTTTGTCATGGATTTATGGAATGGCTGGCAGCATCCCGACAGGTTGGAGATGAACCTGCGTATGTAGGCCAACCGGCCTTGTAGAGATCTTAATTCTCCCAAGTTCCTCGGAGGAGGGAGCCCTTGGATGGCCTTTATTTTGGCAGGGCCAATCTCGATTCCCCTATGTTAGACTATGATGCCGAGGAACTTCCCACTGGAGACACCGAAGGCGCACTTCATTGGGTTCATCTTCAGTTAGTATTTTCGTAGTCTCTCAAGAATAACCCTGAGGTCATGGAGGTGATCTTATATATTCTTAGTTTTGACGACTAAATCATCAATGTAACACTTGACTTTGTTATACAGCAACTCGTCGAATATCTTGGTCATTGCCCGCAGATACGTGGGGCCATCGTTCTTAAAGCCAAAGGGTATCCTCTTGTAATGGAATATCCCTTTGGGTGATCGGAAGGCCGTGTTAATTTGGTCGTGCTCCGCTATCCAAATCTGGTTATAGCCGGATGACCCATCCATAAATTACAAGGCCTCGTGGCCAGTGGTTGCATCGATCATCACCTCGCTGATGGGGACTGGGAAATCATCCTTTGGGCATGCCCTGTTGAGGTCGCGGAAGTCCAAGCAAATCCTGATCTGCCCATTCTTCTTCTTCACCGGCACGATGTTGGCTAGCCAAGTAGTGTTCTGATTTTCAGATACGAAGTCGACATCAATGAGCTTGTCGACTTCTTTGTAGATTTGACTGATCAATTCTGACCTCATACGCCGGGGCGGCTGCTTCATCGGCTCAACCTTGGGATCGATGGCCAAAATATGCTGAGCCACGGCGGGGCTAAGGCCGGACATCTCTTTGTAATTGCAGGCGAAGCAATCCCAAAATTCTCGCAGCAGCTTCATATATTGTTCTCTCTCCTAGGGAGATAGGAGGGCTCTCAGAAAGGTCGGCCTGGGGTCACCCTCCGTGCCGAGGTTGACTTCGATGTGCTCATCAATAGTTGCTTGGCTGCCATCTTCAATTTCCAGTGGGGCCTGGAGTAGGTCGATGAAGTCTTGATCTTCTTCTTCTTCTGCCTCGAAGACATCATATGCTTCGTCTTGCTTCACCTCACTGGGAGATGAGATGTTGTCGGCTTCTTCCTCGGGCTCTCGAGTTAGTGCTGGCACCAGTGCACATTCCCCGGGTCACCAGGGCGCTGACCCGTCGGCGGGTTGCCCCTAGAGGTGGAGGACTCCTCAACTTCTTGTCCTTGCGGGGCGTCGTCGTAAGTCACGACGACCTCCGCTTCGATGTGTTCCTAGCATTTGCAAGGGGTGTCTTCATTCGCCCCTTCACCTGTCAGTGTCGATGACTGCGAGGTGCCTTCTGGTGTGGAAAGATGGAGAACTTCATCGGGCAACTCTTGGTAGTCATCGTAGACAGCTTCTACGAGGACAGAGATGATTGTCGTTGTTCATTCCCCGCTGCATCTTCGAAAGTCTGGTGCTGGACCTACACCATGTAGATGCCCCTTTCATGGATGCCCGTCGCATGGGGACGTGGCGGAGCCACCTCATAGTCTCCAATTTTAAGCTCATATTTCTCAATCAGGTCTTGAGCGATGTCCTTGAAGACATAACAGTCTTCAATAGGGTGACTCGGTACCCGGTGATAGGGGCAGATTAAGGGGTCATCACTTCTTCGGGAGTTTTGCGGCCTTTTAGACTCTGGGAGAGAGACCTTGCCGTAGTAGCCAGCCCATTCGAAGATTCCTCGAGTCTTATTCCTCGGGAAGGAGTAGGGCTTCTGCATCCTTTCCCGTAGTGTGGGGGCTTGATTCGCTGGCCGACTGGTCGAGGGAGCAGCGACTTCCCTATCTTCTCTGCTTGGGCGCACAGGAGCCCTGGAACTGGTGCTCGAAGATTGGCTTGCACATGTGTCCTGCCGGGAAGTGACGCTCTAGATCAGACTGGACAGAAGTGAAGTTATGTTGGCTAGTTGTGCCTTTAACATCTCAATCTCCTGTTGCTGTTGGTAGCAAAGGACGAGCATGATAGGGTTGTATTGAGAAAGATCCACAGTGCGACCCACACTACTGCCTCCTGCCCCGGTGTCAAGCCGAGGCGGAGGTGCCTCGTCACCGTGTCCATTTGGGACCGGACCCCGAGAAGAGGATGGGACCGTCCCTATATCCCTGCATGGGGGTGGATTCCAGAGGAACACCTCTTCGTCTTGAGTGTCGATAGCCTGGGGTGGATGATACTCCCGACCTTCGACTCTTTGAGTGTCGGGTTCTTTTGGAGGATTGTCATCTACCGATGCCGAGACTAAGATGGCGTTAGTTTCGTAGAGTTCCTCTATTGAGAAGCCCAAGCCTGATGTCAGGTGATTTGCAACAACCTCTGATCCATGTTTGGCGGGTGCCACATCTCTGTAAACATCTTCTTCCGACTCGCAGGTTGGTGAAAAGGGATTCCCTACCTCCTGGCCATTTCAGCCATGCGGTGAGACATGCAAGGAAATTCTACAATTAGGATGATGGGGTCATGTGATTCCTCGGGGAATCTACAATCATTATCTTCTTTGATAGGCCGTTCTTCAGCCGCATAGAAGACCATGGGCTGGCCTTCATGGTTGGGCACCTCCCAAACCCTCAGCAGTTCGACCGTGTGACAGTCGGCTTCTGCTACGGGCCTAACAACCCCTGGCGGGACCTTGACGTCCTCTAGTACATCTTCAAGGTACGCTGCCCCCAGAGCGGTGTGGATGATGGAGGGGATCGCCCTGACCATTCCTTCCACTTCCGAAATGAGTGACACTTCTGGAGGCACCACATAGCCTAGCGGTGGTGGAGGGAACCACTCGCCAGCCTCCACCTCTTCCCCTTGTTTTGAAGCACACTAGGGGTTTATTTGGGCTTTTCCACGTATAGTGAGGCGTCTAACAAGTGGCATTCAAACACTTAAAAGGGGTGCAGATCTGTGAAGTTCCTCTCTTCTTTCCCGTTGCAGGGGTATTTTATGCATTAATGCAGAGTGGAGGCTACCACCTGATTCTGAGGCAACCAAGGTCGGCCCAACAACGCCTTGTAGGTGGTGTTGGAGTTGATTACATGGAACTGAACCTTCGTTGTGAGGTTGCCGAGGGAGAGGTTGAACTCGACTATGCCCATAGGGACCTCGCACTTCTGGTTGAAACCGACAATCTTCATGTCTCTGACCTCGATCAGGTGAACATCAAAGTAATATTTTTGGTATATCCGGTATGGGAGTATGTTCACGGCTGCCTCTGGGTCAACCAGTATTCTGTTGACAAGCTGTTCGTTCAACTGCCCCTTCATATAGAGCGGCATGTTATGGTTGCAGGTGGGCAACAACATGTCCTCTTCTGTGAAGGTGACATCTACTTAGGGTCTCGCCTCGGCGAAGCAGCTCTCGAAAAGAGCCAGCGTTTATAGAGCCGCAATGAGGGCCTGTCGGGTTCCTTCGTCTAGGGAGAGGATCTCCCATACGGTGAACCTTGTCAGGATTCTTTTTAGCTATACCATTATTCTGTTGATGGCCTTGACATTGGCCAACCTCATCTCTTCGGTCTTGTCCCGTCTGCCGTCGTTCCGCACCTGAGGGGCTGGCTTGCAAAGGGGTCCACTCCCTTGTGGACGCACTTTTCGACACACTCATTTGTTTGTTCTTTAAGTCAGTTTATTCGGTGGGTTTATTCGTTAATTAAGTGCGTGGGCGTGCCAGTCACAAAGTGACGATTTATTGTGCGCTCGATCAGACTAATCAGACGATTGTGTGGTCCGTGTCGGGACCAAAACCCGCCGCGCCATAAAGGTCACAGCGTCATTTACATCCCCTCGGATAGGGGAACACCCTTGATTAATCGCCGGGAATCAGGGCCTCATGGCCAGGAAACTATATCGAGAGAAACAAGCCGATAGCGGTCTCGAATCAGTCGGAAAGCCCGATGTCTAGGGAAGCAAGCATTCGAAATATGTCGGTCACTCAAGGGACCATTTTGATATTCGGACGAGTGTTCGGTTTCAGAAAATCGTGATCGTCACGGGGAAAACCGGAGCATATGTATGCCGGGGTACGGCAAATTTATTGTTCAAAGGGACGGGAAACGTTCAGTTAAATCCCGGTTAGAGCGGTCGGAAACCGATAAGTTTACCGGCCCGGTGCAAGATCAAGCTACGACCATACTACGGTGGGCCCCCCGCGGTCAAAGTCGGGCTCGCGTGGGCATCATCAATATTTCCGGTGCCAAGGGGGCAACGAGAGGATGTTTTGGGACCAGATCTTAGAACCAATATGCGTTCGAAGAGAGCGGGCTATAGGCTGAGGATATGGGTCAGGCAATGACCATGATCGGGGCGGACCCGAGGTCTAAGCATGGCCCACGGAGGCCTTATTGATATTCCCATGCAAAGGGTCCGGGGATGACGAGAGCCTTCTCATCCCATTCAAATTTTTTCGGTCACTCATGGACCACTTTATGTTCGGACAAAGGTCCGTGTTTGTAGCGTAAGAGACGGTGACAAACCGTACAAATACCTACCGTGAGTACGGCAAGTTTAATGCAAATGCGGGATCAGATCCCGGTATATATATGTCGGTCACTAACGGACCATTCACTTTTCGAACGAGAGTCCGCACTTGAAGCATTGAAGACGACGACAAAGCCATACGGATGTCTATCGTATATGCGCCAAGTTTAATGTGGATGCGGGATTGGATCCCGGTAGAAGCGGGTCAAGCGAATGAGCTATTGGCCCGAGAGGTGTTCGGATCATGACCATATCGAGGATTCTGAGGTCCACGTCTGATGCCATGGGGCATCATTGATTTTCTCTTCACACGCAGTCCGGAGGAGCGAGTTGTTAGGTGTGGAGCCTGAGCTCAGCAACGTGCGCCCTCGCACGCGGATCGACCTGCGCGGTCAGGTTGCGGGGTTAAGGGGACTTTTTATTAGTTTTCTATTAACTTGAAGTATTTTTTTTATTTGCTTAATCACCTTCTTTCTTTCAGGGACGCTAGATTAAGGGGATACCAGGAGAGGAGAGGGCGTGCCGGAATAAGGCAACAAGGAGCGCGCCAGAATAGGCTCAAGAAGAGGAGGTGCGCCGGTTTAATGGGTATTAAAGGGGGGGGGGGCGCCAGTTATGGTATTACAAGGGGGCGTGCCGGATAAGGGAGCACAAGGGGGCGCACGCCAGATTAGCCAAGAACAGGAGGGCGCGCCGGATTGAGGCTCAAGGGTGCATACTATTCATTTCAGGAGTTTGAAGATGGTTTTGAGTGTAATGTTATTCCGGCGCAGGGGGGTAGCGCGTCGGATTAGCCCGCGCCGGATTAAGAGCACGTCGGAATTGCTTCCGTGAGGGTTTTCTTTCGTTCTTTTATGCTCTGTTCCTTCTTTTTACTTTTGTTCTTGTTCCTTCAACCTGCAGATTGACGTTTTGATTGGTTTATTCACTTAATTGATGGATTAAGTTGATAGAGAAGGAGGTTAAAGCATTTTAGACATTTATTAAGGTGAACGAGCATGAAGATTGAATGTTTTATTAGGAGGGTTTGTGCAGGAACTCAGAGACTCAATCGTGATCAGAGGCTTCAAGCATACACTATTCTTACTCCTAGAGAGCTTAGCTTGTTCGTTTGTTCTTATGTGTTCTTCGTCATGCAAAATTTGGGCAGCATCTCCCCCGGACTGAAGCTTGCCAGAGAAAAATGGGGAACACCAAATGGATTGCTCCGGGGTGAACCTCAAAACTCGGAGTAAGGCCTCCGTTAACCCATAAGTGCATGTGGAGACTCGAGGACAAGCCTTCAAGAGTTCCAACAGCTTACTGGTGGTGATTCCTCAAAGTGGGACAAATGTGTGCCTCAAGAGGGCCATGAATGTTCATCCCTCATGTAGGTTCCTTTGAAGGTCATGCCACGAAGAGGCAGCCTTCAAAGACCTTGGATGCATGGAAGATAGGGAGAAAACGGGGGACGGGAGCTAAAGCCAAGAACTGTGCTTGCCAACATACTTCCTTTTATTCATCCACAAGAAGGGGAAGGTCGAAATACAGAAGGGGGATCTACCCTAGGGCAGAGAGAAATACATTTAGGGGGCAAGAGGAGGAGATACATCATTGGGAGAGGGGGAATAGAGCACAAGCTCCTCCCCCCTCCGAGCTCACCTCTCACTCTCACTCTCCTCTCTTCTCTTCTCTTCTCTTCTCTGGCACGGGGACAAAGCTTTTTTTTTCTTCGGGTGGCCCTCTCTTCTCTTTTCAATCGCCCTTTGGGGGTTCTAGCCTCTCTCTTCTCTCAGCTAGCCTTCAGCCGAGCGAACCAGCCTCTCAGCTTAATGAACACGTCTCTTTTCTCCGGTGGAGTGTGCCTCAGTTTTATAAGAGTAAGGATGGGAGCGGTCCTCCCTTCTCTTTCTTCTTCACCTTCTCCTGCTCGAAGATCTTGAGTGGCTTGCGGATAGGGGAAGCAGTAGAGTAGGGAAGTTGCCTCCACGGGATTGGCCGACGGTGACCGACGGAGAAGCGACGTTCGGTGCGGAGCTCGAAGCCCTCCATTCCTGGGAGCCGGAGGGGCTCAGGCGGTTGCACGTCGGTCAGGAGCAGGTTGCTCACCCACTTCAGGTAAGTTCCTTATGTTTACACCCGAAAATAGGGGATCAGATGTAGGATGGGATGCCTCGGAGGTAAAATGGCACGGGGTTGTGCGCGCCGGATTAGAGCTTTGCAAGGGGCGCGTCGAGTATGCCAAGCAAAGGTAGCGCGCCGTATTAAGGCAACAACAAGGGCAAATGGGAAATGGGGCACGCCGGTTTTAGGGGCGCCGGATTAGGATGTTGAAGGGGCGCACCGGTTAAGAGTGCGCCGGTTTAAGACCCTTCCGTGCCGTTTTAAACATCAAATGGATTCTTTTCGAAGTCGCAGTCATTTATTTGAATGTTGGCATTCCCGGAATGTTCTAGTTGCAATGTATGGCCTCCATAATATTCCGTTTGCTGCCTTTGGGGCTCGGTCCCAGACTTTGTGTGACTTTCGGTGCATGCCGAGACTGTGCCGGAGTTCCTGACTTTTCTTTGATTTAGCTCTCAACATGGCCGGTCGGAGAGTTGTAGCCGTATCTTCCGCTTGGGGGGGGCATCCTTATCGGGTAGCGGACCACTAAGCGAGTTCTCGTCCTGATCGGGCGAGGCATGAGGTTTATTCGGCATTTCCATCTTCGGCTTGCTCTCGAGTGTCGAGACGTGCATGCCGTATGATCCTCATCGACATTTTTCGACGTCCACATCCCTTCAGTGGGTGCTTTCTGGGCCTGCGACACCTGTTGAGCTAGTTCCCCTTCTTGCATGAACTCAGCAAGATTGGGGATGTTGTGACTCTCTTCTCTTGTAGGAGGAGGAATAGTCACAGGCGGGGCTGGAGGGTCGCTCGCTTCCTACTCTAGCCGGCTCGGCGGGGGCGCTGGTTGTTTGCTGTTCTTTGATAGTAGGAACTCGGAAAATGAAGGGGCACTCTGTCCGCTTGGTACTCCAGGGTAGAGGCCCAATAGAGGGGGAATCTCCGCGCCCTTAACCTTGGGTTCGGGGGCGTGGTATGGTTGTTCTCCCATGAATAGGATGTTGTGGACGGCTTGCCGAGGGAGTCCCCAGTTCTTTCCTGATCTGGTAGCATGCTGGGAAGTAGAGGCCTCGGCCCGATTAGCCTCCGCCGGCTTAGGGTAGGCTTCTTCTTCTCCCTCGTCCAGGGACAAGGCAGTGTCGAACAGGGCTGTGAGGGTGTTGCAGGACTACACTACTTCACCCTTTATCCTATTCTTGGATCTTCTCATCTTCTTATTTTTCTTCTCTTCAGTGGTAGGTGGCTGCCCGTGAGGTAATTCACCCCATAGAGGAGGCTCTGCTTCAGCTTCAGCTTTGGCTTCGGGGGCGAGCTTGAGGGACTCAAACTATTCCCAAGGGACATACTCTTTCTGCTCGGCAGGGCGGACCTCAGGCTATTCATATTCCTCAAGCCCGTCGATGAGGGCATGGAGCTGCTTGACCGTAGGACTGACCTCCTTGTGCACCCGCACCGGGGTAAGTTTCTTCCTGTTGTGGGTAAGGTGCCTCACGACTAGCCGGGGGGCCATGTCGTGCCACGCTGGGGTTACTGGCGATGGTGCAGGCCGAGGCTTAATACCTCTTACATGAATCCCCGAGCTAGGTTGAGGCGGTTGTCTTCTTCTTCTTGTCTTAGTTGGCGCGGCCTGCCAACCTTCTTGGCCCTGGGATGGCGCTAGAACGAAAGCTTCATAGGTTTGCCGGGTGCTAACCTTCGACAGTTCTTCAGGCAGCTGCTAGTACAACGACACCATGTCGATAGTTGTAGCTAGGTTAGGCATATCATGTGGCTACGGGGGATCCACATTGAGCTCTCCCATGTCTAGTTCTCCCTTCTTGATCAAGGACTCAATGACATCCTTGAAGATGTAGTATTCCTCGATGGTATGTCCGACCATCTGGTGATACGGGCAAAAGCGAGGATCGTCCTTCTTTCTCAGGTCACTTGGCCTTTTCGGCTCTGGGAGTGCGACCTTGTTGTATTTGGTAGCCCACTCGAACAGAACCCGGGTTTTGTCTCGGGGGAAGGAGTAAAGCTTGCTTCTCATCTTCTCCCGGAGGGAGGGGCCTTCTCACCGATCGGCAGACTTGGCAGGGAGGGGTTTGGCTGCTTCCTTTTCTTTATCGTTTTGCCTCTCAAAGGCCTTGAAATCCACCGCGTGAACTTCTTGTGGCACTAGTCTCTTCTCGAGTTGCCGAGTCTTTTGGCTTGATGAAGCGGGGGTGGAGGAGTATCGAGCGAGGAAAGCCTCGATCTCTACCACGATGTTGTTCAGGCAGTCAATTGATTTAACCTCAGTGCCGATCATCCTCTCTAGGACTTCTTTTTTTAGATTCTATTTACAAATCTGCACCGCATCTTCTTGGTGCAGCTGACGCTTGCACCTCATGTTGAGGTTCCTCCGTCTTCTGATGTAATCCAGTGCAGATTCGTCACTCCTTTGCCTGGTGGCATAAAGCTCCACCATAGTGACCTCTCGTTCAGCTATGTAAAACCTTTCCTTAAATTTCTTCTGCATGTCGGGCCAATCAATAATAGACCCGACATGCAAGCCTGAGTACCACTCAAAGGAGAGCCCTGTTAATGTAGACCTGAAGAACTTCAGAAGGTAGGATTTGTCCGCGGCTTGATTGCCCATGACGTTCAGATTGTAGGCAATGTGCTCCCTGTGGACCCTTGCCCGTTGAACTTCTTAAACTTCGATGGTTTGGTGATGCCAGGCGGTAGCTTCTTGGTGGCGTGGTGCGTCGGGTAGGGTACCCAGTACACGTCGAATGGGATGTGGTCTCTATCATCCCTCTCCGCTAACTTCATTTCTATCATTTGTTCTAGCATCAACCTGTTCACAGCTTGCTTGTGGCGCGACGGCAGACCCTTGAAAGGTGACGGTCGATGGTGGGGCTGGTGCCGCGGGTTGCGGCTGTTGCCGAGGGGTGCCTCCAGTGTGGTTAGGTGCTAGCAAGGACACCGTAGCCTGTGGGGAGGCTTCTGAGGTCTGCCCATTGCCCCCAGGAGTTTCGGGCAATGCTTCTGTCTGTCCGGATGTTGAGGGTTGAGAATTCCTTTCGTTCAGTTGCTTCCTTAATGGCTCGATCTCCTACTGGTACCACTGCATCATGAGCAGTACAGTAGGGTCATTCATAGCAAAGCTGGGGGTCTCTCCCCTCTCTTCAGTTGGTGCTTCCTCAGATGATGTGGATGGCATCCTACTAGTGTCCCCAGTAGTGATGACATTTACGGCGACGGCCGCTAGGGCTTCTTCAAGAGCATCGTCGTCAGCATGCACTTGTACTACCTCGCTCGCTGCTCTTCTTCTTCTGGTGAGAGGACCCTACCTTCCGGCAAGCCTAGCTATCTCTTCAGGCTCAGTAGGTAGTGCCCCATACCGACCGAATATCCCAGCCATGTTACAGGTGTAGATCCTCACATCTCTACCCTTCCTTGATGCCCTTCTTGATGGTCTCCTATGGAAGGTCAGCCTGTCAAAGACCGACCTTCGTGGTTGTGCCTCCCTCCGAGGCAGAGATTGGTGGTAGTCTTCTGGTACATTCCTCGATTCCTTGGTTGGCAGGGATCGAGGCTCTTGCTCTTCCAGGACTTCGGCCATTGCTTGCAGTAGCCTTTGACATCCCAAGGGAGTGCTTGCCGGGCCATACAGCTAAGCCCTCTTGACTTCACTTACTCCCTCCTGTGGATGTAAGAAGGTGAGAGTGTGTGACGTCGCCCTGTCTTCAGCATGGGGCTGGTGGGATGAATGCCCTAGTCGGGCGGTGTTGTGGTGTCGGGAGCGTCAGTGACGAGCGTTCCTTTATGACAATGGGGGAGCGGGCACCGGGTGATGCTCCGAGCCTGATGGCCCAACCTGGTCCTCTCCCTTCTGTCTCGTGCGAAGGGCTTTCTCCGGCTCTTCCCGAGCCGATGGAGTAGTTCGGGTACCCTTGGGCACCCATGCCTACTTCTTCTTCACCGCCTGCCCGGTCGGCTGGTTTCTTGGCCTCTTGGCCTTGTTTAGTCTTCTCTTGTCTTCTTCTGCCAGCGGCTGGAACGAATTCCGCACTGGTATTGTGGGCACGACCCTGTCTGGGATCACCTCAGCTCGGCGTCTGTTCAAGTGTACCTAGACGCTTCTGATAAACATCGATTTACTGGAGTTGGAGACCCGACTTCTGGTGAGAGTAGTATTCACATGGCCCCGGCGGAGCCTTCTGCGGTGAGAAGCCGATCCTTGAGTGGATGGGCCGGGAGAGAAGTTCACATGGTGCACAAAGCAGCTTGACGCCACAGTTGGGATGCGCTTGACAATCTTGGCCGGTGAGCGGCCAGCAGCAGCTTTGATGACCCCCTGGGTGGGGGCGTTGATCTCAGCAGCATCAGACGCTTCGACGTCCAGCAGGTTCACAAAGGCCAACCCAAGAAAGTTGGGGAAGCCTACCACGGGAGGAAAGCTCCCGAAGCGAACGGGGACGGCCAGGTATCCGTCCCGAACATGACTTTCGATGACGACTGGGCCGAAAGTGACTGCCATAGTTGTTGTTTGGAAAGTAACCTTCTTTTGAAAATTCAACAATTAGTATTTCAAGAGGGGGCCGTAGGGCCCTCTGATCCCGGAAAGGAGATGAAGGGTAGTTTAAGTCCCACCGGACGTACCAGACTTATGGACACACTTTTTGTGACACGCTTCTTTTTGTTTATTTCCACGTTCGTCTATTGAGGGCCTATTTGTTTATTAAGTGCGTGGGCATGCCAGTTACGTGTGTAATGATTTATTCGGGCTTCGTGGAAGCCTTGGTGCGCCATCTGACTAATCAGACGATTGTATGGTTCGTGTCGAGATAAAAATCCACCGTGCTATAAAGGTCACATCGTCATTTATATCTCCTCGGAGAGGGGAACACCCTTGATTAATCAACGAGAAAAGAGGGCCCTACGGCCTAACGAGTTGTAAATTAAATGAGATTAAGAAAGCCTAAAATTGTACTGAAAAGCTCCATGCTGATAGTGTAAACAGTAAAAGGGTGTCGATCACTCACGGACCATTTCGTGTCCGGACGGGTGTCTGTTTTGGAAAACGCGATGAAAGTGGGATCAAACCTATACAGATGTCAGCGAAGCTACGACAAGTTTAATATTTAATTCGAGAGTGGGTCGGATTAAAAAGGATGTTGGCCCGAGCAAGGCTGACCTATGGCCATGCCAGGGAATAATTCCCAGGGTCCATAGTCGGCCGATAGGGCAGTGTTGGTATTCCCTTTACGGGGTCCCGGGGGAGAGTAAGTCTCCAAACGTGTATGCCATGAGGTTACAATTTGTCTTGTTAACTCAGTTCCACTTGCGTGTGAGTTTTATTCATGTGTATTTTTTTCTTTGTTCTATTCCTGGTTTGGGTAACAATGCAGGAAGACCTGGGACTGACACAAGGGGTCGTAACGGGTGGAGTCATATTAGAGGTGTGCGTAACCTGGAGGACGCATCTGTTTGAAGCCTGGGTCCCATTTACGCTAAATGCGGTGATTACGTGAGTTCGAGTATGCACGGGGTAAAATTGGGTTCGGGAATCAGTCCCGGGTACGAGGCAGAGGTCAGTCCTCATGCATAGGGAAGGCTTCCGACCGAACGTAATCTGATCTTCCGTGCATCACTATTATATATACCACGAGATCATGGCATGCAGGCACCCATAAAACGGAATGATGCAATGATATGCTGAGGAACGTGGCCTCTTTTATTCACGATATGCACGTGTGGAATTTTAGTTAGTTCCCTTCTTTGTTCGTGATGGATGCTCATGCTCGTACTTTTCAATGTAATGCGGCAGTGTTCATGCCCGGCTCTCTTCGTGTCTTCCACAATTCTTTGGTTTAGTCGGAGCGTCTTGTTGTTATTTATTTCATTTGTTTGTTGCTTCCTTTTATATTTTAACACGTATATGGTTATGACAAAAATTCGGCAGCATCTCCCCTGGACCCGGATGCGGGAGGGGTAAAGCGGGTACACGTCCACAAGGAGTGAGGTAACCCAAAGTAGAGGTGCGCACGGAAGCGGCAACACCTTGAGAAAACCCATAAACTAGCGAGCGGAAGACACTGATCACCGGTTAAGGCACCAAGCAGGGAAGTGGACTCCACGGAGACTAGGAAGAGAGGGTGGCGGGGCCACCGGATCAAGGACGGTGGGACAACCACCGGATCAAAGGTGTGGTCGGGCCATCGGATCAAGAAGGGAAGATGACAAGGGCCAGCAGATCAAGCGATGGCAAAGGCCACTAGATCGAGGGAGGTGGCAAGCCACCGGATCAGAAGCAAAAGGGGGGTGGCAGGGCCACCAGATCAAGGTGGTGGCGAAAGCCACCAGACCAAGGGATTGAAACGCCACCAGGTGGGGTGGGCGGACAGAGCCACCGGATCAGGCTGCCAAGCGAGCCACTAGATCAAGTAGGCTGGCGGGCCACTATATCAGGGGTGGAAGGCGGGCCACCAGATCAGGCGTGGTAAGTGCCACCGGACCAAGAGCGTGGCAGGGCCCAGCAGGTGAAGAGGTGGACCTAGCTACCGGATGGAGGGCCTAAGGGCGCCATCGAATCACGCAGAGATGGGGCCACCGGATGAAGGGAGCCAACTGAGCACTGGTTGAAGGAGCAAGGGTGGTTGAGACACCGGTTCGATGGAGGAGGTGGCGAGGCCGCCAGATCAGGGCCTGGGAAGGGTCACCGGGCCAAGACTAGTGTAAGCCAAAGGTTAACGCTGGAAAGGGGTTTGTTCCTGGGCAGGGACTTTTCGTGACACAGGGAGGATCTGAGTCTAACCTTGGAATGGCGGACCAAGACGATGATGCCCGCACGGGTGGACGTCTCTAAAGGAAAACAGAGGGAAGGACAGTGGTAAAAGAGAAGGAGAAGGAGCTTCTTTGAGCCTAGTGTGGCAGCTTGACCCATGGGGTTGGGTGACCCCAGCCTTCAGAATTCTACAAGAGAATGGATCGCATGTGTTATAAAGATAAAGAGATGTGGACCAGCTAAACCAGAGAAACACAATGTAGAGGACGAAGGAGACTCATGGGAGCGGTAGGAATGAGATACTAGAAGCATAGACTCACAGCCAATAGGAACGTTTGCAAGCTTTTATTCACTGCAAGATGATGAACACGGGGGAGGTTGATACATTTCGAAGGGGGAACAAAAGCCCAAGGCAAGAATATAAACGAAGAAAATGATGGGGAAGTATATGAAAACTACAGTGGGGAGGAGGATGGGGCAAGAACTCCTCCTCCTTTGTAGCCTCTCCGCCCTGCACACTCCCCTACTCTCCTTCTTTTCTCCTCTCTTCTTACCTGCACACTTCTTCCCTTCTCTTACCTTCTTCTTCTTCTCTTCACCTCACGTAGGGCTCGAGCAAGCGGGAGAGGAGGTTGCCAGTCAGGTCTCCGTGTCTCTCCTTTTTTTTACTGTCTCTTCTCTCTCTCTTTTATATGTCGGGCCGTTGCATATTGGCAGTGAGAGGGTCAACGGAGCGCCCTCGAATACTCTGCTCCGGTCTCTTCTCTCTGCCTCCACTATTGCATCGGAACTTCCCATTTTGGGGGGGGGGGGGGGAGCCGCAGGTTGGTAACCAGGGGTACGCCCTAGGAGGCTTTCCAAATGGTGATAGCTCAGTTTGCGGCCGCTGCGCGCCAGTGGAGGGGACCTCTGGGTGGAGGAAACAACCAGTGGTCCATGGAAAAAGGGGATCTGCCATTTCTATCTAAGCTCTGCCGGAGCCACCGGATGAGGAAACATAGCGCCACCGGATCACATGCCAAAAGGGGGGGGGGGACCGGTTCGGGCGTTGCTGGCCGCCACCGGGTGAAGAAGACATGGTGCCACCAGATGAAGCAAGGAGGCTGTGCCACCGGCTCATTGGCCCGGGAGGGCCACCAGATCATGTCATCCAAACAAAGGGGGATGCCACCGGATTGCGATGCTCAGGGTGCCACCAGATCAGCACGCGCGAGGGGATCCACCGGTTCAGCTGCACAAGGGCACCACCGGATCAGCACGAGCGAGGGAAGCCATCGGATCAACCCAAGAGGAGCCACCGTACCACGCTACCGGGAGCGCCACCGGACCTGGATGCCAGAAGTGCCACCAGATCAGCCCAATAGGGCCTCCACCGGATCAAGGCTATATGATGGGAATCGACGCCAAGCATGTAATTTTTCTTTTGTATTTATGTCCTTTTAGTTTGTGTTTATATCCTTGGGAAAGTATGTACGCAAATGTAAGGCTTTATAAGCCAAAGGGTCATTCCCATGGATTGTGTGGGTTTTTATGCAAATGTGTAGTAGGTCTAGCTAGGGGGCCCCCTCCCCTTCCCCATTGGTCCACCTCATCCATGTGGGGCTGGTCAACCATCCTAGGTGGCCATCTAGAAGGTTTGAATGCTAATTGACCACATGGGAGACAAAGGGGTTAAAATTTCAAAGGTAGGCCACCTACCTTACCTACCTAGTCAAAGGAGTGCCCATTCATATGTAATTTATTTATTTTGAGTTTTGACCACATGGGGGATGAAAATGACATATTTCCCACGAAATTATCAGCCCCCCCACCCCTTGCTATTTTCTATATAAGCCTATGTATAGTGTCATTAGAGATTAATGAAGAAATTATGTGAAAATTGCTTGAAGCAAGAAGGGTGTGCCCTGTCTCCCTCTCTCCCCTGGTGTTCTTCCTTCTCCAACCCCAAATTCTAGAGTGGTTATATCTTCAATCCCCTCCCCTCTATCTCCGGTGATCATTGGTGCCGTCGCCGCCGCCGTTCGTGCCGCCTTCGAGCCGCCACGGGATCGTCTTCGATTTTCTGTCCTGCTGGACAGAGGTGCAGTTCATGAATTCCTGAAGCCAGCCACGAGCTCAGATCGATTTGAAATTTTGAGGGTTGGTTCCTATCTTCTATCCCATTCTCCACAAAAAAATCCAGGTTAAGCCACCGTTTCATATTGTTTCCTCTTCGTTCAACTCTCAATCTCAGATCTGTTCTGTCACTATCTACAGTGACAGTAGCCCTGAGGTCTCCACCTTCGACCACCCTTTTGATTTTCTTTAGACCTCCCAATTTAACTGTGTGTTCTGTCCATCGTCCCCTACCACCACAATTTTTCGTAAATTTTTATCATCCTTCTATCTATTTTTCAAAATTCATTTTCTACCGGAGCTACAGTACTTTCAGCCAGATCCCAGATCCGACCTTTGTCCACTGAACAAATCACAGCAAATCATAGACACATCCAAACATGTCCAAACCAATTTTACCATCTTTCCATCTCAATGTCTAACAACTTTGATGAAGAACACATCTTCGAATTCGGACATCCACATCACGGTCAAAGGCAATCAACAGTCAAGTCCTCTGCAGGCCTGAGTCTTCGGTTACTGTACAACAGGAGATTGAAAATTCCATAAGTCAAGATCCGAGCAGATCCAGGCCAGATCTTTGGGCCTAGGTTGAAGAACTTCCAGCTAGCTTTCCAACGGCGCCAGTCTCGTGTCGATCCGACATCGGGGCTGATCGCAGCGTCCATTCTCGTCGGAGCGCGCGCTGCAAAACAGCAACCACCAGTCCGTGGACAACAAACCCGACGGGTGCCGATCGGAGCCGCCCGACCTCCGGGCGACGTTCCAGCGTGCCGCCAGTTCGGGGATCGCTTCCACCAGTGTCCCCACCACAGTGGTGACACCGGGTCCCACACGGTCCCTCCGGACAGCACATGGGCCCCATCGTCACTAGTTCGAGTGCTGCCGAAGCTACGCGGAAAGCCGCCCGTCAACCCGTATTCGGTCCTCCCGGGCCCCGTTGTGTCGCCCTTTACCTCCCTGCGTGGAGTGGGCATATTTCCATTACTGTACTATTCATGTATTAACCGTCCTGGGAGCACGAGTTCGGCCGGGCCCGTCGTCCCCACGCCGAGTGCGTGGAGGTATCGTCTTCGCTCCTACACTTGGCATTTCGCTTATTTCATATATGCTTGTTTATGCCACTGCTAGAGAGCATGTTTAGGACCTAGCTTGCTATAATTTCATATCACCGCTGCTGCGAGAGAGTGAGCAAGACCGTCCCGTGACCCGATCGGGGCACGAAAGTGCGAGCGGACCACCCTAGCTCTTGCCGGTTTCTCAACCGTGCACGTCCGACGCTTCCCTCGTTAAGGGACGATCGCGAGCTTGTCGTGTCCGTGGTCCCGTCCCGCATCAATTTGGTATCAGAGCAAGTTGAGTCTAGGGTGTCAAAAAGAAAAAAAAGAGTGTCATTTACGTCTAGTCATTAGTCCGTTTAAGTCGAGTCTAGGATCATCATATTTCTAAAACACAAAAAAAAAGTGTCTTTTTGCATTTACATCCCTTTACTCGATATATCAAAAGGTGTTGTCCGAACGTTAGGCTACGCCTATCGGGAAGGCCGCACACTTGCGCGAGTGACCTTCGGGTCAATTATCTCCGCCACGTACCAAGTCTTGGTTTACGTCTAGGGTCCTTAGTGTGCATGCATTCCAACTTTGCATTACTTAGGGTCGTGTCTAGTGTCTTGCCCAAATGGCCTTGCATATCCATTCCTAGGGATCCATTCCCGTATTTTGGCAACTATGGCCCACCCATGTCGACCCGTCCAAGGTGATAGGTCTGTGTCCGAGTACCTTCGGGCATATCATAAGTATTGGTTGGAACATGGCTTGGGAGAGGAGAGCAACACGGCCGCATTTCAGTTCCGGAGAGGTTTGCACCTTCACTTCCAATTGGAATGCCTTATCCGCAATGCATTCTCTCTAGCGGAATCCTATACGGTCGCTTTAGTGGTCGAACCATTTGAGTCACACTTCTCTCGGTATGGTGGCTTTCGACAAGCATCCACCTCCCAGCCGCCTACACCATGACCTTCACCACTCGAGAGAGTTCCAATGTCATCCATCTCTATTTCCGAATTTGATTCGGAATTCTCTCATTTGGAACCACCAAGGCCCGAGCCACCCGTATTTCTAACGGGTACGCTTTTCATAGCCGAGCCGCTTCTTAGTTGGCTCAAGGATGACTTGGTCCCACCTCCCTTCCCATCAATGGACCCCACACTACCACTAGTGTCAAGCAACTCATTTCATACCACCTTCCGGTCTCGTCACTATGTGGACACATTGGACGACCTTCTTAAAGGGTTAGACCGGCAGTTGACCGTTACACATTTATTGGCCCGAGGCTTCGACCAACCCGCTAGTCTTAGCTTCACCCATCCGGCCTATGGGTCCATTACCTCCGAGTGCACCGTGGGTTATGTCACCACGGAGATCCTCTTACTCCTTCCCTTATCGGCCGAGCCCAAATCCATACCCTTTTGTCCGAGGGAGGAATCATACTTCTTGCTTACGGTCCCCGTCCCACCCATCACAATGCAAGAAGGTGACTATCCACACCTTCAAAACTTCTACACGTGGGACCGTGACTTGGGGGAGCCCACCACAAGGGGTCATACCTTCTTCGATCCCTTTGACCCATTCCTTAGTGGACCCCATGACCCACCTTATATAGTTCATTTCTTTAAGGGAGTCCACTATCACACTCCTACCCCACGGGCCGGGTCATTTACACCCACCAAGCCCGTCCACGATACAACAACATTCGGCCCTCCTAGCCCTCTCAAGTCCCCCAAATCCAAAGGGCCGTCCATGCATGACTGGGTCATACTTGGATGTTTAGGTGTTCCCCATACCACCCATCTCCGGTTACATAACATGCATGCATGGCACACATTCGGGTGTCCTGGTCCGCCGTCACCTATGTACGGGTCGGACTAACAATAGGTGTGTCTAGAGTCATATATGAGTCGGTGTGTTTTCCTTGTGTGGTTTATTTTGTGTGGTTTGTTTGCATGGTTTGTGTGTCGTTTGTTTATCTGCATGCGTCTTGTGTAAGCTCGTTGTCATTCTCTTATGAGTAAGAGGCGAGTGGACTCATTCAATGAGTATGGGATCGGTTCTATATCTACACCCGGATCTAGTCACCTACAGGGACTCAGCAGTGATTCCTAGTGAGTCTTCGAGCCGCCACCTCCCCCTTTGAGAGTGCCCCACCCGGAGTGTCCACCACTAGCCCATGGCAGCTTGCGCATATCGAGTATATATGGAATGAGCAGGTGACGATCACTTGGAGTGGAGCGTACCCGCGTTACTTGGCACGGTGACGGATCCGCCGGAGTACTCAAGCATCCCTACCCCTACTCGACGGGGTCGAGTTCCTCCCACCCGGGGAGAGTTGATGGGAATCGACGCCAAGCATGTACTTTTTCTTTTGTATTTATGTCCTTTTAGTTTGTGTTTATATCCTTGGGAAAGTATGTACGCAAATGTAAGGCTTTATAAGCCAAAGAGTCATTCCCATGGATTGTGTGGGTTTTTGTACAAATGTGTAGTAGGTCCAGCTAGGGGGCCCCCTCCCCTTCCCCATTGGTCCACCTCATCCATGTGGGGCTGGTCAACCATCCTAGGTGGCCATCTAGAAGGTTTGAATGCTAATTGACCACATGGGAGACAAAGGGGTTAAAATTTCAAAGGTAGGCCACCTACCTTACCTACCTAGTCAAAGGAGTGCCCATTCATATGTAATTTATTTATTTTGAGTTTTGACCACATGGGGGATGAAAATGACATATTTCCCACGAAATTATCAGCCCCCCACCCCTTGCTATTTTCTATATAAACCTATGTATAGTGTCATTAGAGATTAATGAAGAAATTATGTGAAAATTACTTGAAGCAAGAAGGGTGTGCCCTCTCTCCCTCTCTCCCCTGGTGTTCTTCCTTCTCCAACCCCAAATTCTAGAGTGGTTATATCTTCAATCCCCTCCCCTCTATCTCCGGTGATCATTGGTGCCGTCGCCGCCGCCGTTCGTGCCGCCTTCGAGCCGCCACGGGATCGTCTTCGATTTTCTGTCCTGCTGGACAGAGGTGCAGTTCATGAATTCCTGAAGCCAGCCACGAGCTCAGATCAATTTGCAATTTTGAGGGTTGGTTCCTATCTTCTATCCCATCCTTCACAAAAAAATCCAGGTTCAAAAGCCACCGTTTCATATTGTTTCCTCTTCGTTTAACTCTCAATCTCAGATCTGTTCTGTCACTGTCTACAGTGACAGTAGCCCTGAGGTCTCCACCTTCGACCACCCTTTTGATTTTCTTTAGACCTCCCAATTTAACTGTGTGTTCTGTCCATCGTCCCCTACCACCACAATTTTTCTTAAATTTTTATCATCCTTCTACCAATTTTTCAAAATTCATTTTCTACCGGAGCTACAGTACTTTCAGCCAGATCCCAGATCCGACCTTTATCTACTGAACAAATCACAGCAAATCATAGACACATCCAAACATGTCCACACCAATTTTGCCATCTTTCCATCTCAATGTCTAACAACTTTGATGAAGAACACATCTTCGAATTCGGACATCCACATCACGGTCAAAGGCAATCAACAGTCAAGTCCTCTGCAGGCCTGAGTCTTCGGTTACTGTACAACAGGAGATTGAAAATTCCATAAGTCAAGATCCGAGCAGATCCAGGCTAGATATTTGGACCTAGGTTGAAGAACTTCCAGCTAGATTTCCAACGGCGCCAGTCTCATGTCGATCCGACATCGAGGCTGATCGCAGCGTCCATTCTCGCCGGAGCGCGCGCTGCAAAACAGCAACCACCAGTCCGTGGACAGCAAACCCGACGGGTGCCGATCGGAGCCGCCCGACCTCCGGGCGACGTTCCAGCGTGCCGCCAGTCCGGGGATCACTTCCACCAATGTCCCCACCACAGTGGTGACACTGGGTCCTACACGGTCCCTCCGGACAGCACGTGGGCCCCACCGTCACTAGTTCGAGTGCTGCCGAAGCTACGCGGAAAGCCGCCCGTCAACCCGTATTTGGTCCTCCCGGGCCCCGTTGTGTCGCCCTTTACCTCCCTGCGTGGAGTGGGCATATTTCCATTGCTGTACTATTCATGTATTAACCGTCCCGGGAGCACGAGTTCGGCCGGGCCCGTCGTCCCCACGCCGAGTGCGTGGAGGTATCGTCTTCGCTCCTACACTTGGCATTTCGCTTATTTCATATATGCTTGTTTATGCCACTGCTAGAGAGCATGTTTTAGGACCTAGCTTGCTATAATTTCATATCACCGTTGCTGCGAGAGAGTGAGCAAGACCGTCCCGTGACCCGATCCGGGCACGAAAGTGCGAGCCGACCACCCTAGCTCTTGCCGGTTTCTCAACCGTGCACGTCCGACGCTTCCCTCGTTAAGGGACGATCGTGAGCTTGTCGTGTCCGTGGTCCCGTCCCGCATCACTATAGGGGGCACCATTGGATCGTGTGGCTTGAAGTTGTTGCCCAATTGGCTTAAGGGTGTTCGAAGTTCATTCAGGCTTCGCTGCGGGTAGACCTCCAAAGACTTTCCCCTTTCTGGTCAAGGGTTTGATTCGCCCGTATGAGCGTGGGTTAATGCGTGTGCAGTTGCCCGTAGTTGTTGACCTTGTTCAAGGACTTGAGGCTCTCGAACTCCCCGGGTGTGTTCTTTGTTGCCATAGTCACGAGGTGAAATCATGGCAACGTGTCAATTCGGGGATGTCTGACTCCATGTGGGTTAATGCCCCCTGTCGGGTGTAAGGTGTCTTCGAATGCGAAGCTTCTTCGCAGATGACCCACAAACTATCTCTTTGTCATGCCCCAAGTCTTTATGACAGCGGAAGACTAGCTTGAGGAACATGAACAGTCGGCATGGTAAGCCTCTTGCAAGCAAGAATGATCAGAGCGCAAGACAATCACACATAATGCAATTGCACAATATTACTCAAATTTCAATTTTTATTCCATTAATAACCAAATATTCAAATACAATCACTAATTCAACTTTCTTCATCATACTAGACTCAAGAAATAAGAAAAATTACATAGACTCAATCTAAACAATGTAGACTTCCTGAGTCTTCACTCATTCTTCATTCACTTTCAGATCCGCTACTTGAATATTCCGAATCCGAACACGACTCACTTCCATTTCTTGAAAAGATTTGAAATAGGTAATGAGCATACTTGCCCAGTAGGTATCTTCGCATCAACATGAAGGCACTATTTAAGTAATTATCATTCTAGCAATAAAGAATAAGGTAAAATCATGTAAAATACGATAAATCAAGCGAATAACCAAAGTAACAAAGATGATCATTTAAAATAGAATGAGAGGAAGTATGAACTAGCAAGAATGTAACAAGAATGTAGCATGGCCTTTCATGAACAAGAATGTACTAGCAAGTCACATACTCATCACCCAAACATCCTTTGCTTATGAGCCAGTATTTGGTGAATTTATGTGGAATATCATGTAACAAGTTAGAAAGTCATGTACATGTATCGTGGATTTTCACCTATTTGTAAAGAAAGTACTCCCAGCGCAATGCGACACCAGTAGCATTATACCCCATGGTTTACAGTATGTTTCCGACAATCAGCCGAGGGGACTAGCATAGAGCCCTTGAACACAATCAGTGCTCGATTGCATCTTCAAGTATAAATCAAGCTACCTCCACGTATGTAAACAATATGGCCAAGAATGTACAATTTCAATAAGTTCATGATAAAAATAATTCAATGAATGAATGCTTTTATTTGGAACAAGGAATTTCAATAACATATTAGAACTATGTTATGCCATGGAAATAAATTGACAGCATAACGGTACATTCCTTATCTTTCATTCATTATATTAAGTCTCTTGGATAATATGACAAGTCCTAGACCACCAATAATCCATCTATGAACATTAGAATATCAACCCTTTAGGCAAATCTCGGGTTAAAGAATTTAAAACTATGACGGTCTAATACTGGGCCGTTATATGAACATAACGCTCCACTATTGGGCCGTTACAATGGTCCGAATCTAGAAACAATAAAATGGACTCAGTAAATGTGACAGTCATATTTTGGACTATTAGATAGGCCTGACGGTCTAATATGGATCCGTTACATATCTAGAACCAGAAAACATCGATAGTGTTTCTAACAATTGGGCTTTCATGGTACAACCAACTCGGCGTCCTAGTTGGAATCCCAGGCTCGTAGAGAATTACGGAGGCCTTGAAACAAGATTTCCTAATCCATTGGAAGGAATATCCAATAGAGAGGTCCTCATGTTCAAGAATATGTTCCTATAGTGCAAGAGTGTGAACTAATGGACATATACCGGGATATATGCCATGTACTTAAAGAATTGACTCTATAGATAAGAGAGAATGTGTAGCGGTATAAAATCATGATAAAACTCATCAATATCTTTTCTAAATCATGGTTTTAATACAAAACTATAGTGCTTTGGCATGAAATTAACATATGCTTGAAAATAACTCTAAAGTATGTAAATTTCTAACATGAATCAATATTGGAACTTAAAACCATGAAAACAAGTTAAGATCTAATTAAGTAGGCATATATATATATATATATATATATATATATATATATATATATATATATATTAATTGGACCGATCTTGATTCTGTCTTAAGTTGACAGAACGCAATGTTGTGTGACGAACTAGTCTGGGCGCGTCACAAGAAAGTAACGGTCTAGATTAGGTCTGTCAGGTTTCACAGTACTGTGAATTATGGAATTAGACCACCCCCAATTGATGATTTAATAAAAGATGATTTATCAAGATATAGAACTAAAATCGATGATAAAGAAGGGGGGGTCACATGTAATAATTAAAATCCGTGATCGCCACTGAGGCCAACAGCATGCCAAATAATATGAAGATCAAGATAAGGACATGTTACATACCTCAGAAATTCAAGAGGGCCAAGAGTTGGCCCGGGGATGAACGCGCTATATCGTCCTAGTGCCTTCTCAAGATCACCCTAGGTTCTTATAGCGCGATATCAGACAGGAAGCGGGATGGACTGGATTCGTTTCTTCCTTGCTCCAAGGCCGGCCAAGGTGCAAGGGCTCCACGTATCAATCTTCTAGTGCCTGCAAACAATCATAAACAACAAACAGAAGGCCCATTAGATCGAGATTTTAGTAGAATCTGCCCCTATTCTTAGTCAAAAGCATGTAAAAGAAGGGCTCGATTACCTGGGGGTTTGGTGGTTTTTAAACCCCTATGGAAGGGCCAAAAATAGGTTTGGTGTGTGTGTGAATGCGTGTATTTTGTAAAAAGAAGTATTTTTGAGATCAATATGCAATGCTATGCAAAGATTGAGATAAACGAATTGGGGAGAAAACTAAGAACGAGGAAGAACACAATATGCCCCTAAATACTCCCTTGGATGTGTGAGGAGCGAGGAGTTATTGATTTGGAACGAAGAGCAGCCTCCTCCTCGTCAAGATCTCGAGTTGCATCCCTTTCAAAACGACGGCCATGGGTCCAATTTATAGGAGAAGGATCAAGAAGGAACCCTAGGTCGGAGTTCGATTCAAACTAATGACTTGGTGGCTCAAATCAAGGCAATATTGCCGATTAATGAGGGGGAAAGACTCCTATTAGAGTTAGGAACCTTCCTTTGGACGGAATATGATTGGAAACTTACTAAAGTAAGGACCCAAGTCGAAAAAGGGGAGTCCGGGTCGGACTGGGTTTCTGACTGAGAACGCGCTACAAGCATATAGCGCGTTCTTCATGATCGCGCTATGACGATATAGCGCGACAATGATTGGCTCCCCAAATGATTAGAAAAAGAATAAATACCCATTGGACGGCCATTCAATCAAGTATTAAGTAAGAATAACATTCAGAGTGGATGCTATGAATGTCAAGAAATAACGACTGTTCAAATGATCATTCAATCAGGTCCATAAAGTGATGTGAGTGAATAGCGCGAGAATGTCAAATCCGAGATAAGATCCAAGGTATGGAAATTGAATTGTGGGGCCAAGAATAGGGAGAAATCCCAGAAAATCAACCAATTAGGGATCAATTGGGGCATTAACTAGGAGAACAAAGAAATTGCTCAACTTATCGGTCAAAATTGGGTGTCTACAGATGCCCCTCCTTGATATCCGCTTTGCAGGGGAGCGAGACGGAGGTGAAACGAAAACAAAACGGAGATGACACGGAGTGGTAGTGACGGAGAGATGAAGTGGAAACGTAGTGGAGCGGACTGATAAGTGGATATCAAGGAAAAGAGACACCCATCACAGCCGACAAGTGATAGGAATAATCCAGAAAACTCCGAGCTAACCACAAGGTCAAGCTAGCACCAGTGACTCCTACCTATAACGATAGGTGCAGAACAACAAAAAAGGGAAGCTGATTAACCTCTTGCACAAAAGAGACATCCGCAGTGCGTAGCAGCTACGAATTTCACTCAGTTAGTGGAATGGACGTGAGCCCGACGGATCCATCGATGCCATCGTGCGGTTCACAACTAATGAGTGGACCAAAAGGATAAGTTAAATTGGATTGAAAGGAGATAGATAAATTCCAGGCGAGGGTCACATCGACTAACGAGATCCAATGCTCAACCAGGAGCAATCCTTCAAATTCAGAATGGAATTGAATTTCTTTATTCAAAAACTTAAGCATTATTGATCCTTAATTAGGAAGAAAAACTGGACATTTATGGATGCAAAAAAGGCATGATGCGTGCAGGGCCAAAATAAAATAAATCATTAAAACAAATGCAAAGAAAGAATAAAATATAAGATACTCAAGGATAATATTGTTAAATCAAACAGACTTGGGTCAAGAGTTATCCGCAACCACGGCGTGCGAGATGAAGTCCATCGTCCCAAATTTGTCCGACCTAACGGCCTATCCGATGATTAACTGCATGTTTCTAGATCATCACTGTTTTTGGTAGAGGGGAACTCAGATCCCGAAACGTACAGAGAATCGGCCAGTCCTTGAGATAATATAATAATGTAAGTATCATATAGTAATGCAATAAAGGAAGGGATAAAGGAATACTTACCTGATGGCATGCCATTTTATCTTCTCCTTTTCTTTTCCTGGGAATACAATGTTAGGCGAA
The DNA here is from genome assembly GCA_022559845.1 of Amorphophallus konjac. Lineage (NCBI taxonomy): Eukaryota > Viridiplantae > Streptophyta > Magnoliopsida > Alismatales > Araceae > Amorphophallus > Amorphophallus konjac. Next base: position 120,242,582 of record CM040119.1, on the reverse strand, counting down.
AAATAGAGCAAATTTAAGCATGCATAAGTGAAAGAACACAAGTTTTATTCATCCACAACCTATATTTTCTTTTCTTTTTTTCCCCCACCCTTCCATTTTTTTTCTTTTATTTTCATCATCGCGCTATATATACATAGCGCGATAATGTCGCGCTATGAACATATAGCGCGTTCATTACGCGCATACTTCAAAAACCGCCCCCCACCCTTTCATTCATTCAAACTCATTCTTTCCCTCTCTTCACTCCCTCTCTCGCCCTCTCACCAGCCCAAACCTCTATTGCCCTAATCCAATGGAAGGAGGACCTCCCCGACGTTCCAAACGGCGCGCCACCCGCTGCCGTCAACGATCTCGCATGGAGGAGGAACGAGTGCCCTCTACCGTGGAAGAAAATGCCGATTCTGAGGCGACCGTCTCGGCTAGGCTTGATGGAGATGAAATGGAGATCCCCACCGACGAGGCGGAGGGGGCTGAAGGTGCCGCGACAGCTGAGGATGTAGCGGCGGAACCCGTTGGCGGCGTGGCGGTTCGAAAACGCCGATTGGTAAGAAACCGCCCCTAACTTGTTTTCTTTTGGATTTTTTTCTTGTTTTTCTTTCATAAAATGTAAAAACTGAGGATAAGACACCCCCTTAGATCAATGTAGAGGGCAAAAATGCCCACAGAATGTATTTGGGGAATGAGGGGTCGCCCCCTACCTTCGGAATATGAACGCGCTATGCCTTCATAGCGCGTTCATGATGAACGCGCTATAACGATATAGCGCGTTAAAGAACAGAATGCCAGTTTTTTAATTTTTTGATTTTTTTCTTTTGTTTGATGAACACAAATTGATATTTCTTGCTTTTATGTTGTGTTCAGGGTGTAGAGGGTGCAGTTCATGCTCGGATTTCATGGACATTGGTTCGGGCCGTCTACTTCGCACTACCGGAGTTTCAACGGGCCCGCCTCGGCCAAATGGGCTTTGGAGAGTTCTTGGAAATAGAGGTGCTGAGAGTCGATGTGGGATTGATAAGGGCCCTGAAAGCCAGATGGGATACGGGGTGCAAGGCCTTCCTCTTCCCCTGGGGTCATATGATCCCGACTCTGGAAGACGTCACCCGTATTACTGGGCTGCGGGTGCATGGATCGGCAGTGACAGGCTGCACTTACCCTGCTTACCGGGAGATGGCACACAGGCTATTGGGCTTGGAGCTGGAGGGGACCGGCCGGACCTCGCTAGTGTCGAGGATCGCTTTGCAGGAGAGTCTCGGCTTGTTCCATACACAGAGAGAGGTGGGAGAGACTTTGACGGCTCATGAGAGGAGACTAGAGGCTGGGGCCAGAGAGAGCTTCGCGACCGAGGCTGGTGCACAGGCCGACATGGAGCTGAGGAGGTTTCTTATACTGATGATTGGCAAGCTGCTTCTAGCGACCCAAGGTGATGCAGTGAGCTGTCGATTTCTACCTTTACTGGAGGATCTGAATAAAGTCGAACGGTATGCTTGGGGTGCGGCAGTCTTAGCCCATTTGTTCGATAGTTTTGGCATTTCTTCACTCCAGTCTTCACTCGGGGGATTCTACCCTCTACTTTAGGTATCTCTCTAAGCCTTAAACTCCATGGATTAAATTATGCACTTGCCTCTTATATTGATCACATGAGCTACATTTCAGGTTTGGAGTTATTTGTATCTTCCTACCCTCAGGCGTGCTTGGGAGGATCGAGGAGATCTACTGCCCTTGGCCAGACGATGGACCCCAACACGAGACAGCCGATCTTGAAGACCAGGTCACCCACATTCAGAGATGTTAGATATGATGCCCCATATAGAGGTAAGATTTAATTTTTGAAATTGAATTTAATTATATGAATGAGATCAAGGGCAATGACAAATTGAACTCTGCAGGTGATCTGGACTCCGTATCAGAGGGATATCAGGGTAATGCCCTGGGTGGAGGCGGCCATCCCATACTTCGGGAGAGAGATCTGGTTGCACGCCCTCAACCTGGTCGAGCCCCTATACTATAGGCTAATCATGAGGACACTAGGGCTCCACCAGGCGATAGTAGAGTTCCCGACCCAGGCGACGGACCCACGACCTGGACGACGTTTTCGAGGCCTCCAGGGGACAGATGATTGGCGGCAGCGTGCTCGGGAGCAGTATGCAGATTGTAAAAGGCGTGGCCGACCAGTCCCTGCGGGAGTGGACTCAGATGATGCCTACCTCCAGGCATACTCTTAGACTTACGATAGCCGTGTCTACCAAAGCGCACGTGGACAGGTATGCTTTAAATTCAAATGCATTTTCATTAATAAAAACTTGATTATTCAATATGTGACCAACATGCGTTTATTGCAGTTCGACATAGAGGGGAGACTGGCCATGGTACAGGGGCTCCTTGACTCTACGATCCGGCAGCGCGAGGACCTCCAGCATACCGTAGATGAGCTGGTAAGTTCTTGTAATTTAGAATGATTTGGATTTGAATTTCAATTAATGGTAATGCTTTCTTTTCAGCGCGAGGAGCTGGAGGCAGTCCGATCCTCGCATGGTGCTTCATCCTCTACTCAGCCCGTCTGCGACCACACAGATCTAGAGAGCCAGCTTGCTAGTGCAGTTGCTCGGGCGGAGGCAGCTGAGGCCTCCCTACAGGAAAGAGTAAGCAATCTATTCTTTTAATCTAGTCTTGAAAACTTTTATTAACATCAGTATTTGACCAAGATTTCTGGTGCAAGAGTAGGAGCTGCGGATGGCGGAAGCAGAGCTGAGGCGCCGAGTCATAGATGAGCTTCCTCGGGATGTGGCGGAGCTACACCTCCTCCTCGGTGTGGAGAGGAGTGAGCGGCAAAGAGAGAGGGAGGAGCGAGACAGAGAGAGAGAGAGAGAGATGGGAGAGGGAGAGAGTGGAGCGGGAGCTAGAGAGGGTGCAGCTGAGTACTAGATTAGGGATCGCCGAGCAGCGGGCGAAGGATGCGGAGGATCGCTATCGGCGGGGGCGTGAGCGGGCTCAGCGCGAGGGATACTCCCGAGCCTATTCGAGCATTGATTATTTAGTTACCTCCTCTGAGCATCAGAGGAGGGAAGATGCTGAGAGGGGAGCACGCTGTGACAGGGGTTCAGCTTCTCGGGGATCGATGGCTCCTCCTAGGTCTTCCCGGGGAGGACAGGAGGAGGCTAAGAGCTCGCGTAGAGGGGGAGATCAGGAGGGTCGAGGGGAGAGCTAGAGAGGTTGTTTGTACCCACTCTCATTTTGTACCCTTTTGACATATATAGTGGAATGAGACAGTCTTTGGTACTTGTTGCACTTCTTGTGATTGTTCTTTTGATTTTGCGTGCCCCTGCAAAAGGATATCTCTGCAATAAGGCCATGCAATTTTTTTTAGAATTTTTCGAAAGCATGCAAATTTTTATAAGTTTTTTAAAAGGAATATTTGAATTTTTATGTTGATTTTGAAAAATATGAAAATTTGGGAAATACTCAAAAAAATTTGGAATTTTGGCAATATCCAATTTTTGAAATTTTACAAAATTCAATTTTTTTTGGAATTTGGCAATATTCAAATTTTTTTTTTGAAATTTTGGTTATATTCAATTTTTTTTGAAATTTGGCAATATTCAATTTTTTTTGAAATTTGGCAATATGCAATTTTTTTTTGAAATTTGGCTTAGACATTGGTAGTGCAGCATCAACGGATGTTTAAACCATTGGCTAAGGGTCCTTGTTCCTTCCCCTTTCGCTTAAAACAGCCCAAAGCCGGGCGTGCATTTAAAGGTGGCGCCCTATAACCGACTGCCCTTGATTAACGGTGCCCCTACCAAGGCCATACCCGAGAAACATTCGGTCTTAGAGGGAGAAGAGAAGAATAACTGAGATAAGCTTTTATGCAGGATGGGAGATGTCGGGACTTGAATTCCTTCCATGGTATTTCCCCTGAAAGAGGTGGTCTGTTGCGCCGGGGCTTTGTGCCTTTGATTTTTAGACTCTTGACATGCATACGACCAGGGTTTTCCCTGCGGGGACTTTGCCACTCTTGTCATGCCATAATTCATAATTTTGCATTTACCGAAATCTTGACTTGATTTTCATAATAGCCATTTTGGCGAGATGTATCATGAAATTTGATTTTAGTTTGGGTCAAGACTGCCCCTATTTAAGACTTCTCTCGTATTGGGGATTGCCTAGGTTGGTCATCTCATCCATCAACCTCTTGCCCCTTCATTCGGCTGAGTAGAGAAGAGAAAAGACTTTCAGATATGCTCATGGCATGGCCAAAGTAGCAACAGTGTTTTATCAAGGAGCCAGCTAAGGACGCCGTGAAGTGTGTGGAATGCCCAGCTAAGGGTTGCTCTTAACAAGCAGGGAGAGAATGTCGAATTCCCAAGCGGGGTTCTTATTAACCAAAGGTGCTGCAAAAGCAAGCCTAAAGACTCTTTTAAGAGATTTAGTAAAGATAAAGATACCTAGATAAAGGTCTAAAACACCACTTTTAATCTTGTTAAGAAGCACTTATTTTGAAAATCATGCGTGAAGCAATGAGATAATGATATCATAAAAATACGTACTTACGCCAATATGTTACCTTGCGATCTTTGTTGAAGCAGCTGCGCCAGAGGCGATCTTGATCATCATGGGATAGTCCTCCTTGGCAGATAAAAGGATTGGAAGCAAAGGATTTGGAAGTGGCTTAACAAGAAGGAGTGGTGCCAAGACCAGACTCAGACGAATAAGGAGAAAAGGAAGAGAGGCAAGGGCTAGAACTCCCTTGCTAAGGCGCGGAGACCCTGATCACATGGAACAGTCTACAGAAGGAGAGGAGAATTAGAAGAAGGAGTGAGGACTAAAGCCTCGGAAGCAGTGGGAGAAAGGGCAGATGCCCAAAGCAGTGGATGTGGAAGAAGTTGGGTCGGACCCAGGATCAGGAGGAATTAGAAGAAGAAATTGATAGATGGAAAGAGGCGGATCCGGAGGGTCTGGAGGGAGTGGAGGAGAATCATGAGGGGAAGAAGAATCCGGAGGCTCCGGAGGGATAAAACATCGAGGGACGCGATGCCCAGTGAAGAAATAGGGAAAAAGATGATGGAAGAGGAGGAAAAAAAATGAAGAACGCGATGTCCTGGAAGAGTAAGAAGACAAATCGGAAGAAAGATGGAGGGTCCGGAGGAGGAAAATGCCGAGGGACACGGTGCCCCGGGAAGAGTGGATGAAATGGGGCAGGAGGGTCCAGAGGTTCTGGAGGGATGGCGAAAGAAGGGATGTGATGCTCTAGGAGAGGGGATAAAAAATCCAGAGGATCCGGGGGAGGAAGACACCATGGGGCGTGATGCCCAGGGAGAACGGGAGAGGAATCTGGAGTATCCGGATATGGAGGTGTAGAGAGGCGAGATGCCCTAAAAGGGAGGTCCGGAGGTTCCGGAGGGATAAGATACTGAGGGACGCGATGCCCAGGGAGAATCAGTAAGAAGCCCAGAAAATCCGGACGTGAGGGTGTGTAGGGGCGCGATACCCAAAGAGCAAGATTCGGAGGTTCCGGAGGAAGCAAATACCGAGGGACGCGATGCCCGAGGAGAAGAGAAAGATCTGGAGGTTCCGGGGAAAGAAGATAGAAAAGGGCGCGATGCCCTTGGAGAATCAGTAAGAAGCCCAGAAGATTCGGATGTGAGGGTGTGCAGGGGCACAATGCCCAAAGAGCAAGATCCGGAGGTTCCGGAGGAAGCAAATACTGAGGGACGCGATGCCCAAGGAGAAGAGAAAGATCCGGAGGTTCCGGGGAAAGAAGATAGAAAATGGCGCGATGCCCTAAAAGGAGGGATAAAACACCTGGAGGTTCCAGGGAAATAGCAGGAAAGGGGGCGCGATGCCCTGGGAGAATTAGGGAAGAAAAACTTGGAAGGACGCGATGCCCTGAGGGGAGTGGATTAGAAGAGGATGACGGATCCGGAGGTTCCGGAGGAATGAGACACCATGGGGCGTGATGCCCCAAGAGGACAAGAGAGAAATTCGGGGAGTGCGGATGCAATAGTTGGAAAAGGGCGCGATGCCCTGAGGGAAGAGCGGAGGGTGTGCAATTCCTAGGAAGTGTAAGGAGACCCGAAGATCCCAAGGATGAAGATGAACAAGATGGGGAATGCGCAAGATCCGGAGGTTCCGAAAGATGGGGAAAATATGGGTCTGGAAACCCCGGAGAAAAGGAATGCAAATGCATGCGAATGCAACAAAATGGATGCGATGAAGACATGGATGCAACAGAATGCATGAGATGCAAAGAATATGAAGAATATGAAGGGCGAGGGGATGAGATCCTCCTCCTTACCCCTGGAGTGGCCAATGATGAATCGGTGAAAAATGGAAATATGGGTGGCGTTGAATAGAAGGTGGATAGAATAGTGAAAGGCCCCTTAGCACCAAGATAACCGCCCCTCCATGGCAGTGAAAGTGTATAGCCAATTGGCCCAATGGATAAAGCAAGAGCCCATGATGACGCTTCAATAGTAAATGACAACTCCCTTGGAGAGTGAAAAGTAATAGTGTGAGAGAGTTGGAAAGTTGGGATAGGAAGCATTGTGTTGTCCAGGGGTTGTGGCGTATAGGGAGTGTTGAACAAAATGGTCATTCGCCCCTTGTATGAAAGAATGGGTTCAAGATTTGAAAGTTGGAACAAAGGGTGCCCTGCCCGGCCCTTACACGGCATCAAAGTTTGACATTCTCTCTTAGTGAGCAGTGGCGGGGACTTGGCCTCTTCGACCATGCTTGGCACAACAACCCGGATTGGCATCCGGCAAATGAACTCTTGCATCTTGAATAGCATGGCCCTAGCCAAATCCTTCTTGCCCGTCTCTTGGTCGTCTTCGATACAAATACTTGCAGAAGCACTCCCATTCTGAGTAGTAAAGGGGGGTGAAGCGGAGGCGGAAGGCTCCATAGATGGTGATGGTGTAATGGAAAGTGTTGGAAAAAGGATGAGTGGAAGTGGAGGTTCAAACATGTCGAGCTTCCCCCTTTGCTTGTAAGCAGTCGGGGTTGGCTCGAGTGCAAAAAGGGATGGATCCTGCTCAAAATTAGCCACGGGTAAGGGTGAAGGGTTAAGTAGTGGAGTAGGGGTTACAGGCATAGTGGACGACTGAGGTGGCGGACAAAGACGGGGAATAATAGAAGGCTTGGTGGAGGCCGGCGTAGTGGAGGGTGATGGAGGCTTGGCGGAGGCCGATGGAATGGAGGCTACTGGTGTGGTTACGGGAGGTGAAGGTTTAGTGCGTTGAAAATGCCGGATGGGGCGAGAGGTGTTAGGGATAGGATGAGACTCATGGTGTGGCGGTATGGGTGATTGGAGTATCGACCCATGATCGTAACACCAAGAGGTCTCATAAATGGGGGTTGGATCGGTGACTGTGGCATAGTCCTGAGCATAGGGGTCGTCTGACAGTGGAGGAAGAGGACGGCGAAGGAAACTCGGAAGGGGTGCATCTCGAGGAGCTTCAAATTCTTGTACCATCTCCAAATCTTCATCATTAAATAAATCCAGCGGACGCTGTGGTGGAGACGAAATGATAAGTGGTAGAGTATGGTGTTGTGGGGGATTTTGGGGAGGCGAATATGTATATGGAGGCGGAGAGCCATGTAAATGTGTAGTGCGGATGAGTGGAGGGCGGACGGCGTCCACAGAACTTGTAACATCTTCTCGCTCACATATATCGTTGATGCCATTCTCTCTTATCTCCTTCCAATCTTTTTCCAACTTAGCGATGTTATTCATGAATCATGAAGAGGATTGACTTGAGATGGAGGAGGAGCGGGCTGCGGGCTGGTGAGCTTCTTAAGTTGTTCCTCCATGGAAGCAAGTCTATCAAAGAGGCTTTGCTGGAAGGGTGTAACATGAGCACAGAAGGTTGGCAAGATTGCCTTGGAGGGGTGGCTTGATATGACGGCCGTGGAGGGGAATTAATGGGTCGACCCATAGAAGGACCCGGATTGGTCGGGTTGCAAGGAATAAATGGACCTTGGGGCCGTGAAGGATGAGAAATAGAAGGAGGCAGGTGATGGGCCACCCGAGGAGTATGTGTGGATGAAGGAGACGGATGATGGGCCCACCCGAATAGGAGTAGGTGTGGATGAAGGAGGCGGGTGATGGGCCACCCGAATAGGAGTAGGTGTGGATGAAGGAGGCGAGTGATGGGCCACCCGAATAGGAGTATGCGTGGACGAAGGAGGTGGGTGATGGGCCACCCGAATATGAGTATGTGTGGATGAAGGAGGCGGGTGATGGGCCACCCGAATAGGGGTAGGTGTGGACGAAGGAGGTGTACCCTCAGCAACGGCCTTAAGGGCTCGGATTTGTTGAGGGGTGAAATGATCTAGTCCACGGATGATTTAAGAGACCTTCTTGTCGTTGGTAGGAGGCGGTCCCGAAGGAATAGTGGCTTGCGATTGAGGCGAGGGACCATGAGATTGGACATTGCCCATGGGTTGGGCAATACCATAGAATGAGGACGTGGTCCCTTGAAAATATGGTGAGGATTATGATGAACATGTTGAGATTGAGGAGTATAGGATGTGCTAGGTTGTGCATCCTCATTAACACAATTAAGATTAAACATGTTATTTTGTCTATCAAGGTAAGCCATTATGCAATCAAAGTTCAAGCAAAACATTTTGCAAAGAAGCACACCAGTTGGAATGGTTACCGTTGATCTTTTTTATTTATTTGAACCTTGGTGAATTAATGACTTTATGCAAATTGATGTGATCACTCAAGGGAGGAACCTAGTTTCAAATGTGGCATAACTCCGGTGCCAACTAGGAACACTCTCTTACCATGCATAGGCCAACTAAACCCGAGACTTCAAAGGTACAACCTGCCCAGCGTCCGTGAGGGAATCCACGGGTGCGAGGACTTACGGAGGCTTGGCTTAAGAATTTCCGGTCCAATGAGACGGAATGCTCAATGGAGGGTCCTTCCTTCTCCAAGGGGGTGTAAGATCTCCTAAAAGTGTGGGGAGAGGGGGTCTCCCAAACCGAATGCAAAGATGAATGCTATGTTATGTAAGAATATCTAAACTAGAATTAGCAAATAAAATGAAAAATATAAAAAAAATGAATACACAACAAGAAATGTACAAGATGCAACCAGAGAAGATGACAATCAGAACCCCTGACAGAAGGTGTGGGTGAAATACCCTCTGGTGATTAACGCGCTATATGTCCATAGCGCGATCTGATAGAACGCACTATGGATGTATAGCGCGACCAATGACAGAGGGTGGGGGAACCCCAAAAGACAAATAATCACACACACTTTGATGGATTAACAAGCAGGCAGCCAAAAGAACGAACGTGGTGGCACAAAGAGTCCCACCGTGATCGCCAATTTGTGGATTATGGAATTAGAACACCCCCAATTGATGATTTAATAAAAGATGATTTATCAAGATATAGAACTAAAATCGATGATAAAGAAGGGGGGGTCACATGTAATAATTAAAATCCGTGATCGCCATTGAGGCCAACAGCATGCCAAATAATATGAAGATCAAGATAAGGGCATGTTACATACCTCAGAAATTCAAGATGGCCAAGAGTTGGCCTGGGGATGAACGCGCTATATCGTCCTAGCGCCTTCTCAAGATCGCCCTAGGTTCCTATAGCGCGATATCAGACAAGAAGCGGGATGGACTGGATTCGTTTCTTCCTTGCTCCAAGGCCGGCCAAGGTGCAAGGGCTCCACGTATCAATCTTCTAGTGCTTGCAAACAATCATAAACAACAAACAGAAGGCCCATTAGATCAAGATTTTAGTAGAATCTGCCCCTATTCTTAGTCAAAAGCATGTAAAAGAAGGGCTCGATTACCTGGGGGTTTGGTGGTTTTTAAACCCCTATGGAAGGGCCAAAGATAGGTTTGGTGTGTGTATGAATGCGTGTATTTTGTAAAAAGAAGTATTTTTGAGATCAATATGCAATGCTATGCAAAGATTGAGATAAACGAATTGGGGAGAAAACTAAGAACAAGGAAGAACACAATATGCCCCTAAATACTCCCTTGGATGTGTGAGGAGCGAGGAGTTATTGATTTGGAACGAAGAGCAGCCTCCTTCTCGTCAAGATCTCGAGTTGCATCCCTTTCAAAACGACGGCCATGGGTCCAATTTATAGGAGAAGGATCAAGAAGGAACCCTAGGTCGGAGTTCGATTCAAACTAATGACTTGGTGGCTCAAATCAAGGCAATATTGCCGATTAATGAGGGGGAAAGACTCCAATTAGAGTTAGGAACCTTCCTTTGGACGGAATATTATTGGAAACTTACCAAAGTAAGGACCCAAGTCGAAAAAGGGGAGTCCGGGTCGGACTATGTTTCTGACTGAGAACATGCTATAAGCATATAGCGCGTTCTTCATGATCGCGCTATGACGATATAGCGCGACAATGATTGGCTCCTCAAATGATTAGAAAAAGAATAAATACCCATTGGACGGCCATTCAATCAAGTATTAAGTAAGAATAACATTCAGAGTGGATGTTATGAATGTCAAGAAATAACGACTATTCAAATGATCATTCAATCAGGTCCATAAAGTGATGTGAGTGAATTGCGCGAGAATGTCGAATCCGAGATAAGATCCAAGGTATGGAAATTGAATTGTGGGGCCAAGAATAGGGAGAAATCCCAGAAAATCAACCAATTAGGGCTCAATTGGGGCATTAACTAGGAGAACAAAGAAATTGCTCAACTTATCGATCAAAATTGGGTGTCTACAAGTACCCTTCAGTCGTTTACTGAGGGTTTGACGGTCAATGCAGGTCCGTTACATGTTCCTGGCGGTCTTACGATAGACCGTTAGGTCCTCTGCTGATAGAAAATAGAAACTATAGAAAACTATAGTTTAAAACATGCCATAGACTAACTACTCTAATCATGACAACGAAATAAAGGTCATCTACATGCATAGGTGACATGGAATTAACAAGAAAATATCTTTTATTTTGGATTTAGGCTAAGGATTGTGCACGAATGCATAGGACTATTAAAATATGAAATTGATAAGCCATGATATATGAAATACAATGAAGCTAGAGGACTTTTATCCCTAACATGATGCTTTTGCCGTTCATGAGATAACCTACCTCTTAACTGGGCTTTAAACTTCTAATTTGAGTCTTCAAGGGTCGCCCAAGTTCTTCTCTTCCTGTGATTTTTTAGCAATTTCACGTTGCCCTAACTCTCCCACCTCTTGACCTAAAGATTTGAAATTTGGAGGTTAGGAAGATGAAACTAAGAGAAACAAAAAGTTCTAAAGAACCCTTCCCTAATTACCTCGTTTGGGCGTCCTAATTCCTTGATCTTTAGTGGTCATTTGCTCTAAATCCTGGACTGCTATGATAGAATCAGCGACTTTAGAAGCCTTTATCTCCTTGGTTACTTGATCCCCTAACATGAAATTTTGAGGGTAGTTAGTCCAAAGTATTAGGAACAAAATACTCTAAATAACTTACCCGAGATTCTATCTCCTTACCTTGATTCTTCACGAGCCAAAAGTAAAGGTCGCTCAGTTCAGAACTGGGTTCCATTTATAGAGTTTTGGCTAGGGTTCAAGGATTTGAAAGATTTTAGAGTCCTCAATTGGCTAAAACCTAATCTCTAAGAGTCCTTAGCAATGTTATAAGTTCTCCCAAGTTGGTCTCTAACCAAGAGAATCCCAAAGTTCTACTCTTTTTTCAAGTTCTTCATCTCACGGAATCCGCTGAGTGTAACGGACCAGGACTGGTGCGTTACATGACTGTAGCGGTCGCCCGATAGACCGTTACATCAACTGGGCGAAGAAATTCTCCTTATTTCAAACTCTTTGGTTAATTATCCACTAAATTATCCCTCTTAAAGTGTATTTATCCCAATATTCTCTGGATAACTTAAATAACCTTCTAGAATATGGGCCAAACTTATTGGGCTTGGTCCTTAAACCTATTGAGCTTTAATTATCAAAGCTGGATTAGTTATTTAACATAATTGGGCCTTATAATCCCAATATTAATTTATTTGTTAATCTATTTTGGCCTTTATAAATTCCAGAAAATTTTATAAACAATTCAGAAATTATTTATATAAATTTTGGGGCACTACACCCTCCCCCGCTTAGAAGAATTTGGTCCCCAAATTGAATATATATATATATATGGATTGTGGAGAGTGTACTTACAGTTGAATAGTTCCGGGAATCTTTTCCGCATGGCTTCTTTTGTTTCCCAAGTTGCTTCAGTCGGCCATGATTTCTTTCATTGAATCTTGACCATAGGAATAGCTTTATTCCTTAGTTGACGCACTTCCCGTTCCAGAATCCTTATTGGTGTTTGCTCATACGTCATATACTTCTAAATCTCCAAATTATTGTAAGTGATAACATTGTCAGGATCATATACATACTTTTTCAGCATAGAGACGTGAAATACGTCATGAACTCCTGCTAATTATGGAGGTAAAGCCAGTCTATAAGCCACCTCACCGACCCTTTCAAGAATTTCAAATGGGCCATTGAATCTTGGAGTTAGTTTTCCTTTAATGCCAAATCTTCGAATACCATGGCCTGGAGAAACTTTCAGATATACATGATCTCCTACATGAAACTCTAAGTCGCGTCTTCGATTGTCAGCATAAGATTTCTGCCTATCTTGCACCATCTTCATTCTTTCTTTGTTGGCCCAGAGAGATAGCGGACAAGAAGGGGGGTTGAATTGTCCCCTTGTCGAGATGGCGGATTTTCAAAAACTTTCTTTACTTAACACAGTGGAATTAAACTAAGCAACATTGATTAACTAAAACTCAAGTGAGATTACGGTGTTCTCTCAACCTTTCCGTTCTCACTCGAATGATCAATCCATTGAGCAACTAAATTAACCCACACACAGATAACGGATGAAGCGATGTGTGATGTGCAGTGAATTAAAACCTACTAAGTTGACCTGTGAAGGAAGATAGAAGAAATAGTCAAATGGACAGGCAATCACACGGAACACGAGATTTTAAGGTGGTTCGAGACCACGACGGGCTCCCTATGTCCACCCCTCACCCAACCGGGTGAGGTTTCACTTCACGCTACAAAATGTAGCAACATGGGGACGAACCCCAACCACACACGCTGCTTCCGCAGCAATGTCCACACACGGGGACAAGCCCTAAACCACTGCCACCGCAGCATACACACACACAACGTCGTGGTACATGCCTCAGACACAAATCCCACACGGAGACGCAGCTCCATAAACCACACACACAGATAATATTCTGAGTTTGACAAAATAGAAGGATATACAGAATATGCTCATTGTAAAATATATATCAAGAAAAGCATCTCATAGAAATGGGTAAGAGATATAGAGTGTTTTCCCCTTGATTCTCCAATAGTCATGAGAGGATCTTCCTTGAAGCTTAGGTTGGAGAGAGTAGAATCCGCAGGATGTCAGAGCACACGATCTTCCCTCTCGAAGATCCGATGTATGTTCCTTCATATCTTAGCTCCAATCATACCTGCACACACAAAGAACGAATGAATCGATATGCTCTAATCTATGCCTTAGTTAAAAGGGACATCACAAATAGATAAATAACCAATTTATAGTACTCCCTTTTGAATGTCCCACGAATCCCTTCAATCAATAGGTAGGGTGCGCTGGGAATGATAAACCAGGGTGGAAGTAGCCGAGCTTGAGATTGAAATGCCCAAACCCGTATACCGTGAAAGAGCAGCAGCCGCGGCTTCCAGATCAAGGGATAGGCTCGTGGAAGATGATCTCCGTGGCTTCTTCTTCCTCCTCCTTGATGATGCGTAGCCATCCTTTACATTTTTCCTCTCCCTCTTTCTTCTTTTCCTGTAACAGATGAAGAATATTAGCACTTGGGTCTGCTTTCGATGGAAATCGTAACATAGATATACCCAAGAGGAAACAACAGCTAGGACCATTATACCCATGCAAAAGCCCTCTCAAAAGCACTCCTAATGGTAGGGTATAACCCTAAGGGAATTAGGGTAAAAGCCAAGGCAAATCGGATCAAACAATGGGCATTTCGAAACCAATCCGGAAAACCCGTTCCGGACGAACCAGAGAAAGTGTCGACCCTTGTGGTCGACACTTTTCTCAGTAGATTTTGTCCCGATGAAGAAATCAGGACACGAGACAAATGTGTCGGCTCACTGGGTCGACACTTTTTCCAACGTGTTCTGTTTTCAACAAAACAAAGTAAACCAGGACAAAAGTGTCGACCCATAGAGTCGACACTTTTTGTCAGCATATCAGAAATCAATGTAAATAGCATACCGCGAAATAGGTGTCGACTCTATGAGTCGACACTTTTACTCACAAAAGTGAAAACTCAATAAAACTCAAACGAAACCTTACAAAACTACTCCGAACATTAAAAACAAATAACCGTGTATTGAAATATGGTATAGACATGAATTAAGCCACATTTCAACAAAAACCAATGAAAGAGACAAGCATGTTAAATTTCAAACCACTCCTTGAATTTTATGCATGAAAATATCAACTCCCTATCACTCAGAAAATATAGCCTGAACACAAAGCGTGAGTACACGACCATTTCATGTTTGTATGAGCATTCCTGAGTAGTTTACCTTCATTCATGTGAGATTCATTGACAGCTATTTGATCATGGATTTCAACACACAAAAGCTCATCAAGATCCATTGAAAGAAAAAGGACAAAATGCAAGTGTAGAAACATACCATCCACCCAATTAGGTGAGAACATATGAACCTGCACTTTGTATAAAACACAGATTTAGTTTTCGGTCAATGCAATCGACAAGAATGATTACCTTCCCATATGACATATGCATAACTCCTTCAACCTTAACCACTTTGATATCCTATCAATTCACACATAAATTTGCAAATTCAGTCCAACTCAATATGAGTAGAATCTACATAGTCAACATATATGAACAGCCATTTGCAATTCAAATCATAGACTTAATCTAAAACCTGAAGTCAAAACTGAATTTAGTCATGTTACACACTAAGTGCAAGCGACTCTTGAATTCATCGTTCAGTCTCACAATTTCAAGTTCAGTCCTAACATTGAAAGTTCACCGCAGTGAAATCCAATTTAGCAATATTAAATTTCAGTCCAAGGCAGATAAAAATAATACATTTCATGACATTTAGGATCAGTCCAAAATAGAAGGCAATGCTCAATAAACCAGGGGTCGACCCATCCCAGGGAGACCATAAAAACTGCCTTAGCAGTCCAATGCAGGTAATTCAAGTTCAGTCTATTTATCCAATGATCTGAGAGCATTATAGATTCAGGAATTTAAGTCCATTCAAAATAGCATGAAAAAATCATATCATTAAGATCTACATGGATTACAAGTTCAGTCTAGAGGAAACTAAGCCTTCTCAACATAAAACTCACAATGTCAAGCATTTATGTCAGTTCATTAAAAACCCATATAGGATATGCAATGAAGCACTAATAATCCAGAGCTACCAAAACATAATGCTTTCACAAGTTAGTTCCAAAGTCTCATGCCCAACTTGCATGCGGCACCATCAGAGTTGTATTCATGAAGGACCATTGGAATTCAACCTGCAAAACAAGATATCATCCTGTTAGCTTGTTTATCATCAAGATGCCATTAAACATAAACACACAAGATTTTCACTTTAGAGTAAACACAAAACACACAATATATTGGAATCATCAAAACTATTGTCAAAGACAACGAGGGGGCACACAGAACCCAACAATCTCCCCCTTTTTGATGATGACAATATATTGTGACTATTCAAATTCAAATATCTCTCCCCCTTTGGCATTATCAAAAAAATGGGGGACAAGAGGCAACAGTGAAAATTCCAAACATGAATGAGACATGCGCACACGAACCCAGCATTTAACCTCCCATGAAGGGAAGGTGTATAAACTAAGAAGCAAGCAACAATTTGGAATTTGATGTACAATCAGCAGATGTGTGAGATAAGTGCAAATGCTCAATTTTTGTAATTTTTGGTATATGTATAACTAAATATGCAAAAGTAGTATAAGGAAACTATATGCAAAATCTGAAAACTAAGTATGCACAAAGTGCATTGTGCTAAAAAGCACGTTATTCTCCCCCAATTATCAAGAACAAAAACTAACTGACAATAGGTTATTTAACCTGTTATATACAAGTATAACCTATAGATGCAAACTATGGAATGGAATATGATATGAACAGACGGATTAAGCATTCAGACACTCAAGCATGCATAGTTAAGTATAGACTCATGCAAGTCCCTTCGGGACGGGTGTAAGGATAATGCAATTGATCATTGAACATGAAGTGCATGAACAATACTAAGAAGGTTGTGCTTACATAAATAAAGTACTACATTAACCATAAAAGATGACTGATTCATAAGCGACATTCAAACAATCAAACCCAAGGTGCATAAGTGAAGATTGAGCAATGAAGTTCAAATCAATATGGAAAATCAGATTTTCTGAAGAACACTAAAAAGAACTTCTCATCCATACACTTTCATACACAATGCTCGAATATTGGTAGCTACGTATGACCCTAATTTTTAATTACTAAAAATGGTGTGACTAACCTTTTGACACGAGTCATGCCCTTTGTTTCAGGGGCAATTCCTGGTTACTCAGTTTCGTCACTTTTTATGACGTGGATGAGACACTTTTCGACGCGAGTTGTACCCTTTGTCTTAGGGGCACTTCTCGGCTACTCGGTGGCAAATCACCCTTATTTTTATATTGATTAGTTTCTCCTTTCGACACGAGTTTCCTCCTTTATTTCAGGGGGGATTCTCGACTACTCGGATCCACGTTCCACTTATACAAATTTTTGAAGGGGTAAATAGCTTTTTCCTCACGAGACATGTGATTTCTATGTAGAGAATCAATAGCTCTTTAAAGTGTATAGTAGAAAATAGTAATCCTTATTAGATTGAATCATTATCTCAAAAAGGTGCATTTTGTGTGGGTGGTTGTATTGAATGTAAAAGATGAATTAATCTCAACACAGTAATGTCTCCCCCTAAATGTATGCACGGTTATAAAAAATCTCCCTCTTAATATATGCCATGTAACAAACATGTCTAAATCAATGTAATTTTATTTAGCAAGGGATGAGTCATAGAAGGAGTCAAAAAGTGGTTGTATATTATATACATTCAAACAAGCATTGAACTGAAGTTTTCAAGCAAGTTGATTACCGGTACGTGACGGAGAACGTAGGTCCGAAGACCACCATCACGCGTGAAGAAAGTTTCCAGTTGGATATAATCCAACCTTCCACAATCATCATTTGATATACTAGATAATCATGGCATTCAAGCACAGAAGTATACAATGATATATAAGTGTATGCATATAACTTGAAAAGATGATTGAAAAATTATTCATATTCACAAGTATGCAAATGTGTGTATGATATGTGCGAATTGTGTCATGCAACTAAGTGTGTTGTTATTTGTAAAAAGTAAGTAAAAGTATGAAAGACTCTATACACAGTGAAAAGCGTTTAAGATCGCATTTATTCACAAGATGTGAAGAGTGAAGAGTGTTCAACTCCTCTAAACATGAAGCTCACAAGATCTCATGATTTCAAAATTTATCTTAATCAATAAAGCAGGAATGCAACAATTTGAATTCAATCATTTTTCATCAAGGCTCAAATTTTACCTTCCCAGATTTTTAAAAAGAACCTTACCAAAGTAAGTTCTCAAAATCAAACCATTTTCTTCCTGACTAGCAAAGTTAACAAAAGGTAGTCTAAAATTCAAATGAAACTCAGATTTGATTTTATTTACAATCATGCAAACTAAAAAAGCATGGACAGTCAATTTGATAGAAGATTTACAATTAGAAGCTCTATGTTTTTCTCAGAATTCAACCTCTCACCTGAGTTGAATAATCCAAAAGTAAAGAGTATACCAAAATCTTTACCAGATCAACTCATCTTTTCTTTTACCTTGAAGGACCTTCATTTATCAACAAAATCTTCCTCCTCAAGGCACCCCTACAAAACAAATTTCTCATTTAGGAGATTTGGATACCCAAGCCATCTTGGGTCCCGAGGGGTTAGTTTTAGCATGAACAAAAGTTT
The DNA here is from genome assembly GCA_022559845.1 of Amorphophallus konjac. Taxonomy (NCBI): domain Eukaryota; kingdom Viridiplantae; phylum Streptophyta; class Magnoliopsida; order Alismatales; family Araceae; genus Amorphophallus; species Amorphophallus konjac. The sequence goes on along the minus strand of CM040119.1, from coordinate 120,224,486 downwards.
TCTTTTCATTTTTTCGTTCATACCATTCATCATCGGCCCTCATCATGGAACAATTATCCATTGAGTGTCCATTCATGCCACAATAAAAATAGTTAGAAGAATTTTCTTTCAGAAACCAATTGTCATCATTTTTCATTACATGACAATCATTCATTATATGTCCAAAATTACCACAGTAATGACATGAAAAGTTCTTTTTGGCAAAGGATTCATCATCATTTTTCTTTATAAAATAATCTTCAAACACATGACCATGTAGCCCACAATAGTAGCAATGAACATTGAAGTTTTTCTTCATAGGTTTTTCATATTTTTTAGAATCATCAACACTTTTCAATTTTGACCTCAATGCCTCATCATCATCAAATTTCATCAAGGAGCAGTCATACATGTCATGACCATAGTTCCCATAGTAATAACATGAAACATTTCTTTGTTTTCTTGATGTATGAGCATGTTTAACAAATGATTATTTTTCATGCAAATAAGAATGAACAACAACATTTTTCTCTTTTGAATTCTCATTATCATACAAGCACATGGACTCATTCAAATTCTTGATCTCATCTTCCAATGACGAGATGTGCAAGTTAGATTCAACCAATTCTTTTTCACACAATGCAAGCTTCTCATTCAACAAAGAATTAACAGTTTTATAGCTTACAATTTCTTCTTCTAAAACTTGAGAGTTTTCAAGATTATCAACAACTACATATTTTCCTTTTTCAAACATGTGGATTTTATCAACCAGAAGACCGTTTTGATCTTTCAACTTTTCAATCTCTTCTGCAAGCTTTTCATTTTGATGACTCACATTTTCATCAACCATTTTATTCATGGTTTCATTGCATTCAAATCTATCATTCACATTTTTAAAGCTTTCAATTTCATGTCTTAGCTCCCTTAACCATTCAGATTTATCAACAGACATGCATTTTTCTTTTTCAAGGACAAGCAATTTTTCAGACATAGAGGTGTTCAATATTTTTAACTTCTCATTATCTCTCTCAATGTGTTAAAATTCTGAACTTTTATCCAATAAGGATTTATTTTCAGATCTAAGATTTTCAATCATTTCTTTGAGTTCTTCTTCAACAAGCATGTGAGATTCAACAAGTTTTTCAAGCTCAATATATTTCCCACATGAAGAGTTGTCATATTTCTTTTTCAACCTTTTGTTTTCAGATTTTAATACCTTATATCTATCAAATAGTATATCATAGGTATTTAACAATTCATCATAGCTCAATTCATCATCATCATTGGAATCGGAGTTTACCTTAGAGTTTTCGTCGCTTTGGCACTCATTTTTTTTGTTTGCCACGAGGCAATCACTCTTCCAGCTTTCTTCTTGGGCTTCACTTAGCCCATTCCAAATCTCTTTGGCAGACCTGCAGTTGGAAACAAATGAAAATTTGTTAATATTTACTGCTACCTTAAGAGCATTCAAAGCAAACAAATTATCATAATTTTTCTCTTATCCTCATCGGTCCATCTCAACTCATTTTTGGAAAACACATGAGGACCATGAGTCATTAAGCTCATAAGCTTTGGATTAATGCTAGTAATCCATACACAAAATTTTCCTAGCCATAAGGAATAATCAAAAGCATTAAAGACAAGAATAGAATTCACACTAGCCATCATGAAAACAATCTTTACTCTACGACCGTAAGGTAGACTAAAAAAATCAGAGACGAGGCTCTGATACCAATTGTTGGTCCAAAGAGATGGCGGACAAGAAGGGGGGTTGAATTGTCCCCTTGCCGAGATGGCGGATTTTCAAAAACTTTCTTTACTTAACACAGTGGAATTAAACTAAGTAACGTTGATTAACTAAAACTCAAGTGAGATTACGGTGTTCTCTCAACCTTTCCGTTCTCACTCGAATGATCAATGCATTGAGCAACTAAATTAACCCACACACGGATAACGGATGAAGCGATGTGTGATGTGCAGTGAATTAAAACCTACTAAGTTGACCTGTGAAGGAAGATAGAAGAAACAGTCAAACGCACAGGCAATCACACGGAACACGAGATTTTAAGGTGGTTCGAGACCACGACGGGCTCCCTACGTCCACCCCTCACCCAACCGGGTGAGGCTTCACTTCATGCTACAAAATGTAGCAACACAAGGACGAACTCCAACCACACACGCTGCTTCCGCAGCAATGTCCACACACGGGGACAAGCCCTAAACCGCTGCCACCGCAGCACACACACACACAACATCGGGGTACACGCCTCGGACACAAATCCCACATGGAGACACAGCTCCGTAAACCAGACACACAGATAATATTCTGAGTTTGACAAAATAGAAGGATATAGAGAATATGCTCACTGTAGAATATATATCAAGAAAGGCATCTCATAGAAATGGGTAAGAGATATAGAGTGTTTTCCCCTTGATTCTCCAATAGTCATGAGAGGATCTTCCTTGAAGCTTATGTTGGAGAGAGTAGAATCCGTAGGATGTCGGAGCACACGATCTTCCCTCTCGAAGATCCGATGTATGTTCCTTCATATCTCAGCTCCAATCATACATGCACACACAAAGAACGAATGAATTGATATGCTCTAATCTATGCCTTAGTTTAAAGGGACATCACAAATAGATAAATATCCAATTTATAGTACTCCCTTTTGAATGTCCCACAAATCCTTTCAATCAATAGGTAGGGTGCGCGGGGAATGATAAACCAGGGTGGAAGTAGCCAAGCTTGAGATTGAAATGCCCAAACCCGTAGACCGTGGAGAGCAGCAGCCGCGGCTTCCAGATCAAGGGTCATGCTCGTGGAAGATGATCTCCGTGGCTTCTTCTTCCTCCTCCTTGATGATGCATAGCCGTCCTTCACGTTTTTCCTCTCCCTCTTTATTCTTTTCCTGCAATAGATGAAGAATATTAGCACTTGGGTCTGCTTTCGATGGAAATCGTAACATAGATATACCCAAGAGGAAACAACAGCTAGGACCATTATACCTATGCAAAAGCCCTCTCAAAAGCACTCCTAATGGTAGGGTATAACCCTAAGGGCATTAGGGTAAAAGCCAAGGCAAATCGGATCAAACAATGAGCATTTCAAAACCAATCCGAAAAACCCGTTCTGGACGAACCAGAGAAAGTGTCGACCCTTGGGGTCGACACTTTTCTCAGCAGATTCTGTCCCGATGATGAAATGAGGACACGAGGCAAAAGTGTCGACTCACTGGGTCGACACTTTTTCCAACGTCTTCTGTTTTCAACAAAACAAAGCAAACCAGGACAAAAGTGTTGACCCACAGAGTGGACACTTTTTGTCAGCGTATCAGAAATCAATGCGAATAGCATACCGTGAAATAAGTGTCGACTCCATGAGTCGACACTTTTACTCATAAAAGTGAAAACTCAATAAAACTCAAATGAAACCTTACAAAACTACTTCGAAACCTTAAAAACAAATAACCATGTATTGAAATATGGTATAGACATGAATTAAGCCATATTTCAACAAAAACCAATGAAAGAGACAAGCATGTTAAATTTCAAACCACTCCTTGAATTATATGCATGAAAAGCTCCAATATCAACTCCCTATCACTCAGAACATATAGCCTGAACACAAAGCATGAGTACACGACCATTTCATGTTTGTATGAGCATTCTTGAGTAGTTTACCTTCATTCATGTGAGATTCATTGACAGTTATTTGATCATGGATTTCAACACACAAAAGCTCATCAAGATCCATTGAAACAAAAAGGATAAAATGCAAGTGTAGAAACATACCATCCACCCAATTAGTTGGGAACATATGAACCTGCACTTTGTATAAAACACAGATTTAGTTTTCGGTCAATGCAATCGACAAGAATGATTACCTTCCCATATGACATATGCATAACTCCTTCAACCTTAACCACTTTGATATCCTATCAATTCACACATTAATTTACAAATTCAGTCCAACTCAATATGAGTAGAATCTACACAGTCAACATACATGAACAACCATTTGCAATTCAAATCATAGACTTAATCTAAAACCTGAAGTCAAAACTGAATTTAGTCATGTTACACAGTAAGTGGAAGCGACTCTTGAATTCATAGTTCAGTCTCACAATTTCAAGTTCACTCCTAACATTGAAAGTTCACCGCAGTGAAATCCAATTTAGCAATATTAAATTTCAGTCCAAGGCAGATAAAAATAATACATTTCAGGACATTTAGGATTAGTCCAAAACAGAAGGCAATGCTCAATAAGCTAGGGGTCGACCCATCCCAGGGAGACCATAAAAATTTCCTTAGTAGTCCAATGCAGGTAATTCAAGTTCAGTCTATTTATCCAATGATCTGAGAGCATTATAGATTCAGGAATTTAAGTCCATTCAAAATAGCAGGAAAAAATCATATCATTAAGATCCACATGGATTACAAGTTCAGTCTAGAGGAAACTAAACCTTCTCAACATAAAGCTCACAATGTCAAGCATTTATGTCAGTTCATTAAAAACCCATATAGGATATGCAAGGAAGCACTAATAATTCAGAGCTACCAAAACACAATGCTTTCACAAGTTAGTTCCAAAGTCTCATACCCAACTTGCATGAGGCACCATCAAAGCTGTATTCATGAAGGACCATTGGAATTCAACCTGCAAAATAAGATATCATCATGTTAGCTTGTTTATCATCAAGATGCCATTAAACATAAACATACAATATTTTCATTTTAGAGTAAACACAAAACACATAATATACTGGAATCATCAAAACTATTGTCAAAGACAACGAGGGGGTGCACAGAACCCAACATTCTTGAATGAGCTTGATCTTCTCTGTAGAATCCCTAATAATGTCGGGGCCTAGGAATTACTTTTCCCCTATCTCACTCCAACATATTAGTGATCTACAACTTTTTCCATATAAAGTTTCAAAGGGCGCCATCTGTATGCTGGCCTGATAACTGTTGTTATATGTAAATTCTACCAGAGGCAAGTGATCATGCCAACTTCCCCTAAAATCAATAGCACAAATCCTGAGCATATCTTCTACTACCTGATTTGTTCTTTCAGTCTGACCATCAGTTTGTGGGTGAAATGCTGTGCTAAAATTTAATCTAGTCCCTAGTGAATGTTGTAAGCCCTTCCAGAAGTGTGATGTGAATCGAGGATCTCTATCAGATATAATAGTGACAGGAACACCATGTAATTTGATAATTTTCTTTATGTATAATGCTGCTAGATTATCCACAGACCATCGACTTTTGATTGGTATGAAATGTGCAAACTTAGTCAATCGGTCTATGATTACCCATATACCATCGTGTCCTCCTCTGGTCTTAGGTAAACCCATGATGAAATCTATTCCTATACTCTCCCATTTCCATTCGGGAATATTCAAGGGATGTAATTTACCTGCGGGTCTAAAATGCTCTACCTTTACTTGTTGACAAGTGAGACAGCGGGACACGAAATAAGCTATTTCCCTCTTCATATTGGGCCACCAGAAATTTCTTTTGAGATCTTGATATATTTTTGTACCACCTAGATGAATGGTGTACTTAGAATTATGTGCTTCTTCTAGGATCTGTTTCTTCGTATCCTCATGATCTGGTACACACACTCGGCCCTTAAATAGCAATCTTCTGTCATTGGAAACAGAGAAATCCGGCCTCTGTTCTATGTTGGCTTTAATCTCTAGTAATACTAGATCATTGTCTTGTAGCCCGACTAGATCTTCTATTAATGTGGGTTGAGCTCAGATATTGGCTATAAAATAATATTCTTTCTTCATGTCAATATCTAAGTTCAACTGAGCAAATTGAGGAATAAGATTAGTCATGCTAATCATAAGACTTGATAGCATATCCATTGGTTTTCTGCTGAGTACATCTACTACCGCATTAGCCTTGCCAGGATAATATTGAATAGCAAAATCAAAGTCCTTGAGATATTCTAACCATCTCCTCTGCCTCATATTTAGCTCCTTTTGAGAGAATAAGTATTTCAAGCTTTTGTGGTCTGAGTAGACCGTGAACTTCTCTCCATAGAGATAATGATGCCAAATTTTTAAGGCGAAAATAACAGCTGCCAATTCCAAATCATGCACAAGATAATTTTCCTCGTGACGTTTCAATTGTCTTGAAGAATAATAGATTACCTTTCTATTTTGCATAAGGACGCACCCTAAGCCAATGCTAGATTCATCCGTATATACTTCAAATCTACCACCTTCCACCGGTAGTGCTAAAATAGGAGTTGTAGTAAGATGGTTCTTAAGAATTTGAAAACTCTTTTCACATTCCTCTGACCAGACAAAAGGATTTTCTTTTCTTGTGAGTCTAGTTAAAGGAACTGTAATTTTTGAGAAGTCCTAATGAACCTCCTATAATAACCAACTAGACCCAGAAAGCTTCGTACTTTTGATACAGTCGTTAGTCGGCTCCAATTTCTGACAGCTTCGACTTTCGAAGGATCCACAACGATACCTTCTTTTGAAATAATGTGGCCGAGGAATGAAACTTCCTTGAGCCAGAACTCACACTTGTTAACCTTGGCATAAAGCTTATGTTCTCTAAGTGTTTGCAAAGCTATCCTCAAATGTTCTTCATGTTCCTCTTTTGTCTTGGAATATATCAAGAAATCATCAATGAAGACGACGATGAACTGGTCCAGATATGGTTGAAAAATACTATTCAAAAGTTGCATAAATGCTGCTGGGGCATTTGTTAACCCAAATGGCATTATCACGAATTCATAGTGGCCATAACGACTTCGAAAAGTCGATTTATAAATGTCTTCTTATTTAATTCTAAGGTGATGATAACCTGATCTAAGGTCAATCTTGGAGAAATACTCTGCTCCCGAAAGTTGATCAAAGAGCTCATCAATACGCGGCAATAGATACTTATTTTTGATTGTAAGTTGGTTTAGTCGCCGGTAGTCTATACATAGTCTGAGAGAGCCATCCTTCTTTTTAACAAATAGAACTGGTGCACCTCAGGGGGTTGTGCTAGGTCTAATGAAGCCCTTATCTAATAATTCCTGCAACGGCCTCTTTAGTTCCTTGAGTTTCGTGGGGGACATCTTGTAAGAGGCTATAGAAATAGGTGCTGCTCCTGGAATGAGTTCAATAGTGAAGTTCACTTCCCTCTCGGGTGGTAAACTGGGTAATTCGGATGGGAATATATCTGGGAACTCATTTACAATAGGAATGTTTGGTAGGGTGATTTCCTTGGATTCGGTAACAATGACAGAAGCAAGAAAAGCTTCACATCATTGCGAGATAAGTTTGCAAGTGTAAAGAGAGGATATGATAGTGGGATGTTTCCTACACTTGATGCTAAAGAAGGAAAATCTTGGAAGACCTGGTTTTCGGAAGGATATAATCATATTTCGACAGTTAATATCAACATCATGATCTATAAGCCAATCTACCCCTAAAATGGCATCGCACCCTTTCATGTCAAGACATACTAAGTTTGCGGGGAGATTGTGGCCTTCTACAATTACTTCACTACCAGGATAATATTTGGTAAGTTTTGTTCCAGAACCTAAGGGTGTGGTTATACCAAGATCAGAAGGTAGATGAACTGATGCAATTGGTAATGTTTTGGCAAACGTAGTGGAGACAAAAGAATGAGAGGCACCAGTATCAAACATCACAAATGTAGGACGAGAACAAATTTGAAGAGTACCTTCTATAAGCCCACCATCCCTGGGCGCTTCCTCTTCTTCTAGAACGACATTGAGGCGAGCCTGTCTCCTGCGTCCACCACCAGATGACTGGTCCTTCATAAGGGGGTAATCCGGCATGCGATGCTCCCTGCTTCCACAACGTAGACAAGTACTAAGGTGCTTCCAACACTCTTCAGCCGAATGGCCAAACTTTTCGCAAAAGGTGCAAGCCGCCAGGACTTGCTTCTCCTCCTCCTTAATCTTATTGTTTTTTGGGAACTTCCACCGTTCCTGCTCCTGGATCATTTATTACTATCACAGCTTTTGTGAGGCTCCGTGATACTAAACTTTTCTTTCTTGTAACGCCCATCAGACCTTTGGCTAGACTCTTCTCCTTTCCCTTTCAATTTCTCAACCTTCTCCAAGGTCCTCTCACATAAATATGCCCGCTGAACCATCTCCGCATAGGTACGGATGTTTTGGGTCCCGAGCTGCTGAATGAAACCGGGTCGTAACCCGTCCATAAATCGATTAGCCTTCAATAGATCGGTACTGATTTAATGCGGTGCATAAGGTGCTAGTCTGGAGAATTGAAGTTCATACTCCGCAACTGTCATCATTCCTTGTCGAAGAGAGGCGAACTCCATAGCCTTTCTTTCTTTCACATGCTCAGAAAAGTACTTAGCACGGAACAAAGTGAGAAAACCATCCCATGTATGAGGTGCATCGGCCGGAGGTGCCGGAACCGACGTCCACCATGTACGGGCATCCTTGTTGAGTTGGAAAGTTACCAGATGCACCTTCTCTTGATCGGTGCATTGGATGACATCAAATATACGGTTCATCTCGTCAATCCAGTTCTCTGCTTCGTCTCGATTAGAAGAACCATAGAAACGCGGAGGGTTTAAACTCCGAAAATTGCGATGTAAGTCGCCCGCCCTCGCCCCTGCGCCACCTTGCGCCATGGTTTGTAATGCCTGAGTAAGGCCGCCAACCATTTGTTGCATGCCATCCCAATCTACGCGATAAGCCATTGTAATAATGAGGTACCTGAGAGAAATATAACAACTTGTTATTTCTCGTGGAATTTGGAAGAAGATAAATCTTAAAGCTAATTAACTATCTTATTCCGGGCACTACCCAATTCTCACATGGGTATGGGAATTTCTTCCTTAATTCATAGGTAGGGGTCCTTAAACCTTGGGCTTATCCTATAACATGATTCTTCTCCCTAAGTCCAGAGACTTAGGCTCTGATACCAACTTAACTATCACGCCCCGAGCCTTTATGACAGTGGAAGATTAGCTCGAGGAACGTGAACAGCCGGCATGGTAAGTCTCTTACAAGTAAGAACGATCAGAGCGCAAGACAATCACACATAATGTAATTGCACAATATTACTCAAACTTCAACTTTTATTCCATTAATAACCAAATATTCAAATACAATCACTAATTCAACTTTCTTCATCATACTAGACTCAAGAAATAAGAAAAATTACATAGACTCAATCTAAACAATGTAGACTTCCTAAGTCTTCACTCATTCTTCATTCACTTTCAGATCCGCTACTTGAATATTCTGAATCCGAACCCGACTCACTTCCATTTCTTGTAAAGATTTGAAATAGGTAATGAGTACACTTGCCCAGTAGGTATCTTCGCATCAACATGAAGGCACTATTTAAGTAATTATCATTTTAGCTCTAAAGAATAAGGTAAAATCATGCGAAATGTGATAAATCAAGCGAATAACTAAAGTAACAAAGATGATCATTTAAAATAGAATGAGAGGAAGTATGAACTAGCATGAATGTAACAAGAATGTAGCATGGCCTTTCATGAACAAGAATGTACTAGCAAGTCACATACTCATCACCCAAACATCTTTTGCTTATAAGCTAGTATTTGGTGAATTTCTGTGAAATATCATGTAACAAGCAAGAAAGTCATGTACGTGTATCGTCGATTTTCACTTATTTATAAAGAAAGTACTCCCAGCGTAATGCGACACCAGTAGCATCATACCTCATGGTTTATAGTATGTTTCCGACAATCAGCCGAGGGGACTGGTATATAGCCCTTGAACACAATCAGTGCTCGATCGCATCTTGAAGTATAAATCAAGCTACTTCCACGTATGTAAACAATATGGCCAAGAATGTACAATTTCAATAAGTTCATGATAACAATAATTCAATGAATGAATGCTTCTATTTGGAACAAGGAATTTCAATAATATATTAGAACTATGTTATGCCATGGAAATAAATCGACAGCATAACGGTACATTCCTTATCTTTCATTCATTATATTAAGTCTCTTGGATAATATGACAAGTCCTAGACCACCAATAATCCATCTAGGAACTTTAGAATATCAGCCCTTTAGTCAAACCTCAGGTTAAAGAATTTAGAACTGTGGCGGTCTAATGCTGGGCCGTTATATGAACATAACGCTCCACTATTGGGCCGTTACAATGGTCCAAATCCAGAAACAATAAAATGGACTCAGTAAATGTGACGGTCATATTTTGGACCGTTAGATAGGCCTGACGGTCTAATATGGATCCGTTACATATCTAGAATCAGAAAATATTGATAGTGTTTCTAACAATTGGGCTTTCATGGTACAACCAACTCGGCGTCCTAGTGGAAATCCCAGGCTCGCAGAGAATTACGGAGGCCTTGAAATAAGATTTCCTAGTCCATTGGAAGGAATATCCAATAGAGAGGTCCTCATGTTCAAGAATATATTCCTATAGTGCAAGAGTGTGAACTAATGGACATATACTGGGATATATGCCATGTACTTAAAGAATTGACTCTATAGATAAGAGAGAATGTGTAGCGATATAAAATCATGATAAAACTCATCAATATCTTTTCTAAATCAAGGTTTTAATACAAAACTATAGTGCTTTGGCATGAAATTAACATATGCTTGAAAATAACTCTAAAGTATGTAAATTTCTAACATGAATCAATATTGGAACTTAAAACCATGAAAACAGGTTAAGATCTAATTAACTAGGCATACATATATATTAATTGGACCGATCTTGATTCTGTCTTAAGTTGACAGAACGCAGTGTTGTATGACGAACTAGTCTGGACGCGTCACAGGAAAGTAACGGTCTAGATTAGGTCCGTCAGATTTCACAGAACCCTTCAGTCATTTACAGAGGGTGTAATGGTCAATGTAGGTCCGTTACATGTTCCTGGCGGTCTTACGATAGACCGTTAGGTCCTCTGCTGACAGAAAATAGAAACTATAGAAAACTATAGTTTAAAACATGCCATAGACTAACTACTCTAACCATGACAATGAAATAAAGGTCATCTAGATACATAGGTGACATGGAATTAACAGGAAAATATCTTTTATTTTGGATTTAGGCTAAGCATTGTGCATGAATGCATATGCATAGGACTATTAAAACATGAAATTGATAAGCCATGATATATGAAATCCAATGAAACTAGAGGGCTTTTATCTGTAATATGTTATTTTTACCGTTCATGAGATAACCTACCTCTTATCTGGGCTTTAAACTTCTAATTTGAGTCTTCAAGGGTCGCCCTAGTTCTTCTCTTCCTGTGATTTTTCAGCAACTTCATGTTGCCCTAACTCTCCCACCTCTTGACCTAAAGATGTGAAATTTGGAGGTTAGGAAGATGAAACTAAGAGGAACAAAAAGTTCTAAAGAACTCTTCCCTAATTACCTCGTTTGGGCGTCCTAATTCCTTGATCTTCAGTGGTCCTTTGCTCTGAATCCTGGGCTGCTATGATAGAATCAGCGACTTTAGAAGCCTTTATCTCTTTGGTTACTTGATCCCCTAACATGAAATTTTGAGGGTAGTTAGTCCAAAGTATTAGGAACAAAATACTCTAAAGAACTTACCCGAGATTCTATCTCCTTACCTTAATTTTTCACGAGCCAAAAGTAAGGGTCGCTCAGTTCAGAACTGGGTTCTATTTATAGAGTTTTAGCTAGGGTTCAAGGATTTGAACGATTTTAGAGTCCTTAATTGGCTAAATCTTAATCTCTAAGAGTCCTTAGCAATGTTATAAGTTCTCTCAAGTTGATCTCTAGCCAAGAGAATCTCAAAGTTCTACTCTTTTTGTAAGTTCTTCATCTCATGGAATCCGCTGAGTGTAACGGACCAAGACTGGTGCGTTACGTGACTGTAGCGGTCGCCCGATAGACCGTTACATCAACTGGGTGAAGAAATTCTCTTTATTTCTAACTCTTTGGTTAATTATCCACTAAATTATCCCTCTTAAAGTGTATTTTTTCTAATATTTCATGGATAACTTAAATAACCTTCTAGAATATGGGCCAAATTTATTGGGCTTGGTCCATAAACCTGTTGGGCTTTAATTAACAAAGCTGGATTAGTTATTTAACATAATTGGGCCTTATAATCCCAATATTAATTCATTTGTTAATCTATTTTGGCCTTTATAAATTGTCACGCCCCGATGCGGAATCTCGGGACGTACGGTTAGAGGCAAGCGAGCAATAAAGAATTCCGAACCATTGCACTAAAGGTTGGAAAAGTAATAATCAGAGTTTTATTGATAAAAATTGAGTACAATGGGTAGAACAACTACATCCATATAATAATCAAACTAGAACAATTTCTCATTAATTCTACGGGTACAAACTGACTCAATAAACTAAAACTATCTCTCGATATCACTCCAGTCCATCCCTGACAAGTTCGTCACCTGGAAAGAGGGGAAACAGTAGGAGTGAGCTAAACGCGCTCAGTAGATAACCACAAACAGGTTTAAGTAATTAACCATTGATTTCCAATTTATATGAAATGCAGTAAATAAAGAATGACGATAGAAATAACTTGCAAAGTCAAGAAATATAGCAATTTATCAAGTAATGAACAAGTAAAGTAACAGTAAGAAAATTTGGCCAGCAAGTATGTTACACATGTAACCAGGTAAATACACACGAGTCGAGTATCCAGAATTTGTCGTAGACGTAACAAGTCAAGTCAAGTATTCGGGTGTAATGCCTCACCCTTGTCATAAACATCCCAATGGGCTCAATATCTTTTCGGGCGCTCTCCCCAGGACCAGACTGGGCCCTTATGATGCGATGGCATTTCATTTCAATTGGATCACCGATCCCCCGTCTAGACATAGTCAATTATGGCCAATATAATCAGATGAATTTCTGTCGGGTACAAGATGTAAAGGACGACACTTGTCTCCTTTGATTCAAGAGTTTAAACACAACGAAAAACCCAAAACAAGGTATTCGTACGGCAATCACTGGGCCGTACTCTTATGAGTAACGAGTCACGGGGCCAAGAATGAACGGGTGACAGTAAGCCGTTCGAGAAAGAGAAGTAAGTTCCGAAGAACGAGAATATACGAACCATTTGGGTCGTATTTTTCAAGAAATACGGTTCTAGAGAATCCGTATTAAGTATAATGATCTAAATATAAGATAATTTATGTGAAATATTTACCGGGTTGCCAATAACAATTAAACCAACCAATTTCAGTTTAATGTCCATTGGTCAATTCCGGGCTCAAGTATGACCGAAGATTATCCAAGGGTAATCGGTCAATTTATCAAGTTAAAACGATAGTCATGATGTAACCGTAATTTTACCACGGTAAATTGTCTCACGGTAAAAATGTGAAGTTTACCGGATAGAGTGTCCGGTTAATTGGCCAAAGACTTGCCATAAGTTGGCCAGTAATTTTCTGATTTACAGTAATTTACAGAAATTACCTACGGTAAATTTTTAGCTTATGGTAATTAGCCAATTTATCCAAAGTTACAAGTGAATTACAATAATTTTCACTTTAACAAAATAGATACTGCAATTAATAGAAATTTACTCATCTCATTATTTGTTATTTATGTGGATTATCAGTTTTTACTATTTAACATTGTTAAATGGGTCAGAATAGCAAAAATCAGGTTTTCTGGAAGTTAAACAGTTGAAAATGGGCCGTTAAACCTATTGGGTGAAAATTGGACCAGAAATAGGTTTCTGTTAAGCGGTCTAAGTACGGCCGTTTTCAGGAGAACAGCGGTCTGGGAATGACCGTTAAATGGATAAACAACGGTTCCCTAACAGCCGTTCTAGTCTGAGGAATTTACCTTCGGCTGTCTGCTAACACACGTCGGTCAGGGGCCGTTTCTAGGGTAAAAGGGTACAACGGTCATGGTAGGGCCATTTATCATGTAAAACGGTCGTTTTCTAGCCGTAATAAAAAAATACACTTAAATGATAATATTACTAAATTTATTCTAAAGCGGTCTCGGGTTGACCGTTATGCATGTACAACGGTTTGGGGTGAACCGTGGAATGCCAGGGGACAAAACGGTTCATGAAAAGCCGTTAAGACGTACTCTATGGCGGTCGTTACGGGGCCGTTAAAGTAAATAAACGGTCCGTGTGGAGCCGTCTTTCTCTGTAACACGGGGATATTGAAAACAGAAGTATAATCCGGTAATGGGGCTTCAATTCATGAGTTTAAGCATGCAAATGGATAATAAAACATGATTTCTAGAAGTTAACAGCATGCCCTTTCATTCCATTTATCAAATTTGAGGTTTGTGCCATGGTTACCTACCTTAACCAAGGAAAATAAGAGATGTCTTGAGGAAGAAGATGAATAGTGATATTTGCAGAAGCCTTCACAGCACGTAGCAGCAGAGTCTCCTTTGTTTAGGCTTAAGGATTGCTAAGGAAGGCTTAAGGGGGCTTCTATTTATAGTTTTCATTTGAAGGAACGTGTGAAATCTTCACACACTTCACACAAGACTGGTCAGAGCCGCAAAACCCATCCCTGCGTCCAAGCCGTGTTCTTGCCGACCTAAAACACGTTTTCACGTGTTCCACAAGGTAGGTTAGTCTTAAGCTAAGCCTAATCCTATGGATTAAGGAATAGTTAACTAAAACCTCCTTTAAATGTTACCAAACGATTTTTAATGAAATTGACCCAGAAGACAAAATTGCTAATCAATACATGCCCTTTCAGATTATGATTTTTATAGAATTTTATCACGAGGTTTAAGGTTAATCTCCTAATCTTAAGATTAACATAATAATTTAACTCAAATGTTCAACGGTTCAATCGATAGAGAGAGTTTCTGATTTTTACCGATGAAACTCCAGAAGACAAAGTTGCTAAGAAAAATACTCTCTATCAGATGTGATTTTTGTAGATTTTTCTACGGTAGTTGTATTTTCGGGTGAATAGTGTTTTCCGCGTTTTTAAGTCAAGCTTAAATCATCGATTAAGCCATGTAACTGATTTTATTAGGGTCAAGTATAGAAGACTAAAGTGTTTACCATAGTGTTTACTAATTAACTACCATTTTTAAGTATTTTCATATGATAGTCAAAAAAATTACGATTTACTATTTACCATAGTTACTATTCAAAAATTTTTTTTTTTACTATTCACGAAATTAAATAATTGCACAGAAACTCGGGGTCTTACACCCTCCCCTACTTAAAGAATTTGGTCCTCCAAATTCACTGGACCAAAATACGGTAAAAATATCGCTTACCTAGAGTAGATCGGGATAACGCTTCCGTATAGCGTCCTCGGATTCCCATGTAGCTTCTTCTATTCCACGCCGACTCCATTGTATTTTAACCATCGGTATGGAACGATTCCGAAGTTGTTGCTCTTTCCGATCCAGAATCTTCACTGGTCTTTCTTCATAAGACAAGTCCTTCTTCACTTCGAGGTCCGCATGTTGAATGACGTGACTAGGGTCGTACACGTATTTCCGAAGCATAGAAACATGGAACACGTTGTGTACTCCAGCTAGTTGAGGAGGTAAGGCCAATCTATAGGCGACTTCACCCACTCGATCAAGGATCTCAAATGGACCAATATACCTTGGGCTTAACTTGCCATGAATACCGAATCGGCGAATACCTCTCGACGGAGAGACCTTCAAAAATACATGCTCGCCAATCTGGAATTTCAAATCTCTTCTTCTATTATCAGCATAACTTTTCTGCCTTGATTGAGCTACAAGTAACCGGTCTCGAATAATTCGAATATTCTGTGATGATTCTGAGACAAGATCCGGTCCAAGCCATTGCTTCTCGCCAATCTCATCCCAACATAATGGAGAACGACAACTCCTTCCATACAAAGCCTCGAAAGGTGCCATTTGTATGCTGGATTGATAACTATTGTTATAGGCGAATTCTATCAATGCCAAATGATCACTCCAGCTGCCATCGAAGTCAATCATACAAGCTCTCAACATATCTTCCACAATCTGATTTGTTCTCTCGGTCTGTCCATCTGTCTGCGGATGAAATGCAGTACTGAAATTCAGACGGGTACCAAGAGATTCTTGCAAACCCTTCCAGAAATGAGATGTAAATCTCGGGTCTCGGTCAGACACAATGCTGACTGGAATACCATGAAGTCTAACCACTTCCTTCAGATATAATGCTGCTAGTACATCAACCGTCCACTTGGACTTAATAGCTAGAAAATGGGCTGACTTAGTCAATCGATCCACGATGACCCATATTGCATCATAGCCACCTCGAGTCTTAGGAAGACCCATAATAAAGTCCATACCAATACTCTCCCACTTCCATTGGGGAATATCAAGTGGTTTCAATTTACCTGCCGGTCTAAAATGCTCGGCCTTTACTTGTTGACAAACAAGACATCTGCTTACAAAATCTGCAATTTCCCTTTTCATGTTTGGCCACCAAAATGTCCTCTTCAAGTCTTTGAACATCTTAGTGCCTCCCGGATGGATAGTGTATCGGGATCTATGTGCTTCTTCAAGGATCCGATTCTTTATATTAGCCTCATCCGGTACACAAGTTCTACCTTGAAACACCAGTCTTCCATCATTGGCTATCGAGAAGTCAGGTCTGCCACTTAAGTTTTCCTTAATCTCGACTAGCTCGGGATCAATATCTTGTAATAGCTTGATTTCCACTAACAGTTCGGGCTTGAGTTGCATCTGGGAAATCAAAATCCGATCATTATCAATATTGAGATCCAGACTAGCCATCAGCTCTAGTAACTTCCATTCTTGTAACATAAGACTGGATAACTTAGCCACAGGCTTCCGACTTAACGCATCAGCCACGACATTGCCTTTGCCAGGGTGATACTCGATAGAGAAGTCGAAATCCTTTATATATTCCAACCACCTTCTTTGCCTCATGTTTAATTCCTTTTGAGAAAATAAGTATTTCAGACTTTTGTGATCCGAAAATACCGTGAATGATTCTCCATATAAATAGTGCCTCCAAATCTTTAATGCGAATACTACGGCTGCCAATTCCAGATCATGCACGGGATAATTAACTTCATGCTTCCTTAACTGCCTGGAAGAATAGGCAATCACCTTGCCATGCTGCATAAGCACACAGCCTAAGCCAATACCAGAAGCATCTGTGTAGACCACAAAACCGCCTTCACCCGAAGGTAAGGTCAAAATAGGGGCAGTAGTCAAACAATCCTTCAGAGTTTGAAAACTCCGTTGGCATTCAGCTGACCACTCAAACTTGATTTCTTTGCGGGTTAATTTGGTCAAAGGTACCGCAATTTTAGAGAAATCTTGAATGAACCTTCGATAATAACCAGCCAGGCCAAGAAAACTCCTTACTTCAGTAGCATTAGTAGGCTGTTCCCAATTCTTGACTGCTTCCACTTTAGATGGATCCACAGAAATTCCATCCTTAGTAATAATATGTCCTAGAAAGGACACTTCACTCAGCCAAAATTCACACTTGCTGAATTTGGCATATAATTGGTGATCTCTCAATAATTGAAGAGCCGTTCTTAGATGCTCGGCATGATCTTCTTCACTCTTTGAGTAGATCAAAATGTCATCAATAAATACCACGACCCATTGATCAAGATAAGGTCGGAACACATTGTTCATAAGTTGCATGAAAGCTGCCGGTGCATTCGTTAACCCAAAGGGCATAACGACAAACTCAAAGTGACCATATCGGCTTCGAAAAGCTGACTTGTAAATATCATCTTCCTTAATTCTCAATTGATGATACCCAGATCGAAGATCGATCTTAGAAAAATACGAAGCTCCAGCAATCTGGTCAAATAACTCATCAATCCTCGGCAGTGGATATTTATTCTTGATAGTTATCTGGTTGAGTTGCCGATAGTCGATGCACAACCTCATCGAACCATCTTTCTTCCGAACAAACAATACAGGAGCTCCCCAAGGGGAAACACTCGGGCGAATAAAACCCTTCTCGAGTAATTCTAACAATTGTTGCTTCAATTCCCGCAATTCCGCAGGAGACATACGATAAGGGGCTCTGGAAACAGGAGATGATCCAGGAATAAGATCAATAGAGAATGTAACTTCACGCTGAGGCGGAAGTCCTGGTAACTCCTCTGGAAATACGTCCGGAAATTCCCGAACAATAGCAATATCCTTAATCTCGATCTGCTGTTCAGGGGACGCATGAACAAAAGCCAGAAAAGCTTCGCATCCACGCCTCAATAACTTGTCAGCACGAAGAGTCGAGATAAGAGACACCGGACTAGGATGTTTCACTCCTTTGAAGAATAATCCGGGGTGCTTAGAAAAAGACACCGAACAAGAATTGCAGTGAACATTGACCTCATACTGGGCCAACCAGTCGGCTCCTAGGATTACATCGTAATCCTTCATGTCTATGCAAATCAAGTCGGCTGGAAAATTCCGATCATTCACCATAACTTTACTAGAAGGATAATAATGCTGAATAGCTGAACTGGTCCCAATAGGGGTTGATATCTCTAACGGAGAGTCCATCAAAACAGGTTCTATAGCTAATAACTTAGCAAATCTCCGGGATATAAAAGAATGTGTTGCACCAGTATCAAATAGAACAAAAGCCGGAAAGTCGGATATAATGAGAGTACCTTCGACGAGTCCACCATCCTCGGAGATACCCTTTTCCTTTGTATGAAGAGCCTGGAGCCTGCCTTGAGGCTTCTTGACGTTTAGAGGTTTTGCCGGAATAGCTTGTTCCGATAATAAGGGGCAGTTGGGAATGCGGTGCTCCTTGCTTCCACATCGCAAACATGCACCTTGCTTGCGCCAACAATCCTCCATTTTGTGACCGGGACGATCACAATATCGGCATACGCCTTTGAATGGAACCACAGAATCAGGTTTCTTGTCTTCTTGTCTTGGCGCCTTGCCCTTCCACGAACCAGAACCAGAACTAGAACCAGTACTAGTGAAAGGTCTTTTCTTGTTAGGACCAGTGCCAGAATCAGTCTTATCATTCTTGAGTGCCTTCGGTTGATTCTTCTTACTACCTTGACCACGAATCCTTTCCGTCATTTCCAATGTATCTTCTAATACTTGTGCCTTTCTTACCATCTCAGAATATGTAGAAATTTCCAGTGGTGCCAGTTGATTAATATAATGAAGTCGAAGACCGTTAAGGAAACGCTTCGCCTTCATTTTCTCAGTTGAAATGAGATGTCTCGCATAACGAGAGAGTCTTGCAAACTGGGCTTCATATTCTGATACCGATAAGCTTCGCTGCTTCAGAGCTGCGAATTCCGCGGCCTTCTTTTCTTGCACGCGATCAGAAAAATATTTATCATTGAAGAATTCCTCGAATTCCTCCCACGAGACTTGTTGGTCACCGAGAGTCGGTTTAATAGACTCCCACCAAGTACGCGCATCACGTTCCAGTTGGAAAATGGACAAGAGAACACGCTCCTGGTCAGTGCATTGCATGACCTCAAAAATCCTTGCCATCTCGTCGAGCCAGTTCTCGGCTTCATCAGGATCGGTTGAACCAGCAAACCTAGGCGGGTTCATCCCTCGGAAATTCCGATACAATTCACCAGTACCATGAGCTGCGCCATGAGGTGCCGCTCCGGCTCCAGCTCCTGCCTGAGCCAATGCATTCAAGGCTTGCGTAAGTCCTTGAACCGTACGTTGCAAATTCCTCATCTCAGCACGATTGGCTGCCATTTCAAGTACCTATAAGGTAATCCGTTGTTCATGAGTCGATTATTATGAGTCGATTATTATGAGAAAAGAATTCTCAGATGAGATGAGAGAGAAAGAACTAGAGGAGTGAGACACGATTACGATTAATAGCTTAACCCGATTTCTACCCAAATCTCACAAGGTCTAGTTTTTCCTAAACTTATAGGAGAGAAGGAAACCTAGGACAATTTTAACCTAAATTTCTAGGTCAATGCGACCTATGCTCTGATACCAACTAAACTGTCACGCCCCGATGCGGAATCTCGGGACGTACGGTTAGAGGCAAGCGAGCAATAAAGAATTCCGAACCATTGCACTAAAGGTTGGAAAAGTAATAATCAGAGTTTTATTGATAAAAATTGAGTACAATGGGTAGAACAACTACATCCATATAATAATCAAACTAGAACAATTTCTCATTAATTCTACGGGTACAAACTGACTCAATAAACTAAAACTATCTCTCGATATCACTCCAGTCCATCCCTGACAAGTTCGTCACCTGGAAAGAGGGGAAACAGTAGGAGTGAGCTAAACGCGCTCAGTAGATAACCACAAACAGGTTTAAGTAATTAACCATTGATTTCCAATTTATATGAAATGCAGTAAATAAAGAATGACGATAGAAATAACTTGCAAAGTCAAGAAATATAGCAATTTATCAAGTAATGAACAAGTAAAGTAACAGTAAGAAAATTTGGCCAGCAAGTATGTTACACATGTAACCAGGTAAATACACACGAGTCGAGTATCCAGAATTTGTCGTAGACGTAACAAGTCAAGTCAAGTATTCGGGTGTAATGCCTCACCCTTGTCATAAACATCCCAATGGGCTCAATATCTTTTCGGGCGCTCTCCCCAGGACCAGACTGGGCCCTTATGATGCGATGGCATTTCATTTCAATTGGATCACCGATCCCCCGTCTAGACATAGTCAATTATGGCCAATATAATCAGATGAATTTCTGTCGGGTACAAGATGTAAAGGACGACACTTGTCTCCTTTGATTCAAGAGTTTAAACACAACGAAAAACCCAAAACAAGGTATTCGTACGGCAATCACTGGGCCGTACTCTTATGAGTAACGAGTCACGGGGCCAAGAATGAACGGGTGACAGTAAGCCGTTCGAGAAAGAGAAGTAAGTTCCGAAGAACGAGAATATACGAACCATTTGGGTCGTATTTTTCAAGAAATACGGTTCTAGAGAATCCGTATTAAGTATAATGATCTAAATATAAGATAATTTATGTGAAATATTTACCGGGTTGCCAATAACAATTAAACCAACCAATTTCAGTTTAATGTCCATTGGTCAATTCCGGGCTCAAGTATGACCGAAGATTATCCAAGGGTAATCGGTCAATTTATCAAGTTAAAACGATAGTCATGATGTAACCGTAATTTTACCACGGTAAATTGTCTCACGGTAAAAATGTGAAGTTTACCGGATAGAGTGTCCGGTTAATTGGCCAAAGACTTGCCATAAGTTGGCCAGTAATTTTCTGATTTACAGTAATTTACAGAAATTACCTACGGTAAATTTTTAGCTTATGGTAATTAGCCAATTTATCCAAAGTTACAAGTGAATTACAATAATTTTCACTTTAACAAAATAGATACTGCAATTAATAGAAATTTACTCATCTCATTATTTGTTATTTATGTGGATTATCAGTTTTTACTATTTAACATTGTTAAATGGGTCAGAATAGCAAAAATCAGGTTTTCTGGAAGTTAAACAGTTGAAAATGGGCCGTTAAACCTATTGGGTGAAAATTGGACCAGAAATAGGTTTCTGTTAAGCGGTCTAAGTACGGCCGTTTTCAGGAGAACAGCGGTCTGGGAATGACCGTTAAATGGATAAACAACGGTTCCCTAACAGCCGTTCTAGTCTGAGGAATTTACCTCCGGCTGTCTGCTAACACACGTCGGTCAGGGGCCGTTTCTAGGGTAAAAGGGTACAACGGTCATGGTAGGGCCATTTATCATGTAAAACGGTCGTTTTCTAGCCGTAATAAAAAAATACACTTAAATGATAATATTACTAAATTTATTCTAAAGCGGTCTCGGGTTGACCGTTATGCATGTACAACGGTTTGGGGTGAACCGTGGAATGCCAGGGGACAAAACGGTTCATGAAAAGCCGTTAAGACGTACTCTATGGCGGTCGTTACGGGGCCGTTAAAGTAAATAAACGGTCCGTGTGGAGCCGTCTTTCTCTGTAACACGGGGATATTGAAAACAGAAGTATAATCCGGTAATGGGGCTTCAATTCATGAGTTTAAGCATGCAAATGGATAATAAAACATGATTTCTAGAAGTTAACAGCATGCCCTTTCATTCCATTTATCAAATTTGAGGTTTGTGCCATGGTTACCTACCTTAACCAAGGAAAATAAGAGATGTCTTGAGGAAGAAGATGAATAGTGATATTTGCAGAAGCCTTCACAGCACGTAGCAGCAGAGTCTCCTTTGTTTAGGCTTAAGGATTGCTAAGGAAGGCTTAAGGGGGCTTCTATTTATAGTTTTCATTTGAAGGAACGTGTGAAATCTTCACACACTTCACACAAGACTGGTCAGAGCCGCAAAACCCATCCCTGCGTCCAAGCCGTGTTCTTGCCGACCTAAAACACGTTTTCACGTGTTCCACAAGGTAGGTTAGTCTTAAGCTAAGCCTAATCCTATGGATTAAGGAATAGTTAACTAAAACCTCCTTTAAATGTTACCAAACGATTTTTAATGAAATTGACCCAGAAGACAAAATTGCTAATCAATACATGCCCTTTCAGATTATGATTTTTATAGAATTTTATCACGAGGTTTAAGGTTAATCTCCTAATCTTAAGATTAACATAATAATTTAACTCAAATGTTCAACGGTTCAATCGATAGAGAGAGTTTCTGATTTTTACCGATGAAACTCCAGAAGACAAAGTTGCTAAGAAAAATACTCTCTATCAGATGTGATTTTTGTAGATTTTTCTACGGTAGTTGTATTTTCGGGTGAATAGTGTTTTCCGCGTTTTTAAGTCAAGCTTAAATCATCGATTAAGCCATGTAACTGATTTTATTAGGGTCAAGTATAGAAGACTAAAGTGTTTACCATAGTGTTTACTAATTAACTACCATTTTTAAGTATTTTCATATGATAGTCAAAAAAATTACGATTTACTATTTACCATAGTTACTATTCAAAAATTTTTTTTTTTTACTATTCACGAAATTAAATAATTGCACAGAAACTCGGGGTCTTACATAAATTCTAGAAAATTCTATAAATAATCTAAAAATTATTTATATAAATTTTGGGGAACTACACTCTTGAAGTTCTTCCATTCGCTGGGAGGCCTAGACGAGCTCTAACATCGTCTGAAGTCGTATCTGTTCTGAACTTGTTCGAGGAGCTCCACGGACATGAAATTTTACACGTCCACATCACTCGAACCTCGTGATCAAGGATCTTCAAAGGCTTTTGTTCATATGTGAGATCCTTTTGTATCACCTGGTTGTCATGATCTATAACGTGGGATGGATCATGAACATGTTTCTTAAGCATTGACACATGGAACACATTGTAGACTTCAGATAGTTGCGGTGGCAAGGCAATCTGGTAGGCAATCTTGCCAACTCTTTCCAGCACTTCGAATGGATCGACATATCTTGGTGTAAGCTTGCCCTTAACACCAAATGTTCTAATGCCTCGTCGTTAGGAAACCTTAAGAAAGACGTGATCTCCGACTTGGAACTCGAGGTCTCTCCTTCAGGTATCGGCGTGTAGCACCCCAGAAATTTTTATTAAGAATAAATGAAAATAACTATAATTATTACTCAGAGGAAATTATGAGAATTAAAATTTTGATAAAGGAAAAGTGATAATTAGCTAAAATAGTTATTGAGCCTAAATGTTAATTAATGGGCATCAATGAAGGTATAACTAAATAATTGAGAAATAGAAATCGAATATATCCTTTTATTTATATATGGCTTAAATTGGAAATACTATCCAAATATTTAGAAGGAATCTCATTCCAAAATATATTTATACACATACATATCTATAAAGACTCCCATTGGATCAAACCCAACTCTGATACCCGAGATAATGGTGGAGATTAATAAAATTAAAAGAAATAAAAATCTCCATACCAAGTTCTTCATTAATTAAGCTTTCAATTTAATAAATATAATGTTAAGCTAAGAGTTATATTTAATGGGCTTTGAAAAGACTAAATGTGCCTAAACCCATGGACTCCCCATGCTAGAAGGTACATGGGTATGTACGTAACGATATATATATGGATAATTAGGGGCTCATAAAAGAATATATAAATGCCTAAATATCAATAGTCCTATATATCCCAAACTAAATGGGCTTAAGAACCTTGGGCTTTGAATATATATATAAACATATATAAATATTGAAGAGGGGCGATCTCGCACTGGTCCTGAGCTGGGAAGATGATCACCGATCAGTGAACTGCAAGGAAGGGAAACGGATCAGGGGGCCCAGGGATGGTTCCCTGGGGTAAACCCTCCGATGCCTAAGTCAGTAGAGCAGTGGTGGAAGCTATGAGAGGAGGAGTGGGGAGATGCACGAGATCCCTCTCCACCAAGGTGGTGAAGTGGTTCCTGCTCAGGGAGTTTTAGGCGGGTGTAGGCCCTTACCTTTCGCTGGAGGGAGTCCTCAGTTTAAATAGTGCGCTATCCTCATGAGTCCCGTAAGCTGAGGAGTTTCAGGAGGGAGTTACGTCCTCAACGTGGGCTCTTTACGTCCTCATCGTGAGATCTTTATAGCCTTGAGGAGTCGTGGGTCCCTTATCTTTGTGAACACCTGCTCATAAAGGGCTCTCAACGGCAGCATGGATAAGCAATCGCCGCTCGACCCAAGCATGAAGAGTGCCAACCCTGTCCGGGCGATAGGCATAGCTCGGATGAGGCTCGGCCGGAGTGGGCGCGGGGCGCTAGCCTTTCTCCCGGCGAGGGGGATAGGTTGGGCTTGGGTGTTCCTCCGACCGGACCGACGCTCGGGCCTTCCGAGCCTAATGGCTGCCGAGGAAGGGCTTGATCCCGAGTGAATTTATTGGGCTTTGATGCTAAGTGGGCCTTGCGGGATCGTCACTTAGATGAGCTGGCCTCGTTTGGTCCTGATAGACCTAGTTCGGCCACTCTTAGATGGGCTATAGAAATCCCCCTCTCCACTTGTCCCCCTCCTACTCCGGAGCCTTGGTAAGCTGGGAAGAGTAGCCGTTAGGGTTTCGGACCAGTGTGGCTCGGGTGGGTGGAGATCTTGCGGTGTTAAGAAGCCACGTGTCATGGTCACCTGGGCCCGTAATAATGATGATCCTGACGGATTTGAACTAAAGGGGCCCCATTTTCTCAGAGGTCGGAACGACGCGCAGCCTTCCGCGTGGGAATATAGGCGTTGTGTGCTTGTCGTCGCTCCAGACTCCCTCCGTTCTTAGGGTTTGGCTCTCCTTCGTGCTTACTTTGGGGCTCTTTGATGCGTCGTGAGGACACGACGGAAGAGCAGAGGCTTGCCGCGGCGTTCGTCGAGTTGGCAGAGATAATATCGGAGGCGGTCCGATAGCTTCCTCTTCCTCCAGAGTCTTCGGAGTCTCGGGAGCATTTCTCTTCAAGTTCTTCTCCAGATTCCATGGCGGATCAGCGTCTGGAGGTCGAAGAGTGGGAGGGCGAGCCTGCAGCGAGGGTGACAGTGATGCCGCCGGCCCCAAACTGTAGCGAGCTGGGGGAGGCAGAGGTGAAAAGGTTGGAGCACCAGTTTTGCCTGCCCTATAAATTCTACTTCATTGCGGCTACCCCACACGAGACGAGTTTGGATTCTCGTACAGGCCATATCTGCACCTTTCTTATGTCGTGGAAGGGTAGGTTCCACCTTCCCTTCGAGCCCTTTGTTCTTAAGCTTCTCAATTTCTTTCGGTTGGAGCCCGTACAGTTGGTAGCCAACTCTTATCTTCTTCTTTCCGCCTTTCGCATCCTCTGTCGCCAATGCAAGGTTCCTCCTTCCTTGGAGCTCTTCCATTATTTTTTCGAGTTGAAGGCGCACCCCTCGACCGGGAAGGGCTTCTATTTCATCCAGGCTAGGCGGAATAGGAGCGGTGTTTCCTTGGCCATGAAGGATTCTTCGCACAAGAGATGGAAAACTAAATTCTTCTATGTGGGGATTTCTTCGGTGGGGGAGACGTGGAGGTGTCCCGTAATCCCAAATTTCCATCCGAACATCCCTCCGAGGCAGGACGAGTTTTCTTTGGATGTGGAGGAGTATGCGGTCATTTTGCTGAAGCATTGCCAGTCCACGAAGGAGCTGATTAGCCCGGAGAACATCGAGGGGTGCTTTCTCACGCGGCTACATCCGACAGGTTCAGATGCTACGGATCAGCTTCTTTGTCGGATGATGAGACCAATTTCTTTTCCTGATCACATCTTCTTCTGCGCAGACGTC
Organism: Amorphophallus konjac; assembly: GCA_022559845.1. Lineage (NCBI taxonomy): Eukaryota > Viridiplantae > Streptophyta > Magnoliopsida > Alismatales > Araceae > Amorphophallus > Amorphophallus konjac. The sequence goes on along the minus strand of CM040119.1, from coordinate 120,198,358 downwards.
AGGTGACCGGCTGTGGAGGAGGAGCCTGCGGCCGAGCAGGCGGTGATTGATCTTGGCGATGATTCGGCTGCCGATGAGCCGATCGCTCCCGCGGGTTGCTCCCGAACCCGAGATAAGGGCAAGGGGGCGGCCCGAGGTGAATCTTCCGGGCCACGGGGGTCCAAGCGCAAGGATCCCGTGGAGGGCATGATCCGGGACGCCATGAAGGCCAGGAAGCGGGCCAAGAAGGCCGGGGCCATCCCCGTAGTTGAAGGTGACTTTGGCTCGGCTCACCTCTCTGCCGAGCATGATGGGGTCGACCCAATTGGGTGGGCTCTCCCATCCGCCGAGCAAGAGGGGGCTGAGGAGGTCAGGGCAGCTTCTGCGGTCGGCGGTGATGTTGGCTCGGCTCTCCCCTTGGCAAGAGCCGAGGGGGCCGGGGATGAGGCGGACGTCTCCAATGCTACGGCCGAGGTTGGAGCATCGATCGAGGCAGGCGGCGCTCCTGGCGATGGCGTAGGGGCCGAGTCGGTCGAGGTCGGGGGGTCGCGAGGAGAGGCGACACAGCCCCAACCGACCCAGGCGAGAGGGACGGATGAAGTAGCGGCTCGATCCGGGCCGACCGCCGGGATGTCGCTCGGAGGGGAGGTCCCTCTTCCGGCGGCCCTGGAGAGGCTGGGTATCCAGGGTCCTCTGTATCAGGTATGTCGTGGCATAGCTGCAAGGGTGAAGGGAGGAGACATGCAATACTCCCCACCCGCGGCCCTCGAGATGATTATGGAGGGCGGCTTGGTCCTGGCCCAGATGGGGGCCACTCTGGCTGAAGCTTACGCCCGGTCGGAGTCGGAGCGGTCGAACCTTGCCTGGACCCTTGGTGGGTCTGATAGGAAGATGACTCGGCTCTCCGAGGAGTGTGATGGGCTTCGGCGGGAGCTCTCTTTGGTCAGGAAGCAGGCGCGGGCGAGCCCGATGGAGGCTCAGACACTGTCCGAGTATCTGGCTCGGGCCCACGGGTTGCTCGAGATGAAGAATAGGCTTCTGGAGGAGGAGCGCGTGGCCCGCGTAGAGCTGGATGGCCGGTGGGAGGCTGAGCGCGCCGAGCTGGTGGACCGAGTCGAGGAAGCCGTGCATCTTCGAATGAAGGCTGAGGCAGATCGGGCCGAGGCGGAGAAGTAGACGGTTGAGGCCGAGCGGAGGTTAGCCGAGGCAGAACGGAAGAAGGCCGAACTCGCCGGTAGGTTGGAATCGGCCAGGGCGGAGGCACTCGAGCAATACAAACACTCGGAGGCCTCCTGGGTCGATCTTAAGGAGGCTGCCCTCCCCTACTATGAGTCAGCACTTCACCGGGGCATCTGCAAGGGATTCAAGTAAGGCTATGACCAGGCCATCTCTTACGCGGAGGAGTAGGTGCCCGAGACAATCAATTTCCCGTCTAGGTAATGCTATGACTCAGATTTATCGTCCTCCGGTTCTTCTGGTTCGGCGTCAGAAGAAAAAGACCAGGTGGACTCTTCGTCTGAGGGGTCGCCAACTACGGATGCCTTGGGAGGGCGCGCAACCAAGGTAGTTCTCACGTCGGTGGGGTCAGTGCCAGGGTCGGCCATCGCTGAGGGTGCCGGGGGCAGACCGTCCGAGCCTCCCACTTCCGAGCCTTAGGATGGGTCAGGGGCCTAATGTATCTGTTTGGCTTTTCTCCTTGTTTGTTTTCCTTTTTTCGAAGAAGAGCTTCTTTTTTTGTGTAAAGAACGTAAGGCAGTAGCGTTATGATGAAGACTTAACTCTTTTGTACCGCCATTGCCGTAGTTTGGCCTGCGTATCCACAGTAGTTGGAAAGTACCGATACTTTCTGCGAGGATCCCGCACGATGAATGGACGGGCGTCTGACAGGGTGTCTTTCCATTTTCTCATGCTTTGAATGCTTGGCCGCTTTATGTGTCCCGCTGGGGCGGAGCCGAGGAGTCTGAGGTGACCATCCGTAAGGAGAAGTCCCTTTAGCGTGTTTTCGAGGGGAGAATCATTTAAGGCAAATAACCTCCCTTCGCCTATAAAAGGTCTGAAGGGCGTCTCTCCCTCTGCATCGCTTAAGGTCTTCTCTGATAGTCTTCCCTCCCTCTTTCTTCACGAAGCGTTGTGCAGTCGAATTGGAGGCATGGAAGATGCTCCGGAACACGAAGCTGTCGATGATGGAGTGCAGAGAGTTCTTGTTGCTTCGGATCTGAAGGGAGTTTGACGACCGGGGGGTGGATTTGAAGGGGGTTCGACGTGTGGAAGCACGTAACCTTCTTTTATCAACTTCGACCGGCGCTTGTGAGGAGGGGCGTAACGGTGAGCGGATGGGGGGATCAGGCACCCCTTTCTCTCATCCTTCCCCGCTCACTCTCTTGAGGGGATCTTCCTCAAGATTCCTCTCCACTTCCTACTTCTCCTTCTTCCATCTCTACCAACTTGGAAGGTAGCCTTCTTCTTCCTAATCCCTCTGTCACCTTTGTCACGAGCTACCTGAGCCAACGGGGTCGACTACCCCTACTCCGAGCCAGTTTCTGCACGAAGCAGAGTCAGTGGCTGGACGCGGGAAGGCTAACCGAGTCAGTCGAGCGATGGGCTCGTACGGCGACGTCAGATGGATTTTTACCTTTTTGACATGTATTGTCTTGGCTTCGGCCTTTCCGATGTACACGCAAATTGTTTGAATAAAAGAGGAAAGGAAACTTTTCTTTTATTTCATACTGCTTACACAATACTCGGCGTTCAGAAGTAGAACTTGCGTTGTGTAGTCGCGTTCGACGTCCGAGGGATGGGTTCTCCTTCCATAGTAGATAGCCGGTACGCTCCTTTCCCGAGCGTCTAGATCACTCGGTAGGGGCCTTCCCAATTAGGGGATAACTTGCCCGCCGTCTCAAGTGGTCAAGAGGCTTCAGCTTTCCTGAGGACGAAGTCTCCCGGTTGGAAGTGTCTATCTCGGACTTTGGCGTTGTAGTATCGAGTGAGGCGGCATTGATATTCTGTTGCTCGGATGCTGGTAATCTCTCGGAGTTCATCCGCTAGGTCAAGGTTTTCGAGCAGCTTTTGGTCGTTTGCCTCGGGCCAGAAATAGATGACTCGGAGAGAGGGATTGGCAATCTCCAGCGGGATCACGGCCTCGATGCCGTACACCAGCTGAAAGGGACTCTCACCGGTTGCCGTTCTGGGAGTCGTTCTGTGCGACCAAAGTACGTTCGGTAATTCTTCAAGCCAGCTGCCCTTGGCTTTGCCGAGCCTGGACTTGATGCCTTTTAATATAGTTTTATTGGCATTTTCGACCAGCCCGTTAGCCTGAGGGTGGGCAACCGAGGTGAGGTGATTGCGAATGTTCAGGTCGGCGCATCTGTCTCGGAAATAACGAGAATCAAATTGCCTGCCGTTATCGCTCACTATCACCCGGGGGATGTCGTAGCGATAGATGATCGACTTCCAGACGAAACTCCGGACGACTGTCTCGGTGATCCTAGCTATGGCTTCGGCCTCGATCCACTTGGTGAAGTAATCGATGGTGACGATGACGAAGTTCTTCTGGACCTGAGCTATAGGGAACGGCTCGAGGATGTCGATTCCCCACCGAGCGAAAGGATAAGGCTCGGCTAGGGTGACGAGCTCCGCCGCCGGGTGATGGACGAAGTGGTCAAATTGCTGGCATCGGTCACAGTGTTGTACGTAGGTCGAGCAGTCGCGTTGTAGGGTGGGCCACCAGTAACCTTGCCGTAGCAAGATCCTGGCGAGTGACCTTCCTCGAAAATGCGCTCCGCATAGGCCTTCGTGAACCTCTTGAATCACTCGGTTGGCTTCATCGGTACTGAGGCACTTCAGGAGAGGACCGGAGAAGGATCTTCAGTATAAAGTGCCGTTCAGAATGACGAATCGCCGAGCTTGGTACTTCAATCTCCGGGCTTCCCGGGGGTCGGGAGGCTCTTGAGAGTCTTGGAGCCACGACAGGTAGGGGGTACGCCAGTCGCTTGGGTGGGCCGAGTCAACAACCAGGAGCTCTGAATCAATGCTCGGTCGCTCTAGCTCTTCGAGAAGGACCGATCGAGTACCCTCGGGGTCAAGAGAGGAGGCCAGCTGAGAGAGGGCGTCTGCTCGGGAGTTTTCTTCCCGAGCTATTCGGACTACCTCTAAACTCTCGAACTGTTGTGCCATGGCTCTGACCAGCTGGAGGTATTTGACCATCGGTGCTTCTCGAGCTTCGTAATCACCGTTGACCTGGCTAGCGACCAGTTGGGAGTTAGTGTAAATTCTGACTCGCTCAGCCCCAAGCCGCCGGGCCATGCGGGCTCCCGAGATAAGTGCTTCATACTCGGAGGCATTGTTGGATGCCTGGAAGTTGAACTTCAAGGCGTATTGTAGTTCTGCTCCCTCGGGGGACTTCAGGAGGATCCCAGCGCCGCTCCCGACCGAGTTGGAGGATCCGTCAACGAACAATTCCCATGTTGGCCCGGGTGCAGATGGAGATTTTTCTTCGGTCAGGATGGTGCTCTCGGCGATGAAGTCAGTGAGCGCCTGTACTTTGATAGCCGAGCGAGGTCGATACAATATATCGTAGGCCCCGAGCATGATGGCCCACTTGACGAGGCATCCCGCAGCTTCAGGGTGAGCGAGGATCCTCTTCAGTGGTTCGCCGGTCAGCACGATGATGGAGTGCCCTTGGAAATAGGGTCGGAGGTGCTTGGCTGAGGTGACCAATGCTAGCACGAGTTTCTCGGCTATGAGGTACCTTCTTTTAGCCTCGTTGAGCACCTTGTTGGTGTAGTAGACCGGTCTTTCCACTCCCGAGTCATTTCTGACCAGGACCGAGCTAACTGTGGATGGAGTTGCCGAGAGATAGAGATGCAAGGCTTCACCTGGGACATGCTTGGATAGCACTGGGGTGAATCCATGAACTCCTTAAGCTCGGCAAAAGCTCTTTGGCATTCCTCGTCCTTTGCGAACGTAGCAGATGCCATTTTGGGTCCCCTCAACAGTTTGAAGAAGGGTAGGCATCGTTCGACCACACGGGACAGGAATCTACTGAGCACGGCAATGCGCCCGGTAAGGCGTTGAACATCCTTGATTCAGGTGGGCGGGCACATGTCCAGGATGGCCTGGACTTTGTCGGGGTTGGCCTCGATCCCACGTTGGGTCACCAAGAAGCCTTGGAATTTCTCGGATCTTACTCCGAAGGCACACTTGGTGGGGTTGTGCTTCATGTTGTACCTCAGGAGGGTGTCGAAGGTTTCAGCTAGGTCGGTGAAGTGGTCTTCGGCCTTGGGGGTCTTGATGAGCATGTCGTCAATATAGGCCTCGACATTCCGGCCGAGCTGTCCCTCGAACATATGATTGACCAGCCTCTGGTATGTGGCCCCAGCATTCTTTAACCCGAAAGGCATCCAGGTGTAGCAATATACGCCGAAGTCGGTGATGAAGGTGGTCTTCTCGATGTCTTCTGGATCCATTCTGATCTGGTGGTAGCCTGAATAGGCGTCCAGGAAGCTGAGTATCTCGTTGCCCGAGGTTGAATCAACTAGTTGGTCGATGCTCAGCAATGGATAGCAGTCCTTTGGTGTGGATTTGTTCAAGTCGGTGAAGTCCACGCACATTCGCCACTTTCCTGAAGCTTTTGGCACCACGACGACATTAGCCAGCCACGTTGGGTACAGGACCGATCTAAAAAGACTAGTCTTTTGCCCCCTCGTGACTTGCTCCTTGATGATCGCATGCTTCTCTGGCGCGTGCTTCCTTCTGCGTTGTTGTACGGGCTTCGTGGTCGGGTCGATGTTGAGTTTATGCATTACCGTCTCTCCCGGTATCCCGGGGAGTTGATCATCAAACCATGCAAAGACTCAGTTGTACCCGGAAAGAAAATCTGTGTATTACTGCTGAACCTCAGATGGTAGGTCGGCTCTAATCTTTACTCTTAGGGTTGGGTTGTCGTTTAGAAAAACCATTAGCAGTTCGCCTCCAGGCTCGGAGGTTGCGGGTTTTTCCTCGACTTCCCGGGGGCCCTTATTTTTCTCGTCTGGCCTTGTGCCTTCAACCGAGATATTATAGCACCTTCTGGCCATCGCCTGGTTGCCCCGGACTTCCCCCACCCCACTTTTAGTGGGGAACTTCATCTTTTGGTGATAGATAGAGGGCACCGCTTTCGTTCGGCTAAGGATTCCTCGACCGAAGATCGCGTTGTACGCTATCATACCCTTGATCACTATGAAGTTCACCATAACCGTAATGGTTTTGGGTGGGGTGCCGAGAGTAACCGGCAGGCTTAGGGCTCCCTCGGGATAAGTGGCCTGGCCATTGAACACGCAAAGGGGGGTTCGGATCGGGCGGAGTTTAGACGGATTCTCCCCTATCTTAAGGAAACACTCGTAAGACAGTACATCAGGGGTGCTTCCATTGTCAACTAGAATCCTATCTACGTTACAATGGTTTATCGTGGCCGATATGACTAGGGCGTCGTCATGCGGGGTGGTCAGCCCTTCCAGGTCTTGGTCGGAGAAGACTATGACCTGGGGCTTACTTAGTGGGGCTTTGGGGGGCTTGATGGCTCGGCTCCCCCGCTCTGCATGAGGCTTCCTTCCTCGGCCACTGTCTCCTCCTGATGCAGCTCCTCCATCGATGACGTTGATGTGGACCCCGTGAGGGGCGTTGTCGATTTCCTCTGGGGCGCCTCGGTCTTCCTTATGCCTGGCCATGAACCGAGATAGGTGTCCCTGGCGGACGAGGCGCTCGATCTCATCCTGGAGCTGGTGGCAATCGTCGGTGTGATGCCCGTGGTCGCTGTGGAACAGGCAATGTTTGCTGCGGTTGTGACTTTTCAACCTCATTGGCTCGGGATGGCGGAGGATGCCCGAGCCTTTGATGTCTTCATATATCTCGTACACCGGAGCGGTTAAGGGAGTGTACCGCTCGTATTTTCGGGACGGTTCTTTGTGCTCCCCATCTCGATTCCGCCTCTTTCCTTGGTCCGAGCTTGACTCGGGTGCTCGCTTCTTGTCCCCCTCCCTACCCTAGCCAGTTGCGCCTCGACATGCGCTGAGAACTTCTTCGCACTCAGCGTGGCGTAAGGCCAGAGTCGCTAGCTCGGCAAGGGTCGAGGGAGGGTGGAGGACAAGTTCGCGGCGGAGGTTCTTGTCCCGGGTGCCTCCGGTCAGCGCGGTTATGGCCGAGACTACATCCAGGCAGGGGATTCCCAGGACTTCCGATTTGAATCGGTTGATGTAAGCCCGGAGTCTCTCCCCTTGCACCTCTTTGAGAGCCAATAGCCCCGCTACCGACCTTGGGGGGCCGCTGCCGGTGAAACTCTCCTTGAATACTCGCCCAAACTACTTGATGTCTCGGATGGATCCGGGGGCGAGGGCCCGGAACCATGCTTGGACGCCTTGGACCAAGGTGGTCGCGAAGGCTCGGCATTTGATGGCGTCGGATGCCCCGTGGAGGGTCATTAGGGCGTCAAAGCTGTCGAAGTGGTCGACCGGGTCGCCTTGGCCGTCGTAAGGCTTGAAGGTCGGAATGGAGGTTCTGGGAGATACCTCTGCCTTCAAGATATAGTCGTAGAATGGGGATCTCTCCTCGTCCTCTAGTGGGGAGGTCTTCAACAAGGCGCGTAAGGCACGCTCCTACTCTGCGAAGCGCCTCTCAAACTCTCGCAGACGGAGGGATAACTCCGGCTACTGTTGTGCCGTGGGGCTAGGGGGACGCGATGGCAGGCTGTCCTGGCGCTCCCTAGGGACTTTGGTCTCCGGGTGCGGACGGCGTGCCCCAGGTTTCCTCCGTTTCGGTGTGGAGGAGGCATCTTGCTCTGTAGGGGGGCTCTTGGGTTCCGTGCTAGGGATTCAGAGGGGGGTGAATGAATTCCCCTTAAAAAATTCGCCCAATTAAAACTACCTCTTGACTAAAACTTAGAACACTCAAAGAAGCTGAGGCAAAAATAGATTCAGATCTACCGAATCTAAACTACTATAAGGTGTTCAATCAAGTAGTAAATGTGCAGTCAAATAGCTCAATGAACATGTGAAAGCATATCGAGCCTAAACATTCATCTAGCGGAAGCAAATATGAAATCAAACCACTGCACAATGATTTTTAGGTGGTTCGGTCCAGCAGACCTACATCCACCCCACACTCAAACCGAGTGTGGATTCTGCTGACTCACAGCTTGAACAGCTGGGCATCACAGCTTGCCTACAACCGCTGATACACAGCTTTGCTGGGCTTAACAGCTTGCCGACCAGAGGAACAGATCCTCTGCAACCGCTAAGCAACACACCTTGTTGTCCGAGGTATCCACCGCGCCTGCTGAGCAACACAACTTGCTGTCCAGAGAAGAACCTTCCCTGCAACCGCTGGGGATTACAGCTTACCCATCCAGTGGAATCCTCCACTGCATTTGCTGACTAACAGCTTGAAGAAATGGTGTAAATTAGAAAGGAAAGACATAGACAACAACAATCGGAAGGCTGTAAACGATGAAGCACAATGTGGCTCAGAATGAGCTGACTGGCCTGGATTTGATCCACGGTCCAGTGAAGACAGATCTTCAGAACGAAGCTTCTCTCTACCTTTCTTCTTCTTCAGATCACTCAGTCTCTCTTTCTTTCTCTTTCTCACTCTATCTCTCTTTCTTTCTCTTTCTCTTCTTCACTCTCTTTCTTATTCTCCTGGATCGTGCAGGCGCTCTGCTCTTCTACTCTTTTTCTTCTACTCTTGCTATTTCTCTGTCTCTCTTCTACTAGAGCTCTCTGTCCGACGATCTCACTTCTTCAGGTGGAAGAAGCTTCATATATATAGAGCAGCAGGAATTGGGTGTGTGGCATTTGAGTTCCCGCCCAATGACTTGAACACGTGGCAGCATCTCAGCATGCTTCAGTACACGTGTCACCATTCTGTCAATCCTTCCACCCTCGGATCACGTGCCAATCATCAGTCTCTGCAAAGTGTCCCTGTCAGACATTCGAACAGAGTTATCAGTATAAGGTTAAAACCTTGTACAGACTTAATGAAGGCACTGCAGAAGCGATGTACAGACTTCATGAATGCAAAGCAATGCAATGTTCAGACTTTATGAATGCGTGGCTATGGCATTGTATAGACTTGGTGAATGCAGAACAATGCCATGTACAGACTACATATATGTAGTGCTTTGGCCTTGTACATACTTCACGCATGCAGGACTGTGGCATTGTAAGGCGTGTACAGACTTCGTGTATGCGAGACTGAAGCGTGTACAGACTTAGTGAATGTGACACTGAAGCATGTACAGACTTCACGTATGCAGACTATGAGCATGTATAGACTCAGTGAATGCTAACCAGCAGCATGTATAGACTTCATGTATGGCATGTACAGAGTTAGAGTGAAATGCATGTTCAGCTGCAGACATCAAAGTATATACATTGCAAGTGAATGCATTGTCATGCTGAAAGAATGTACAGACTCTGTGTTATGCAAGCAGACAATGTTTAGAGTTGATGAAGTCATGCTTAACAGAAAGACACCTTACACCAAGACGTTTGTTTCACAAGTGACGCCACTGTTGGTGGGCGTCAAATGCCAAGCGTAAGGAATGTATAGACTTGCTACGGCACAAGAACAACATAACGATGTACAGACTCCGCCTTGAACAATGCACAATGCCTATAAGAATGTATAGACTTAGACGTAGGTAAAGATACCAATGTTCATACTTTGTGCAATGTATGGACTTAGTGTGTGCGAGCCTGCTGCAGCCAATGTACAGACTTTGAGTGCTGCAAGCCATTGTATAGACTTGGCAATATGAAGCACACATGCTGTATAGACTTGTGCTAACGCTGCAAGATGCCAGTGTACAGACTTAGTCATGCGTTGTACATACTTGATGTTGCTGAACACAGGCTGTACAGACTTGACTCATGCACAAGACGCTAAGAGAGACGGTCCAGTGTATAGACTTCAAGTCCACTTGAGACGCTGGATGAGACGGACCAGTGTATAGACTTATGCTGTGCTGCAAGATGGCAGTGTACACACTTGGTGTCCACTTGAGACGCTCAGTGAGACGGTGAGCAATGTATAGACTTGCTGACACACCGTTGTACAGGCTTTGCTACCCACAACGTGCAGACTGCACGATGTATAGACTTGCAAGTCCTACATATGTAAAGATGCCTAATGTACAGACTTGCTAGTGTGCATGCCACAATGCAGTGTATGGACTTTGAGTGTGCGTGCAGTGCTGCAACCGATGTATGGACTTGGGTTAATGCTGCAAGACAACAGCCAAAGTATAGACTTCACAAATGCAAGCAATGCAGCAATGTATTGACTTTGAACTTTGCCATGCAATGTATAGACTTGCTACCCTGTGAGCCATGCAATGTATAGACTTACTAGCCTGCGAGCCATGCAGTGTACAGACTTGCTAGCCTATGAGAACTACGATGTATGGACTATGCTATCTGCGACACATGCAATGTATAGACCATGTGAATGTGTAACACGTGCAATATGTAGACTATATGAATGCATGAAACAGCTGTGCCTGCGAGGAATGCAGTGTACAGACTTGCTGTGCCTGCGACAAATGCGTTGTATAGACATTGTGAATGTGCAACACATGCAATGTGTAGACTATGCTCGTCTGCAACACATGCAATGTATAGACTTAAGATGTCTGCTACGCATGCAATGTAAAGACTGTGCTGAGAGTGATTATGCATGAATGTATAGACTGTATAGACATAAAAATTAACATATGCACAGATCTGAGATTAGATAGAACATTACCTGCTCTAACTATGCATTGACTGTACCTGTCAGAGATTTGACTTTGACATAGGTTGACTTCATGAGTGTGAGTCATCCTTAAACCTGTTCTGACAGTTCCTCATATTTCATCAGGATTAGATCATCAATACATAATGAGCCATAATGGTTGTCATCATCAAAACCACAGAACCCCATAACATTTGTCATCATCAAAACCACAGAGCCACAGGAGACACAACAGGGGCTTGGGAAGGTCCTCCTGACCTGTTGCGAATAAGCTGCCGCCCTCGGAGGGTGAAGCGACCTCCGACAGTGTGTTGGGACGCGTCTCCGCGGGGAGGGCTTTCTGGAGGGGCGCGTGACCTCCCTTCCCTGGTCGCCTGGATCCTCATGAGTTCCACGAGGACATCCAATTTTACGTTGAGGACTTGGAAAGCGTCAGCGCCCTCGTTGGATGGTTGCCATACTGACGCGGGCGGTGGTAGTTCGTCGGCTGGGGTGCTGGCGTTGGAGGGGGGGTCTTGCACGGCCTGAGAGGGGCCTTCTCCCCCCACTACCATGGCCTTTCCCCTATCGTCGGCGGACCTCCTCCCTGTACTTCTTCTCACCATGCTGGCTCTTTGCTCGTTTCCCACAGACGGCACCAGATGAAGAGGGGCGATCTCGCGCTGGTCCTGAGCTGGGGAGATGATCACCGATCAGTGAACTGTAAGGAAGGGAAACGGATCAGGGGGCCTCGAGATGGTTCCCTGGGGTAAACCCTCCGATGTGTAAGTCAGTAGAGCAGTGGTGGAAGCTATGAGAGGAGGAGTGGGGAGATGCACGAGATCCCTCTCCACCAAGGTGGTGAAGTGGTTCCTTCTTAGGGAGTTTTAGTCGGGTGTAGGCCCTTACCGTTCGCTAGAGGGTGTCCACAGTTTAAATAGTGCACTATCCTCATGAGTCCCGTAAGCTGAGGAGTTTCAGGCTGGAGTTACGTCCTCAACGTGGGCTCTTTACGTCCTCGTCGTGAGATCTTTATAACCTTGAGGAGTCGTGGGTCCCTTATCTTTGTGAACTCCTGCTCATAAAGGGCTCTCAACGGCAGCGTGGATAAGCAATCGCCGCTCGACCCAAGCATGAAGAGTGCCAACCCTGTTCGGGCGATAGGCATAGCTCGGATGAGGCTCGGCCGGAGTGGGTGCAGGGTGCTAGCCTTTATCCCGGCGAGGGGGATAGGTTGGGCTTGGGTCTTCCTCCGATCGGACCGACGCTCGGGCCCTCCGAGCCTAATGGCCGCCGAGGAAGGGTTTGATCCCGAGTGAATTTATTGGGATTTGATGCTAAGTGGGCCCTGCGGGACCGTCACTTAGATGAGCTGGGCCTTGTTTGGTCCTGATAGACCTAGTTCGGCCGCTCTTAGATGGGCTACAGAAATCCCCCTCTCCAAATATATATAGGTTGATTCCTTTATGCATGGGCTTAAAACATGAACAAAAGGATGAAGTGGCTGGGCATCTAACGAATTATATGCTCTAATGGGTTGGGCCATGGTGAACCCAGAAACCACAGCCAACCCCACATGCCAACCCACGTACCCAAGTGCATGTTCGAGGGATTAGCCTTTAAGGTTTTTCTCACTTGATAATAGAAGGCGACGGCTGTTATAGTATGAAGGACAGTAACGTAAAGGTGAATACGTCAATCCTTACTCTCGTTGGGATTCCACCCTCCTTTAGGATTCTATCCCTACAAAAGCCCTGGCCATCGAACGAGCACCCTATTTGCTGCTGCGTTCGTGAAAGCCATGTTGTTGTCGCCCTACGTCGACCTCCCTCTTCGCCTGCGGCTGTGCCTGTGCTGTCGTTGCTGTACGTGGAAGAGGCTTCATCTTCTTCCTCCTCTGCTGCGAGCGGTTGGCGTTGTTACTGCAGTGAAGAAGAAGAAGAAGCAAGGCTTCTTCCCCTATCTACTTCTTCCTCTGCTGTCGGACATACCGCTGTGTTCATCATCGTTTTTCTGCTATTTTGTTCTTCATCCGTTAGAACACCAAAGGTAGGCAATCTCCTAAGTAAAACCAAGACTAAGATTGCATGCTAGACGATAGTGCACGTAGCATTATTCCATGATCCCTGTTGCGTGTTTTGTTAAAAGAAAACATGAATATTTTGTGTTAGTTAATAACCGTGGTAATGTTTAAAATCTCATATCCAATGAATCATGTTAATAAAAATAGTAAAGTGCATGTTTTTATGATCCCTATATGTTTTTGATATTTTTCATGATTTTCTTTTATTAAAATCATGTTGGAATAAAAGTGACCTTGTTTATTTCGTTAAAATATCATTTTAACTTCAAAATTTTATATCTAGTAAATCGGACAAAAAAAGATCTTGATATGCATATGATTAAAATCTCTATATTTTTCTCCTACTTTTAATATTTTTTATTTCATAAAATTTTTGATAAATTAAAAGTGTCACTATTCATCCCATTGTTTACGTTAAAAGAATGAACGACCCTATGCTTGGTCGTTCATTGTTTGAAGGTTTCTCACAATCTGCCTAAACAATATCATATTATCTTTATGCCCTATATGATTTCCTCTCTTGTCTTTATTCAACTTTCTTTCCTTATTCTGTCAAGGAAATATGTATATAATAACATTTAAGAAATGCAATAGGCGACCATGACTTGGTTGCCTAATTAAAGAATGTCCTTGTACAAAGGCGTTATTTTCCTCAAATCGATATATGTATATATAACGAGGTTCATCTGTGACTTAGCATGTACGAATAAGACACGTTTTCACGTTATTATATTTACGTGAAAGTTAACACATGGTTAAAGACTTGTAATCATGCAAACTTATGTCAATTTTTTTTTATAAATATATTTTTGAAATTCTCACATTTTACTCTTAATTTTCATATATTTAGATACATGAAAAGATTTAAAATTAGAAAGTGACATTGTCCGTGGGTTAAACTACCGAACCATCTTTGATGATTTGTATCTTTTAAATCAGATAGAATTAAATTATGATATTTCAGGGTTAAGATCCTTGAGTTTTTCTCTTATTTTTTCATATAATTTATTTTTTTAAATTCCTCTTAAATAAAAGGTGACACTATTCACTTAATTGTAACATGTTAAAGAAATAACGACAAAGTGCATTGTCGTTAATTCTTGAAGACTTTTCCACCAACCTTGTAACCCATATTGGCTTATATACCCTATATGCATATATATATTTCCCCTTCTCTTACTTATTTTTTTAAAAGACCCCACCTTCATCCTTTATTCTTTCAAAGGAGTATATATATATATATATATATATATATATATAAATAATAGAATACACGTCCACAACCACGACATCAAATTTGGATAGGCATCCTTTTAAAGAAACGTTATTTTCTTAAATAATAAATTAAATAGAAATTGACGTCGGTCCAAAGAGACACGGATTCTTTATCTCATAATTTATCTAATTTTGACCCTTATCGTTGGATCTATTGGCACTCTCATCCCAATCCGTAGATGGAGTCCCTGTTTTATTTTCTATCGCTTACACACTCAATTCTTTGTGACGATTGGACCCTCCGCGGGATATTCATTCCTTCGGACTGACGACTTTGTCATTGGGACCTCCGTAAGTCTCCACGTAGCCTTGGATTCCCTCAAGGCCGTCTGAGCTGGTTGTACCATAAAAACCCTAGAACCCTGTTTGTCATATGACTCCCAATAAAAATAAGACACTCGGCCCTCATAGAATGTTGTTCTGGCGATTCTTTGAGAAATATGTGTCTGTCTGAATAGGCGACCAGTTGAGTGGATGCCCATTGAATGAGCGACCGTCTATTGGGGCGCCGTTTCTTAAAGCTTGTCCTGTGCTAGTGAATTGCGACCTTACAAACAGGCGTTTATTGTTAGAGCGACCGTCCGATAAGGCGCGACTTCTTCAAGCTTCTCCTATTCACAGAATAGGCGACCACTAGAGTGGGCGCACATTCTGAAATGGCGGCGACCTTATTGGACGCATTTCTACCCAGATTTCATGAATTCATTCGGTTTCATGTGTCATCGTACTATACTTGTCAAGGTCTATTCTTGAATCTCTATTCTATGAATATGTCCTAGTGCTCTTACATACTTGATCTTTGGAACTCTTGGCCATTAAAGTGGAATTGGTCTAGATATTGTCGGGGCTATGGGTCCCAAACAAATGACATTTTAATGCTAGTGTATAAAAAAATAAGGGGTCCTTATATGATCCCATGGGCGAGGCAAAGTCCAAACGTGTACCGATATCATGAATGATCGGGTGTTGGCATTCACCAACTATAGCAAAATTGGTCTACGCCTTATTTCCATTTGGTGTTGTCATATTGTTGTGATGTCCCTAAGTGTATTTGTAGCATCCCGAATATTTATTATTATTATATCCCCCATTAATTAAACCTCTCTTGGCTCAACTTATAGAAGTTTTATTTAAAAATCTGGAAAAATATGTATCTAGTGTAAAATTAAATTTCTAGCAACTTTGTCTTCAGGTAGGAACTCAGAATAAAATTGATTAAGGCCCAATTTTGTGTCTTAAGCCGGAATTCGTTGGTTTAGGAGAGCAAGTTTAACCATCTTGTTTTGGACCCAATTCAAGTTCATTTGCACTCCAATCGAAGCCAAACCCTAGCCAAATCGTAGATCCATATTTTCCTTTCGAAAACCCTAAGTCTAGATCATTCTTTTGGCGGCGGCGGATTAGAACCCCATTAGGAATTTTCACCGTTTTCCCCCTTTGGACTCTTTATCCTAATTCGATCGCTAGAAGCATCCTTTGGCTCTATAAATTGAGGGCTTTCGACCTCCTGAAACCCTATTTGCTCCGACGGTGGAGTGATCGATCGTGGCCGGACGAGGGAGGATTTGGACGTTCTAGGAGCGGGTACCTAGGGTTCCGGCGACCTCTTTTCTTCTTCCATCTTTCCATCGCTCAAAGGTAGGTGTCTCTCAGGCGTAAAGATTAAGTTAATATACCATCTTGTTCGTCCCCCTGAGCCCTTTCTTTTGATACCTAATTACCTAAAATCCATGCACCATGCTGCCCTAATTTCATGTTTTACGCCGAGGTATACCCGAAAGGGTAACTTCCATGTTGACTTGTTTTGTATGATTTAGGCTCATTAAATTTTAATCAAAACATGCCATCTTATACGGTTTGGAATGCTCTTTCTAATGCTAGTATTTTCCGTAAATTTCGTTCACCCTATCATGTGGAATTGAGATTTCATCATGGTTTGTTGAGGCTCGCCGTCGGTGTGGTCTCGAGTTGACTAAACGGTCCTTTCAGTGACCGCTAGACAAGTAGCGACCTTACGATAGACCATTTGAGTCATTTGGCGGTTCCACGATAGACCGTTTCAAGCCCTACGTTTCAAAAATTTTAAAATTTTTATGATTAATTTCAAAATAAATAAACGGCCCTACGATAGGCCGTTTTATGATTTTGGCAGCCCTTATATAGACCGTTTCATTTCCTCTGGCAGGGTATTTTAAACTCTATATCATGCGTTTTTAACTAGAAAATTACTATATTTTAGTATGACACCTTGGTCCATAACGATGCAGAAAGTGATGTTAACCTAGTATCATGATTATAGGCCTTTAATTTTGTTATGGTTTTTTTACATAAATACCCCTCTAAATATCGGTTATGCCAAATATACCCCTCATTTGAGTATATTATCAAAAATATCCTCTATTTAATCTTAAATGTTGCAACTATGCCCCTGTAGTTTACTGACGTCGACGGGAGGCGAATATTCCATGGAATATCCTATCTATCGTCATTAATTGCAATGAAATGAGGGATATATTTGACATAACTGATATTTAGAGAGATATTTATGTAAAAAACCCAAATAATTTTACTGCTTAACTCATGTTTAACTCAAGTTAAATCAACGAAGGTTACGGTAGGGGCATAGTTGCAACATTTAAGATTAAATAGATGATATTTTTGATAATATGCTCAAATGAGGGGTATATTTGGCATAATCGATATTTAGAGGGGTATTTATGTAAAAAACCCTTTTATTATTCATATGAAAGTTGTTTTGACATAAGTTAAATGCTCATATGAAACGTAATGAAAGCTTGGTTGTAAATCTTGTAAATTTTGAACCATGCTATTATAATGTTACGATCTTAATATCATTGTTTGACAGTCATACCACTCCGGTGGGACTGACTGACCGCATCGTCTCATTTTTCACATTTCATATAGCCTCAATCTTGTAATAGTTGGGACTCTCCACCGGATATTCCTTCCGTCGGACTAGGACCACTATTATGAGACCTCCGTAAGTCCCCGTGAGCTTGGGATTCCCAACAGGACGCCGGGCGGGTTGTACCCCAATACTTGAACCCTTGGATGCATTTTGACTCGTTTTTGGGCTAGCCCAAATCTGGACTGATCTGCGAACTTGGCGGCCGAACTTCAGACCGCGAAGTGACCTTGGCGGCCCAGGTTTAGACCGCTATCTTTCTCCTTGCCGGGTTAAGTAATGGGCTTGGGTTAAGTTGGTTTCTTGTAAGCCAGTCAGTTCTAACTTGGCCCAACCCACTTTTTTTGACCTTAGCTTCGTGGGCTAAACTCTGGTTCGGACCCATTCTGAAATCGGGCTGGAATAAAGACCTTTTTGCGTTCGCTTAAGAGCCTGTTATACCGAACTTACGCGGTATAGTGTTAGACCGTCAATATCACCTTAGCGGCCCAATTATTGATCGCTAAAGTTGAGATTTAATTTGATTTCCGTGTTTATGGTTGTCATATCAGTCATATCAAGGTAGGTCTTGAACTATGAAATCTTGCTTAATCCTTATTCACTTAGACTTTCCAGTCATTCTACATGATATCCATTCCAATTTTATTGGAATTTTTCTAAATCTTAGAAATAAGTTCTTAAGCTTAAACCTTGGAATTCTTGGCCATTCAATGTGGTGAATGTCTAGACTAGGATCTATGATCCAATCTTTCAATGCCAACGCATCATTAAGGGGCAGGTCTGGTCCTAGGAGGAGTGCCCGAAAGTACTTATACCTCAGGGAGTTTATAATGACAAGGTGTAGCATTGCACCGAAGTGCATGACTAGCGTGATTGGTCTATGACATTCTACTTCACCCAATTACTTGGAATTCTTGCGTGACGTGATATACGTGCTTGTTATGACCAATTCCATTTATCACTTACTTGCAGTTTCACGAAAAGTCTTGTTATATTTGCGTTATTCTCTACTTGGAAGCCCATATTTCTTTTCTATCTATCACTTGTCATTTATTTATTATTGTTCTTTCATCACAACTTATTCATGATAAATTGGTTAATCATTTTAACTATGCCCGATGATAAAGATATAAAATCTTACTGAGCTTTGCTCACCCCTGCTTTCCAATCCTTTTCAGGTAGCTCAGGTGAGGACTCTCAAACTGACGGGGATGGGCAGGAGTGAAGATCATGGAGCGAGTCAGCTAGATAGCCTTCTAGAGATGTTATTAGATAATTTAAGTTCAAGAGTTGTAACTTTGTTTAAGGAGTTGCTATGTAATTATGCTTAGTTGATGAACATAAGAGATTGTTGGTATGTTTTGGAGTTGTTGGATATTGACTGTTGCTATGTGTAATTAGTTGGAGTTGAGTAATTCATGTGAAATATGTTTCTTCCCTTATATGGCGTGTGAAGTATCTAGTCGCTAGCGCAAGGCACAACATGTCTGGAAATCAACATTTTTAACTATTTCTACTGCAACGTTCTGATATTCCGCGTCGGAGTGTGACAGTTTGGTGGTATCAGAGCCTAGGTTTTCTTTAGACCCTAGGTTTTCTAGTCATGTCGTAGAATCCATTACATTGGTGAAGTCAGGAATCTAACCCAGTGAGTGGGGTAGTGACTTGGGTTAAGCTAATTAACTAGTTCTAAGAATACATAGTTCCATAGTCAAGAAAATATTCTTAATTAATGCTGGCTATGTTGTAGGATTTTCCCGCGATGGCGGCAGAGCACGCGCAGTGGCGAGATATGCAACGCACGGTGCAGGGCCTGACCCAGGCCTTACAACAAGTAGCTCAAGGCGGTGCACAACATGGAGCGGGCAATCTACATCGAAACTTTCAAGGCTTGAATCTTCCTCGTTTCAGTGGATCTTCAGACCCAGATGAGGCCGAGAATTGGCTGAAAGAGATAGAACGTATCTTCAGGGTTATGCATTGTGGAGACCAGGATCGTGTCCTTTTAGCAACCTTCCAGTTGAAATGCGATGCACGTGCTTCGTGGGAAGCCGTGGAAGCCACGCTCGGTAATCGACATGCAACGTGGGATGCGTTTAAAGAACATTTCAACAACAAGTATTTTTTAGATAGAGTGCAGGAGAAGAAGGCAGCCGAGTTCGCTACATTAAAATAGAGAAATTTATCCGTTGTAGAATATGAGGCACAGTTTGCTAGATTATCTAAATATGCACCACATCTGGTGTCCACGGAGAAGATGAAGGCCAAACGATTCTTAAATAGTTTGAAGCTTCACTACATTAATCAATTGGCGCCCTTGGAAATTCATGTTTATGCTGAGGTTGTGAGAAAAGCCCAAGTTCTTGAAGACACTATAGAGATGACTGACCGGATAAGAGGTCGGGATAAGAAGAAGGAATAGACTACCCGTTCCGGGAACTTTAAACCCGGTAATGGCCAGAAGAGGCCCAATGGCGGGCCGGGTTTCTCTAAAAATAAGAAATCGAAGGAAGGTGAGAAGAAGGACGGATCGACTGCTCCGTCTAATGTAGTTTGCAAGTATTGTGACCGTCCGGGTCATAAGATGGAAGAGTGTTGGCGCAAGTTAGGCGCATGTTTGACGTGTGGTAGCAGGGACCACAAAATTCCTTAATGTCCCCTTATTAATGAACCAGCAACACCCGGCAAGCCGCAAGGGAGTTTCAAGCGGCAGGGCAAGCTCCAAGCCCTCCAGGATGCAGAAACTGAGACCGAAGCTACCGAGGAAGGAGGTATTGTTGAAGGTACTCTTACTATTCTTTCCAAGCCAGCATTCGTACTTTTCGACACTGGAGCCACACATTCTTTTATATCACTGAATTTTGCTAAGGCTTTACCTATAAAACCAGTATTATTGGATTCTCATCTTGTGATATCTACCCCTATTGGATCGGGGTCCGAGATTAAATATTACTACCTTTCCAGTGAGGTTTTGATTCATGATTACAATTTGCCTACTGACTTAGTATGCATGAAGATGAAAGATTACGATGTGATCTTAGGGGCTGATTGGTTATCTAAGCATGGTGCTAGTGTTCACTGTAAATCGGGAGTGGTGTCTTTCACTGGACGCCCTGAGCTTTCTTTTTCTGGCTCTAGGTAATCGAAGTCTGTGCCACTTATTTCGGCACTCCGGGCAGATAAATTGTTAAGGAAAGGGTGCCAGGCCTTCTTGGCTTTGGTTTCCTTGACTGATAAGAAGGAAGTAGAGTTGGAGGATATCTCGATTGTACGAGATTTTCCGGAGGTGTTTCCTGAGGAATTGCCAGGTCTTCCTCTGAGAGGGAAGTGATTTTCTCCATTGATTTAATTCCTGGCGCTTCGCCTGTTTATAAGGCCCCCTATCGCATGTCCCCTACTGAGTTAAGGGAATTGAAGAAGTAATTGTTGGACTTGCTAGAGAAAGGGTTTATTCATCCAAGTACTTCCCCGTGGGGTGCTCCTGTTCTCTTTGTAAGAAAGAAGGATGGTTCATTAAGGTTATGCATTGATTATCGCCAATTGAACCAGCTCACCGTGAAAAATAAGTATTCTTTACCAAGGATTGACGAATTGTTCGATCAGATATCGGGAGCCTAGTATTTCTCGAAGATCGATCTCAGATCGGGGTATCACCAATTCAGGATAAAGGGCGAGGATATTTTTAAGATGGCATTTCATAGCAGGTATGGGTATTTTGAATTTGTTGTGATGCCGTTTGGACTATCAAATGCTCCTGCAGCTTTCATGCAGTTGATGAATAGTGTGTTCTGACCCTACTTAGATCAGTGGGTCATAGTATTCATTGATGATGTTTTGATATACTCAAAGAGCAAGGAGGAGCATGGAGAACACTTGAAAATGGCGTTAGAAATATTAAAGGATCAACAATTATATGCCAAGTTCAGTAAATGTAAGTTTTGGCTACAAGTCTAGGGCATATTATCTCTAAAGATGGAATTTCAGTGGACCCTTCTAAGGTAGAAGCAGTACGCAATTGGGAAAGGCCTGTTAATGTAACTGAGATCAAAAGTTTCTTAGGATTAGCATGTTATTATCGAAGGTTCATAAAGGGTTTCTCCAAGATTGCGGTACCTTTAACTAGGTTGACTCGTAAGGAGAATCGATTCGAGTGGTCAGAAGATTGTGAAAAGAGTTTTCAGGCTTTGAAGGAGTCTTTGACCACTGCCCCGATTTTGACTTTACCTTTTGGAGGAGGATTTGAAGTATACACTGATACTTCGGGAATTGGTTTAGGTTGCGTATTAATACAACGAGGGAGAGTGAGAGCTTATTCTTCCAGACAATTGAGAAAACATGAGGAGAATTACCCTGTTCATGACCTGGAGTTAGCAGCTGTTGTGTTTACTCTGAAAATCTGGAGGCACTATCTTTATGGAGAAAATTTTACAGTGTACTCAGACCATAAGAGCCTAAGGTACTTATTTTCCCAGAGAGAGTTGAACATGAGGCAGAGGAGGTGGTTAGAGTATTTGAAGGATTTTGACTTCTCCATCGAATATCATCCCGAGAAAGGGAATGTTGTAGCTGATGCTTTGAGCAGGAAGCCAACAGCTGGATTTGCCAGTTTGATGCTTCAAGAATGGAAGTTGTTAGAACAGTTTGCAAGTTTAGATCTTAACATTACAGAAAAGGAAGATCGGGTTATGGTTGCGCATATCCAGCTTCATTCAGAATTACTGGCAAAAATTAAGCAGCTTCAGGATAACGACCGAGTACTAGTTGAAATCAAAGAGCAGTTAACTAGTCGACCAGATTTTGTGTTAGTTGTTGATGGTAGGTTGTTGTTTAAAGGAAGAACCTGTGTTCCTGATTCTGCAGAAGTAAAGAGAAAGATTCTTGGGGAAGCCCACAAATCTAAGTATACTATACATCCGGGAGCTACGAAAATGTACCAAGATTTGAAAAGAACTATTTGGTGGCCGAACATGAAAAGGGAAGTGGCCGATGTTGTAAGCAGATGTTTAGTATGTCAACAAGTCAAAGTTGAACATTTTAGGCCTGCTGGGAAATTAAAGCCCCTTGAAATACCACAATGGAAGTGGGAGAGTGTTGGTATGGACTTTATTATGGGTTTGCCCAGAACTCGTGGCAACTTTGATGCAATTTGGGTAATTATAGATCGATTAATAAAGACCGCACACTTTCTGCCTATTAAATCAAAGTGGACTGTGGATGTGTTGGCTGCCCTATACATGAAGGAAATAGTGAGGTTGCATGGAGTCCCTGTATTCATCATATCTGATAGAGACCCCAGTTTTACCTCTCACTTTTGGAAAGGATTGCAAGCATCATTGGGAACCCGTTTGAACTTCAGTACTACTTTCCACCATCAGACTGATGGACAGACTAAGAGAACGAATCAGATTGTTGAAGACATGCTGAGAGCTTGTATGATTGACTTTGGAGGCAGTTGGCATGAGCACTTGTCTTTGATTGAGTTCGCATACAATAATAGTTATCAATCTAGTATTCAGATGGCACCATTTGAGGCTTTGTATGTAGATCCCCTCTTTGTTGGGAAGAGATTGGCGAGAAGCAATGGCTCGGACCAGATCTTATCTTAGAGTCATCAAAGAACATTCAAGTTATTAAAAACCGTTTGAAGATTGCTCAGTTTAGGTAGAAAAGTTATGCTGATAACAGAAGAAGAGATCTAGAGTTTCAAGTTGGAGAACATGTATTTCTGAAAGTCTCACCATCAAGAGGAATTCGAAGATTTGGAATTCGAGGCAAGTTAAGCCCAAGGTTTGTTGGCCCATTTGAGATCTTGGAAAGGGTAGGCGAAGTTGCCTATCGATTGGCCTTACCGCCACAGTTATCAGGTGTTCATAATGTATTCCATGTGTCTATGCTGCGGAAGTACGTATACGACCCTTCACACATCATTCAGCATGATGATTTGGAATTGAAGGAAGATTTATCTTATGAAGAAAAGCCTATTGAGATTTTGGACTTCAAACAACACCAACTCAGGAACCGATCCATTCCGATGGTTAAGGTCCAGTGGAGTCAACGTGGAACTGAGGAGGCAATGTGGGAGTCCGAGGAAGCAATTAGAAAGCTATATCCCAAATTATTCTAAGGTTAGATTTAGTGAATTTGGGGACCAAATTTCTTACAGTGGGGGAGGGTGTAGCATCCCGAATATTTATTATTATTATATCCCCTATTAATTAAACCTCTCTTGGCTCAACTTATAGAAGTTTTATTTATAAATCTGGAAAAATATGTATCTAGTGTAAAATTGAATTTCTAGCAACTTTGCCTTCAGGTAGGAACTCAGAATAAAATTGATTAAGGCCCAATTTTGTGTCTTAAGCCGGAATTCGTTGGTTTAGGAGAGCAAGTTTAACCATCTTATTTTGGACCCAATTCGAGCCCATTTGCACTCCAATCGAAGCCAAACCCTAGCCAAATCGTAGATCCTTGTTTTCCTTTCGAAAACCCTAAATCTAGATCCTTCTTTTGGCCGCGGCGGATTAGAACCCCATTCGGAATTTTCACCATTTTCCCCTTTGGACTCTTTATCCTAATTCGATCGCTAGAAGCATCCTTTGGCTCTATAAATTGAGGGCTTTCGACCCCCTGAAACCCTATTTGCTCCGACGGTGGCGTGATCGATCGTGGCCAATCGAAGCCAAACCCTAGCCAAATCGTAGATCCTTGTTTTCCTTTCGAAAACCCTAAGTCTAGATCCTTCTTTTGGCCGCGGTGGATTAGAACCCCATTCGGAATTTTCACCGTTTTTCCCCTTTGGACTCTTTATCCTAATTCGATCGCTAGAAGCATCCTTTGGCTCTATAAATTGAGGGCTTTGACCCCCTAAAACCCTATTTGCTCCGGCGGTGGCGTGATCGATCGTGGCCGAACGAGGGAGGATTTGGATGTTCTAGGAGCAGGTACCTAGGGTTCCGACGACCTCTTTTCTTCTTCCATCTTTCCATCGCTCAAAGGTAGGTGTCTCTCAGGCGTAAAGATTAAGTTAATATACCATCTTGTTCGTCCTCCTGAGCCCTTTCTTTTGATACCTACTTGCCTAAAATCCATGCACCATGCTGTCCTAATTTCATGTTTTACGTCGAGGTATACCTGAAAGGGTAACTTCCATGTTGACTCGTTTTGTATGATTTAGGCTCATTAAATTTTAATCAAAACATGCCATCTTATACGGGTTGGAATGCTCTTTCTAATGCTAGTATTTTCTATAGATTTCGTTCACCCTATCATGTAGAATTGAGATTTCATCGTGGTTTGTCGAGGCTCGCCGTCGGCGTGGTCTCGGGTTGACTAAACGGTCCTTTCAGTGACCGCTAGACAAGTAGCGGCCTTACGATAGACCGTTTGAGTCATTTGGTGGTGCCACGATAGACCACTTCAAGTCCTGCATTTCAAAATTTTAAATTTTGTATGATTAATTTCAAAATAAATAAACGGCCCTACGATAGACCGTTTTATGATTTTGGCGGCCGTTATATAGACCATTTCATTTCCTTTGGCAGGGTATTTTAAACTCTATATCATGCATTTTTAACCAGAAAATTACTATATTTTAGTATGACACCTTGGTCCATAACGATGCAGAAAGTGATGTTAACCTAGAATCATGAATATAGGCCTTTAAATTTATTATTCACATGAAAGTTGTTTTGACATAAGTTAAATGCTCATATGAAACGTAATGAAAGCTTGGTTGTAAATCTTGTAAATTTTGAACCATGCTATTATAATGTTATGATCTTAATATCATTGTTTGACAGTCATACCACTTTGGTGGGACTGATTGACCGCATCGTCTCGTTTTTCGCATTTCATATAGCCTCAATCTTGTAATAGTTGAGACTCTCCGCCGGATATTCCTTCCGTCAGATTAGGACCACTATTATGAGACCTCCGTAAGTCCCCGTGAGCCTGAGAATCCCACTAGGACACCGGACGGGTTGTACCCCAATACTTGAACCCTTGGACACATTTTGACACGTGTTTGGGCCAGCCCAAATTTGGACTGATCTACGACCGTGGCGGCCCAACTTGAGACCGCGAAGTGACCTTGGTGGCCTAGGTTTAGACCGCTATCTTTCTCCTGGCCGGGTTAAGTAATGGGCTTGGGTTAAGTTGGATTCTTGTAAGCCAGTCAATTCTAACTTGGCCCAACCCACTTTTTTGGACCTTAGCTTCGTGGGCTAAACTTTGGTTCGGACCCATTTTGAAATTGGGCTGAAATAAAGACCTTTTTGCATTCGCTTAAGAGCCCGTTATACCGAACTTACGCGGTCTAGTGTTAGACCGTCAATATCACCTTAGCGGCCCAATTATTGGCCGCTAAAGTCGAGATTTAATTTGATTTCCGTGTTTATGGTTGTGATAGCAGTGATATCAAGGTAGGCCTTGAACTGCGAAATCTTGCTTAATCCTTATTCACTTAGGGTGACTTTGAGAACGAAACTGTCAGTCGGTTAATTCAACCGATGAAAGAGGATGCGCGATGGGGCCCACACCTCTCCTCACACACAGCCCCGTTAACCGGGGTCGGTTAGCGTACTCGACCCTCCGGGGCCAAGTGCGCTAACCGGGAGCGGTTAACAAAGGCGCCCCTAGACTTTCCAGTCATTCTACATGATACCCGTTCCAATTTTATTGAAATTTTTTCTAAATCTTAGAAATAAGTTCTTAAGCTTAAACCTTGGAATTCTTGGCCATTCAATGCGGTGAATGTCTAGACTAGGATCTATGATCCAATTTTTCAATGCCAACGCATCATGAAGGGCCCGGTCTAGTCCTGGGAGGAGCGCCCGAAAGTACTTGTGTCCCGGGGAGTTTGTAATGACAAGGTGTGGCATTGCACTGAAATGCATGACTAGCGTGATTGGTCTATGACATTCTACTTCACTCAATTACTTAGAATTCTTGTGTGACGTGATACACATGATTGTTATGGCCAATTCCATTTATCACTTACTTGTAATTTCACGAAAAGTCTTGTTATATTTGCGTTATTCTCTACTTGGAAGCCCATATTTCTTTTCTATCTATCACTTGTCATTTATTTATTATTATTTTTTCATCGCAACTTATTCATGATAAATTGGTTAATCATTTTAACTATGCCTGATGATAGAGATATAAAATCCTACTGAGCTTTGCTCACCCCTGCTTTCCAATCCTTTTCAGGTAGCTTAGGTGAGGACTCTCAAACTGACGAGGATGGGCAGGAGTGAAGATCATGGAGCGAGCCAGCTAGATATCCTTCTAGAGATGTTATTAGATAGTTTAAGTTCAAGAGTTGTAATTTTGTTTAAGGAGTTGCTATGTAATTATGCTTAGTTGATGAACATAAGAGATTGTTGGTACGTTTTGGAGTTGTTGGATATTGGCTTTTGCTTTGTGTAATTAGTTGGAGTTGAGTAATTCATGTGAAATATGTTTCTTCCCTTATATGGCGTGTGAAGTATCTAGTCGCTAGCGCAAGGCACAACATGTCTGGAAATCAACATTTTTAACTATTTCTACTACTGCATATTGATATTCCGCGTCGGGGCGTGACAGTATTGGCCAATCCTACATAGTGCTGGTAGAAGTAATTGCTCTACTTCTATACTTGTTTAATATTCACTGTGATTGTTCTTGAATTTCCTTATTGAAAGTACTTGTTATCTCGTCATGAAAGTTCTTGATATATTCTTTCATCAATCTACTTGTTCTTATATCTCTTGAAAGTGTCTATCATCTTGTCTATTCTTATAGTTCTTGAATTTATCTCGTGCCCATATAGTTCTCGATTTCTATATCTTGCATGACCTGTATGAGCATGTTAATCTGTAATTAACCTAAAGCTAGCTTGGAGCTTGAGATATTAAGTCCTACTGAGCGTTCGCTCACCTAGTGTTTTACAATATTTTTCAGGTAATTACCCTAGTGACGACGAGACCGAACATGAATGGCAAGGGCAAGAGTGAAGAGTGCCTCGGCTACCTAGATGAACCTCATGGTCTTATCGTTATGTTTATGTCAAGTATAGTTTAGAGAAACCCTTTGTAATTTTCCTCTATTGAGTATTTCTTTATTTTGTGACCTGAATTTGTAATCAACTTATATTTGCAATAAAATTCTATTTTGTCTAAATATATTTGGTCTTATGACTATGTTCTGATTAACACGACTGTTTAACTGCCACGTTCCGCTGTTATCGGTTCAGAGCGTGACACAGCGTAAGTCTTTTGTCTAGACCGAGCCATTTGAAGTCTTTCTCTAATGAGTTGGATCTTCTCAGTGGTATCTCTTACCATGTCCGGGCCTAGAAGTTGCTTTTTCTCAACTTCGTCCCAGCATATTGGTGATCAACAACTCCTTCCATATAATGCCTCGAAAGGTACCATTTGAATACTTGTCTGGTAACTGTTGTTATATGCAATCTCGACCAGGGGTAGATGATCATGCCAACTTCCACCGAAATCAATGATACAGACTCATAGCATGTCTTCTACAACTTGATTTGTTCTCTCGGTCTGACCATCTGTTTGAGGATGAAAAGTAATACTAAAGTTGAGTCTTGTCCCCAATGAATGTTGTAGACCTTTCCAAAAATGAGAAGTGAAGCGCGGGTCTCGGTCAGACACGATTGAAACAGGAACTCCATGTAGTCTAACCACCTCTTTGATGTATAACACGGCTAGAACATCAACCGACCATCGGCTCTTTATGGGGAAGAAGTGTGCTGTTGTGTATGTGATTTTGATGATTACAAAATGACTCTGTTGCTTGGCCTTGTGCGTGAATGGTTACTCATGTCTTCATGTGTATGAAGTATGTAATGATTGTGGAAATGATTACAAACTGTTTCTTTTGGGATATCATCATGTGAATGCATCTGTGACTCTTTGAGGTTCATACGTGCTTTGAGGTTAGCATATTACATATACATTCCATCTACACTTGGTGCGGTTGCTCTATCTTCAATGTGAAAGGCCTTTGTGAAAAGCACACTCGAGCATCTTGTCCTATTGAGCCTCATGTACATCATGTCATATTGAGCCTCATATCATGAATGTGTACTTTGATAATGCTAAATGAATGGAGGGAATGATATGTGGTTTGATGAGTTTGAATGATGGTTCCTTGTCCTTCGGATCATATGGCTTAAATGGTTGGTGAAATGGCTTGTAGGAGAATTGGGTTGAAATTGGGATCTTGAGATTCGGTTTAATATCAACTTGCTTATGAGTTCATTGCCATATAGTGCAGGGTAATATTGCTTCAAGGTAAGAAGTTATATTAGAATCCATGGTGAGACTCTTCTAATCTTGAACTGGAAAATTGAGTTCTCTAATACCTTGATACTGATCTATCATGGGAATGCTCGTATGCCTCATGCTAATGATTTCGCAATCACATTTCATGACTTTTGGGTCTCGGTCTCAAAACTAGCTTCATATGTTAATGCATGACCCATATATTTTGATCTTGATCTAACCTCTTGGTTTATCATGTTTTTCAGGATGCAAAATCATTGTTGATCTTCATGGGATTATGATAACATTTAATCAATTGTTTCCCTTTGGTTTGATGGAGGTTTAGTTATTTTTCAAACTCAAACTGTCTTACAGTCTTCACCATTTTCAATCCAACTATTGGATCTCCCCTCTAAAAATTATATGTTGTAGCTCTGGGAGTCCTCTTTCCAACGCCTCCAGTCTTGCTTCGATCGGAGTTCGGAGCTAGGAGAATTAATTCCTGTCGCCGAAGCGCGCAGAGCTATTTTTTGTGTAATCTGCCTGAAAGGGTCAACCCCTGGGGTCGACCCCTTTAACCCAGAACTTGTTTTTAGTTCTGTTTGGTTTCTGACAGTGCGAGGGTCGACCCCTGGGGTCGACCCCTGTAAAACAGAACACAAAAAGTGTTCTGTTTGGCTTCTGATTGCCCGAGGGTCGACCCCAAGGGTTGACCCATTCCGGTCAGACCTCGAGCCGCACTTTTTGACCGCCGTTTTCTTGCTCCGAAAGTCCAACCAATCAATTCCAAATGCCCTATACATCTCCCTAATTCGTGGATCTGGTCCCTAGGCTGTTCCTTGACCATTCTAAACACTTATATACAACTCTTGGGTTGTAAACCCTAAGGGAGAGGATGCTAGATCTGAAAATTGTTTTCTTCTAACCCTTGTGTGTGCAGGTTCGGAGTTGAAGCTCCCAAGCCCCCTTCCACCTTGCTCTGAAGCTGAAATTGAAGGGAAGATGCTTGAATCAAGGCCCAAGATCATATACAACTGAAGGCAGCATCTGAAATCAAGATCCAACCTCTGTTTGTGTTGCATCTCTTCAAAATTGCTTCAAGAACGTTCTTCACCTAGTAGAAGCATTTCATGAGGGAGTAATCTTGATCTTTCACTTCTATATCTTTTGTTTGAGATTGTTCAAGGTTTTGAATGGGCATCTAAGATGTGTAATAATCATTTACATGTTCTTTGTTCACTCTCTCTTGCATATATATATGAGCTACAATCTTTGTGATACAACATCTCTAATGCTCATGTATTCTTTTGTATAGGTGAAGAAGAGGGGAATCTCTAAACCATTCAAGTCTATATTCTTGTTTGAGATTAGCTTAAAGATTGAACTCATTATGTCTATCTACTCTTTCAGGTGAAGAGAGGAGATTGGAATAAGAAAAAGAGAATCGGCTAGAGGAGAGGAAGAAGATGATGTCAAGATTATGATCATCCATCAACGAGCAAGGAGAATCAGATTTTGATGAAGAAGGGGGAGCCTTATACTTGATGCATTCTTGTAGTTTACATCTATAGAATTTGTGTGGAAGGTCATACCATATATTTGTGATTGTTACATATACATTTGACAGAATATTTTGTGTGGGTGTTCAGAGAAAGGGGTCTCCGAGTGTGTGTGTGGTCTTATGTGTGTCGATTTGTGCAGAGTATATTCGTGTGTGTTGTTGGGAGTTTTCTCCCGTGTGGTTGTGTAGGCATTGCACTACGTGTGTGTGGATGGAGTTGTATCTCCGTGTAAGGTATATTGTTCGGGGTGTGTTCCCCTGTGTGTGTGTATGTGTGTGTGTGCTGCTGTGGCAGCAGGTTGAGGCAAGGTCTCGTGTGTGTGTGGACGGAGTTGTATCTCCGTGTAAGGTATATTGTTCGGGGTGTGTTCCCCTGTGTGTGTGTATGTGTGTGTGTGCTGCTGTGGCAGCAGGTTGAGGCAAGGCCTCGTGTGTGTGTTTTGCTGTGAAAGCAACGTGTATGTGTTGGGGTTCGTCTCCGTGTTGCAACATTTTGTAGCGTGTAGTGAAGCCTCACCAGTTTGGTGAGGGGTGGCCGTAGGGAACCCGTCGTGGTCCCGAACCACCTTAAAAATCTCCGTGTCCTGTGGTTTGATTCTTGTGAATGTGTGTTCACTATCATATCTATTTGTGCTATCGTGTGAGCTCGGCGAGATTGAGTGAATCAAGTTTAAACTTGTTTAGATTAATTTCCTCAATCCTATCAATTTGGTAAATTCCGCTGTGTGCTAGTTTGTGTTTTTAATTGGACATAGTTTTTAGCAGTAGGATCTATTCACCACCCCCCTCTAGATCCGTGTTCCTGCACTACGGGACCCAATAATTGGTATCAGAGCGAGGCTCTGTTGTCCCTAGATCTTGCGATCTACAGAGTGATCCCAGTGCATTCCACAATCATGAATTTTTCTACTGAACATATATCAATGAACTGTTTGCCAATCTTCACCGGTTTGAATTTTAATTCATGGCTAGATAAATTGTGTATGGTGATCAATACTATTAATCCTAGTCTTTGGAAATTGATTTGTCATGGTCCACACATATTACCTCTAGATGAGACCAAGTGGTCTAATCAGGATAAAATGATGCATCATGATAATGTTACTGCTTTGAGTTTATTGAAAGCTTCTGTAAGTAGTAACAAGTATCCATTTGCATCTTCTTGTAGGACGGCGAAGGAGCTAATGGACCGGCTGAGCAAAGCTCAAGAGAAGGAAAGATAAAAATGTCTCATGGCCGATGATACAGATCAACAAAGTGACAAAGATGCAGAAGAGGTAAATTCAGATTCTGAAGAATTTACTCTTGAAGATCTTGTTGATGCTTATGATGAGTTGACAAAACAATATAAGAAAGTCAAGTCAGAAAACAGAAAACTGAAAAAGAAATATTAAAACATGCTCCATGAAAATGGTTCTTATGATAAGTGTTCTGAGCTTGATAAGTTGAATGAACTTTTAGAGCATGATGTTGAATGTCACAAAGAAATCATTGCCTGTTTGAGAAATGAGAATGTTGCCCTCAAGAATAAAATCAATCAATTGGAGAAAACTGAAAAAGATCTAAGAAACAAAATGGAATCAAACTCAATTGATCAGGATATTTGCAATGAATTGATTATGAATGATAAACTTGCAAATGAAAATGGAGAACTAAAAAATGAGAACAGTGCAATGCTAATTCAGATCTCCCTACTTGAAAGTAGATTGAAAAATCTTGAAAAACTTGAAAAAGGGAAATCTGTGATTGTTGATGAATCTGACAAGATGCTTGTGTTAGAACAAAAGATGGAAAGCTACCAAACCATCAATGCTCAATTGATTGAAAAAGTCATTTCTTGTGAAAATGAGATCATTTCCTATGAATTGCACATTTCATCACTTGAAAAAGAAATTCTTGATTTGAATGCTTCTTTGTGTAAGTTTGTGAATGGGGAAGAAAATCTGAACAAGATATTAGGGACTAAGGTGAATTTCTAAAAAGAGGGGCTGGGCTATAATCTTGTGAACAAAATGAACTTTGAAAACAAAGTCTACACATCATTTGTCCATAGTTCTAATATAGCCAACACATCAAATGAATCTCCAAATCAATCTGTTCCTCAAACAACAAAGCAATGAAATGAAAGTCTGAAAAAGAAATAAAACTTGCATAAAAAGGCTAAAAGTGTTGTTGGTGTCACGATGAATGTCAAGAAAAATCATGTTGCACACACACATGCATCCACAAAGAAAATCTCATGTTTTTATTGTGGTGAACTTGGTCATATGATGCATGATTACTTTTTGATGAAATCTGAAGATCTAGAAGCATGCAAGCAAATGAATGGCTTCACAAAGCCAAGAAAGCTTTTGAATACAAAAAGAACTCTTGATAACTCTCATGCTCATGAAAAAATACCATTTGAGAGATTTGCTACATTGAACTGTTTTCATTGTGGAAGGTTTCGTCACATGATGAACAATTACTTTGGTTTGAAAAATGAGAACATCTCTTCAAACCCACAAAAATTTCATGCTCATTCTTACAAGAAAAATCTGAAGTCTTTTGGTTGTTGTCATTATTGTGGTGAGTTTTGGCATACCATGTATGATTGCTCTTTAATGTATTTTGATGATATGCATGTCCAAAAACTGTGGAAGACACCCTCTAGAGGTGTAACTAACCATCCGGGACCCAAGAAGGTTTGGGTACCCAAAACAACCAAATGAGAACTTTGTTGTAGGATTACCTTGAGACCAAGGGGAAGGCTCCAAGTCGACTTGGCCAGTTCTGGTGTGATGCCTTGGTGAACTTGGGCTTGTCCCTGAGTTGATACTTGAAGCTCATCATTCATACTTGTAGCTCATAAGAGATTGTCTTGTGGAAGAAAAATATTGAAATTGGTTTTCTCACTTGTATTGAATTGAGATTAACATGAATTGAGCTCTTTACAGTGCAGGTTTGATAATGACCATCAACCTTTGAAATCATGGAGAGAAAGAAAGGAGCTCAAGAGGACTTCAATGCAAGATTTGATCTACTTCCATTTCTTTTGGCTAATATCATTCTATTTCTTACAGGAGAGAAAGAAAGAAGCTTAAGAAGACTTCAATGCCAAAGTTGTTCTACTTCTATTGAGATTAGGAGCATGTTGATGAAGATTACACAAGTAAAATAAAGCAAAGAATTTGAAGATGTCAATGAAGGTAAAGGTGAGAAAATAAAGTGTTTGGCTGAAGTTCTATAGTCTTGATGCTAGTGCTATCTCTTGATAGACAGTGATTTTGAAATCTTGAATACTCTTTGGTTGCTCTTGACCATGTGGAAAATGAATGTTTGGCTGAATGGTATTGAAACATCTGAGCAGTATATATGAGAGTGTAGCCATTGAATACCTTTTGCTAAACCCCCGATGTCATATAGGAATGCATTGTATTTTTCTGATCATCATCTTAATGATTACATGGTATATAAAATGGTGACATGTGGAAGGGCAGGTCAAGCCTGTCTGAAAGTAATCACCATGTGTGAGAATATGCCTCCGCCCGGTACCATAAATCATTTATGCATATGGCATCCAACTTAAATGAATTTTCTGAAATCATACATTGATTATCGGGGAGTTTTGCATGATGAAAATTTTGAAAAATGATGTTGTTCCATTCTCTCAGCATGATGATGTTGTTCTGTGGCTGAATTTTTTGAGGACTGAAGTTGATCAATGTTCCATGGTCTTTACCAATGTGCCACTCATCTTTTTGGTTAAAAGCACAACTGTTTTCAAGAAAAGTTCACATGTGATGGTTTTGATGCTCTGAATAAATTTTCTGAATTCTCTTTTCAGAATAAAGTGGTGTCCTCACATTTTAACATTTGGTAATGCATGTTATGCATTAGTTGCATATAGAGTGTCATGTGAAATCTGGAATCATGCATCACATTGCATATTTGTAAATCACTCTCTACATATCATTCACATAGTGCTTTTGGAAGATGAAGTTCATCGTGTGTCTTGTTGCATAGTTGGCATTTCTAGCATGCATATAGTGCATATTTTGAAATGCATCATCTTGAACATTTCATGTTGCATAAATGCCAAAAAGAATACTTCCAACATTGGTCATCATATCTGTGGAGCCAACATTTCAAGCATTGAAATTACATACCTTTTCATTTTGCATTGCATATGCATATCTCCATTGTATGCTTGCATGCTATTATATGCTATTCAACCCCTTCCTTTGAAACTTCTAAGACCGAATACTCCATTGTTAAATAATGTTGCATCTGAGTCTTAACAAGTGTGCTTCATGTCAAACTCTCAGGGGGAGCATTTCATGCTTATTGTATTTACATAGGGGGAGCTACACTATCATGTTTTAAGTTAAATTTTCTCCATACATGTTAAATCAAATTCGTACACTTCATGCACTTTAATGTGAAATTGAGTGTTATTCATAAGGATATAGGAATTTCATTTCAACACTCTAAAGTAATTCAACTTGCTGCATGGATGATAAGAGACAGTTGAGGAAAAAGCTGCCTGCCTCCACATACAAAAGATGGCTGAAATGAAAGGCAAAGCAATGCTAAGTCTCACTTAGTAAACTAGGCACATGTCACCTGAGACGTGATGTGGTTCATTTTTAAAAGTGTTGACTAAAGTATCTCTGTTCAAATGAGGTGACAAGGTTCAGTACTCTGAGTAACTGGGGATTCTGGCATGAGCTCCATGTGTCTCCTCGCGTAAAAAGGAATTATTTTGAACCTGATCCTTCTTAGAAAAATTTAGATTGTTAGTATGAAAATTTCTGATGATATATTTGATTGAGGTAGAGCGAAGTCTCCAATACGCTGTTCTCTAGATTGAAATGCAGTTTGTACACTTACTATTGTGTTTACTTGAAAATCTTGTTATCCATATGACTAAACTTCATTCTCATGTTACTCACTTGCACATGGTAATTTGATTTGATATATATTCTGAAAATTTGATTAATTACAATGACCTGTTGTACGTCTTCTCCTATTTATCTACATAATCCTCTAAGTGTAAACATGAGCATTCTGAACTTAATGACTCACTTGGACTTTTCCTACACCTATCCCCTCACTGTATATCAATTGGTATCACTTCTTGTGAAGGAGTTATGTAGCATGTATCTATAGATATCTGCTTGATTACATTGTATGCAATTCATGTCTCATCATTTTCATACATCATGCTTCATGCATTTCACAAGAAAACTAAAAATCAAAAATTTAAAAATCAAAAACAATCATCTAATGTGTCAATGTCAATGGGGGAGCTTTGCATGTGATCTTATCTGATTAACTCATCAGGTCTTACATGAGTCAATACCTTTCTATTGGTGTTTGTGTCACGTCCCGACGCAGAATATCGGGACGTACAGTTAGAAATTAGCTAGAAAGCAAATAAATATTCTAAACTAAATAATTACACAATGCTAAGGAAAGATACAACTCTATTGATCAAGATGATTCCAAATCATTACAATAACCAACACTGCTAATACACGATCAAACATGACTTCCAATCTGAATTCTAATACAATAACTGACTCCAAGAGTAACAAGTGCTAACATAACTCTAAGGAAAAACTAGAGGTAACCAACCATGCCAACTCGGCATCTACTACAAGCTCAAGAGATATCACTCCTGCCCTTCCCCATCCATATGCGCATCGTCACCTGAATAGCCTGGAAAGGGGGGAAACAACAACTATGAGCTGACGCTCAGTAGGAAATAACATGCAAGTTTACGTGATTAACAAGTTAATTACATTTTCATATGCAATGCTAAGAAATGAAATAAATGATGATACAAATAAACATCGAAATACAAAGATCTTGCAAGGTCAAGAAATATAATGATGACAAGAGATAACAAGATAACAAGTACAAGAATTTACAACAAGAGATAGTAATAAAGAATTGAGAATTGGCCAACAAGCAAGTATTTTAAACATCATTTCAAGCACGATCAAGTAACAAGAGTAACAAGAGATTTTTCATGTCATAGAAGTAACAAGCTAGTCAAGTACACGGTGCAATGCCTCACCATGTCATTAACATCCCATGGGCTCACTAACTTTCGGGCGCTCTCCCCAGGACCAGACCGGGCCCTTACGGTGCGTTGGCATCGATTTATTGGATACAAGATCCCACGATTGTCTAGACATTCAGTCAAGTTATATGGCCAATTTAATCAGAGGAATTACTACCACAAGTATGAGATTTAAGGACTAACTTGTCCTTGGATTCACTAAAACAAAAACTCGGTTATACGGTCACTTTGGGCCGCATTACAAGAATTGGACCAAAACTTGGTCCACGGGGTCAAGAAAGAACGGCTGACAGTGTACCATTCAAGTGTGTAAGCAATCCATTCTACTGGAGTAATAATGACTAAAACAGTAATTTAACAATCAATTTAATCCTAATTACCAAGTTAATATATCAAAGATTATCTATTATCATTTGCATTTAACCAATTGCCAAAAAGCGGATTCAAGATGATGAGATAAGGAACAAGCTCGTACAGGAATGAAATAGCATGCATTAATAGAAATCTAGTTACACAATTAACCACTAATTATGTGGGTTTCTATTTAACCATTGTATACGTTGAAATGAAGATGATAAACGGCATGTTTTTACACTATGTTTGCATGTAGGGACCAATGTTAATTGAAATCAAAGGGGTACATGAATAGGTCATTAGATCCTCAAAATTATAGTTTTCAATTGGGCTAAGTTGAATGGGTCGATCCCCTAATGATCCGATTGATCCTCGGGTCAAAACATCTTTTACCGGGTCTTACATCACGTGGGTCGACCCATTGGGTCGACCCCTGGAAATTTCCAGGCATGGGTCGACCCATTGGGTCGACCCCTGGAGGTTCCAGGGTGTTAGGGTGCTAGGCCTGGATACAGAGGGGGGTGATTGTATCCTTCTATGTATAATGGCCAAATAAAAATTTGGATGCTAGAGATAGACACAGAATAGAACCAATTCGATTCAAATCAAATACAAACACTTGGAGCGTACCTATTCAAGCATCTAGCGGAAGCAAAGCAAACAATCAAACCACTGCACAATAGATTTTTTAGGTGGTTCGGTCCATAGACCTACATCCACCCCTCACTCCCAACCGGAGTGAGGCTTCCACTAGCTCAAGCTAGAACGCAGACTTAGTCTGCAAACAGTTGCTGCCACACAGCTTGACCAGGGGAACAGTCTCCCCTCTTCCTCCCAACCGGAGGGACACCCAAGTGACTCCCAGCCACTTGGAAACTAGAGGTCGAAGACCTCTCTTCCTCCAGACCAGGAGGGACCACTGGACTTGCAACCACAAGTCCAGAACTGGAGGACTAGCCTCCCTTCCTCTAACCAGAGAGAACCCACAAGTGACAACCTGTCACTTGCAACCCGGAGATCAGATCTCCCTTCTCCTAAACCAACAGGAGGAACCCGATCCCCAACAGGGCAATCGAAAGAACAAAGATAATCAGAAAACAAAGGAAAATAATAAAGGAAAATAACACAGCAATCAGAAAGCTGTAAAATAAAATACACAATGTGGCTCTCAACGGAGCTGACTGGCCTGGATCTGATCCACGGTCCAGTGAAGACAGATCTTCAAGCAGCTTCTTCCTTCTTCTCCACGAGCTCTCTCGCTCACTCTCTTTCTCTCTTTCTTTCTCTTCTGCTCTCCAAATCTCTCACTCTCTATCTCTCTTTCTTTCTCTTCTACTCTCCTAATCTCTCACTCACTGCTTTCTCTTCACGACTTCTCTCTTCTATATCTTCTTCCTCTCTTTTCCTTCTTTTTCTCTTTTTCTGGATCGAAGGGCTTTCTGCTCTTCAGGCTTCTGCTTCGATCTTATCTTCTTTAGTGGAAGAAGACTAGTATATATAGTAGCAGCAGCAACACACTGGCGCGTGTGGC
Source organism: Amorphophallus konjac (assembly GCA_022559845.1). NCBI lineage: Eukaryota > Viridiplantae > Streptophyta > Magnoliopsida > Alismatales > Araceae > Amorphophallus > Amorphophallus konjac. The sequence goes on along the minus strand of CM040119.1, from coordinate 120,160,569 downwards.
TTCCACATTTCCATCCCTAGAAATTCGGACCACGTGGCAGCTTCCTAGTTCACGAGCAAGGCACCTCGGATCACGTGCCCTACAATTCAAGGACATTCGTTCAGTAAAACTCAAGACTGCTACGTTGACTCTATCAGCCCATGGCGTTGACGCATTGATGATCCAGTGATCAAGTCTTTAGCAGATGGGCATGCTGCGTCGACGCCGCTCCACTGCTGCGTTGACGCATCGGTGTGTACTAGCAGCTAAAAGGTGTCGTTCCATCAACCTGCTGGTCGACCCAACGAGCTACAGCGTCGACGCTGCCAAGGTACTCCAGAGGTTGCAAGGAGTTACTTGAACTGCTGCGTCCACACTGCCAGTGGGTGGTGTTGACGCATCTGAGTAACCCAGTAACCCATTGGTTCTCTTTTTGTAACTGCTGCGTCGACGCTACTTGCTCAATGCGTTGACGCACCAGAATAATCCAGGAGCTTCTTTCTTGATTTGCTGTGTCCACATGTCAGCCTCTCAGCCAACTTCAGCACACGTGTCACAATCCTGTCTGCCCTTCTAGCCTCGAATCACGTGCCCTCCATAAGCTTCACGATCAGAACACCTGTCAGACAGAGTATCAGATAAGTCATCAGTTTAAGTGAAGAACTCTGTGTAGACTTGTAAAGATGATCATGCTGTATAGACTAAGTGTGTACAGTGTGAGGGAGTGTATAGACTTAGTTAGAAGGAGCCCAATGTATAGACTTGCCTATGCGAAGCCACTGTACAGACATTGAAAACGTGAAGCCAAAGTGTAGACTTCACGCTGTACAGACTTGAGGCTTTGATGAACGAAGGTTCAGTGTAGAGTTGGAATGTTAGGCCCAATGTATAGACTTTATGCGTGAAGCAGCACAATGAATAAGTGTGTACATTGAGACCCAGTGTATAGACATGACCTAACAGTCCAGTGTATAGACTTGAATAGCTGAAAGCTACAGTGAGAGAGTGTATACACTTGACCAGATCAAGGGCAATTCGAGTGTACAGACCTCATGTTATGAGACGCTGAGAGAGACAGTCCAATGTACAGACTTATGAAGACTGATGCATGAACAGTAATGCATAGACTTAGGAGCATGAAGGCCAATGTGTAGACATCAACTATCAAGATGCTAAGGAAGACGGACAATGTACAGACTTCCTGTAACAGTCTGATGTACAGACTTCATGAAGCTAGACCAGCGGCTGTACAGACTTTGAAGGAGGACAAATGTATGGACTTGGTGACGTGAAAGCGATGTACACACTTATAGCGTTGACGCTAATGTCTTGAGAATGCTCACAGCGTTGACGCTGCATGAGACGTAGGCTGTACAGACTTAGCATGTGAAGACTGATGTGCATACTTGCTGAGTTGACGCTGCAACGTATATTCTTGATGATCAACTGATGATGTATAGACTTCATCAAATGAAGAAACTGAACTGAAGCGTCGACGCATCAGCTCAAGGAGTTGACGCACTACTGTATGGACAGATACAAAAATGACCAAGGGGTCGACGCATCGGCACACTGAGTTGACGTACTGCAGTGACAACTGTGCAGACAGAGTGTAGCAATGAATGCTTTATGCATCAGTTAACATGACTGAACATCAAAATATATTAAACTAAACTGAGCAGCAAGATGACTGAACATTTGATTAACTCACATCAACAACCAATCATCAAAACCATCATCAAAACCTCAACAATCAATCATCAAAACCATCATCAAAACCTCAACAACCAATCATCAAAACCATCATCAAAACCACAACAACCAATCATCAAAACCATCATCAAAACCACAGGGGCACAACACAGGGAGCTGCCCTGGCATGGGTCGACCCATTGGGTCGACCCCTGCCGTGTGGGTCGACCCCATGGGTCGACCCATGCAAAGCAGAAATCTTCTGCTTGCTGGGTGGTATGGGTCGACCCATGGGGTCGACCCCTGGGTTTCCAGACAAGAACGGGCTTCCGGAAATCATGAAAAACTCCACGATTTGGGGTCTAAATGGGTTGGGATCTTAACCACATGGTCTAGGGTTCTTAATAGACATACTAGGGTCATAAAACAAGAATTTTGAAATACGAATTTCAACAGAAATCAAATGAATCACAACCTATTCTATGATGAACACATGAAGACCTAGTTCTTGACATGCTTCTACTAAATCGTATGGTTCTCTCAATATATACAACAAAATTTAGGGCTTCTTATATCAAAAGAAAGATAACTTAATGCTGATTCTAACCATGAATGATATGCCATATGTGGATCTAGATATCCAACTCAAACAGCCCGAAAATCATGCTTCTACTTGAAGAACATACCATAAATCAAGCCTAAACATGCTCTTACTTCGATCCAAAATTCTCTAAACATGCTCAATGAAATTTGGGACTTTCTACGTCAAATGAAAGCTAACAAGATGCTGATTACATTCATGTATATTAATTAGAGTTTGGATGTTAGATCCTACCTCAATCGAAGAGCAATCGAAGAGAGAACTTAAAGCCCTAGACTGAAGAACGAATTGGACAGCACCTTAGAAAACCCACGATATCTCCTTGGATACCTAATGAAAATTGGGGCTTTTACCACCATTGGAAAGATCTCGTCGAGAGGAATAATTTGATATATTCATAAGCTGATTTTGGTTAAGGAAACCTACCTCAATCAAAGGATCAAAGAGGAGAGGAAGGAGGACGACGGCAGCCGACCCACCTCCACTAAACGACCAAGGACTTCCTAGATCTGAATCCAATGCGAACACCACCGCCACCAAATGAAAGTAGACTCGTAGAGCTTCATTTTGATAGCTCATAGAGCTTCTGGAGACTTCGGGGCTGGGAGGAATCGACCACGCAAGTTAGGTGTTGGAAAACGGCGCCGCCAAGGTTGACCACTCCAAAACTCGGCCGCCACCATGTGTTAGAGTTAGGTTTAGGTTCGATTGATAGAGGGCTATTGATCCTTAGATCGTGGCCTTTCATTTGCCACCGAAATGAGCTAATTTGGTTGAGTATTAAGATCTAATTTGGTGTTTTAAGATGAGGTTTACTATTGCGCTCACTATTGGGTAGGTAGGTGTGGAAATCGGACTTAATCCATTGATTAGGCCTAGTTAATGATTTTATTAGGCTTAGTCGAAGAAGACAAAATTGTTAAACGAAATGGATTACACAATAATATGATTTTTATGGATTTGTTATAAAATAGTTGAAAAGTGACTTAAACTATTTATTAAAGAATTAATCTAATTAATTACGAATAAGTTCTCATTAATTCAAATAATTCCAAATAATTTCAAATAAATTCAAATAATTCTAATTAAATTTCCAAAATAATTTGGGGCATGACACCCTCCCCCACTTAAAGAATTTAGTCCTCCAAATTCACTGCACTAAATACGGAGGATAGGGAAAGAGATTGCTCACCTAGAACAAGTCGGGATACCGCTTCCGCATAGTATCTTCAGATTCTCAAGTAGCTTCTTCGGTTCCACGCCGACTCCACTGAATCTTGACCATCGGTATAGACCGATTCCAGAGTTGCTGCTGTTTCCGGTCTAGAATCTTGATAGGTCTTTCTTCATAGGTCAAATCTTCCTTTAACTCAAAATCCACATGCTGAATGATATGAGTGGGATCGTACACATATTTCCGTAACATAGACACATGGAAAATATTGTGTACGCCAGACAACTGCGGTGGTAATGCCAGTCTGTAAGTAACTTCTCCCACTCTATCTAGGATCTCGAATGGACCAATATACCTCGGACTTAGCTTGCCATGAATGTCAAATCTTCGAATCCCTCTCGAAGGAGAAACCTTTAAGAATACATGCTCGCCAACTTGAAATTCTAATGCTCTTCTCCTTATGTCGGCATAACTCTTCTGTCTTGATTGGGCTACCTGTAACCGGTCTCGGATGACACGGATGTTCTGTGATGATTCTGAAATAAGATCCGGTCCAAGCCATTGCTTCTCACCTATGTCATCCCAACACAACGGGGAACTACAGCTTTGCCCGTACAATGCTTCAAAAGGAGCCATCTGGATGCTGGATTGATAACTGGTGTTGTAGGCGAATTCAATCAAAGCCAAATGATCACTCCAACTGCCTCCGAAATCAATCATGCATGCTCTGAGCATATCTTCCACTATCTGGTTGGTTCTTTCAGTCTGTCCATCGGTCTGTGGATGAAAAGCAGTACTGAAATTCAGGCGAGTACCAAGAGACTCTTGCAGTCCCTTCCAGAAATGTGAAGTAAATCTGGGGTCTCGATCAGACACAATACTGACTGGTATGCCATGGAGTTTTACCACTTCCTTCAAATACAAAGCAGCCAATACATCAACTGTCCACTTGGACTTAATGGGTAAGAAATGAGCTGACTTTGTCAATCGGTCAACAATCACCCATATTGCATCAAATCCACCACGAGTCCTAGGTAGACCCATAATGAAATCCATGCCAATGCTTTCCCACTTCCATTGGGGTATGTCAAGTGGTTTCAACTTTCCTGCCGGTCTGAAATGTTCAGCCTTAACTTGCTGACAAACCAAGCATCTACTCACGAAGTCTGCAAGTTCTCTTTTCATGGTCGGCCACCAAAAAGATCTCTTCAAATCCTTGAACATTTTAGTGCCTCCAGGATGAATGGTATATCTGGATCTATGTGCTTCCTCTAGAATCTTGTTCTTTATTCCAACTTCATCAGGTACACAAGTTCTACCCTGGAATAATAATCTTCCATCGTCAACCATCATGAAGTCTGGTCTGCTGCTCAAGCTTCCCTTGATCTCTACCAACTCGGGATCATTATCTTGCAAGGACTTGATTTCCATCAATAATTCGGGCTTAAGTTGAATATGTGCAATCATAACCCGATCATTATCAACATTCAGATCCAGACTAGCTAATTGTCCCAATAGCTTCCACTCATGTAACATGAGACTTGATAATCTAGCCACAGGCTTCCTGCTTAATGCATCTGCCACAACATTGCCTTTGCCAGGATGATACTCAATCGAGAATTCGAAGTCTTTCAAGTACTCCAACCATCTTCGCTGCCTCATATTAAGTTCCTTCTGAGAAAACAGATATTTCAGACTTTTGTGATCTGAAAATACTGTGAATGTTTCTCCATACAAGTAGTGCCTCCATATCTTCAAAGCAAACACGACTGCTGCTAGTTCCAAATCGTGAACAGGATAATTCTCTTCATGCTTTCTCAACTGCCTAGAAGAATAGGTAATCACCTTACCATACTGCATGAGTACACAGCCTAAACCAATACCTGAAGCATCAGTGTATACCACAAAACCTCCTTCACCAGAAGGTAAAGCCAATATAGGTGCAGTAGTCAAACACTCCTTCAAAGTCTGAAAGCTTTGTTGACAATCATCTGACCAATCAAACTTGTTCTCCTTGCGGGTTAATCTTGTCATAGGTACCGCAATCTTGGAGAAATCTTGGATAAATCTTCTGTAGTAGCCTGCCAGGCCTAGGAAACTTCTAACTTCGGTCACAGTGGTAGGCTGATCCCAATTCTTCACTGCCTCTACCTTCGAAGGATCAACATAAATCCCGTCCTTCGTGATGATATGTCCTAGAAAGGACACCTCTTGCAGCCAGAATTCACACTTACTGAACTTGGCATATAGCTGATGATCTCTCAACAGTTGCAATGCCACCCTCAGATGCTCAGCATGCTCTTCCTCATTCTTGGAATAAATCAAGATATCATCAATGAATACCACGACCCATCGATCAAGATAGGGCCGAAATACATCGTTCATCAACTGCATGAAAGCTGCTGGAGCATTCGTTAGACCAAAAGGCATAACGACAAACTCAAAATGACCATACATGCTGCGGAAAGCTGTTTTATAGATATCTTCTTTCTTAATCCGCAACTGATGATATCCAGATCGAAGATCGATCTTAGAAAAATACTGAGCTCCCGCTATCTGGTCAAATAATTCGTCAATCGTCGGCAATGGATATTCGTTCTTGACAGTCAGCTGGTTCAATTGCCGATAATCGATGCACAACCTCATCGAACCATCTTTCTTCCTGACGAATAATACAGGGGCTCCCCAAGGAGAAGTACTAGGGCGAATGAAACCCTTCTCGAGCAATTCCATCAACTGTTGCTTTAATTCCCTCAGTTCCGCAGGAGACATACGATAAGGAGCCTTGGAAATAGGAGATGTGCCAGGAAAGAGATCAATAGAAAAGATAACTTCCCGCTCAGGCGGAAGTCCTGGTAGTTCCTCTGGAAAGACATCAGGAAAATCTTGGACAATAGAAATGTCCTTAATCTCAATCTGCTGCTCAGGGGTTGCACAGACAAAGGCCAGAAAAGCCTCGCATCCTCGTCTCATCAGCTTATCAGCTCGAAGAGCCGAGATAAGTGATACGGAGTTATGCTGCTTAACTCCCACAAAAGAAAGTCTCGGGTGCCTAGTAAAAGACACGGAGCTAGAGCTGTAGTGAACATTAGCCTCATATCGAGCCAACCAATCTGCTCCTAGGATTATGTCATAATCCTTCATGTCCATGCAAATCAAATCAGCTGGAAAGTTCTGTTCACCAATCATAACCGTACTAGAAGGATAGAAATACTGGATTGCTGATCTAGTACCAATAGGTGTTGATATTTCTAACGGAGAATTCATCAAAACAGGTTCCATAGCTAAAGACTTAGCAAATCTCCGAGAAATAAAGGAATGTGTGGCACCAGTATCAAAAAGAACAAATGCTGGCTTGTCAAGTATAATAAGTGTACCTTCGACGAGCCCACCGTCCTCGGCGGTTCCTACTTCATCTGCATGCAAAGCTTGAAGCTTGCCTTGTGGTTTCTTGAAGACTTGAGGTTTCGCCGGTGTAGCTTGCTCCGATATAAGAGGACAGTTAGGGATACGGTGCTCTTTGCTTCCACAACGCAAACAGGCGCCTAGCTTGCGCCAACACTCCTCCATCTTGTGACCCGGACGGTCACAATAGTTACACACGCCCTGGAATGGAACAACAGGGCCAGGCTTCTTGTCTTCCTGCCTCGACATCTTGCCCTTCCACGATCCAGATCCAGTCCATGAACCAGGCCCACTAATAGGCCTCTTCTTGCTATACCCGGGTTTGACATTCCTGAAACCCGTAGGTAGTTCCTTCTTTGCACCTTTTCCACGGATTCTCTCCGTCATCTCAAGAGTATCTTCTGGAACTTGAGCTTTCCTCACGATTTTGGAATAAGTGGAGATTTCCATCGGTGCCAACTGATTGATATAATGTAGCTTCAGCCCATTGAGAAAACGCTTCGCCTTCATCTTCTCGGTGGAAATAAGGTGTGTAGCATAACGAGAAAGTCGTGAAAATTGAGCCTCATACTCTGCCACGGACAGACCTCGCTGTTTCAGAGCTGCGAACTCCGTCGCTTTCTTCTCTTGTACTCGGTCAGAAAAATACTTGCTGTTAAAGAATTCCTCGAACTCTTCCCACGTAACATGCTGATCACCTAGAGTCGCCTTGATAGAATCCCACCAAGTACGTGCATCGCGTTCCAGTTGGAATGTAGACAAAAGGACACGCTCTTGGCTGGTGCATTGCATAACTTTGAAGATTCTTCCCATTTCATCTAGCCAGTGCTCGGCTTCATCGGGATCAGTCGAGCCACCAAATCTAGGCGGATTCATTCCACGAAAGTTCCGGTATAGATCACCGGTGCCATGATGTGCCGCTCCTGCTTGAGCCACTTGCTGTAAAGCCTGCGTAAGTCCTTGAACTGTACGCTGCAAGTTTCTCCATTCCGCACGTTCAGCTACCATTTCAAAAGCCTACACAAGGAATAGATTACTAAGGTTCAATAAGATAGATAATAACACGATTAAGATATGAACTTAACCCAAGTTTCTACCCAATCTCACCAGGTCAGGTTCTTAGACTTTAACAAGCTTAGGGGTTATCATAGGACCCTAAAACTTAGAAAACCTAGAACTTAGGAAAACCTAGGATTGTGAAACCTAGGGCTCTGATACCAACTAAACTGTCACGCCCCGACGCGGAATATCGGGACGTACAGTTAGAAACTAGCTAGAAAGAAAATAAATATTCTAAACTAAACAATTACACAATGCTAAGGAAAGATACAACTCTATTGATCAAGATGATTCCAAATCATTACAATAACCAACACTGCTAATACACGATCAAACATGACTTCCAATCTGAATTCTAATACAATAATTGACTCCAAGAGTAACAAGTGCTAACACAACTCTAAGGAAAAACTAGAGGTAACCAACCATGCCAACTCGGCATCTACTACAAGTACACTCAAGAGATATCACTCCTGCCCTTCCCCATCGGTATGCGCATCGTCACCTGAATAGCCTGGAAAGGGGGGAAACAACAACTATGAGCTGACGCTCAGTAGGAAATAACATACAAGTACACTCAACCCTAAATCTAGATCCTTCTTTTGGCCGCGGTGGATTAGAACCCCATTCAGAATTTTCACCATTTTTCCCCTTTGGACTCTTTATCCTAATTCGATCGCTAGAAGCATCCTTTGGCTCTATAAATTGAGGGCTTTCGACCCCCTGAAACCCTATTTGCTCCGACGGTGGCGTGATCGATCGTGGCCAATCGAAGCCAAACCCTAGCCAAATCGTAGATCCTTGTTTTCCTTTCGAAAACCCTAAGTCTAGATCCTTCTTTTGGCCGCGGTGGATTAGAACCCCATTCGGAATTTTCACCGTTTTCCCCTTTGGACTCTTTATCCTAATTCGATCGCTAGAAGCATCCTTTGGCTCTATAAATTGAGGGGTTTGACCCCCTAAAACCCTATTTGCTCCGGCAGTGGCGTGATCGATCGTGGCTGAACGCGGGAGGATTTGGACGTTCTAGGAGCAAGTACCTAAGGTTCCGGCGACCTCTTTTCTTCTTCCATCTTTCCATCGCTCAAAAGTAGGTGTCTCTCAGGCGTAAAGATTAAGTTAATATACCATCTTGTTCGTCCTCCTGAGCCCTTTCTTTTGATACCTACTTGCCTAAAATCCATGCACCATGCTGCCCTAATTTCATGTTTTACGTCGAGGTATACCTGAAAGGGTAACTTCCATGTTGACTCGTTTTGTATGATTTAGGCTCATTAAATTTTAATCAAAACATGACATCTTATATGGGTTGGAATGCTCTTTCTAATGCTAGTATTTTCTATAAATTCCGTTCACCCTATCATGTAGAATTGAGATTTCATCGTGGTTTGTCGAGGCTCACCGTCGGCGTGGTCTCGGGTTGACTAAACGGTCCTTTCAGTGACCGCTAGACAAGTAGCGGCCTTACGATAGACCGTTTGAGTCATTTGGTGGTGCCACGATAGACCGCTTCAAGTCATGCATTTCAAAATTTTAAATTTTGTATGATTAATTTCAAAATAAATAAACGGCCCTACGATAGACCGTTTTATGATTTTGGCGGCCCTTATATAGACCATTTCATTTCCTTTAGCAGGGTATTTTAAACTCTATATCATGCATTTTTAACCAGAAAATTACTATATTTTAGTATGACACCTTGGTCCATAACGATGCAGAAAGTGATGTTAACCTAGAATCATGAATATAGGCCTTTAAATTTATTATTCACATGAAAGTTGTTTTGACATAAGTTAAATGCTCATATGAAACGTAATGAAAGCTTGGTTGTAAATCTTGTAAATTTTGAACCATGCTATTATAATGTTATGATCTTAATATCATTGTTTGACAGTCATACCACTCTGGTGGGACTGATCGACCGCATCGTCTCATTTTTCGCATTTCATATAGTCTCAATCTTGTAATAGTTGAGACTCTCCGCCGGATATTCCTTCCGTCAGATTAGGACCACTATTACGAGACCTCCGTAAGTCCCCGTGAGCCTGAGATTCCCACTAGGACGCCGGACGGGTTGTACCCCAATACCTGAACCCCTGGACACATTTTGACACGTGTTTGGGCCAGCCCAAATTTGGACTGATCTACGACCGTGGCGGCCCAACTTGAGACCGTGAAGTGACCTTGGTGGCCCAGGTTTAGACCGCTATCTTTCTCCTGGCCGGGTTAAGTAATGGGCTTGGGTTAAGTTGGATTCTTGTAAGCCAGTCAATTCTAACTTGGCCCAACCCACTTTTTTGGACCTTAGCTTCGTGGGCTAAACTTTGGTTCGGACCCATTTTGAAATTGGGCTGAAATAAAGACCTTTTTGCGTTCGCTTAAGAGCCCGTTATACTGAACTTACGCGGTCTAGTGTTAGACCGTCAATATCACCTTAGCGGCCCAATTATTGGCCGCTAAAGTCGAGATTTAATTTGATTTCCGTGTTTATGGTTGTGATAGCAGTGATATCAAGGTAGGCCTTGAACTGCGAAATCTTGCTTAATCCTTATTCACTTAGGGTGACTTTGAGAACGAAACTGTCAGTCGATTAATTCAACCGATGAAAGAGGACGCGCGATGGGGCCCACACCTCTCCTCACACACAGCCCCGTTAACCGGGGTCGGTTAGCGTATTCGACCCTCCGGGGTCAAGTGCGCTAACCGGGAGCGGTTAACAAAGGCGCCCCTAGACTTTCCAGTCATTCTACATGATATTCGTTCCAATTTTATTGAAATTTTTTCTAAATCTTAGAAATAAGTTCTTAAGCTTAAACCTTGGAATTCTTGGCCATTCAATGCGGTGAATGTCTAGACTAGGATCTATGATCCAATTTTTCAATGCCAACGCATCATGAAGGGCCCGGTCTAGTCCTGGGAGGAGCGTCCGAAAGTACTTGTGTCCCGGGAAGTTTGTAATGACAAGGTGTGGCATTGCACTGAAATGCATGACTAGCGTGATTTGTCTATGACATTCTACTTCACTCAATTACTTAGAATTCTTGCGTGACGTGATATACGTGATTGTTATGGCCAATTCCATTTATCACTTACTTGTAATTTCACGAAAAGTCTTGTTATATTTGCGTTATTCTCTACTTGGAAGCCCATATTTCTTTTCTATCTATCACTTGTCATTTATTTATTATTATTTTTTCATCGCAACTTATTCATGATAAATTGGTTAATCATTTTAACTATGCCTGATGATAGAGATATAAAATCCTACTGAGCTTTGCTCACCCCTGCTTTCCAATCCTTTTCAGGTAGCTTAGGTGAGGACTCTCAAACTGACGAGGATGGGCAGGAGTGAAGATCATGGAGCGAGCCAGCTAGATATCCTTCTAGAGATGTTATTAGATAGTTTAAGTTCAAGAGTTGTAATTTTGTTTAAGGAGTTGCTATGTAATTATGCTTAGTTGATGAACATAAGAGATTGTTGGTACGTTTTGGAGTTGTTGGATATTGGCTTTTGCTTTGTGTAATTAGTTGGAGTTGAGTAATTCATGTGAAATATGTTTCTTCCCTTATATGGCGTGTGAAGTATCTAGTCGCTAGCGCAAGGCACATCATGTCTGGAAATCAACATTTTTAACTATTTCTACTGTTGCATATTGATATTCCGCGTCGGGGCGTGACAATATTGGCCAATCCTACATAGTGCTGGTAGAAGTAATTGCTCTACTTCTATACTTGTTTAATATTCACTGTGATTGTTCTTGAATTTCCTTATTGAAAGTACTTGTTATCTCGTCATGAAAGTTCTTGATATATTCTTTCATCAATCTACTTGTTCTTATATCTCTTGAAAGTGTCTATCATCTTGTCTATTCTTATAGTTCTTGAATTTATCTCGTGCCCATATAGTTCTCGATTTCTATATCTTGCATGACCTGTATGAGCATGTTAATCTGTAATTAACCTAAAGCTAGCTTGGAGCTTGAGATATTAAGTCCTACTGAGCGTTCGCTCACCTAGTGTTTTACAATATTTTTCAGATAATTACCCTAGTAACGACGAGACCGAACATGAATGGCAAGGGCAAGAGTGAAGAGTGCCTCGGCTACCTAGATGAACCTCATGGTCTTATCGTTATGTTTATGTCAAGTCTAGTTTAGAGAAACCCTTTGTAATTTTCCTCTATTGAGTATTTCTTTATTTTGTGACCTGAATTTGTAATCAACTTATATTTGCAATAAAAGTCTATTTTGTCTAAATATATTTGGTCTTATGACTATGTTCTGATTAACACGACTGTTTAACTGCCACGTTCCGCTGTTATCGGTTCAGAGCGTGACACAGCGTAAGTCTTTTGTCTAGACCGAGCCATTTGAAGTCTTTCTCTAATGAGTTGGATCTTCTCGGTGGCATCTCTTACCATGTCCGGGCCTAGAAGTTGCTTTTCCTCAACTTCGTCCCAGCATATTGGTGATCAACAACTCCTTCCGTATAATGCCTCGAAAGGTACCATTTGAATACTTGCCTGGTAACTGTTGCTATATGCAATCTCGACCAGGGGTAGATGATCATGCCAACTTCCACCGAAATCAATGATACAGACTCATAGCATGTCTTCTACAACTTGATTTGTTCTCTCGGTCTGACCATCTATTTGAGGATGAAAAGTAATACTAAAGTTGAGTCTTGTCCCCAACGAATGTTGTAGACCTTTCCAAAAATGAGAAGTGAAGCGCGGGTCTCGGTCAGACACGATTGAAAGAAGAACTCCATGTAGTCTAACCACCTCTTTGATGTATAACACAGCTAGAACATCAACCGACCATCGGCTCTTTATGGGGAAGAAGTGTGCTGTTGTGTATGTGATTTTGATGATTACAAAATGACTCTGTTGCTTGGCCTTGTGCGTGAATGGTTACTCATGTCTTCATGTGTATGAAGTATGTAATGATTGTGGAAATGATTACAAACTGTTTCTTTTGGGATATCATCATGTGAATGCATCTGTGACTCTTTGAGGTTCATACGTGATTTGAGGTTAGCACATTACATATACATTCCATCTACACTTGGTGCGGTTGCTCTATCTTCAATGTGAAAGGCCTTTGTGAAAAGCACACTCGAGCATCATGTCCTATTGAGCCTCATGTACATCATGTCATATTGAGCCTCATATCTTGAATGTGTACTTTGATAATGCTAAATGAATGGAGGGAATGATATGTGGTTTGATGAGTTTGAATGATGATTCCTTGTCCTTCGGATCATATGGCTTAAATGGTTGGTGAAATGGCTTGTAGGAGAATTGGGTTGAAATTGGGATCTTGAGATTAGGTTTAATATCAACTTGCTTATGAGTTCATTGCCATATAGTGCAGGGTAATATTGCTTCAAGGTAAGAAGTTATATTAGAATCCATGGTGAGACTCTTCTAATCTTGAACTGGAAAATTGAGTTCTCTAATACCTTGATACTGATCTATCATGGGAATACTCATATGCCTCATGCTAATGATTTCGCAATCACATTTCATGACTTTTGGGTCTCGGTCTCAAAACTAGCTTCATATGTTAATGCATGACCCATATATTTTGATCTTGATCTAACCTCTTGGTTTATCATGTTTTTCAGGATGCAAAATCAGTGTTGATCTTCATGGGATTATGGTAACATTTAATCAATTATTTCCCTTTGGTTTGATGGAGGTTTAGTTATTTTTTAAACTCAAACTGTCTTACAGTCTTCACCATTTTCAATCCAACCGTTGGATCTCCCCTCTAAAAATTATATGTTGTAGCCCTGGGAGTCCTCTTTCCAACGCCTCTAGTCTTGCTTCGATCGGAGTTCGGAGCTAGGAGAATTAATTCCTGTCGTCGAAGCGCGCAGAGCTATTTTTTGTGTAATCTGCCTAAAAGGGTCGACCCCTGGGGTCGACCCCTTTAACCCATAACTTGTTTTTAGTTCTGTTTGGTTTCTGGTAGTGCGAGGGTCGACCCCTGGGGTCGACCCCTGTAAAACAGAACACAAAAAGTGTTCTGTTTGGCTTCTGATTGCCCGAGGGTCGACCCCAAGGGTTGACCCATTCCGGTCGGACCTCGAGCCGCACTTTTTGACCGCCGTTTTCTTGCTCCGAAAGTCCAACCAATCAATTCCAAATGCCCTATACATCTCCCTAATTCATGGATCTGGTCCCTAGGCTGTTCCTTGACCATTCTAAACACTTATATACAACTCTTGGGTTGTAAACCCTAAGGGAGAGGATGCTAGATCTGAAAATTATTTTCTTCTAACCCTTGTGTGTGCAGGTTCAGAGTTGAAGCTCCCAAGCCCTCTTCCACCTTGCTCTGAAGCTGAAATTGAAGGGAAGAAGCTTGAATCAAGGCCCAAGATCATATACAACTGAAGGCAGCATCTGAAATCAAGATCCAACCTCTGTTCGTGTTGCATCTCTTCAAAATTGCTTTAAGAACGTTCTTCATCTTGTAGAAGCATTTCATGAGAGAGTAATCTTGATCTTTCACTTCTATATCTTTTGTTTGAGATTGTTCAAGGTTTTGAATGGGCATCTAAGATGTGTAATAATCATTTACATGTTCTTTGTTCACTCTCTCTTGCATATATATATGAGCTACAATCTTTGTGATACGACATCTCTAATGCTCATGTATTCTTTTGTATAGGTGAAGAAGAGGGGAATCTCTAAACCATTCAAGTCTATATTCTTGTTTGAGATTAGCTTAAAGATTGAACTCATTATGTCTATCTACTCTTTCAGGTGAAGAGAGGAGATTGGAATAAGGAAAAGAGAATCGGCTAGAGGAGAGGAAGAAGATGATGTCAAGATTATGATCATCCATCAACGAGCAAAGAGAATCAGATTTTGATGAAGAAGGGGGAGCCTTATACTTGATGCATTCTTCTAGTTTACATCTATAGAATTTGTGTGGAAGGTCATAGCATATATTTGTGATTGTTACATATACATTTGACAGAATATTTTGTGTGGGTGTTCAGAGAAAGGGGTATCCGAGTGTGTGTGTGGTCTTATGTGTGTCGATTTATGCGGAGTATATCCGTGTGTGTGGTTCAGGAAGACATGGTTCTAATTGACGGACATAACATTCCGAAGAGTAGTAGCTTTCGATACTTAGGGTCTATCATACAAGAGAATGGGGAGATTTATGATGACGTTACACATAGGATTAAGGCAGGCTGGTTAAGATGGAGAAGTGCATCAGGTGTCCTTTGTGATCGTCGTATGCCTGTGAAACTCAAAGGGAGGTTTTATAGAACGGCTGTGAGACCTGCTCTGTTATATGGTACCGAGTGTTGGGCAGTACGAAAGGAACACATCCACAAAATGTGTGTAGCGGAGATGAGGATGTTGAGATGGATGTGTGACAAGACTAAGAAAGACAAGATTAGGAATGAGCGCATCCGTAAGGACTTAGGGATAGCTCCAATTGATAGTAAAATGAGAGAAAATAGACTCAGGTGGTTTGGACATGTGTTTCGTCGCCCTAACTCAGCGCCGGTTAAAAGATGTGATCAAATCTTAGTGGATGCTAGCAAAAGAGCTCGAGGAAGGCCTAAAATGAGATGGTGCGATGTTATTAGGAAGGACATTAGTTCCTTGAGTTTAAATATGAATATTGCACTTGATAGAAATCTTTGGCGGAACAGGATTCATGTAGCCGACCCCAATTAATTGGGATAAGGCTCTGATGATGATGATGATGATGATGATATCCGTGTGTGTTGTTGGGAGTTTTCTCCCGTGTGGTTGTGTAGGCATTGCCCTACGTGTGTGTGGACGGAGTTGTATCTCCGTGTAAGGTATATTGTTCGGGGTGTGTTCCCCTGTGTATGTGTATGTGTGTGTGTGCTGCTGTGGCCACAGGTTGAGGCAAGGCCTCGTGTGTGTGTTTTGTTATGAAAGTAACGTGTATGTGTTGGGGTTCATCCCCGTGTTGCAACATTTTGTAGCGTGTAGTGAAGCCTCACCGGTTTGGTGAGGGGTGGACGTAGGGAACCCGTCGTGGTCTCGAACCAACTTAAAAATTCCCGTGTCCTGTGGTTTGATTCTTGTGATTGTGTGTTCACTATCATATCTATTTGTGCTATCGTGTGAGCTCGGCGAGATTGAGTGAATCAAGTTTAAACTTGTTTAGATTAATTTCCTCAATCCTATCAATCTGGTAAATTCCGCTGTGTGCTAGTTTGTGTTTTTAATTGGACATTGTTTTTAGCAGTAGGATCTATTCACCCCCCCTCTAGATCCGTGTTCCTGCACTACGGGACCCAATAATTGGTATCAAAGCGAGGCTCTGTTGTCCCTAGATCTTGCGATCTACAGAGTGATCCTAGTGCATTCCACAATCATGAATTTTTCTACTGAACATATATCAATGAACTGTTTGCCAATCTTCACTGGTTTGAATTTTAATTCATGGGTAGGTAAATTGTGTATGGTGATCAATTCTATTAATCCTAGTCTTTGGAAATTGATTTGTCATGGTCCATACATATTACCTCTAGATGAGACCAAGTGGTCTAATCAGGATAAAATGATGCATCATGATAATGTTACTGCTTTGAGTTTATTGAAAGCTTCTGTAAGTAGTAACAAGTATCCATTTGCATCTTCTTGTAGGACGGCGAAGGAGCTAATGGACTGGCTGATCAAAGCTCAAGAGAAGGAAAGACAAAAATGTCTCATGGTCGATGATACAGATCAACAAAGTGACAAAGATGCAGAAGAGGTAAATTCAGATTCTGAAGAATTTACTCTTGAAGATATTGTTGATGCTTATGATGAGTTGACAAAATAATATAAGAAAGTCAAGTCGGAAAACAGAAAACTGAAAAAGAAATATGAAAACATGCTCCATGAAAATGGTTCTTATGATAAGTGTTCTGAGCTTGATAAGTTGAATGAACTTTTAGAGCATGATGTTGAATGTCACAAAGAAACCATTGCCTGTTTGAGAAATGAGAATGTTGCCCTCAAGAATAAAATCAATCAATTGAAGAAAACTGAAAAAGATCTAAGAAACAAAATGGAATCAAACTCAATTGATCAGGATATTTGCAATGAATTGATTATGAATGATAAACTTGCAAATGAAAATGAAGAACTAAAAAATGAGAACAGTGCAATGCTAATTCAGATCTCTCTACTTAAAAGTAGATTGAAAAATCTTGAAAAACTTGAAAAAGGGAAATCTGTTATTGTTGATGAATCTGACAAGATGCTTGTGTTAGAACAAAAGATGGAAAGCTACCAAACCATCAATGCTCAATTGAATGAAAAAGTCATTTCTTGTGAAAATGAGATCATTTCCTATGAATTGCACATTTCATCACTTGAAAAAGAAATTCTTGATCTGAATGCTTCTTTGTGTAAGTTTGTGAATGGGGAAGAAAATCTGAACAAGATATTGGGGACTAAGGTGAATTTCTAAAAAGAGGGGCTGGGCTATAATCTTGTGAACAAAATGAACTTTGAAAATAAAGTCTACACATCATTTGTCCATAGTTCTAATATAGCCAGCACATCAAATGATTCTTCAAATCAATCTGTTCCTCAAACAACAAAGCAATCAAATGAAAGTCTGAAAAAGAAATAAAACTTGCATAAAAAGACTAAAAGTGTTGTTGGTGTCACGATGAATGCCAAGAAAAATCATGTTGCACACATACATGCATTCACAAAGAAAATCTCATGTTTTTATTGTGGTGAACTTGGTCATATGATGTATGATTGCTTTTTGATGAAATCTGAAGAACTAGAAGCATGTAAGAAAATGAATGGCTTCACAAAGCCAAGAAAACTTTTGAATACAAAAAGAACTCTTGATAACTCTCATGCTCATGAAAAAAGACCATTTGAGAGATTTGATACATTGAACTGTTTTCATTGTGAAAGGTTTGGTCACATGATGAACAATTGCTTTGGTTTGAAAAATGAGAACATCTCTTCAAACCCACAAAAATTTCATGCTCATTCTCACAAGAAAAATCTGAAGTCTTTTGATTGTTGTCATTATTGTGGTGAGTTTGGGCATACCATGTATGATTGCTCTTTAATGCATTTTGATGATATGCATGTCCAAAAACTGTGGAAGGCACCCTCTAGAGGTGTAACTAACCATCCGGGACCCAAGAAGGTTTGGGTACCCAAAACAACCAAATGAGAACTTTGTTGTAGGATTACCTTGAGACCAAGGGGAAGGCTCTAAGTCGACTTGGCCAGTTCTGGTGTGATGTCTTGGTGAACTTGGGCTTGTCCCTGAGTTGATACTTGAAGCTCATCATTCATACCTGCAGCTCATAAGAGATTATCTTGTGGAAGAAAAATATTGAAATTGGTTTTCTCACTTGTATTGAATTAAGATTAACATGAATTGAGCTCTTTATAGTGTAGGTTTGATAATGACCATCAACCTTTGAAATCTTGGAGAGAAAGAAAGGAGCTCAAGAGGACTTCAATGCAAGATTTGATCTGCTTCCATTTCTTTTGGCTAATATCATTCTATTTCTTGCAGGAGAGAAAGAAAGAAGCTTAAGAAGACTTCAATGCCAAAGTTGTTCTACTTCTATTGAGATTAGGAGCATGTTGATGAAGATTACACAAGCAAAATAAAGCAAAGAATTTGAAGATGTCAATGAAGGTAAAGGTGAGAAAATAAAGTGTTTGGCTGAAGTTCTATAGTCTTGATGCTAGTGCTATCTCTTGATAGACAGTGATTTTGAAATCTTGAATACTCTTTGGTTGCTCTTGACCATATGGAAAATGAATGTTTGGCTGAATGGTATTGAAACATCTGAGAAGTATATATGAGAGTGTAGCCATTGAATGCCTTTTGCTAAACCCCCGATGTCATATAGGAATGCATTGTATTTTTCTGATCATCATTTTAATGATTACATGGTATATAAAATGGTGACATGTGGAAGGGTAGGTCAAGCCTGTCTGAAAGCAATCACCATGCGTGAGAATATGCCTCCGCCCGGTACCATAAATCATTTATGCATATGGCATCCAACTTAAATGAATTTTCTGAAATCATACATTGATTATCGGGGAGTTTTGCATGATGAACATTTTGAAAATGATGTTGTTCCATTCTCTCAGCATGATGATGTTGTTCTGTGGCTGAATTTTTTGAGGACTGAAGTTGATCAATGTTCCATGGTCTTTACCAATGTGCCACTCATCTTTTTGGTTAAAAGCACAACTGTTTTCAAGAAAAGTTCACATGTGATGGTTTTGATGCTCTGAATAAATTTTCTGAATTCTCTTTTCAGAATAAAGTGGTGTCCTCACATTTTAACATTTGGTAATGCATGTTATGCATTAGTTGCATATAGAGTGTCATGTGAAATCTGGAATCATGCATTACATTGCATATTTGTAAATCACTCTCTACATATCATTCACATAGTACTTTTGGAAGATGAAACTCATCGTGTGTCTTGTTGCATAGTTGGCATTTCTAGCATGCATATAGTGCATATTTTGAAATGCATCATCTTGAACATTTCATGTTACATAAATACCAAAAAGAATACTTCCAACATTGGTCATCATATCTGTGGAGCCAACATTTCAAGCATTGAAATTGCATACCTTTTCATTTTGCATTGCATATGCATATCTCCATTGTATGCTTGCATGCTATTATATGATATTCAACCCCTTCCTTAAACTTCTAAGACCGAATACTCTATTGTTAAATAATGTTACATCTGAGTCTTAACAAGTGTGCTTCATGTCAAACTCTCAGGGGGAGCATTTCATGCTTATTGCATTTACATAGGGGGAGCTACACTATCATGTTTTAAGTTAAATTTTCTCCATACATGTTAAATCAAATTCATACACTTCATGCACTTTAATGTGAAATTGAGTGTTATTCATAAGGATATAGGAATTTAATTTCAACACTCTAAAGTAATTCAACTTGCTGCATGGATGATAAGAGACAGTTGAGGAAAAAGCTGCCTGCCTCCACATACAAAAGATGGCTGAAATGAAAGGAAGAGCAATGCTAAGTCTCACTGAGTAAACTGGGCACATGTCACCTGAGACGTGATGTGGTTCATTTTTAAAAGTGTTGACTAAAGTATCTCTGTTCAAATGAGGTGACAAGGTTCAGTACTCTGAGTAACTGGGGATTCTGGCAAGAGCTCCATGTGTCTCCTCGCGTTTTTTTGAACCTGATCCTTCTTAGAAAAATTCAGATTGTTAATATGAAAATTTCTGATGATATATTTGATTGAGGTAGAGCGAAGCCTCCAATACACTGTTCTCTAGATTGAAATGCAGTTTGTACACTTACTATTGTGTTTACTTGAAAATCTTGTTATCCATATGGCTAAACTTCATTCTCATGTTACTCACTTGCACATGGTAATTTGATTTGATATGTATTCTGAAAATTTGATTAATTGCAATGACCTGCTGTACGTCTTCTCCTATTTATCTGCATAATCCTCTAAGTGTAAACATGAGCATTCTGAACTTAATGACTCACTTGCACTTTTCCTACACCTATCCCCTCACTGTATATCAATTGGTATCACTTCTTGTGAAGGAGTTATATAGCATGTATCTATAGATATCTGCTTGATTACATTGTATGCAATTCATGTCTCATCATTTTCATACATCATGCTTCATGCATTTCACAAGAAAATTAAAAATTAAAAATTTGAAAATCAAAAATAGTCATCTAATGTGTCAATGTCAATGGGGGAGCTTTGCATGTGATCTTATCTGATTAACTCATCGGGTCTTACATGAGTCAATACCTTTCTATTGGTGTTTGTGTCACGCCCCGACGCGGAATATCAGGACGTACAGTTAGAAACTAGCTAGAAAGCAAATAAATATTCTAAACTAAACAATTACACAATGCTAAGGAAAGATACAACTCTATTGATCAAGATGATTCCAAATCATTACAATAACCAACACTGCTAATACATGATCAAACATGACTTCCAATCTGAATTCTAATACAATAACTGACTCCAAGAGTAACAAGTGCTAACATAACTCTAAGGAAAAACTAGATGTAACCAACCATGCCAACTCGGCATCTACTACAAGTACACTCAAGAGATATCACTCATGCCCTACCCCATCGGTATGCGCATCGTCACCTGAATAGCCTGGAAAGGGGGGAAACAACAACTATGAGCTGACGCTCAGTAGGA
The DNA here is from genome assembly GCA_022559845.1 of Amorphophallus konjac. NCBI lineage: Eukaryota > Viridiplantae > Streptophyta > Magnoliopsida > Alismatales > Araceae > Amorphophallus > Amorphophallus konjac. The sequence continues at coordinate 120,139,438 of CM040119.1, read as the reverse complement.
AATAACATGCAAGTTTACGTGATTAACAAGTTAATTACATTTTCATATGCAATGCTAAGAAATGAAATAAATGACGATACAAATAAACAGCGAAATACAAAGATCTGGCAAGGTCAAGAAATATAATGATGACAAGAGATAGCAAGATAACAAGTACAAGAATTTACAACAAGAGATAGTAATAAAGAATTGAGAATTGGCCAACAAGCAAGTATTTTAAACATCATTTCAAGCACGATCAAGTAACAAGAGTAACAAGAGATTTTTCATGTCATAGACGTAACAAGCTAGTCAAGTACTCGGTGCAATGCCTCACCATGTCATTAACATCCCATGGGCTCACTAACTTTCGGGCGCTCTCCCCAGGACCAGACCGGGCCCTTACGGTGCATTGGCATCGATTTATTGGATACAAGATCCCACGATTGTCTAGACATTCAGTCAAGTTATATGGCCAATTTAATCAGAGGAATTACTGCCACAAGTATGAGATTTAAGGACTAACTTGTCCTTGGATTCACTAAAACAAAAACTCGGTTATACGGTCACTTTGGGCCGCATTACAAGAATTGGACCAAAACTTGGTCCACGGGATCAAGAAAGAACGGCTGACAGTGTACCGTTCAAGTGTGTAAGCAATCCATTCTACTGGAGTAATAATGACTAAAATAGCAACTTAACAATCAATTTAATCCTAATTACCAAGTTAATATATCAAAGATTATCTATTATCATTTGCATTTAGCCAATTGCCAAAAAGCGGATTCAAGATGATGAGATAAGGAACAAGCTCGTACAGGAATGAAATAGCATGCATTAATAGACATCTAGTTACACAATTAACCACTAATTATGTGGGTTTCTATTTAACCATTGTATACGTTGAAATGAAGATCATGAACGGCATGTTTTTACACTATGTTTGCATGTAGGGACCAATGTTAATTGAAATCAAAGGGGTACATGAATAGGTCATTAGATCCTCAAAATTATAGTTTTCAATTGGGCTAAGTTGAATGGGTCGATCCCCTAATGATCCGGATCGATCCTCGGGTCAAAAACATCTTTTACCGGGTCTTACAGCACGTGGGTCGACCCCTAGAAATTTCCAGGCATGGGTCGACCCATTGGGTCGACCCCTGGAGGTTCCAGGGAGCTGCCCTGGGATGGGTCGACCCCATGGGTCGACCCATGCAAAGCAGAAATCTTCTGCTTGCTGGGTGGTATGGGTCGACCCATAGGGTCGACCCCTGGGTTTCCAGACAAGAACGGGCTTCCGGAAATCATGAAAAACTCCACGATTTGGGGTCTAAATGGGTTGGGATCTTAACCACATGGTCTAGGGTTCTTAATAGACATACTAGGGTCATAAAACAAGAGTTTTGAAACATGAATTTTAACAGAAATCAAATGAATCACAACTTATTCTATGATGAACACATGAAGACCTAGTTCTTGACATGCTTCTACTAAATCGTATGGTTCTCTCAATATATACAATGAAATTTGGGGCTTCTTATATCAAAAGAAAGCTAACTTAATGCTGATTCTAACCATGTATGATATGCCATATGTGGATCTAGATATCCAACTCAAAAACAGCCCGAAAATCATGCTTCTACTTGAAGAACATACCATAAATCAAGCCTAAACATGCTCTTACTTCGATCCAAAATTCTCTAAACATGCTCAATAAAATTTGGGGCTTTCTATGCCAAATGAAAGCTAACAAGATGCTGATTACATTCATGTATATTAATTAGAGTTTGGATGTTAGATCCTACCTCAATCGAAGAGCAATCGAAGAGAGAACTTAAAGCCCTAGACTGAAGAACGAATTGGACAGCACTTTAGAAAACCCGCGATATCTCCTTGGATACCTAATGAAAATTAGGGCTTTTACCACCATTGGAAAGATCTCGCCGAGAGGAACAATTTGATATATTCATAAGCTGATTTTGGTTAAGGAAACCTACCTCAATCGAAGGATCAAAGAGGAGAGGAAGGAGGACGACGACAGCCGACCCACCTCCACTAAACGACCAAGAACTTCCTAGATCTGAATCCAATGCGAACACCACAGTCACCAAATGAAAGTAGAATCGTAGAGCTTCATTTTGATAGCTCATAGAGCTTCTGGAGACTTCGGGGCTGGGAGGAATCGACCACGCAAGTTAGGTGTTGGAAAACGGCGCCGCCAAGGTTGACCACTCCAAAACTCGGCCGCCACCATGTGTTAGGGTTAGGTTTAGGTTTGATTGATAGAGGGCTATTGATCCTTAGATCGTGGCCTTTCATTTGCCACCGAAATGAGCTCATTTGGTTGAGTATTAAGTTCTAATTTGGTGTTTTAAGATGAGGTTTACTATTGCGTTCACTATTGGGTAGGTAGGTGTGGAAATCGGACTTAATCCACTAATTAGGCCTAGTTAATGATTTTATTAGGCTTAGTCGAAGAAGACAAAATTGTTAAACGAAATGGATTACACAATAATATGATTTTTATGGATTTGTTATAAAATAGTTGAAAAGTGACTTATACTATTTATTAAAGAATTAATCTAATTAATTACGAATAAGTTCTCATTAATTCAAATAATTCCAAATAATTTCAAATAAATTCAAATAATTCTAATTAATTTCCAAAATAATTTGGGGTATTACAGTTTGAGTGCTTATTTGTTGGCTCATCATTGTTCATGCCATACGCCATTTCCAATTGCTGCAACTCATGTGCATTTGCATATCGTTTTGTCATCTTGCATGACCACATTATCCACATTTGCATTTCCACTTTCCACAATTTGTATCAGACACTTTGTATAAGAGTTTCATTTCAACAATTGGTTTCCAACAGCTCTGCAATTAGTTCATGCATAATTGTACACATTGGTTCTCTTCATAATCTGGTTGTCCATGGGTTCCTGCCCTTCTGGATTTTCCATCATGATCCCCATTTCTGATTATGTCAAAGGGGGAGAGGGCATTATAGCATAATATTTTGTCATCATCAAAATGAGGGAGATTGTTGTGTATGTGATTTTGATGATTACAAAATGACTCTGTTGCTTGCCCTTGTGCGTGAATGGTTACTCATGTCTTCATGTGTATGAAGTATGTAATGATTGTGGAAATGATTACAAACTATTTCTTTTGGGATATCATCATGTGAATGCATCTGTGACTCTTTGAGGTTCATACGTGCTTTGAGGTTAGCACATTACATATGCATTCCATCTACACTTGGTGCGGTTGCTCTATCTTCAATGTGAAAGGCCTTTGTGAAAAGCACACTCGGGCATCATGTCCTATTAAGCCTCATGTACATCATGTCATATTGAGCCTCATATCATGAATGTGTACTTTGGTAATGCTAAATGAATGGAGGGAATGATATGTGGTTTGATGAGTTTGAATGATGGTTCCTTGTCCTTCGGATCATATGCTTAAATGGTTGGTGAAATGGCTTGTACGAGAATTGGGTTGAAATTGGGATCTTGAGATTCGGTTTAATATCAACTTGCTTATGAGTTCATTGCCATATAGTGCAGGGTAATATTGCTTCAAGGTAAGAAGTTATATTGGAATCCATGGTGAGACTCTTCTGATCTTGAACTGGAAAATTGAGTTCTCTAATGCCTTGATACTGATCTATCATGGGAATGCTCATATGCCTCATGCTAATGATTTCGCAATCACATTTCATGACTTTTGGGTCTCGGTCTCAAAACTAGCTTCATATGTTAATGCATGACCCATATATTTTGATCTTGATCTAACCTCTTGGTTTATCATATTTTTCAGGATGCAAAATCATTGTTGATCTTCATGGGATTATTGTAACATTTAATCAAATGTTTCCCTTTGGTTTGATGGAGGTTTAGTTATTTTTCAAACTCAAACTGTCTTACAGTCTTCACCATTTTCAATCCAACCGTTGGATCTCCCCTCTAAAAATTATATGTGGTAGCTCTGGGAGTCCTCTTTCCAACGCCTACAGTCTTGCTTCGATCGGAGTTCGGAGCTAGGAGAATTAATTCTGTCGCCGAAGCGCGCAGAGCTATTTTTTGTGTAATTTGCCTGAAAGGGTCGACCCCTGGGGTCGACCCCTTTAACCTAGAACTTGTTTTTAGTTCTGTTTGGTTTCTGGCCGTGCGAGGTCGACCCCTGGGGTCGACCCCTGTCAAACAGAACACAAAAAGTGTTCTGTTTGGCTTCTGATTGCCCGAGGGTCGACCCCAAGGGTTGACCCATTCCGGTCGGACCTCGAGCCGCACTTTTTGACCGCCGTTTTCTTGCTCCGAAAGTCCAACCAATCAATTCCAAATGCCCTATACATCTCCCTAATTCATGGATCTGGTCCCTAGGCTGTTCCTTGACCATTCTAAACACTTATATACAACTCTTGGGTTGTAAACCCTAAGCTGAAATTGAAGGGAAGAAGCTTGAATCAAGGCCCAAGATCATATACAACTGAAGGCAGCATCTGAAATCAAGATCCAACCTCTGTTCGTGTTGCATCTCTTCAAAATTGCTTCAAGAACGTTCTTCATCCTGTAGAAGCATTTCATGAGGGAGTAATCTTGATCTTTCACTTCTATATCTTTTGTTTGAGATTATTCAAGGATTTGAATGGGCATCTAAGATGTGTAATAATCATTTACATGTTCTTTGTTCACTCTCTCTTGCATATATATATGAGCTAAAATCTTTGTGATACAATATCTCTAATGCTCATGTATTCTTTTGTATAGGTGAAGAAGAGGGGAATCTCTAAACCATTCAAGTCTATATTCTTGTTTGAGATTAGCTTAAAGATTGAACTCATTATGTCTATCTACTCTTTCAGGTGAAGAGAGGAGATTGGAATAAGGAAAAGAGAAGCGGCTAGAGGAGAGGAAGAAGATGATGTCAAGATTATGATCATCCATCAACGAGCAAGGAGAATCAGATTTTGATGAAGAAGGGGGAGCCTTATACTTGATGCATTCTTCTAGTTTACATCTATAGAATTTGTGTGGAAGGTCATAGCATATATTTGTGATTGTTACATATACATTAAACAGAATATTTTGTGTGGGTGTTCGGAGAAAGGGGTCTCCGAGTGTGTGTGTGGTCTTATGTGTGTCGATTTGTCCGGAGTATATCCGTGTGTGTTGTTGGGAGTTTTCTCCCGTGTGGTTGTGTAGGCATTGCCCTACGTGTGTGTGGACGGAGTTGTATCTCCGTGTAAGGTATATTGTTCAGGGTGTGTTCCCCTGTGTGTGTGTATGTGTGTGTGTGCTGCTGTGGCAGCAGGTTGAGGCAAGGCCCCATGTGTGTGTTTTGCTGTGAAAGCAACGTGTGTGTGTTGGGGTTCGTCCCCGTGTTGCTACATTTTGTAGCGTGTAGTGAAGCCTCACCGGTTTGGGGAGAGGTGGACGTAGGGAACCCGTCGTGGTCCCGAACCACCTTAAAAATCCCCGTGTCCTGTGGTTTGATTCTTGTGATTGTGTGTTCACTATCATATCTGTTTGTGCAATCGTGTGAGCTCGGCGAGATTGAGTGAATCAAGTTTAAACTTGTTTAGATTAATTTCCTCAATCCTATCAATCTGGTAAATTCCGCTGTGTGCTAGTTTGTGTTTTTAATTGGACATAGTTTTTAGCAGTAGGATCTATTCACCCCCCCTCTAGATCCGTGTTCATGCACTACGGGACCCAACATGTTCCGACTTGGTCAATCGATCTATGATAACCCATATTCCATCATGTCCTCCTTTAGATTTAGACAGACCCATAATGAAGTCCATAATGATATCTTTTCACTTCCACTTGGGAATGTCTAGAGGATGTAACTTATCAGGAGACTTTTGGTGTTCTGCCTTGACTTGTTGGCATGTGAGATAACGAGACACAAAGTCTGCTACCTCCCTTTCATATTGGCCCACCAAAAGGTCCAAGTCTTGATACATCTTGATCGGTGAGCTTCTTTTAAAATTTTCTTCTTCAATTCTGGACAATCCGATACACAAGTCCTTTCTCGGAATAATAATATTCCATCTGACGCGAACTTGAAATCAGGTTGCTCTTCTAACTTACCTTTTATTTCAACCAGCACTAGGTCATTGTCTTGAAGCTCCTTGATCTCGGAGAGTAAATCCGGTTGTATCCTCATGTGTGATAGAGTAATACACCTTTTCTCCTTGTTCGTGCTTATATCAAGTTTGGAAAATTATTCCAGCATCTTCCACTCTTGGATCATACAATTGGCCAATAACGCTCTCGACTTTCGACTAAGGGCATCAGCTATGGGATTATCCTTTCTAAGATGGTATTGTATTGTGAAGTCAAAGTCATTGAGATCTTCTAGCCAATGCCTTTGTTGTTAGCACGATGTAGTGGTGCAAACCAAGATTCAGAGAGGGGGTGAATGAATCTCCCTCTAAAAATTTGATCAAATTAAAACTTAGCCTGAAGACTTTAGACTAATGCGGAATTAAAAATAATCAGGAACTGATGTGACACACCCTTGGACCAAAATGAACAAGCACAATTTGCAATTCAAACGGACCGATAATGGCGACCGCTCACCCGATGCTCACCCAAGACCCGGGGTAGCTTGGAAATGCCAAGGAGAGGTTGTGAGGGATGGGCCCTTACTGGTAGAGGGCCAACAAGGCCTAGGTTAATTCCCAAGGGTAATGGTAGCCCAATTCAAGGGAGCCGACGAGGTGCCAAGGCACGGGTTACACTCCTCACCCCACGGTGATCTCTTGAAGCAAGGAGCTCAAGGATTGGGCTCTCACTCTCACGGCCAGTGGAGTTTATGAACTAATATTAGAAAGAACAAGCACTAAATGGAGCTAGGAGTGGAGCACTTACTCGACCGGTTTGAAGAAATCGGTTCGGCTCGGAGACGTGGGCGAGCGGGGAAGCGTGGGTTCCCCACACGTCGCGCCGGGGTAGCTTGACCTGCTCAAATTGTTACAACACTACACCCCATGCAAGGGGGGAGATCTAGGGGTGGGGGTCAACTGATATTACATCCAAAACTATCTCCACATAGGGAGGGGCCTTCAGCCGGCCAAGCGGGGAGGGGTGACACCGAACTAGCGATCAACAAGGAAGCCGACGCGGTTCTGTCCGCTGTCTGTGCTTCAAGACTGACTGATGGTTATCATGATGCTGTGGCCACTCCAGAATTTTTTCGATGACGAGACCACTTGGGGATTCTTCGTAGCTGGATCGGGATGATGCTTGAATTTTGTTGATTTCTTTGGGCACCGCTGCTGGTCGGGGTAGGGGCTTGAACAGGGTGGCAGACCCTCGATTCTGACAGCTTCAGGTTTCCAACAGTAGGAAGAAGAGGATGCCACGACCGTTCCCGAACTCAGAATTAGGTGCCGCCAAAGCCGTTGGAACCGTTGACGGGTCCTCTTCGAGGCAAAACTGGCGGGAAAGCCAAACGTTGTCGGAGAAGACCAGTGGGCTCTGAACTCTGATGAGAGGTCAGTGCAGACTGTGGGGAAGTAGAACCGCACACCCGAGGGAGAAAATTGATAACTCCTAGTTCCGGATGCCAAACTGAGCTCTGCTTTTTGGAGAAGAAAGAAGACTCGTAGTAGAAGCTTGTTGAATAAGAACTCTTGATTAGATTCCAAGAAAGACCATCGCAGTTGGGCTTCCACGCCGGATCTGGTCTCTTGCCAGGGAGGCTTTGTGCAGTCGGGGAAGAATGACTCCCCTGGGTTATCACGAACTCAGAATGGGATGGGACCACTGCCGTTACGAAGAGGACTGGGAGACGCTTCCAACGATGCTCTTGATCTTTCAGAAATGTCCGGAGGAAACCGTGGTCACCTCTGCAAGCTGCTACTCTTCTGTAGATCTGCAACTGGGAACTGTAAGTTGAAGATGACGGGAGGAATGGGGTATATGGGAGGGGAAATGGGGGTGGATGAGTGTGGGGAAAGCCCGGGCTGTGAGGGGGTCTAGGAGGGGGTGTTTCAAGGTGGGGGAAGGGAAGAATGGGGTCTAGAAGGGGGTCTAACAGTGGTGGGAGGAGGAGCTACGAATTTGGGAAGGTGGTCGAGAGGGAAAGGGTATTTGAAAATGGGTTTAAGGGTAGGATTAAATTTTGGTCTTGGGGGATGGGAAGAGGTGTGTGGGGAAGGTAAAAGGGGGCTTGGGGAGTGGGAATTCTCCCTTAGGAGATGAGAGGGTCCTTGGGGAAGGGGAGTGGGTGGTTGGTGGTTGGAGGGTGGAGTGGGGAGTGGTGGAATCTCCCTTGGGGCTGGGGTGGAGTTAAGGTGGGTTGGTGGGGAATTGGGGATGAGTTATTGGAGGGGGGAAGAGAGAGAAAGGTGGTTGGCAGGGGAGGAGAGAGAAAGGGGTGCATGTTTTAGAGAGAGAAAGTGGAGGAGAGAGAAAATGACTTATTAGAGAGAGAGAGAGGGGGGATAGGGGGAATCACTCCCAAGGGTTTCTCACCCAACTAATTGAATCTCTCCAATAGGAAATTTGAACTCTCAAATGGTAATTTTCATTCATTGATTCATTAGTTCAAATGGAGGAAATGGGGTCCTATATATAGGCAACCCACATTTCTACAAAAGTCCCTGACTCTTACTACAATGACCAAAGACCAAGGGGGTAGGGGTGCCCCTGGGCCTAGCCCAAAGAATTGGGCCCAATAACCATTCTAAACAATCTAATGACACTTAACCTAGGTACATGACTCAAATAAAAGGGAAAATACATCAAATGACTCAAATAAAAATTACATAGGACTCAAAATTAAATAACTAGACCATGCCGGATGAAACCGGGGCGAGGAGACGAGCTGTGAATGTGGGCATGGGAGGTGATGCCCCCATTATACTCCTAGTGTGCGGAGAACTCGACTCCGTCGAGTAAGTGTCCTTCCCTCCTCGGAGGGTGTAGAAGTGGTACTGCCCACAAGTCTTCCGAACGAGACCGATCCATCCACCTGTCGAGATAGCGCTCGTATACCTTGCTCCTTGTGGTAGTGACCTGTTCATCCAATATTCGTTCAATGCGCTCACGCTGGGCTCTCTTGGCTAGTGGTCTCTCCTCACGGGTGGGTGCTCTCTCAACGGAGGGAATATGCTCAATATCCTCACTGAGTACCACTGTGGGTCCCTGATATGGCACTAGGTCGGCTACATTGAATGTGGGACTCACTCCATACTCCTCGGGGAGATCTAACTCATAGGCATTAGCGCCAATGCGCCTCAGGACCTGGAAGGGACCAGCCCCATGTGGCCTCAATTTGGAGGTGACTCCCGGGGAGAGCCTCTCCTTCCTCACCATCACAAAGTCACCCACGTGGAATTCTTAGTGACGTCGAAGGGAGTCAGCCTGCCTCTTATAGATCTCATTTTCCTTGCTTTTGTGCTTGCAAAGGTTTTCATGCAATTTTATGAATGTTGACATTCTAGGGGTGATGGGTGGACCTGGGCAACCAAAAGTAGACCAATCATGCTTTGACGCCAAGAAGACTTTGATGAAATTGGGAGGACCGGGGCATCCATAGGTGATCCGGTCATGCATGGGGGTGACAAATGCTGGGGGACCCGGACATCCATAAATACTCCTATCATGCCTACGACTCATGATGAGTGAAGGTGGACCACTACATCCGAATTTGGACCACTCATGCTTTCTACTTGACATGTGGGTGATATGAATGAATGGACCCAACATAGTGTTCATGCCAAGGTGTGTGGAAAGCCTAGACACATGCATACTTTTTTCAAAAGTGACTTCCATGTGTATAGGTATGGGACAACCTTTGAACTCCCATTGGAAAGGATCGAATGGATCTAAGAAGGTGGTCATCATGGGGTGGGGCACAACCTTATTACCTAGGGATATGTGGCCCAAGGTCATGGCTCCCAAGGTGTAACCCGGGTCATGGATGAGGTGGGTTTGGCCCAATATGGTGGGTGAGGGTAGGAAAGGGTGGGTGGTGGGTAAGATGGTTGGGCCACATGGGTATAGGAAGGGGTCAAAGGGATCGTGGAACTGGTTACCTAGAGAGAGGAACTCCACATCCTCAAAGCCTCAAAAATATGGGTCATCCTCTTCCAAGATAATTGGGCCATGGTCGTTAGTGGGTTGGCCGACCAAAGCACTTGGGATCTCAAGGGTAGGGGAGTGGACCGAGATGGGTTCTTCCACCATAGGGAGAAGGAAAAGAAGGTCGCTAATGTAGCAACCAATGGTGCAGACCGAGGTGATAGACCCATCACAAGGGTGGATGAGACTATGGTTTGTTGGGTGGGCCGTCCCTAAGGTCAACAAGCAAGTCAACTCTAGCTGTCATTTTAGACCTTTAATGAGATCATCAAAACCCTCTACTTCATAGTAGGATTGGATTGTTGTGTGAGGAGTGTAGATGGGCACTAGATGGTGGTCTTGCTTCATGGGTAGGTAGGTATGGGTCATGATTTCTCTAATCAAGCTCTCCCTTAGCCACCTAACAAGGGACTCTTCTAAGATGAATTCGGCCCTATCTAGAGGGGGTGATGTAGGGTGAAGATCCTCGTGCGAGGCTTCCTCCTCAATTGGGACATGGGTGCTCTCCATGGAGGGGATGTTAGGGTGCAAGGCCCGGATACAGAGGGGGGTGAATGTATCCCTCTAAAAATTATGGCCTAAATTAAAAAAAAACTCTAAAGCTCGGATATGCGGAATATGGATAATGAGCTTTCTGAGATAAGATAATAATCAACCAATTGATCAACCAGTTGACTGCAACAATGCAGCCACCTGATCAAACTAGAAATGCAGACAGAGAGTGCAACCCAAACACACCTAGCAAAGTGCAATGCTCAAGGTAACGGCTGATAGGAACAATATAAATAATCCAAGATAACACAGCTAACCAGCATGCATGACCTGTGAATGGGAGGTAGGAGGCAAGGAGCTAACGCACAAAACAAACCACTGCATAGTAGATTTTTTAGGTGGTTCGGTCGAGCAGACCTACATCCACCCCACACTCAACCCGAGTGTGGCTTCCACTAGCTCACGCTAGAAACCGCAGACTCAGTCTGCAACAGGTGCTGCCACACAGCTTGACTAGGGGAACAACCTCCCCTCTTCCTCCAGACCAGGAGGGAACCAACCGGTGACTTCCAGTCACCAGCAAACCAGAGGTCGAAGACCTCTCTTCCTCCAACCGGAGGGACCCCTGGACTTGAATCCACAAGCCCAGAACCGGAGACAAGTCTCCCTTCCTCCAAACCGGAGGGAACCCACAAGTAGCTCCCAGCTACTTGCAACCGAAGATCAGATCTCCCTTCTCCTGATCCACAGGAGGAACCCCGACCTCTCTACAGAGTATCGGAAAGCACAGCAAACCAGAAAACAAAGGAAAAATAATAAATGAAAAATAACTTCAGCAAAACAGAAAGCTGAAAAATGAAACACATAATGTGGCTCTGAACGGAGCTGACTGGCCTGGATTTGATCCACGGTCCAGTAGACGAATCTTCAGGTAAGCTTTTCTTCCTCTTCTCATCTCTTCTTCTTCTTCTTCTTCTCTTTCACTTTCTCAATCTCGGCTCTTCTCTCTCTCTTTCTTCTACTCTCCTAATCTCTCACTCTCTCTGCTGCACTTCTCCTTTTTTACTCTTTCTTCTTTCTTCACTCTTTCTTCTTCTCCTTCTGCTCTTCTATTCCTCCTTTTCTTTTTCTATCTGGATCGTGGCTCTCTGTATGAGCTTTTCTTTTTGCAAACTCGATCACCTTCATCTGTGGACGAAGGTCTCATATATATAGCAGCAGCATCAGCCACGACGTGTGACCTCCACATTTCCAGCCCTAAGAATTCGGACCACGTGGCAGTCTCTCAGCAGGCTTCATTCCAGCCTCGGATCACGTGCTGCTCAGGTCACTTGGGAATATTTCTTCCTCGGACCTGCAAGGATATGAAAACCATTACAAACTGAGGGCCACAATAACTAAATCTGCACGAAGTATGTAGTAGTAATTCTAGATGCACTGAGAACGACACGAAGAAGATGAAAACAACACGAGGTAATAAGAAGGACGACACGAGATACATTGTGACAGAACAGACACAACGAAGAGACCGACACGAAGTGAAACAAGAATGACACGAAATGGCAACAAGGAGAACGTTACGAGATACATACGATGACAAAGGCACGAAGTAAAGAAAACGACACGACGTAATAAACATCAAAGAGAACGGCTCGAGAACAACATGGACTGGCAACAGAAATCGACACGAAGTGGTTGCAAACAAGCAAGACACGAGGTCTACGTAAAGCAACACGAAGTGTGGTCAAAGCGAGAACGACACGAGGTCTAATGAGAAAGACCAACACGAAGACGGTGTAATCAGCACGAAGTGAAGAACAACGACACGAAGTATAGTGGTGACAAAAACACACACTACACAGAGAACGACACGAGGTGGTGACACAGAAAGCAGCACGAAGTGCTGCAATGTTCTGCACGCAGTGGAACAAAAACAACACGGAGTGAAAAGCGACACGAAGACGTGAGAAGGAAAAAGAACGACACGAAGTCTAACCTCATACAAGTTATCCTGTCACGCATGGAAATCAACACGAAGTGTTATAACCTCAGACGACACGAAATCTTTTCGTGTTAGTGAGGGGAAACAACACGAGGTGAGACTTCACGCTGTACAGAACTTGGAAGACCAGTGTTGAATGAGTAGACGTGTAGTATATCATGAAAGAAGGCTAGTGTACAGACTTGGAGGCCTGAAGGCGATGTGAGTAACAATCCAATGTATGGACTTTGACTCAAAATGAGACTGACAGTGTATACACTTAGCCAAGGCAATGCACTGTATGGACTTCCATGAGACGCTCAATGTGCAGACTTACTGCCAATCAATGTATAGACTCTGTAAATGCATATGAAAGCTTTATGCAGCAGATAATAGTCTGAAACTTCAATTACAATGATTCACAGTGTAAACAAATAAACTGACTGAGCATATGAAAGCCTGAATGAACATTTCAACAGGATGACTCACAGTGACTCACATCAAACGCCAATCATCAAAACCAAATCAATCATTAAAACCACAGCAATGAATGCTTTATGCATCAGTTTAACATGTAGCATGACCTCACATCAAATATGTTAATCTAAACTGAGCAGCAGGATGACTGAACATTTGATTAACTTACATCAACAATCAATCATCAAAACCAAATCAATCATCAAAACCACATCAATCATCAAAACCATCATCAAAACCACAGGGACACAACAGGGGATAGGTTCCCGAGGGGTATTTGTCTTCATTTGGTAAAGCGGGTGGACTACTTCTTCCAAAGCTAATGGAGTGGGAAGGTTCTTTGATGGTGGGGTGATGATAGCCGGAGTATGGTGCACCCGGGGTGGTGAACAAGGGCGGGATTCCCGCGGGTGGGAGAATACAAGGTTGTTGAATTTAAAGGTTCCCGAAAGGTGTGGCGGATGCACTAGGCAAGTCCGACGTGTTGGGTCGATGTCGGCATTCCTTTCATCTAACCATTTCTTTCCTAGGATTATACATAGACCCGTCAATCTTCCCTCTTGACACCAAGCTCCATCCAAATACTTAGTCTTCCCGAACCATTTATGCAATTCAATAAAGACTTGGTCTCCATTGTGCACAATTTGTCCGGTCCTACAAAGAGAGGTAATGATATCGGGGGACACCCAATTTTCAGATTCTAGGTCAATGAAATCAGGTTCTACGGGCTCTCCATTAGGTAAGCATGCATGGGATATGATTGGGAGAGGGGCCATGATGATCGGAGGGATCAATGTAAGGGTCGGATTGATGATGACTCCAATGCAAGCATGCCCTAGGACTTGACTTGTAGAGACAAGTCGATGACTTGCTCTGATACCAAGTGATGTGACACACCCTTGGACGAAAATGAACAAGCACAATTTGCAATTCAAACGGACCGATAATGGCGACCGCTCACCCGATGCTCACCCAAGACCCGGGGTAGCTTGGAAATGCCAAGGAGAGGTTGTGAGGGCTGGGCCCTTGCTGGTAGAGGGCCAGTAAGGCCTAGGTTAATTCCCAAGGGTAATGGCATCCCAATTCAAGGGAGCCGATGAGGTGCCAAGGCACGGGTTACACTCCTCACCCCACAGTGATCTCTTGAAGCAAGGAGCTCAAGGATCGGGCTCTCACTCTCACGGCCAGCGGAGTTTATGAACTAATATTAGAAAGAACAAGTACTAAATGGAGCTAGGAGTGGAGCACTTACTCGATCGGTTTGAAGAAATCGGTCCCGCTCGGAGACGTGGGCAAGCGGGGAAGCGTGGGTTCCCCACACGCCGTGCCGGGGTAGCTTGACCTGCTCAAATTGTTACAACACTACACCCCATGCAAGGGGGGAGATCTAGGGGTGGGGGTCAACTGATATTACATCCAAAACTATCTCCACACAGGGAGGGGCCTTCAGTCGGCCAAGCGGGGAGGGGTGACACCGAACTAGCGATCAACAAGGAAGCCGACGTGATTCTATCCGCTGTCTGTGCTTCAGGACTGACTGATGGTTATCACGATGCTGTGGCCACTCCAAAATTTTTCCGATGACGAGACCACTTGGAGATTCTTCGTAGCTGGATCAGAATGATGCTTGAATTTTGTTGATTTCTTTGGGCACCGCTGCTGTTCGAGGTAGGGGCTTGAATAGGGTGGCAGACCCTCGGTTCTGACAGCTTCAGGTTTCCAACAGTAGGAAGAAGAGGATGCCACGACCGCTCCCGAACTCAGAATCAGGTGCCGCCAATACCGTTGGAACCGTTGACGGGTCCTCTTCGAAGCAAAACTAGCGGGGAAGCCAAACGTTGTCGGAGAAGACCAGTGGGCTCTGAACTCTGATGAGAGGTCGATGCAGACTGTGGGGAAGCAGAACCGCGCACCCGAGGGAGAAAATTGATAACTCCTGGTTCCGTATGCCAAACTGAGCTCTGCTTTTTGGAGAAGAAAGAAGACTCGTAGTAGAAGCTTTTTGAAACAGAACTCTCGATCCGATTCCAAGCAGGAACATCAAAGTTGGGCTTCCACTCCGAATCTGGTCTCTTGCTAGGGAGGCTTTATGCAGTCGGGGAAGAATGACTACCCTGGGCGATCACGAACTTAGAACGGGATGGGACCACCGCCGTTGCGAAGAGGACTGGGAAACGCTTCCAACAATGGCTCTTGATCCTTCAGAAACGTCCGGAGGAGACCGTTGTTGCCTCTGCAAGCTGCTACTCTTCTGTAGATCTGCAACTGGGAACTGTAGGTTGAAGATGACGGGGGGAATGGGGTATATGGGAGGGGAAATGAGGGTGGATGAGTGTGGGGAAAGCCCGGGCTGTGAGGGGGTCTAGGAGGGGGTGTTCCAAGGTGGGGGAAGGGAAGAATGGGGTCTGGAAGGGGGTCTAATAGGTGGTGAGAGGAGGAGCTACAAATTTGGGAAGGTGGGTGAGAGGGAAAGGGTATTTTAAAATGGGTTTAAGGGTGGGATTAAATTTTGGTCTTGGGGGATGGGAAGAGGTGTGTGGGGAAGGTAAAAGGGGGCTTGGGGAGTGGGAGTTCTCTCTTGGGAGATGAGAGGGTCCTTGGGGAAGGGGAGTGGGTGGTTGGTGGTTGGAGGGTGGAGTGGGGAGTGGTGGAATCTCCCTTGGGGTTGGGGTGGAGTTAAGGTGGGTTGGTGGGGAGTTGGGGATGAGTTATTGGAGGGGGGAAGAGAGAGAAAGGTGGTTGGGAGGGGAGGAGAAAGAAAGGGGCGCATGTTTTAGAGAGAGAAAGTGGAGGAGAGAGAAAATGACTTATTAGAGAGAGAGAGGTAGAGAGAGAGAGGGGGGATAGGGGGAATCACTCCCAAGGGTTTCTCACCCAACTAATGGAATCTCTCCAATAGGAAATTTGAACTCTCAAATGACAATTTTCATTCATTGATTCATTAGTTCAAATGGAGGAAATGGGGTCCTATATATAGGCAACCCACATTTCTACAAAAGTCCCTGACTCTTACTACAATGACCAAAGACCAAAGGGATAGGGGTGCCCCTGGGCCTAGCCCAAAGAATTGGGCCCAATAACCATTCTAAACAATCTAATGACACTTAACCTAGGTAGATGACTCATTAACCTAGGTACATGACTCAAACAAAGGGGAAAATACATCAAATGACTCAAATAAAAATTACATAGGATTCAAAATTAAATAACTAGACCATGCCGGATGCAACCGGGGCGAGGAGACGAGCTGTGAACGTGGGCATGGGAGGTGATGCCCCCATCAGGAACGTAGGTAGAAACGCACCTAACATACATCTAACGGTTGACACATTAGAAAGCAAACCACAGTACACAAGAACTTTTTAGGTGGTTCGGGCCTCCAGACCTACATCCACCCCACACTCAATCCAGAGTGTGAATTACTGATGACTCACAGCTTGAAACCGCTGGGCCTCACAGCTTGCCTACAAACCGCTGCGCATCACAGCTTGCTTCAGCTGGGCCTCACAGCTTGCCAACTGCTGGGCATTATAGCTTCGCCGACCGCTGAGCATTACAGCTTAGCTATCCAAAGGAATCCACCTCTGCCGTTGGGCCTTACAGCTTATGCCACCGCTGATACACAACTTAGAAGAAATATGATACATGAGAATAGAAAATCAAAATGTTCAGCATCGGAAGACTGACAATAAAGATAAACCGAAATGCCTTGGATCTGATCCAGAAGACACAATGGAAAACAGATCTTCAAGACTTGCTTCAATTGCTTCACGATATCTTCTCCCGAGATCCCTCTTCTTCACTATCTTGCTATCACCTATCACTCTCAGACTCACATTCTTCAAAATTTTCATCATCTTCAGAAGGCGCGACTGGGTCTTCTATATATAAAGCTCGCGAAAATAGAGGCGCGGTATAGCAACCCTGGTAAATTAACAGACTAGAAAGTCTAAATAAATTAAAAATAATAATTAAACAAGGCCCAGACCTTGTACTTGACCCTCTTACATCCTAAAAAGTCTGACAAAAGAACTCATGGACACTACCGTTGTATTATAATAAATTTTAGAATAACATGTTATTTTTAAGTAGACATTTAATGCACAACATAATTTTATTTGAATTAAGAATCAATAAATCTGGAAGAAAACATCAATTTGTATTTTATTAATAATTTTGAAATTTTAATATTCCACATTTATTATATTGTAATTTTATTAGAAGGAAGAAGGATATATATATAAGCTTTAAATACATTATAGATAGTTAAAAGGGAGATGAAGTGGGTATATATGCAATATCAGTTTTTTTGAGGTTGAAGAGAAAGGGACAAGTTAAAATGACGCCCATTTGTTCAGGCGCATGCAACGTAGCAAACGACTTAATGAAAGTCGTTATTTCAAAAAAAAATGATGAATAGTGCCACCTTTTGAATTAAAAGAGTTTTGGAAAACTAATTATATAAAAAATAGAGAAAAATGGAAAACTCGTACCCCTAAAATTTCCATTCTAGATCACATCAAGAAAAAAAGATAAAAATCCAGAAAGATCGTTACACCTTAAATTAACAAATAGGGAAAGGTGAATGACGCCTCTGAACAAGTCGTCATTTAATTTTGACGACTGTGTATACAAGCATCATTTATTGAAATAATGCCCCAACCTTAGGCGCCATTTACAAATCGACCCGTTGGTGTTTTGTTCGAACATGGATGTTATCTGGGTAAGTTTAGATTAAGGAAAGGGATCCATACGTGGATATTTGTGGTTTTAGTCCTAATCGAACTCCTAGAACCTATTAGGGTTCTTTCTCCTATAAATACCCACCCTTCCGTCGAACTTCCTATTGACAATAGTGATCAAAGAAGTCCTACTGTGGAAGTTCATCTTCCTCTTGCTCAAGAACGCAGGAGTTCTTCGTCGTCTTCTTCTTCTTCCTTGCTGCATGAAGGCTTGAAGGGAAGGGGAAGGCCGTTCTCTCTCTGCTACTTAAATCCTTTGAACCAAAGGAGCTGCTGCGTGCTACTCTTCAGATCATCCTTCAGGCTTCATCATGCTGCGTCCTCTCTTCTGCCGTCTGCTGTTATTGCGTATGATAGAGCTGCTGCTCTTGTTGGTTTCATCCAAGCTTCTTCATCTTCTTCTACCTACTGCTGCTGTCTCTGTTTGTATTCAGAACAGAGTATCGTATGTGGTTCTTTTCTTCACGTACTTCATCGATCATCAACCCAAATCACCCAACCAAGGTAGGTTTTCTCAAGACGTAGCAAAATCCTGTAGTTACCAAGTGAATACATGCATATAGGTCTGTAGGGTTACAGATTTTGTTTTCAGAATGAAATTTTCCCTGTTTACTACATGGATGAAAATAATGACCCAAGTTAGGGCGTTATTTAAATTCAACGACCTTGCAAACAGTTGTCTTTTACCTATAGTTAATAATTATACAATGTTAAAAATTTAATAATTGTGAACCCCTACATGAAAACTGATGCATGATCATACTAGTGAATTCCTGTTATTTTTCTCTACCTGTACATGTCATTTGTTTCCTGATCAACATATTTTCAAAAACCTTGTGTCTGTGATTGTACCTGTACGGCACAAATCAAACGACAAAGAATAACGACTGCTTATGGGTCATTAATTGAATGCACGCCCCTATACATGGGCGCCAAATTAGTGATAAAATATGAAATTCTGAAATGTTTATAGTTTCCTGGATACGGGAATTAACGACGTACAACCTACCCTTTAATTTGATATATGACGCCCCTGACTAGGGCGCTGTTTAATGAAATAAAGACTTAATGTAAGTCGTCAACTACTTAATATCTGGAATTTAAAATTATTTACAGATGTGAATATCAATAGTACATGGAGAAAATGACTGAGTGAACAGTCGTCAATTTATAAAATGAAGACTCAAGCTCAGGCGTCAATTGACTGATAGTTCTGACTTTCTGATTTTCGTGTTTTTCAGTAACCCTTTGACAATGGGTTATGTGTGTTGGCACTATATTCTATTCCGTGAGTATAGTCCCATGTTTCACGTTATTTTATCGATTACCTCCTATTTCTCGGTGATAGATGAAATCCATCCATGTACTCTCCCACTTCCATTCGGGAATATTTAAGGGATGCAATTTACCTGCGGGTCTAAAATGTTCTACTTTTACTTGTTGACAAGTGAGGCAACGGGACACGAAATCAGCTATCTCTCTCTTCATATTGGGCCACCAGAAATTTCTTTTGAGATCTTGATACATCTTTGTACCTCCTGGATGAATGGTGTACTTGGAATTATGTGCTTCATGTAGGATCAGTTTCCTTGTAACCTCATGATCTGGTACACATATTCGGCCCTTGAATAGCAATCTCCCATCCTTGAAAATAGAAAAATCTGGCCTTTGTTCTATATTGGCCTTAATTTCTAGTAAAATCAGATCATCATCTTGTAACTTGACCAAATCCTCTATCAATGTAGGTTGAGCTCGGATATTAGCTAGGAAACAGTCTTCTTCCTTTATGTCAACATCTAAGTTCAACTGAGCAAATTGAGGAATAAGGTTAGTCATACTAATCATAAGACTTGATAACATACCCATTGGTTTTCTGCTGAGTGCATCTGCTACAGCATTAGCTTTGCCAGGATGATATTGAATAGCAAAATCAAGGTCTTTGAGATATTCTAACCATCTCCTCTGCCTCATGTTTAGCTCTTTTTGAGAGAATAGGTATTTCAAGCTCTTGTGGTCCAAGTATACCGTGAACTTTTCACCATAAAGAAAATGACGCCAAATTTTCAAGGTGAAAATAACTGCTGCTAATTCTAAATCATGTACAGGATAATTTTCCTCGTGCCGTTTCAGTTGCCTTGAAGAATAACAGATCACCTTTCCATTCTGCGTGAGGACACATCCTAAGCCAATACCAGATGCATCCGTATATACTTCAAATCCACCACCCTCCATTGGTAGTGATAGAATAGGAGCTGTTGTAAGGTGATTCTTAAGATTTTGAAAGCTCTTTTCACAGTCCTTTGACCAGACAAAAGGATTTTTCTTTTCTTGTGAGTCTAGTTAAAGGAACTGCTATCTTTGAGAAGTCCTTAATGAATCTTCTATAATAACCAGCTAGACCCAGAAAGCTCCTTACTTCTGATACGGTCGTTGGCCGACTCCAATTCTTGACAGCTTCTACCTTAGAAGGATCCACTGTAATACCTTCTTTTGAAATCCTGTGACCTAGGAATGAGACTTCCTTGAACCAGAATTCACACTTATTGAGTTTGGCATAAAGCTTGTGTTCTCTAAGTGTTTGCAAAGCTATCCTTAGATGTTCTTCATGTTCTTCTTTTGTCTTGGAGTATATCAGGATATCATCGATGAAGACGATAATGAATTGATCCAGGTATGGCTGAAAGACACTGTTCATAAGTTGCATAAATGCTGCTGGGGCATTAGTTAACCCAAATGGCATTACCACGAATTCATAGTGGCCATAACGACTTCGAAAAACCGATTTATAAATGTCTTCTTCTTTAATTCTAAGCTGATGATAACCTGATCTGAGATCAATCTTAGAGAAATATTCTGCTCCCGCTGATCGAAGAGCTCATCAATACGCGGCAACGGATACTTATTTTTGATTGTAAGCTGATTTAGTCACCGGTAATCGATGCATAGTCTGAGAGAACCATCCTTCTTTTTGACAAATAGAACCGGCGCACCCCAAGGGGATGTGCTAGGTCTGATGAAGCCCTTGTCTAGTAGTTCCTACAATTGTGATGTGACACCACCTTAGGTGGTAATCACAAGGCCAATACACCTTGGAACTATGACTCGCAAGCAAGCAACTTTTGATGATGAAACTACTCGGGCGAGCTCACTCGCTTAGCGGACACTGTTGCCCGTGGGCAAATTGGCAATGGTGGGGAGGGTCCAAAGTGGGACCTTGATATTCTGAGGCTAGGCTTCGCTTTGGTTGACCCCCTAAGGGGCTGGGATACCCAATTTTGTGGGCGGCCAGCATGCCAAAGGCATGGGTTGTAGGGTCGCTCTTCACCTCACTCCGCGGTGGCCACTCAATTGGAGGGAAATTTGGATCAAGCACTCACTTACCGTCCGACGGAGCTAAAGACAATACTAAATAAGCATGAATAAACCAGCGAGGGATGTGTCCCGGAGCTCACCTGATCGATGTGAGAACACCGATCCCGGCCGATAGACGAGGGCGAGCGGGGAGGCGTGGATACGCACCCGCACGCCGCGCCAATGCCGCTTGACCCTGTTTAAGTGATTACAACACTACGCCTCTCATAGGAGGGGGATATTGGGGTGGGGGTTAACTGTGAATACATCCAAAACTACCTCCACACAGGGAGGGGCCTTTAGCCGGCCAAGCAAAAAGAGGAAAAATCGGGCTAGAAACAAAGAATGGTGGCTGATGTCGATTCTCTCCACTCTTTGCGATTCAGGATAGAAAGTTGGTTCTCTAGACGCTGCAGCCACTCCAGAATTTTTCTGATGACGAAACCAGTTGGAGATTGCTCGTAGCTGGGCCGGGATGATGCCTGAATTTTGGTAATTTCGTCGGGCACCGGCGCTGGTTGGAGTAGGATCTTGAACCGAGGAATAGGTTGACAGTTCTGACTGCTTTAGGAACTCAGCAGCAGGAAGCAAAGGATGCCACGATCGCTCCTGAACTCAGAATGAGACGCCGCCAGAGTCGACAGAACCGTATGTGAGTCCTCTTCGTAACAAGCTTGACGGGGATGGCGTTCGTTGTCGGAGCAGACCGGTAGTCTCGGAACACTGAGGAGGGGTTGGTGCAGACTGAGTGGAGGCAGAACCGCGCACCTGGGGAATAAAAATGATAACTCTCAGGTCCGGCTGCCAAACTGGGCTCTGCTTCTTTGGGATGATAGAAGACTCGTAGTAGAAGATTTTTGTAGAAAAACTCTTGATCAGATTCCCAACAGGTTCGTCGTAGTCGAGCTTCCACTCCGGCCCTGGTCTCCTGCCAGGGAGGCTTTGCGCAGTCGAGGAAGAAAGGGCCTCCCGATCAGCACGGTGCTCGGATGAGAACGAAACCACCTCGCTTGGAAAGCTCTCTAGACGACCTTTCCAGAGATATATGGTACACCTCCTGAAGCCTCACTATGATGCCGTGGAACTCTCTGTAATCTGCGGGTGGTCTGCTGCTTGCGGACCAGAATAGGGCCTGGTAGGGAGTGGAGGTAAGAGAGGGGAGAATGGGGAAGGAGGGCTGATGGCTGGCTGTGGGTGCGACCCAGGTGGTGGGGGGTGATGGGGAGGGGAGGGGATCAGTTAGAAAGGGGAGGGAAATTCAAATTTGGCCTAGGGTTTGAGCCCATTCAGCCTTGGGGAGATGGAAGGGTGCTTAGGAAAGGGTAGTGGGTGGTTAGGGGTTGGAGGGTGGCTTAGAGATTGGTGGGTTCTATCTTGGGGGTTGGGGGGACTTGAATGAGGGTATGGGGAAGGGGGAATATTAATGAAGAGTGAATGGGAGGAGAGAGAAGAAATTTTGAAATTTGGGGGTAGGGAAGAGAGAGAGAGAGAGGGGGGACCCCTTAGAGAGAGAGAGAGAGTGAGAGAGAGGGGAATCCACCCCTTAGAGAGAGAGAGGGAGAGAGAGATGGAGAATCCACTCCAATTGCACTAGAACACTCAATGTTTTGATTGACCAAAAGATTACATATGAGGAGTGGGGTGGCCTATTTATAGGCACTCATATTTTCCTAGGACTAAAATGACCCTGACTAAACAACTAATGACCAAAGTAGTCCAAGGGAGGGTGCCCCTGGGCCAAGCCCACTAGTTGGGCCCAAATGACTATCAAACTGACCCATTAACCTATTAACTGACTCAAATAAAGAAAGATTACACGTCTATGACTCAAATAAGATGAAAATTACATGCTACTGCTCAAAATTAAGTGATGGAGATGATGATGCGTCGATGGCGAGCAACCGAAGTCTCGAAAAAAGATGGAGTGACTGGGGATGTCCCCATCATACTCCCGGGGTGGGGAGAACTTGACCCCGTCGAGTGTGGGTCCACCTGGGTAGCAGCACACCAAAGCGGATCCGGGTGCAGAACGTCTTCCCAACTCAACCCTGTCTTCGTAGCCGAGGGATGGCTCTTCCACTTATCAGGATAGCACGGGCACACCCTCTTCCTGGCGATGGTACCTTGCTTATGTAGTATTGTCTCCATGTGCTCATGTCGGGCTCTCGGGCTGATATGTGGAGACTCTCCGGTGGTGTCACTCACAAAGGTAAGTGTAGGCTCAAGATGCTTACTAGGTTCCACCGCGGGGCCCTTATAGGGTGCTGGATTTGCCACACAAAAAGTCGGGTGTGTCCCAGAATCCTTTGGAAAGTTCAGACCAAAAGCATGTTTGCCAATGCCACTTAGAATTCGAGAAGGTCCAAGTCCTTGTGCCCTCGGTTTGGAGTTAGCCCTAGGGTAGAGCCACTTCAATGTCACCATTACCAAGTTGCCTACTTGGAATCCTAAGTGCCACTTACAAGCTATTGCCCACTTTTTGTGATCCTCACCGCTCGTTGCTAGATGCTTGCGAGAATGCGTATGCCATGCACTATGATGCGATGTTGGTGTGAAAAGTATGGTATGCAAAGGTGGACCGGGGCAGCCAAATGTAGACCGATCACACTTTGATGCCATGAAGACTGTGACAGACTTAGGAGGGCCGGGACATCCATAGATGAACCTCTTATGCATGGGTGTGATAAATGTCGGGGGACCAGGACATCCATGTATGCTCCTCTCATGCTTAAGACTCATGTTGAATGAAGGTGGGCCAATACATCCGAATACGGTCCACTTATGCTTCCTACTTGACATGTGGGTGATGTGAATGAATGTACCCGACTTATGAATCATGCCAAATGGTGTGGTAAGCCTAGACACATGCATGTTTATCCCAAAGGTGACTTCCATGTGCATAGATGTGGGATGACTTTTGAACTTCTATGTGAATGGGTTGAATGGATCTAGGAAGGTGGTTATGGGGTGGGGCATTTCATCAATCCCAAGGTGTTTGTTGCCTAAGGTCAAGGCTCTCATGGTGTAACCTGATTCTAGGAAGGGAGGAGTTTGGGTCAACATGGGTGATATGGGTAGGGTGAGGTGGGGTGGTGAATAAGGTGGGTGAGTTACATGGAGATCTAGGTTCCCATAGGAAAGGGTCGAAGGGATCATGGTAAGGGTCACCTAGATAGGGGTACTCCATGTCCTCAAGATCCTCAAATGGTGAGTCATTCTCCTCCAAAATAATTGGGCCAAGGTTGCTAATGGGTTGGCCAATCAAAGCACTCGGGATCTCAATGGTTGGGGAGTAGACTAGGATAGATTCCTCCTCTATGGGAAGAAAGAGTATGATCTCACTCGTAAATTGGCCATTAGTGTAGATGGAAGTGATGGAGCCAACGGCGGGGTAAGCTAGGCTAATGGTGCTAGGCTCCGACGGCCTCATGGCTAGCATATCGGTCAAGTGGACTTGCCAATGTAGGTAGTCCACTAAGTCTCCCAAATCTTCCACACAATAGGAGGTTTGATAAGTGATATGAGGCTGAGTGGGAATGATTTGGGATTGATGTCCCATGGGTAGGTGGCATGGTTGTAAACTAGGAATGGTGAGGCCTCGCTTGAGCCATTGGAGTATGTACTCATCTATGGTGACGGTGTCATGGGGAAGGGTGTGTAGCTCTTGAGGAGCCAGGCTAGGAGAGGTGGGTGAGTTGTGTGGCTCTTGGATTTCCTCTATTTTGGGAGGTGGATCCGGATTGGTATCCCTCTCCACTTGGGTGGGTGTGTGGGTTGCAACTCCTAAGGACAATGGGGTAGGAAGGTCTATGGTGGGTGGGTTGGTGATAGTCGATGCATGGCGCACCCGAGGAGGTGAGCAAGGTCGGACGTGGGTTGGAATTGGGAGTGGAAGTAGTGGAGGCCTAAATTGGGGTAGGATTGGGGTGGGAAGTGGAAGGTGGGTTGGGTGAGGAGATTTGGGTTGATTGATTTTGGGAGATGTGTCCCTTTTTGGGGACGGTGGTGAGGTTGCGGTGGTGGCCAAGGGGGCTTGTGGGGTGTGGGTTTGGTGAGGGGATTTGGGTTTGGGGGTGGTGGCCATTATGGGCCTAGGTGGAGGGGTGGACATGGGGTCCAATTGGGTATGTGGACATATGGTTGTGGTGAGAACTTGGATGTAGGATGTAGATGTTGTGGTTGGAGTAGGAGAGGTGGGAAATGGTGGGGAATGCGTGATTAGGGTCTTGGGTTGGCCAAGGGGAAATGAAGGAGTTAAAATGCTCTTTGGGCTTTGGTGTTCGGAATGGGAGGGGAAAATATATCTAGCCCTAAGTTTTTCCTTCATGTCCCCCCATGTTGTGAGGGGAGCTTCCCTTCTAATTATCCTTAAGCCTTCAATTTTCAACCAATGAGTTTGGGCCCTTTTGGTTAGTTGCATTGTGGCACATCGAACCTTCCTATCCTCGGACATGAGATTCCTCTCAAAGTAATGATCCATAGATGCCTCCCAATCTAAATAGTCATTAAGATGAGTTTCATCAAAAGTGGGAGGTGGGGGACATGTCCTTCTATCGTCCGTCCTTGGGGCGGACCCATTTTCTCCAAGTTGGTTGAGTCGACCCGATATGTTATCAAGCCGCTCATTGGCATGGGTCAAGGCCTTCATGAGGTAGTTGACATGGCCAGTGAGGTTATGTGTGTTAGTGGTAGGCATCCCTTGGTGGTTTGGACTTATGGAGAGGGCCGATTGGTAAGGTCGGTATGAGGTGGCCATACTAGTGGACAAGAGTGATGCACTGGAAGACTCTAAATGCATATGTGTGTCCTAGGACCAATTTGATAGAGACAAGTTGTGAACTTGCTTTAATACCACTTGATGTGACACCACCTTAGGTGGTAATCACAAGGCCAATACACCTTGGAACTATGACTCGCAAGCAAGCAACTTTTGATGATGAAACTACTCGGGCGAGCTCACTCGCTTAGCGGACATTGTTGCCTGTGGGCAAATTGGCAATGGTGGGGAGGGTCCAAAGTGGGACCTTGATATTCCGAGGCTAGGCTTCACTTTGGTTGACCCCCTAAGGGGCTGGGATACCCAATTTTGTGGGCGGCCAGCATGCCAAAGGCATGGGTTGTAGGGTCGCTCTTCACCTCACTCCGCGGTGGCCACTCAATTGGAGGGAAATTTGGATCAAGCACTCACTTACCGTCCGACGGAGCTAAAGACAATACTAAATAAGCATGAATAAACCAGTGAGGGATGTGTCCTGGAGCTCACCTGATCGGTGTGAGAACACCGATCCCGACCGATAGACGAGGGCGAGCGGGGAGGCGTGGATATGCACTCGCACGCCGCGCCGATGCCGCTTGACCCTGTTTAAGTGATTACAACACTACGCCTCTCGCATGAGGGGGATATTGGGGTGGGGGTTAACTGTGAATACATCCAAAACTACCTCCACACAGGGAGGGGCCTTCAGCCGGCCAAGCAAAAAGAGGAAAAATCGGGCTAGAAACAAAGAATGGTGGCCGATGTCGATTCTGTCCACTCTCTGCGATTCAGGATAGGAAGTTGGTTCTCTAGACGCTGCAGCCACTCCAGAATTTTTCTGATGATGAACAGTTGGAGATTGCTCGTAGCTGGGCCGGGATGACGCCTGAATTTTGGTAATTTCGTCGGGCACCGGCGCTGGTCGGAGTAGGATCTTGAACAGAGGAATAGGTTGACAGTTATGACTGCTTCAGGAACTCAACAGCAAGAAGCAGAGGATGCCACGACCACTCCTGAACTCAGAATGAGACGCCGCCAAAGTCGACAGAACCGTGTGTGAGTCCTCTTCATAACAAGCTTGACGGGGATGGCGTTCGTTTTCGGAGCAGACCAGTAGGCTCGGAATACTGAGGAGGGGTTGGTGCAGACTAAGTGGAGGTAGAACCGCGCACCCGGGGAATAAAAATGATAACTCTCAAGTCCGATCGCCAAACTAGGCTTTGCTTCTTGGGATGATAGAAGACTCGTAGTAGAAGATTTTTGTAGAAGAACTCTTGATCAGATTCCCAACAGGTTCCTCGTAGTCGAGCTTCCACTCCGGCTCTGGTCTCCTGCCAGGGAGGCTTTGCGCAGTCGAGGAAGAAAGGGCCTCCCGATCAGCACGGTGCTCGGATGAGAACAAAACCACCTCGCTTGGAAAGCTCTCTAGACGACCTTTCCAGAGATATATGGTACACCTCTTAAAGCCTCACTATGACGCCATGGAACTCTCTACAATCTGTGGGTGGTCTGCTGCTTGCGAACCAGAATAGGGCCTGGTAGGGAGTGGAGGTAAGAGAGGGGAGAATGGGGAAGGAGGGCTGATGGCTGGCTGTGGGTGCGACCCAGGTGGTGGGGGGTGATGGGGAGGGGAGGGGAGCAGTTAGAAAGGGGAGGGAAATTCAAATTTTGCCTCGGGTTTGAGCCCTTTCAGCCTTGGGGAGATGGAATGGTGCTTAGGAAAGGGTAGTGGGTGGTTGGGGGTTGGAGGGTGGCTTAGAGATTGGTGGGTTCTATCTTGGGGGTTGGGGGACTTGAATGAGGGTATGAGGAAGGGGGAAATATTAATGAAGAGTGAATTGGAGGAGAGAGAAGAAATTTCGAAATTTGGGGGTAGGGAAGAGAGAGAGAGAGAGAGGGGGGACCCCTTAGAGAGAGAGAGAGTGATAGAGAGGGGAATCCACCCCTTAGAGAGAGAGAGGGAGAGAGAGATGGAGAATCCACTCCAATTGCACTAGAGCACTCAATGTTTTGATTGACCAAAAGATTACATATGAGGGAGTGGGGTGGCCTATTTATAGGCACTCATATTTTCCTAGGACTAAAATGACCCTGACTAAACAACTAATGACCAAAGTAGTCCAAGGGAGGGTGCCCCTGGGCCAAGCCCACTAGTTGGGCCCAAATGACTATCAAACTGACCCATTAACCTATTAACTGACTCAAATAAAGAAAGATTACACGTCTATGACTCAAATAAGATGAAAATTACATGCTACTGCTCAAAATTAAGTGATGGAGATGATGATGCGCCGATGGCGAGCAACCGAAGTCTCAAAAAAAGATGGAGTGACTGGGGATGTCCCCATCAAACTGCCTTTTCAATTCCTTAAGCTCTGTGGGGGACATCCTGTAAGGGGCTATAGAAACAGGTGCTGCTCCTGGAATGAGTTCAATAGTGAAGTTCACTTCCCTCTCGAGAGGTAAACTGGGTAGTTCTGAGGGAAACACATCGGGGAACTCATTTACAATAGGGATGTCTGCCATGATAATTTCCTTGGACTCTGTAATAATGACAGAAGAAAGAAAAGCTTCACATCCTTGCGAGATAAGGTTGCAAGCGTGAAGTGAGGATACAATAGTGGTGTGTTTCTTGTACTTGATGCCACGAAAAGAGAATCTCGAAAGATCGGGATTTCGAAAATATATAATCCTATTTCGGTAATTGATATAAGCATCGTGGTCAACAAGCCAATCTACCCCTAAAATGGCATCATAACCTTTCATGTCAAGGCATACTAAGTTTGCGGGGGGATTGTGACATTCTACTATCACTTCGCTATCAGGATAATAGTTGGTAAGCTTAGTTCCAGATCCTAAGGGTGTGGAAATAGCAAGATCTGAAGGTAAGGGAACTGATGTGATTGGTAATGTCTTAGCAAAAGTAGTGGAGATAAAAGAATGAGAGGCACCAGTATCAAATAGCACAAATGTAGGACGAGAACAAATTTGAAGAGTACCCTCCATAAGCCCATCATCCTTGGGTGCTTCCTCTTCATCTAGAACGGCATTGAGGCGAGCCTGCCTCCTACGTCCATTACCAGATGACTGGTCCTTCATAAGGGGGCAATCCGACATGCGATGCTCCATACTTCTGCAACGTAAACAAGCGCCAAGGCGCTTCCAACACTCCTCAGCCGAATGGCCGAATTTCTCACAAAATGTGCAAGCCGCGGTGACCTGCTCCTTCTCTTCCTTGACTTTCTTTTGCTTGTGGGAACTTCCACCGTTCCCACTCCTAGATCTTTTCTTACTATCACGGCTTTTGTAGGGTTCCGTGATACTAAATTTCTCTTTCTTATAACACCGATCAGAACGTCGGCTCGACTCTTCTCCTTTCCCTTTTAACTTCTCGACCTTCTCTAAGGTCCTTTCACATAAATATGCCCGCTAAACCATCTCTGCATATGTACGGATGTTTTGGGTCCCGAGCTGCTGAATAAAGCCGAGTCGTAACCCGTCCATAAACTGATTTGCCTTTAATAAGTCGGTGCTGATAAGATGTGGTTCGCAAGGTGCAAGCCTTGAGAATTGTAGTTCATATTCGGCAACCGTAATCATTCCTTGCCGAAGAGCGGCGAACTCCATAACCTTCCTTTCCTTTACATGCTCGGAGAAATACTTGGAACGGAATAAAGTGAGAAAACCATCCCACGTATGAGGTGCATTGGCCGGAGGTGCTGGAACCGACTTCCACCAAGTACGGGCATCCTTATTAAGTTGAAACGTTTCCAGATGCACCTTCTCCTGATCGGTGCATTGAATGACATCAAAGATACGATTCATTTCATTGATCCAATTTTCTGCTTCATCCGGGTTAGAGGAACCGTAGAAACGCGGAGGGTTTAAACTCCAGAAATTACGATGTAGATCACCAGCCCGTGCTCCTGCACCACCTTGCGCTATGGTTTGTAATGCCTGAGTAAGGTCGGCAACTGTTTGTTGCATGCCATTCCAATCTACACGATGAGCCATTTGTAAAACAAGGTACCTGAGAGAAAAATAACCACTTGTTATTTCTTGTAGAATTGGAAGAAAATCAATCTTAAAACTAATTAATTATCTTATCCCGGGTCTACCTAATTCTCACATGGGTATGGAAATTCCTTCCTTTATTCATAGGTAGGGGTCTTAAACATTGGACTTATCCTATGACATGACTCTTTTTCCCTAAGTCCTGAGATTTAGGCTCTGATACCAACTTAACTGTCACGCCCCGAGCCTTTATTTCAGCGGAAGACTAACTCGGGGAGCGCGAACAACCGGCATGGTAAGCCTCTTGCAAGCAAGAACGATCAGAGCGCAAGACAATCACACAAAATGAATGCAATTGCACAATATTTACTAAAAATCCAACTTCATTCCATTATCAATCAAATATTCAAAATACAATAACTTTTCCCACCATCTTTCACTCTACTAGACTCAAGAAATAGGAAAACTACATTGACTCCATCTAAACAATATAGACTTCTTAAGTCTTCGCTCATCTTTATTCACTCTCGGATCCGCTACTTGAACATTCTGAACCCGAATCAGACTCACTTTCATTTCCCGAAAAAGATTAGAAATAGGTAATGAGCACACTTGCCCAGTAGGTATCTTCGCATCAACATGAAGGCACTATTAAAGTAATTAACAATTTAGCTCTAAAGAAGTAAGGCAAAATTATGCGAATGCGAATATCATGCGATTAAACCAAAGTAACACGATAATCATGTAAGATAGAGTGAACAAGAATGAACAAGAATGAATGTAACAAGAACATGCTATTTGGCCTTTCATGAACAAGAATGTATCGAGAATATACTAGCAAACCACATATTTATCACTCCAATACCCCTTTTAGCAAGTATTTTCGTGAATTTCTATGGAATATCAAGCAAGAAAGTCACGTACAAGAATCAATCATGCTGCTTCGTGTTATGAATTTTCACTTCACGAGCCGTGGATAATTCACTTATTTATAAAGAAAGTACTCCATGCGCAATGCGACGCCAGTAGCATCATACCCCATGGTTTATAAAATAGTATGTTTCAGACAATCAGCCGAGGGGACTAGCATAGAGCCCTTGAACACAATCAGTGCTCGATCGCATCTTCAAGTATAAATCAAGCTTTTTCCACGCATGAACTATAAAGTATGGCCAAGAATGTACAATTCAATAATTCATGATAACAATAATCAATGAATGGATGCTTCAATATTGGAATACAAGAGTCAAAAAAAAAGACTTAAACAATGTCATGCTCATGGAAATAAATCGACAGCATAACGGTACATTCTTTTCTCTTTCCATTATATTAAGTTTCTTGATCAATTTTATAAGTTCTAGACTATCATTAGTTCATCTAGAACCTTTAGAATATCAACCCTTGGGTCAAACCTTGGGTTAAGTACTTAAGCAATGTGACGGTCGTTTATTGGGCCGTTACATCATGTAACGCTCCAGTAGTGGGCCGTTACAATGATCCGAGTCCAGAACAACAATAAAAATAGGCTCAGAGAAAGGTGACAGTCATGCATTGGGCCATTACATTATGTGACGGTCCAGGATTAGGCCGTTACATTAGTCTGAACCCCGAATCAAGAATTCAAACTCAGATGAATGTGACGGTCTTATATTGGGCCGTTACATGTGCCTGGCGGTCCAACACAGAGCCGTTACATTACTGATAATCAGAAAATATCAATAGTGTAGTCTAATCAATGGGCTTTAATGGTACAACCAACTCGGCGTCCTAGTGGGAATCCCAGGCTTGCGGAGAATTACGGAGGCCTTGAAACAAGATTTCTAGTCCATTGGAAGGAATATCCAATAGAGAGGTCCTCAAGTCCAAGAATAATGTTCCTATAGTGCAAAGTGAACTAATGGACAACATACCAGAATATGTGCCATGTACTTATAGAAATGACTATATTGATAAAGAGAGAATGTATAATCGTTGTGAAGCCAAGATAAACTCCGTCAATACAACATTTAGAAATCATGATTTATAATACAAAACTATAGAACTTTTGGTACATGAAACTAGCATAACTTAAAATAACATGCAATACCTATCATGAACAATCAGATAACTTAAGAGTCACATAACAGGTTAAAACTTAGCTATCTAGGGTTAATTATAAGTAAACTTAATTGGTAACTATTCTGTCATGAGCTGACAAAACACCGAGTCTAACGGTCTAACAGGAGAGCGTCATAATGATTGTGACGGTCTATCGAGGGGCCGTTACAGTAATGTAACGCTCATGTCCTGGTGCGTTAGAAATAACGGAGTAAGCAATAGACAACAGAGACTGTAGCGGTTCATCGTAAGCCCATTACTTGAGTGTGACGGTCCTACTAAGATGCGTCAGAGCTTCTGCTGACAGAAATTGATATGAAACCTAAGAGATCAACACACATCATGTCTATAAATCAAATACCATGTCTATCCTAGGCATGATAAGAAGGTATAGGCTATCTACATGCATGGGTTTCAGTGAATAGACAAGATAACATCTTTTATTTCTATTTAAGGCTAAGTGATACGTGAAATGCATGGAGCTAGTAAAACATGAAATAGATGATCTATAATGCATAAAATCCAATCCAACCAGAGGGCTTTTAGTCCTATCAAGATGTTTTTACCGTTCATGAGATAACCTACCTCTTAACTTGGCTTTAAACTTCCAATTTAGGGTTTGAAAAACGTGCCCTAGCTCTCCTCTTCCTGTGACTTTTTAGCAACTTCCTTGGGCTCTAACTCCATGACCTCTTGACCTAAAGATGTGAAATTTGGAGAGGAGTTAGTCTAAAGTATTGTAAACAAATTCCTCTAAAGAACTTACCTGAGATTATGACTCCTTACCTTGATTCCACGTGAGTAAAAGTAAGGGTCGCGCAGTTCAGAACTAGGTCCTATTTATAGAGTTCTAGCTAGGGTTTGAGGATTAGATCGATTCTAGAGTCTTTAATCTACCAGAATCTAATCCCTAAGAGTCCTTAGTAGTGTTATGAACTCTCCCAAGTCGATCCCTAGTGGATAAGATCTCAAGGTTCTGATCTTTCTACTCGTTCTTTCCTTCACGGAACTAACAGGGTGTAACGGTTGTAGACCCCTGCGTTACAAGCATGTGACGGTCTCATGATAGACCGTTACATTCAATGTTCCCAGAGTTCAATATTAATCAAACTCTTTTGCTAATTATCCTATATAATTATTTATATAATTTGTATCTATCCTTATTCTGCTAAAACCTGACTTCTAAGAGTCCCTAGTGATTTTACATGTCATTCTAATTAGGTCTCTTATGGATAGGATCATCAAGTTCTAATCTTTTTATACATTCTCTTACTTACGGAACTTGCAGGCTGTGACGGTCTAGGGTATACGCGTCACAAGGCTGTGGTGGTCGCCCAATGGACCGTTACATTCGACGCATTCAGAATTTTAATTTTAATAAAACTCTTTTATTTATTTTTCATCTAATTATCCTATTAAGTGGTGTTTATCCTTTAAAATCCGTGAATATGCTTAATAACCTTCTAGAATATGGGCCAAATTAAATGGGCCTGGTCTTTAAACCCTTTTGATTTGTTTAAGTGGATTAGGTTAATTGATTAACACAATTGGGCCTTATAATGACTAATAAACTCAATAATCCTTTTATAAATTTATTTAGCCCTTATAAATTACAAATTCATTATAAAATAATCTAGAAATAACTTATATAAATTCCGGGGCACTACAAAGCATATTATGTGTCTAGTCGGCATGGACCATTGATTCGATGCAGTCGAGGTGCATCCTCGAACGACGTGGCTTCATAATGGCCTTAAAATGGCGCGAAGATTGCATTTTAACCTTAAAACGGCGCGACCGTAGCAATTTGCTTAAAACGGCACGCCTCTCTTTAGCTTTGTTATTCCGGCACCGCCCGTTCACTGGGTTAACCTGGCGTGCCTTTTGAAGTTTGAATTCGGGCGGGAGGGACTAAAACGACGCGCCCTTTTAGCGCGCCGGATTAGGCCCATAGCGGCCCCCTCTATATATTCCCTTTTTCTTTCTTTCTCTCTTCATTCGATTTCATTCGCAGCCTAAACATTCTCTCTCCTTCTTTTCTCTTCCCACGGCAGCGAACCTCTTATCGCGATGGTGGCGGCGGTGATAGCTGGTGAGGGAGAGCCCCGTCTTTGTTCTTTTAGTCCAGGGGATTCAAACCCCCTCTTTCCAGGCCCCGGGAGGCTCCTAGTAGGCTTGTCCTTGGAGCCACAACCCTAGGTGTCCTGTTCGGCCCCGGTGCGACACCCACGGCCTGTTTCAGGGACCATCCCTTAGTGGACGTGTTCCCGCTTCTTTCTGGCAAGCTCTCGGGTGTTGACACCCATTTTTTGCCAATAAGTTGAGTCATTTCTCTTACTCCTGTTTATTGATGCCTCGAGTTGTCCATCACTCGCTGGGCTATTTTCTGGCACGTTCTGGGCCAATTTTATGGGTAGCCTCCCTCCCTGGCTAGGTCCGGGTTGATTCAGGGCTTAATGGGCCTTGGTTTTGGTTGATTGAGCTTTTCTATGAATTTCAAATGCCCATATACATGTGCGGTCCACCTCCAGCCGTTCAACCATTTGTGCGGTTGATGATGGGCCGTCCAAACATTTAGTGGGTATATTGGTTAATTCTCTGAATTATCACCGACAAGCATATATACGGCCTAGTCTTAGCCGCACAAGTCCATTGTGCGGTATCTACTAAGCCATTTATCTCTCAAGAGTCCTAACGCTAGTTGACTGTTCAGATAATTACATATTTATCTTCTTATTTAGGATTTATCACCGATAGGCTTAGGCGGTTTCCAAAGAGCCGTTCAACTATGAAAGAGTCCATCGGTGAATTTACCGGTCAGTTCAGTGGATAAATTAATTATCTCAGGATTTATTTGAATTTCCACCGATAGGGATGGACGGCCCATGTCTAGCCGCTCATCATTTGTGTGGTCTATCGTGAGACCGTTTATCCTCTCGGACCAGAAAGTGGTTAAGGTTTTTTCCTATCATTCGTGACTTTTCTCCTGAACTTTCTCCGATGATTTCTCCGTGAATCCTTAACCATTTTGAGTGCCGTTTCTTCCAGATGAAAGATAATTGAATTATCTTCATCTTTTATGTGATAATCTCGATCTAAAAATAGGTAGAAACCCTAATTTCAAGGTAGGACTTTAGGTGCTCTATAAATAGACCCTGTGGCCTAGCTTTGAAAAGGGGGGAGATTTTTGATCGATGGCGAAGCCCTGCCGAATCTTTGAGCAACCTAGCACCAGGGAGGGAGGCCTTCTACGTCCATAGGGCATCCGGTTCAGGGAGTAGTTGTTCTTTGAGTCATTAGTACATTTAGTTCCGTCGTTCTCCCTCATTTGCATGTATTACTTTACCCACGTTTCTTCCACGTTTTCCTCATTTTCATACATCATGCACACACCCTCCTATACTTTTTGATGCCCCCAGGGGTTTAAAAATCTCCAGGTACCCCCCATTTCATTTAGTCATGTTCATTTCCATCCGTTTGAGCATTTACTACACTTTCTAGTTCTAACTTGGGTTTTTCTTTGTGTTCTACACGTGGTTTTGCAGGTCAGCAACACACTAACGCGAGGCCCATCCTTTCTGGCCAGCCGAAAAGGGTGGAGGTTTGAACCTTTACAACTTAAGGTGCGGTGGTGTCGGGCGGCTACATCCTACCTGTTCGAAGGGACGTGCGGCATCATCAGAGCCGTTCTTCTTCTTCCTACGGTCATCTCCAAGCCGTCCGTCATCCACTGCACTTCATCCCGCGTCTCCTCTCAGTGCTGACGGGCGGTCTGTCAAGCGGCCGTTCAAGACAAGGGTGGCTTATTCGGAGACACACATCCTTCCAGTGCTAGTTAAAAGGTGAGTGTTTTCCTCTTCTTTCCAAGGTACGGCGTGTTCATCACGTTCGGAGCCTTGGTGGCGATCACAGGTTTCTACTTTTGTTCCCTTCTATCCCCGTCTTGTTTACTTTCATATTCATATTGGTAAAGGGATTTGAAGGGAGTTTTAAGCCGGTGTAGAGAAGGTAACCATTTCCTACCAACAAATTTCTGGTGATCACGGTGGGACACCTAGTGCCCGTCGTGTTAGTGATGTGCTGACCAGCTTCTATTTTCGTTTAGAGTTTGCGATTGAGTGGTTTCAGGTCATTTGTTTGCCATCTCTTGTTCCTGTCCACTGGAGTTCGCACGGTCTCTTAAGAGCCGTTCATAGTTATGAGCGGCGAGGAATCAGCCGTTCTTCTCTGCTTACAGTGCTGATTATTCTGCGAGCCTGCTACATTCAGCGGTCTACATTTGCCCGTCTAACTCTACATTTGCTCAGGTACGTCTCTGTTTTTGCACTGTTGGCTTTACTGACGTTATGCGGTTGATATAGGTCCGTCCGAGATTTTGAATGGCTGTCGATAGACCGTTCATCTAGGTACACCCCCGTTTTAACATTTTATGTTTTGTGTTTTTTGTGTTGTTACTCCCTGCTATTGAACGGTCCACTCAAGACCGTCAACCTCCCTGTGCGGTCTTACAGAGACCGTCCTTGTCTTGCTACAGTGCACCCGAGCCTTATTTTGATTGCCATGATATATTATCTTCATGATATTTGGTGCTGATCGTCGATCTCCCCCTGCTGTCATTATATGTGTGCATCATTGCTAGTCCTCTTTGTTGTTCATATTTGTTCATTGATTGTTAGTTTCTAGGCTAGACTCTTTGCATGCACTCCGGTGCGCATAGGATTCATGCATATTTATCATATGTAGTTGCATTCCTACTGAGGTAGGATTTCCTCTCGTCTCCATACTCCTTGGAGCCGACTAGGTGACCTTGCTGAGGGCCTCCGTAAGCCCCCGCGAGCCGTGGATTCCCACACGGACGCCGGGCAGGTTGTACCACATCATCCCCTAGTCTAGAGTTTGCATCCGCGTGAGGGAGAGTCCGTTAGAGTTACCCAGTTTCCCATTCTTACCCTGGTTAGATACCTTGTGGTTGAGTGAATTCAGATATTAATTAATCCACTAAGGTCCTAAAGAAAAACTTATAAGATTGTTCGTGCATCGTTTATAACTTGGGTGGTCAATTGCTTGATTCTTTTCTCATCTCTTCCCTCCATTGTATGTTGCAGTGCCATCATTTGCATCTTTTTATCATATTAGGCTCATTTAGACTAGTTCATCTTTGTGTGTCTTCATTTTGTCACATTTGTCCTAGGTTGCTTCCCCTTTTGTATCCCCTCCCATTCTTGATTATATAAAGTCTCCATTTCTCCCATGGAGCATTTCTCCCCCCTGTCCTATCCTTCTTCTTCCTCTTATCCCCGCGTGGAGTCCTCTTCCCATGTGGGTCCGTCGCCTCACTTATCTAATGGGCCTTATTCTCTTCACAGGTCCTCTCCTCTCAACGGGCCTACTCCGTTTAACGGGCCTTCTTGTCCCGCCCATGCTGCTGCTAGCCCAATCAATTCTCGTCCCCACATACATAATCCTTCCAGGCCCATGTATCCCTCTACTCCTAGAACAGGCTTTCCTTCTTCTCAGGCTGGGTCCCTCTATTCGGTCCATCAACATTATCCTGGTTTAAATTCATCCTCTCTTGCTCAGGCTGGCCCATATCCTTCTTGGACTCTTCCTATCGAGGAGATGATCGCTCAATCCCAACGTCAGCTTGATGAATTGCAACATCGAATTAATCCCCAAACTTCTTTGGATGTCCCGTTTGCCTTTCAAGGTCTTCAGCTCCCACCACGTTCACAAATTCTGGCTTATCGTCACTATGGTGGAGTCGGTGACCCCTACGTGCATTTGAAGGAGTTCCTTTATGAGTCGGCCCAATTTCGACATGATCTACGCTTGATGGCCTATCTTTAGAGGGCTCGGCCAAGGATTGGTTCTTCACGTTACCACAAGAGCAGATGATGAATTTTCAAGTTGTACAAGAAAAATTCGTTCAGCAGTACCGAGACCAGGTGGGGCCCAAGTACTCTATGGTTGATTTGGCCCATGAGAAGATGAATCCCGACGAGGAATTCTCCACGTTCGCCGACCGCTGGCATCGCCTGGCCACGCAAGTCCCGGGGCATATTCCAGAGGGTGAACAAATCAAGATGGTTATTTCTAATGCAACGCTCGAGCTTAGATGCATCTTAGCCCTGAATGATATCACTTCCTGGCAACAACTCTACAGCCGAGCCTGCTTCATTAGCCAACAACTCCTAGTTTCCCTTAACCACGAGTCTCCTTCACCTTCGCCTTCCATATACCCCTTTTCCTCACCGTCCCCCACAAGTTAGCCCTCCACCTGATATCCCTCTATGAGTCGAACGTCCTCTCCCACTTATCCATATGCCTTCCCATGTCACCCCACTACATCTTCCTCCACGAGTCAGGCCTCTTCTATTTTATTTCCCCACACCTCTCTGCTTCCGGTCAAGGAAACATCACACCCTGAGTGGGTGGACGCCTTCCATTATATTCCCACTCCCTCCACGCCTCCACATCATTCACTTACTAGCCCTCTGCCTTCACCTACGTAATTCCCCTTGCCTACGCAACCTCCACTACCATCCCCACTACCTTCTCATACCCCTCGGCGTCCACCTTGCCCGAAGCTGGCTCCTTACTCTCCGTTGCCGGAATCTCTTATAGATATTTTCAGGGCTTTGATGGCCACCCGCGCGTTGCAACTCCCCCCGGTTGTGCCTTGCCAACCCACGGTCAGGGATTTGCTCCATTTCTGTGAGTTTCATCGTCAACAGGGGCATTTGATTGAGGACTGCCCTGAGTTCCAGAAACTTATTTACAATTTGGAAGACAAGAAGATGATTGATTGGGCTGTCATGTGCCAAGTTATTGTAGATCTTCGCAAACAGCAGTAGCAGCAGCAAGCGCCGCCCAGGCAGCCATCTCCGTCTCAAGACCAGGGGCATCCCTGTGATTCTTTAGTTGATAAAGCACTCGCTCCGTTATTTATCCCCTCACCTACCCCCTCACCTTCACCGTCTCCTACTCAACCTCCACGGCCTCCACAAACCCAAGCCTCTGCTCAGGCCAGCACAAACTCTTCCCCTTCCCCCTCCATTTCCACCACCGCTTCTACTGCCAACGCCGCTCGGCGTGTTGTACCGACACATCGGAGATGGGCGCCATGACCTGCCACTTCTTCTGCCTCGTCACCACCTTCTCTACCCCCATCTTCGCTGCCTCCATCGACCACATCTTCATTGTCGCCTTCTCCATTATCCCCATTGCCGTCACCACCACCAATTTCATCACCTCCCCTCGTAATAATCCCTATTCCGTCACCTTCACAACCATCCCCGCTACCGATGCCGCTCCCTTCACCATCGTCATCCGAGCCTGAGCAAGCTACCCCTATGCCCACACCCCCCCATTGTCTTCATCTCCACCCACGCCACCTTCACCTTTGCCCTCTCCTACACCTCTACCCTCCAAACCTTTACCCCCACCAGAGCCTATCATCGTCGTTATCTCTCCGCCGCTCGCATTGCCTTCGCCCACACCTGCCAAGCCTTCTCCACCCCTCTCTCCACCTATCTCCACCCCACGGAGCGGGTGCGTGCTACCTTTGGTGCCCCTTGGGTCTAGTCCCCAGGGAGATAAAGAGCCGAGCAAGGATTTGACTATGCATTACAAGCTTCAAGATTTCATTTGCCGCATGCCGGTCCGAGTCCTGGTCCCTGACTATTCTAAGGATAATGAGCCCGCACTTTCTATGAAGACGGTTGCTGAGAAGAGTTCCTTAGCACTGGTGCTAGTTTCTTCAAAAGCGAGGCCGGTGGCAATCTCTTTGCTCGCCGAGAATTCACTGTTGATGTTGTTATCACCTCTCGCTTGATTGCTATTCAGTTCACTGGCCCAGAAGAGTTTTCCACCCGGGTGGTGCTAACCCACACGGCCGCCAAAAGTTTAATGAATTCAGCATTCAAGGGGCAATTGGCCGTGCCTTCGAGATTGACCAGGGGCATTCTGCATTTTTTGTCTCATCTCCCTCGGCTTATCGGTGAGGCGGCCACGTCAACACCGCACATCACCCTCTCTCAGTTCTGTCCTGCGCTTCTAGCAAGGGAGTTATGCTTCATGCCCAACTGTCGAGTGAAGATGCCAAAGCTCCGTGTTCTAGTACCGAATGACAAAACTCCACTGTTTCCTGATGTTCATTCCAAGGAGTTGACTGTTCTGGAATGTCCTTCTATGGTTAGCACCGTGCAACTAGGGGCAACCATCCCGATGAAGTTGCATATTCATGATCGGGCTAGGCCGTCTGCCAGGTGGGCCCGTTATTTGAGAAAATAGTGCAAGACAAGAAGCCCGAAGGCCCGAGTCCGCGCCAGGCGGAATTGTTGCAAGTGGATTTCTGCCAAGAAGAGGCGGCGACATAAATTCAAGGACCAACAGTTGTGCATTCGGGGGCTCACTCCACCTCCTTCTTCTGTCTCTTCATCTTTCTTTCAGTCATCTTTTCTGTTGCTCAGTTCTTATCCCTGGGTAGTGTACCTTCCACCACCTAACTATATTTCTACCATCTTCTCCTGTCCTCACCATTCTAGGTCCCGGCCTATGTCCTCCTCTTCCCCTGATCCAGGGGCCTCTTATAGTTTTTCTCCCCGGATATGCCCGGATTCCGCTTCTCACCCTTTTCCTCCGACCCTGTTGGGGATTCCTCATGCTTGTTCCCTGACCATGTCGGGTGATTACCCTTTTCTTTCCCCGACCTTGTCGGGTGGTTCTCATTCTCCTTTCCCGACCCTGTCGGGTGTCTATCATTTTCCTTTCCCGACCCTATCGGGTGGTTCTCACTCTCTTTCCCCGACCTTGTCGGGTGAGTCTAATTCCTTTTCTCTGACCGCGTCGGATGATCACTCCTCTTCCCCCTTATCTTTGCCACAATCTTTTTACGGTTCGTCTATTCTTTCTGTCTCACCCTTTCGGGGTTCTCACCCTTTTTCATGATGTTTTCGAGGCTTTAGTCCGCCTTGATCTCAGTTAATCCCTGCTTATTCTGTATCCGGTTCCTTGTTATCAGGGTCTCAGTGCCTGAACGAGGAAGTTCTAGCCCTCATCTCTCTTCCTTTTTATCCCTTCTTCGTCCAGTATGATGTCTGCTACTCCTCTATGTCGAGGAATCCAATCCTTTGCTCTCCTTTCATCTTTTATCTTGACAAGCAAGGAAAACAAAGCTACTCGCGCTCCTCATAGCTCGATGATCGAGATCGTTTTAGGATGTCGGTTCCCATGCCATGGATTTGCAAAGGTATCTTTATTTTGTGCAAGAAACGTGCTTTCACTTCCATTATTTCTATTATTTCTGCACATGATTCCTTAAGATGATTGAGTGGTTTAAAGAGTTTAATTAGATCTTAACTTTGTGTCAAATAAAAAAGTTAGCTTCTGCAGCATCCTTAGGCTGGTGATAACTCCGTGTTAGGAGTCTAGTTTCTTTCCCTGATTGTTGAGGGTGACCTTTGAGTATGAATTTTTCACACACTACACGGCGAGCCATAACCTATCTCTCTAAGGCACACCGTTGCTGCTTTCGCCATACTTTGGGTATGCACGAAGGTATTTTCTCTTCTCTACTCGGCCAAGTGCAGGGGCAAGAGATTGATGGATAAGATGACTAACCTAGGCGCTCCCTAATACAAGAGAGGTCTCAAATAGGGGTAGTCTTGACCCTCAAAAGTGAGCTTTCATGCTGTATCTATCCAATAAGGACTACCAAAATTGATGGGGACATCACCTCCCATGCCCACGTTCACAGCTCGTCTCCTCGCCCCGGTTGCATCCGGCATGGTCTAGTCATTTAATTTTGAGTCCTATGTAATTTTTATTTGAGTCATTTGATGTATTTTCCCTTTTATTTGAGTCATGTTCCTAGGTCTTGTGTTCATTTCCCTAAGTTTGAGTGTCATTAGGTTGTCTAGTTAGCTATTGGGCCCAATTCATTGGGCTTGGCCCAAGAGCTCTCCCCTACCCCCTCGGTTATTTGTCATTGAGTCAATTGTCAGGGACTTTTGTAGAAATGTGGTTTTCCTATATATAGGACCCCATTCCCCCCCATTTCAACTTAATGAATCAATGAATGAAAAACTTGCCATTTTGAGAGTTTACACTTCTTATCTAGTGGAGAGATTCCATTTTTGGGTGAGAGACCCTAGGGGAGAGATTCCCCACCCTTCCCTCTCTTAATCTCTCTTTTTCACTCCACTTTCTCTCTCCTCCACACCCAATTTCGAAAATTTTCTCTCTCCTCCCTTCCCAACCACCACTCTCCCACCTACCCCC
This sequence comes from Amorphophallus konjac, assembly GCA_022559845.1. Classification (NCBI taxonomy): domain Eukaryota; kingdom Viridiplantae; phylum Streptophyta; class Magnoliopsida; order Alismatales; family Araceae; genus Amorphophallus; species Amorphophallus konjac. Next base: position 120,097,165 of record CM040119.1, on the reverse strand, counting down.
ATTAAAGGCCACTCCCCTTCCCCACACATCCCATTACTCCACCCCCTAGTCCCAAGGGAGCATCCCCAATCACTAAGCCACCCTCCAACCACCTCACCCCTTTTCCAAGCACCCTTCCCTCTCCCCCATGCAACCCTCCACTTCCCTAGGCCATTTGAATTCAAAAATCCCCTTCCCTCCACAGCCCTAGGGCGCCAAGACCCCTCCCCTTTGGTTAGGGGCGGCCCCCTCTCATCCTCTCCATCTTCCCTTGTTCCCCTCCATCACCCCCACCTTCTACCATCTAGAGTAAGAGGACCTACAGAAGACCTGAAGCTTGCAGCAGTGACCCCGACCTCCTCCGGATGTTCCTAGAAGCCCAAGAGCCATCGTTGGAAGCGTCTACCTATCTTCTTCGCAACGGCAGTGGTCTCGTCCCCATCGGAGCTTGGTGCTGCCCAGGAAGCCCATTCTTCCACGACTACGTAGATCTGCCCCGGCAGAGGTTCTGAGCCGGAGAAAGAGCTTCACCACGATGAACCCAAGAGGAATCAGGCCACGAGCTCTTCTACAAAGTTCTTCCCCTTCCTGTCTACTTTCAGAATCAAGAAGCGGAACTCCATTCGGCATCCTGTAGTAGGCGTTATCAATTTTCTCCCTCAGCTTCGCAGTCCTATTACCCACAGTCTGCACCAACCTATCAACAGTGTTCAGAGTTCCCTGGTCCTCTCCGATAGCATTTAGCCTCCCTGGTAGTTTTTCTGTGAAGAGGACTCGTCCACGGTTCCAACGACTCTGACGGTGCTCGATTCCGAGTTCGGGAGCTGTCGGGGCATCCTCTGCAACCTGCTATTGGAAACCATGAGCTAGCTCTGTAGAGATCCTGATCCAGAGAGAAAGCTTCACCATGACAAACCCCAGAGGAATCAGGCCATGAGCTCTTCTGAAAAGTTCTTCCTCTCCCTGTCTACTTTCAGAAACAAGAAGTAGAACTCCGTTCGGCATCTTGCAGCAGAAGTTACCAATTTTCTTCCTCAGGCATTCGACTCTGCTTCCCACTATCTGCATCGATCACTCCTCACTTTTCTGAGTCCTCTGATCTCTACCGGCATCTTTTGGCATCCCAGTTTGTTCTGCTGTAAAGAGGACTCACCCACGGTTCCAACGGTTCCAACGGCGATTGATTCGGAGTTCGGGAAAGGTCGGGGCAGCCACATCTTCCTGCTGTTGATAATCTGTTGCAGACAATCCCAGAATCAGCAACCCTGTTCGTGCACCCGCCCAAGCCGGCAGCAACCCCTAAAGAAATTGGAAAAATTCAGAGGCACTCCTATTCCAGAGACGAAGAGATCCCCACTGGTCTCGCCCTCAGTAAAATTCCTGAGCAAGTTCTACAGCTGCAACACTGGCTATCTGTCCTTATCCGCAGACAGCAGGCAGATTCGGTGTCATCACTTATTCCTCACTCTTTGCTTTGATTTCCCCTCCCCGCTTGGCCGGCTGAAGGCCCCTCCCTGCGTGGAGGTAGTATTGATTGTAATATCATTAACCCCTACCCCAAGGTCCCCCCTCCTGCGAGAGGTGTAGTGTTGTAATAGCTTAAACAGGTCAAGCTACCCCGGTGCGGCGTGTGGGGAACCCACGCTTCCCCGCTCGCCCTCGTCTCCGAGCGGGACCGGTTTCTTCAAACCGGTCGAGTGAGTGCTCCAAAACTTTGCTCTAATTCATGCTTGTTCTTTCAATATTAGTTCATAAACTCCGCTGGCCGTGACGAGAGCCCGATCCTTAAGCTCATTGCTATAAGTGATCATCGTGGGAAGAGAGTGGAACCCGTGCCCTTTGGCACTTCGTCGGACCCTTGATTTGGGCAGCCATACCCTTGGGAAATCAAACCTTGGCCTTGCTGGCCCTCTACCAATAAGGGCCCAGCCCACACAACCTCCCCTTGGCATTGCCAAGTTACCCCCAGGTCTTAGTGAGCATCGGGTGAGCGGTTGCCATTATCGGTCCATTTTGAATGCTTAATTGTGCTTGCTTGTTGAGTCCTAGGTTGTGTCACATCAATTGGTATCAGAGCAAGTTCTAGACTTGTCTCTACTAAGTCTTGTCCTAGGGCCATTGCATGAATCACCCTTGTCCACTATCATGACTACCTCATACATGGCATATTCGTCACTCTTAGGCCCATTAGAAGCCTTTGTGTTTGATGGATCCCGCCCTAGCTTATATCTAGAATGGGAGAAGTCCATAGACCAACACTTTGGGAGGTTTACCCTGTCAGGGCTTGTCCAAGTCAACTATGTCAAGAGTTTTCTTTGGCGCCAAGCTAGGAAAGAATGGGAGAACATTGTAGGTTTGAGAGAAGCCAAAGGGGAAGCACCCATTAAATCTTGGGATGAAATGAGGGCCGATCTTAGAAAGATCTACGCACCCCAACCCAAACCTCTTCAACCAACCGATCTTCCACCCCCGAACCCAACTCCCACCCATGAACTTCCCCGACCAAGCCCAACCCAAGTCCACCCATGTTCACCACCCCGAGAGTACCATGCACTGACCATTATCACTCCACCCACCATAGACTATCCTACCCCATTATCCTTGGAAGTTGTGGCCCACACTCCTACCCAAGTGGAGATGGATGCCAATCCGGATTCACCTCCCACCATAGAGAACATCCTAGACCCCCCACTTCCACCCACCTCTCCTAGTTCGGGTCCTCATGAGCCGCACACCCTAACCATGAATGAGTCCATACTCCAATGGCTTAAGCAAGGCCCCACCATTCCTAGCTCACCACCTTACCTCTCACCCTTGGCATATCAAGTCCAAATTATGCCCACCCGGTCTTCCCATGTCACACTTCAAACCTCCTACTTTGTGGAAGGCTTAGGGGACCTAGTGGGCTGTTTACAATGGCAAGTCTACCTGACCAATATGCTAGCCATAGGACCATTGGAGTCTAGCCCCATCTACTCTAGTGGACCCTTCCTAGCTTACCCTGCCACCGATTCCATCACCTCCATCTACACTAGTGGCCATTATACGAGTGAAATCGTCCTCTTTCTCCCCAAGGATGAGAAACCAATCTTGGCCCACTTCCCACCCATCAAGATTCCAAATGCCTTAATTGGCCAACCCACTAGAGACCTTGGCCTAATTATCTTGGAGGAGGATGACTCACCGTTTGGGTACCTTGAAGACATAGAGTGCCACCCTCTAGGAAGACCTTTCCACTACCCCTTTGATCCCTTCCTATGGGAGCCTAGACCCCTATGTGACCAAACCACCTTATCCACCACCCACCTTTCCCTAACCCAACCCACCATGTTTGACCTAATCCACCCCATCCTAGACCCGGGTTACACCTTGGGAGCCATGACCTTGGGCCACATATCCCTAGGTAATAAGGTTGTGCTCCACCCCATGATGACCACCTTCTTAGATCCATTCGACCCTTTCCAATGGGAGTTCAAAGGTTGTCCCACACCTATACACATGGAAGTCACCCATAGGAAAAATATGCATGTGTCTAGGCTTACCACACCACTTGGCATGAACACTATGTTGGGTCCATTCATTCATATCACCCACATGTCAAGTAAAAAGTATGAGTGGTCCATGTTCGGATGTAATGGTCCACCTTCATTCATCATGGGTCTTAAGCATGTCAAAGGCATCTACGGATGTCCGGGTCCCCCAATATTTATCACCAATTTGCATGATAGGGCCACCTACGGGTGCCCCGGCCCACCTAGGCTAACCAAAGTCTACACTGCATCATTACACGATAGGTCTACTTTTGGTTGCCCAGGTCCACCCATCACCCCCAGAATGTCTGCATACACAACATTGCATAAAGAGATCCGCAAGCACATTAGCAAGAAGAATGTGACTTATAAAAAGCAAGCCGACTCTCATCGACGTCACCAAGAATTCCATAAGGGTGACTTTGTGATGGTAAGGATGGAGAGGCTCTCCCCGGGAGCCATCTCCAAATTGAGGCCACGTGGGGTTGGTCCCTTCCAGGTCCTGAGGCGCATTGGTGCAAATGCCTATGAATTAGATCTCCCTGAGGAATATGGGGTAAGTCCCACATTCAGTGTCGCCGACCTAGTGCCATACAAGGGACCCACGGTGGTACCTAGTGAGGATATTGAGCCTATTCCCTTCATTGAGAGAGCACCCACCCGTGAGGAGAGTCCACCAGCCTGGAGAGCCCAGCGTGAGCGCATTGAACGAATATTGGATGAACATGTCACTACCACCAGGAGCAAGGTATACGAGCGCTATCTCGGCAGGTGGATGGATTGGTCTCGTTCGGAAGACTTGAGGGCAGTACCACTTCTACACCCTCCAAGGAGGGAAGGACACTTACTCGACAAAGTCAAGTTCTCCGCACCCCGGGAGTATGATGGGGACATCACCTCCCATGCCCACGTTCACAGCTCGTCTCCTCGCCTCGGTTGCATCCGGCATGGTCTAGTCATTTAATTTTAAGTCCTATGTAATTTTATTTGAGTCATTTGATGTATTTTCCCTTTTATTTGAGTCATATTCCTAGGTCTTGTGTTCATTTCCCTAAGTTTGAGTGTCATTAGGTTGTCTAGTTAGCTATTGGGCCCAATTCATTGGGCTTGGCCCAAGGGCTCTCCCCTACCCCCTCGGTTATTTGTCATTGAGTCAATTGTCAAGGACTTTTGTAGAAATGTGGGTTTCCTATATATAGGACCCCATTCCCCCCCATTTCAACTTAATGAATCAATGAATGAAAAACTTACCATTTTGAGAGTTTACACTTCTTATCTAGTGGAGAGATTCCAATTTTGGGTGAGAGACCCTAGGGGAGAGATTCCCCACCCTTCCCTCTCTTAATCTCTCTTTTTCACTCCACTTTCTCTCTCCTCCACACCCAATTTCGAAAATTTTCTCTCTCCTCCCTTCCCAACCACCACTCTCCCACCTACCTCCATTAAAGGCCACTCCCCTTCCCCACACATCCCATTACTCCACCCCCTAGTCCCAAGGGAGCATCCCCAATCACTAAGCCACCCTCCAACCACCTCACCCCTTTCCCAAGCACCCTTCCCTCTCCCCCATGCAACCCTCCACTTCCCTAGGCCATTTGAATTCAAAAATCCCCTTCCCTCCACAGCCCTAGGGCGCCCAAGACCCCTCCCCTTTGGTTAGGGGCGGCCCCCTCTCATCCTCTCCATCTTCCCTTGTTCCCCTCCATCACCCCCACCTTCTACCATCTAGAGTAAGAGGACCTGCAGAAGACCTTAAGCTTGCAGCAGCGACCCCGACCTCCTCCGGACGTTCCTAGAAGCCCAAGAGCCATCGTTGGAAGCGTCTGCCTGTCGTCTTCGCAACGGCAGTGGTCTCGTCCCCATCGGAGCTTGGTGCTGTCCAGGAAGCCCATTCTTCCACGACTACGCAGATCTGCCCCGGCAGAGGTTCTGAGCCGGAGAAAGAGCTTCACCACGACGAACCCAAGTGGAATCAGGCCACGAGCTGTTCTACAAAGTTCTTCCCATTTCTATCTACTTTCAGAATCAAGAAGCGGAACTCCATTCGGCATTCTGTAGCAGGCGTTATCAATTTTCTCCCTCAACTTCGCAGTCCTATTACCCACAGTCTACACCGATCTGTCAACAGTGTTCAGAGTTTCCTGGTCCTCTCCGATAGAATTTAGCCTCCCTATTAGTTTTTCTACGAAGAGGACTCGTCCACGGTTCCAACGACTCTGACGGTACTCGATTCCGAGTTCGGGAGCTGTCGGGGCATCCTCTGCAACCTGCTGTTGGAAACCAAGAGCTAGCTCTGCAGAGATCCTGATCCGGAGAGAAAGCTTCACCACGACAAACCCCAGAGGAATCAGGTGACGAGCTCTTCTGCAAAGTTCTTCCTCTCCCTGTCTACTCTTAGAAACAAGAAGCAGAACTCCATTCGGCATCTTGCAACAGAAGTTACCAATTTTCTTCCTCAGGCATTTGACTCTACTTCCCACTATCTGCATCGACCACTCCTCACTTTTCTGAGTCCTTTGATCTTCACCAGCATCTTTTGGCATCCACGTTTGTTCTGCTGTAAAGAGAACTCACCCACGGTTCCAACGGTTCTAACGGTGACTGATTCGGAGTTCGGGAACGGTTGGGGCAGCCGCGTCTTCCTGCTGTTGATAATCTGTTGCAGACAATCCGAGAATCAGCAACCCTGTTCATGCTCCCGCCCAGGCCGGCAGCAACCCCTGAAGAAATTGGCAAAATTCAGAGGCATTCCTGTTCCAGAGACGAAAAGATCCCCACTAGTCTCGCCCTCAGAAAAATTCTTGGGCAAGTTCTACAGCTGCAACACCGGCTATCTGTCCTTATCCGTAGACAGCAGGCAGATTCGGTGTCATCACTTATTCCTCACTCTTTGCTTTGATTTCCCCTCCTCGCTTGGCCAGCTGAAGGCCCCTCCCTGCGTGGAGGTAGTATTGATTGTAATATCATTAACCCCACCCCAAGGTCCCCCCTCCTGCGAGAGGTGTAGTGTTGTAATAGCTTAAACAGGTCAAGCTACCCCGGCACGGCGTGTGGGGAACCCACGCTTCCCCGCTCGCCCTCGTCTCCGAGCGGGACCGGTTTCTTCAAACCGGTCGAGTGAGTGCTCCAAAACTTTGCTCTAATTCATGCTTGTTCTTTCAATATTAGTTCATAAACTCCGCTGGCCGTGACGAGAGCCCGATCCTTAAGCTCATTGCTATAAGTGATCATCGTGAGAAGAGAGTGGAACCCGTGCCCTTTGGCACTTCATCGGACCCTTGATTTGGGCAGCCATACCCTTGGGGAATCAAACCTTGGCCTTGCTGGCCCTCTACCAGCAAGGGCCCAGCCCACACAACCTCCCCTTGGCATTGCCAAGTTACCCTCAGGTCTTAGTGAGCATCGGGTGAGCGGTTGCCATTATCGGTCCGTTTTGAATGCTTAATTGTGCTTGCTTGTTGAGTCCTAGGTTGTGTCACATCAAAAATGAGAAAATGAATCAATGCAAAATTATGAATCAAAGGCATGGCAAGAGTGGCAGTACAGTTCTCCGCCGGACGTCATGAGCCCGGTCGCATGCGTGCCTGATAAATATGGGTCTAAAAATCAAAGACACAAAGCCCTGGCGCAACAGACTATCTCTTTGAGGGGCAGTGCCCTGGAAGGAACTCGAGCCTTGATATCTCCCATTCTGCACGAAGCTTGTCTCCAATTTTTCTTCTATCTCTCCCTCTTAGGCTAGGTTGTATCCCGAGTATGGCCTTAGTAGGGGTACCGTTCTTTAGAAGCGGTTGGTTGTGGTAAGCCACCCTCACATGCACGCCCTGCTTAAGGGAAGCCTTTAATGAAAGGGGTAGGAACGACGATCCCTGGCCAATAGTTTGAGCCTATCTTCAGGTGTTGCGGATTGCTATGTCAAAATTCTAAAAAAATCAAATATTGCGAAAAGTCTAAAAAAATCAAATACTTCAAAAAATCTAAAAAAATTAAATATTATCAAAAATTCAAAAAAATTAAATACTTAAAAATTTCAAAAAAAATCAAATATTTCAAAAATCCAAAAAAATGAAATACTGATGAAAATCTAAAAAATTCAAAAAAGTACAAAAATCCAAAAATATGTCCTTTATTTTTATGCATTTTTTTTATCTTGAGGACAGGTACGTAATCCATTTGCTATGTGTGCAGGTTGCAAATACTCAGGCATTCCTTACTATATCTTTGTGCTCTGTCTCTTGTCCGCATCCTTGATCTGTTCTTTCCTTCTTCAATCCACTCTCTCGATTTGTTCTGAAGCTCATGTCCTTCTCAGCTTTTGTTTGCAATGATTATATCTATTTGAGAGGGCTTTGCCTCACGATTATGAACTTGACGATTTTGCTTCATTCTGATCTTGGGTTTTGATTGAAGTGCGTATTTTTTCATGTCTTTTATCCCGCCGTGTCCTTGTCACGTATTTATGTCCCTCCGTGTTGTCCCACACATGTTGTTTTGTTCCTCACCACGTGTTGTTAGTTGTCTTGCATATGTTGTTAGTCGTCCTTCTATATCCTGTGTGTTGTCCCAACCGTGTGTTGTCCCTTTGCGTCGTTATCTTGTCACACTGCGTTCATACATGCATGTTGTTTCTGTTCATACCCTTGCATATGTGCTCGTTTGCCTTTGTTATGTTATATTGCATTTGTCTCCCATTTCATTTGATCGATATGTTATGTCATGTTGTTTGTCGTTCAGATGAGCATTATGTTATCTACGCTATGATCATATTTTTCTTATACATGAAAATCCATAAAAATCTGAAAATGAAAATCCAAGAAATATGCCATCTCACCTGCACAGGAAAGTCAGGTATGGCTCTCTATCCTTACATCTCTTATTGCATTACTATAGTATTATATGCTATATTATCTCAAGAACCAGTTGATTATTTACGTGTTCCAGGATCTGATGTTCCCCTTTAACAAAAATGATGATGATTCATGTGCACATGTTTAATCTCCGGTAGGCCATCGGGTTGGGATGTCTTGGGGAGGATGGTTCTATCCTGCACGCTGTGGTTGCGGATAGTGTCTTGACTCTGATTCTCCCAGCCTAGCAATATTATTCGAGAGTATTTTATATTTTAATCTTTCTTCGCATTCATTTTAATGTTTTCTTTTATTTTAGCCCAGCATGCATCATGCGTATCTTTTGAGCATTCATGACCCATGGTTTGCCTGCAAAGTGTCCCATCAGTGATGGATGGCTGTGCATTCAATGTTTGAGTAAGAGGAATAATTCGACTCTAAGTTGGATGGTTCACTTTGGTCAATTCGCTTGGTTTGGTTGATTAAGAGGTCTCGGTCTCGAGTTTTAGTCTGTTTCTTCATTTTTTCGTTTCTGCTTATTCCAGTCTCCTCATTGGTCCGAGGGATTGTGTCCCCCATGAGGTTGATCGTGTGTCTCCTTCTATTTTAGTTAGTTCCTCCAGATTGGTGTCGCTTTTAGTCTAATCGTTCCTTGTGTTTGGTTCGGAGTTTTCTGGAAGATTCCTATCGCTTGTTGGTAAAAAAAGCGGGTGTCATTTTACCTTAACGCCTGCTTTTCAGTCTGCTTCACTTCATTTTCGCTTCATCTCCATGTTTCATTTCGCTTTCGCTTCACCTCCGCTCGCTCCCCTGCAAAGAGGACGTTAAGGAGGGGCATCTGTTGACACCCATTTTTTACCAATAAGTTGAGTCATTTCTCTTACTCCCATTTATTGATGCCTCGAGTTGTCCATCACTTGCTGGGCTATTTTCTGGCACGTTCTGGGCCAATTTTATGGGTAGCCTCTCTCCCTGGCTAGGTCTGAGTTGATTCAGGGCTTAATGGGCCTTGGTTTTGGTTGATTTAGTTTTTCTATGAATTTCAAATGCCCATATACATGTGCGGTCCACCTCCAGCCATTCAACCATTTGTGCGGTTGATAATGGGCCGTCCAAACATTTAGTGGGTATATTGGTTAATTCTATGAATTATCACTGACAAGCATATATACGGCCTAGTCTTAGCCGCATAAGTCCATTGTGTGGTATCTACTAAGCCGTTTATCTCTCAAGAGTCCTAACAATGGTTGACTGTTCAGATAATTACCTATTTATCTTCTTATTTGGGATTTATCACCGACAGGCTTAGGCGGTTTCCCAAGAGCCGTTCAACTATGAAAGAGTCCAGCGGTGAATTTACCGGCCAGTTCAATGGATAAATTAATTATCTCATGATTTATTTGAATTTCCACTGACAGGGATGGACGGCCCATGTCTGGCCGCTCATCATTTGTGCGGTCTATCGTGAGACCGTTTATCCTCTCGGACCAGAAAGTGGTTAAGGTTTTTTCCTATCATTCGTGGCTTTTCTCCCGATCTTTCTCTGATGATTTCTCTGCGAATCCTTAACCATTTTGAGTGCTGTTTCTTCCAGATGAAAGATAATTGAATTATCTTCATCTTTTATGTGATAATCTCGACCTGAAAATAGCTAGAAACCCTAATTTCGAGGTAGGACTTTAGGTGCTCTATAAATAGACCCTGAGGCCCAGCTTTGAAAAGGGGGGAGATTTTTGGTCGATGGCGAAGCCCTGCCGAATCTTTGAGCAACCAAGCATCAGGGAGGGAGGCCTTTTACGTCCATACAGGCCTCCAGTTTAGGGAGTAGTTGTTCTTTGAGTCATTAGTACATTTAGTTCCGTCGTTCTCCCTCATTTGCATGTATTACTTTCCCCACATTTCTTCCACGTTTTCCTCATTTTCATACATCATGCACACACCCTCCTATGCTTTTTGATGCCCCCAGGGGTTTAAAAATCTCCAGGTATCTCCCATTTCATTTAGTCATGTTCATGTCCATCCGTTTGAGCATTTACTACACTTTCTAGTTTTAACTTGGGTTTTTCTTTGTGTTCTACACGTGGTTTTATAGGTCAACAACACACTAACGCGAGGCCCATCCTTTCTGGCCGGCCAGAAAGGGTGGAGGTTTGAACCTTTACAACTTAAGGCGTGGTGGTGTCGGGCGGCTACATCCTGCCCGTTCGAAGGGACGTGCGGCATCATCAGAGCCGTTCTTCTTCTTCCTGCGATCATCTCCAAGCCGTTCGTCATCCACTGCACTTCATCTCGCGTCTCCTCTCAGTGCTGACGGGCGGTCTGTCGAGCGGCCGTTCAAGACAAGGGTGGCTTATTCGGAGCCGTGCATCCTTCCAGTGCTGGTTAAAAGGCGAGTGTTTTCCTCTTCTTTCCAAGGTACGGCGTGTTCATCATGTTCGGAGTCTTGGTGGCGATCATAGGTTTCTACTTTTGTTCCCTTCTTTCCCCGTCTTGTTTACTTTCATATTCATATTGGTAAAGGGATTTGAAGGGAGTTTTAAGCCAGTGTAGAGAAGGTAAGCATTTCCTACTAACACCGGGCTGGGGAGACTCTGCCGGATTTTCGTCAAAATTTTTTTGTCTCTAACAACTCTTTTCTGACTTTGTTTATTTTCTTTGTGTTTGCTTTGATGCAGATACTATGGCATATGGTTCCTCTTCCTCCTCCCAAGCTGTGGTAAGCTGGACAGATGTTGATTCTCTGGATAGAGGCCATGACAAACTGGCCATAGTTGCAGAGTATTCTAATTCTGAGACAGAGACAGTGGACACTGACCGTCTACTAATTATTGGGAGTGACTCCTTCAAGTATGATCGCCCCGACGGCTGTAGAGTGGATCATCCTAAAGATAAGCATCTGATGTCTTTCCTGAAGCGGTTCAATCTTCAGGGAAAGTGGGATCTGTTCCTTGTTCGGAAGGCCGAAGTTGCGCTGCTTGCCCAGTGGGATAGTCTAACAGACTACGTTGTGCGGGGAAGACCTATTTTCTGCCTGGTGAGCCCAGGAAGTGGAGTGTCGTGCTGGGGCTCCAAGAGTTAACTCCACAGGATGGATTGTTGACCAGAGCTCCAGAGTTCGTTCCGACCAGGTGGAATGATACTGCGGGCCGCGTTGACTGGGAGAAGCCATCTTTTGGTTTATTCTTGGCCCCGTTAAGATGGGGGTACAGAGAGGAACCTTTACTGCTGGATTGCCTAGCCGTGCACTTCAAGCACCAGATTTTGGTAGGCTGGTTTGTCGACTTGAAGGCTACTAACACCCATGTCTTCCGGCCAGGAGTAGTGGAGTTCACATACTATGTTCTGCAGCAGTACACTCCCATTTTAATCAAGGCGGGAGTATATGACAATGTGTATGCATCGAGCTACCGCTACCCTATTTCCAAGGGCTTATGTTGCGACATGATTGAGGTGTTTTGTCCTGAGTACAACACCTTTTATACTTAAGAAGGAGAGACGTCGCTGGACCTGTGGAGTCTCTCTCAGTTAAGTGCCCTCCCGATCAACGGTGAACCATATGAAGAGGTTTACTGGCCGGATTGGCTGAAGGATCAAACGGACGGTGAGGGGTGATATTTAACTGGTTTCGCCTACCACTATCTGATGAAAGCGTATTGAACCCTCTACCGCTCCTCATATGATACCAGGGAAGCACGCAAGCCTGGAGAGAAGTGGCGCATGAGGATTGGGACCTGGCTCCAGTATTTCTTCAGAGGGGATTAGAAATACAAAGACTTCCCCTCGATAGTGCCGACTCCCGTGCAGCAGAAGCAGAGGGTTCGGCGACATGCCGCTTTCCCGTCCACATTGAAAGGAGGACAACAAGGTGGTCCCAACCCTGCTGGGGTCGACGCAGTTACTCGTTGTGTTGCATATCTGACTTATTGATGTGGACATCTCCTACCACTCCACATTTTTCTGAGGATCCCGTTGCTCGGCAGCTGTGCTTCATCTTGTTCGCCACATTTTTCTTAGTCATGGCATGTCTTTTTTATATTTTCTTTGAGTCATAATTATGTAATTTTCCTTTTATTTGAGCCAAGTACCTAGGTTAATGAGTCATCTACCTAAGTTAAGTGTCATAGGGTTGATTAGTTTGGTTAATGGGCCCAATTATATGGGCTAGGCCCAGGGGCGCCCCCCTTCCCTTGGTTTCTGGTCATTAAAGTCAGGGACTTATTGTAAATTGTGGGTTTCCTATAAATAGAACCCCTTTCTCTCATTTGAAGCTAATGAAAATATGAGAATTTTAGTCCAACTTAATTATTTGTTTTCTTGTGATGAGAAGCCATTAGATAGGGTGAGAAGCCCTAGGGTGGGAAGCCCACCTACCCCCCTCCCCTTTCTCTCTCTAGCTCTCTCTCTCTCTAGATCACCCCCTCCACTCTCTCCACCCCTCCACCTCAGCCCAATCCCCTTTTGCCACATCACCCCTCACTTGCCACATCACCCTCCACATCACCAAGTGACCCCGCAACTTCCCCACCCCACCATTACTCCACCATTAACCACACCACCCCCTAAGGAGACTTCCCCACTCTCCCAAGTAACCTCTCCTCTCCCTAGGGAGAATCCCACTCCCAACACACCCTTTCATCCTCCAAGACACCCTTTCACATCCCCAAGGACCCTCCATTGAAAAACCATTAGTGGGAGTTCAAACTAGGGAGAGATCTCCCCCTCTCTCTCCCTCCCAGCCCCAAACTCGCAGCTCCCCCTCCCTCCACCTGCTAGACCACCTTCCAGCCCCCATTCTGCCCCTCCCTAACCTTGGATCACCCCCTCCCAGACCCCCTCATAGCCAGGGGTCGCCCCCATACACATCCACCCCATTTCCCCTCCCATCTACCCCATTCCCCATCACCTATCTCCACCCTATTCATGCTAGTTCGCAGATAGTAGTAAGGGTCCGAGTTGCGGAGCCGACCACATCTTCTTTGAGCATTCTCTGGTGGTGTACCTTACATTTATGGAAAGCTCGTCGAAGCATCTTTCCAAGCGTGGTGGTCTCGCCGTCATCCGACATCGGGGCTGTCCGGAGGAGTCTTCTTCGCCGGACTGCGCAGTTCCTCTCAGGCAGACAACCAGAAGCGGCTTACAGAGGCTCCCACGGCTTGAATTATGAGATTCTTGGGGCGCCGTTTGGCTGAGGGCTTCTCTTTCAAGTCCCCTGCCCTCTCCAAGAAGTAGAGCAATTTTTGGACTCCAGAGTCAAGAGTTCCATATTTTCTCCTCAAGGTGTGCAAGGTCAGTTCCTCCAGAGCCTGGTCCGACACCCTTCCACTGTTCCTGTCATCACGGTTAGCTCTGACCTCCGATGACGGCCCCGTTGGTCTCCATTCCAAGGAGAGTCGACCATGATCGCAGCGGTTCTGCTCCCACATCAATCGGACTCCGGGAGTGTTTTTGGTGCCTTCGTCTTCCAGCAGCAGCAATCTGAGTGCAATCAGAACCAGAGCAGTTCGGCCCTGTTCTAGGTCCTACCCCAGCCACAAACAACGTCAGGAAATTCCTCAGAAATTCTGATGCCCTCCTGGGCCAACCCAGGGGGTTTTGGCACTGGCTTCGTCCCCAACAGAGTTCGGTAGGGCCCATGTCAGCGTCAACAGTGACTGCCTATCAAGTTGTTCCTGAGAGCTAGCAGAACCTGCGTACTTCATCCACTCGGCTTTTGCTTAATTCCCCATCCCCACCTGGCCGGCTTACAGCCCCTCCCTGCGCGGAGGTAGTGTTTGCATGTAATTCTAAATTAACCCTCACCCCGAGGTCACCCCTCCTGTGAGAGGCATAGTGGTGTACCATTTTGAATTCTCAGGTTGAAGCTTCGTCGGCGCGGCGTGCGGGTAAGCCCATGCTTCCTCGCTTGCCCTCGTCTCCGGTCGGGATCGCCGTCCTCATGTCGATCAGGTGAGCTTCGGAACACTTCTCATTCCTGGCATTTACTTGCTTAGTTTAGTATTATTTCTGGTTGCACCATCGGCGGCGAGTGAGTGCCCGGACCAAAGTGCCGATCACGTGAGTGACCACCGCGGGTGAGCTGTGAGAGTGTTCTTTCGTCCCACGCCCTCGGCGTGTCAGCCGCCCACTGAATTGGGCATCCCTGGCCCATTGGGGTCCTTCCCAAGCTTGCCAAGCCCTTGGAACCTCAAGGTCCAACCTCGGACCCTCATCCCCATCGCCGGTCCACCTACGGACCCAGGTGCGCGCTACGCGGGTGAGTCCGCTTGAGTGAAATCACCGAGTTGTTCTTTGCTTGCAAACTAGGTCCAAGGGGTCTAGAGTGTCCAACTCCCCTTGAGTGTGTCTTTGGCAGCAAGTGTGGTATATCAAAAGACGTCATCGGAAAGGTCGGTTAGGCCGGCCCGGAAGGTGGCCTTTCTAGCGTCGAGGAAGCCTTCGGGCTCGTCCTTCGCCTCGTACCACCTCACTGCCCTTGGATTCACAATTGGGCAACCATATAGGGCCCTTCATCTACCTAGGTCCTATTTCATGTCACATCAAGTGGTATCAGAGCAAGTCATTGACTTGTCTCTACAAGTCAAGTCCTAGGGCACGCTTGCGTTGGAGTCATCATCGGTCTGACCCGTGCATTGTCCACCCACCATTGTCATCATTGAGTGTAGGGTCAAATGGCCCCTCTCCCAGTTATATCCCATGCATACCTACCTAATGGAGAGCCCAAGAAATTGATTTCATTGACTTGGAGTCCGATAATTGGGTATCTTCCGATACCGTTGCCTCTCTTTCTAGGACTGGACAAATTGTGCACAATGGAGACCAAGTCTTTGTTGAATTCCATAGATGGTTCGGGAAGACTAAGTATTTTGATGGGGCTTGGTGTCAAGTAGGAACATTGTTGGGTCCATGTATAATCCTAGGTAAGAAATGGTTAGATGAAAGGAATGCCGACATCGACCCGACACGTCGGACTTGCCTAGTGCATCCGCCACACCTTCCGAGAGCCTTTAAATTCAACAACCTTGTACTCTCCCATCCACCGGAGTCCCGCCCTTGTTCACCACCTCAGGTGCACCACACACCAGCTATCATCACCCCACCCTCAAAAAACCATCCCACCCCATTAGCTTTAGATGAAGTAGTGCACCCACTTAGCCACATGGAGACAAATACCCCTCCAGACCCTTTCCCCTCCATGGAGGGCACCCATGTCCAAATTGAAGGGGAAGCCTCGCACGAGGATCTTCACCCTACACCACCCTCTCTAGATAAGGCCGAACTCATCTTAGAAGAACCCTTTGTTAGGTGGCTAAGGGAGAGCTCAATTAGGGATATCATAGCCCATACCTACCTACCCATGGAGCAAGACCTCCCTCTAGTGCCCATCCACACCACTCACACCACGATCCAATCCTACTACGAGGTAGAGGGTTTGGATGACCTCCTCAAAGGCCTAGAATGGCAACTAGAGTTGACTTGCTTGTTGACCCTAGGGACGGCCCACCCAACAAACCTTAGTCTCATCCACCCATGTGATGGGTCTATCACCTCAGTCTGTACCATTGGTTGCTACACTAGCGACCTCCTTTTCCTTCTCCCCATGGTGGAAGAACCCATCTCGGTCCACTCCCCTACCATTGAGATCCCAAGGACATTGGCCAACCCACCCACTCGCTACACCGGCCCAATCATCCCAGTAGATGAGGATGACCCACCTTGTGAAGACCTTGAGGACATAGAGCACTTCTCCCTAGGAAGCCCATTCCACGACCCCTTTGACCCCTTCCTTTGGGAGCTCGGGTAACCATGTGACCCACCCGCATCACCCACCACCGACCCTTTCCTACCCTCACCCACCATGTTGGGCCAAGCCCACCTCATCCATGACCCAGGTTACACCATAGGAACCATGACCTTAGGCAACACCCACCTAGAGATCGAGGAAGTGCCCCACCCCATATCCACCTTCCTAGATCCCTTCGACCCTTTCACATGGAAGTTCAAAGGTCGTCCCATACCTATGCACATGGAAGTCACTTTTGGGATAAGCATGCATGTGTCTAGGCTTACCATACCACTTGGCATGAACACTATGTTGGGTCCATTCATTCACATCACCCACATGTCAAGTAGGAAACATGAGTGGTCCATATTTGGGTGCAATGGTCCTCTATCATTTGTAATTAGTCTTATACATGTTAGGGGCATGCACGGATGTCCGGATCCCTCGGCATTTGCTACACCCATCCATGATAGATTCACCTATGGATGCCCCGGTCATCCAACCTTTGCTATAAAGTCCATGCATGATAGGGCCACCTTTGGCTGGCCCGGCCCACCTAGGTCCATCAGAGTCTTCATAGCATCAAAGCATAATTGGTCTACATATGGTTGTCCTGGTCCACCTTTGCATCCCACACATTTCACCCCCACACCACATCATAGTGCATGGTATGAGCATCTAAGCAAGCACCAAGCAACAACGGTGAGATTTACAAAAGGCAGGCAAAAGCTCGTGAGCGCCACTTGGTACTCCAAGAAGGCAAAATTGGTGATGATGATATTGGAGTGGCTCTACCTTTGGGTCACATCCAAATCGAGGGCACATGGCTTGGACCTTCCCAAGTTTCGAGTGCCTTTGGCAACCCGGCTTACGGGTTGGACTTACTAATGGGTTTTGGGATTCACCCCATTTCCCACGTGACGGATCCGGCACCCTATATGGGCACCGCAGTGGATCCTAGTGAGTTCCTTGAGTCTATACCTTCCTTTGAGAGGGACACCTCCGGAGTGTCGCCACAAATCAGCTTGAGAGTCCGACGTGAGCACGCGGAGGCAATACTGGGCAAGCAAGGTACCATCGTCAGCAATAGGGTGTGTCCGAGCTACCTTGAGAAGCTGAAGCGTTGTCCCCTGGTTATGGACGTGGGGTTGAGTTTGGAGGTTGTGGTTCGCTCGGAGCTGCTTTGGAGGACCACTGTCCCGGTGGACCCATACTCGACGGAGTCGAGTTCTCCGCACCCCGGGGGTATGAGGGGGACATCTCCTACCACACCACATTTTTTCGAGGGTCCCGTTGCTCAGCAGTTGTGCTTCATCTTGTTCGCCACATTTTTCTTAGTCATGGCATGTAATTTTTATATTTTCTTTGAGTCATAATTATGTACTTTTTCTTTTATTTGAGTCAGGTACCTAGGTTAATGAGTCATCTACCTAAGTTATGTGTCATAGAGTTGATTAGTTTGGTTAATGGGCCCAATTATATGGACTAGGCCCAGGAGCGCCCCCCTTCCCTTGGTTTCTTATCATTAGTCCAAAAGTCAGGGACTTATTGTAAATTATGGGTTTCTTATAAATAGGACCCCTTTCTCTCATTTGAAGCTAATGAAAATCTGAGAATTTTAGTCCAACTTAATTGTTTGTTTTCTTGTGGTGAGAAGCCATTAGATAGGGTGAGAAGCCCTAGGGTGAGAAGCCCATCTTCCCCCTCCCCTTTCTCTCTCTAGCTCTCTCTCTCTCTCTCTCTTGACTGCCCCCTCCACTCTCTCCTCCCCTCCACCTCAGCCCAATCCCCGTTTGCCACATCACCCCTCACTTGCCACATCACCCTCCACATCACCAAGTGACCCCTCAACTTCCCCACCCCATCATTACTCCACCATTAACCACACCACCCCCTAGGGAGACTTCCCCACTCTCCCAAGCAACCTCTCCTCTCCCTAGGGAGAATCCCACTCCCAACACACCCTTTCATCTTCCAAGACACCCTTTCACATCCCCAAGGACCCTCCATTGAATAACCATTAGTGGGAGTTCAAACTAGGGAGAGATCTCTCCCTCTCTCTAACTCCCAACCCCAAACTCGAAGCTCCCCCTCCCTCCACCTGCTAGACCCCCTTCCAGCCCCCATTCTGCCCCTCGCTCACCTTGGATCGCCCCCTCCTAGACCCCCTCACAGCCAGGGGTCGCCCCCACACGCATCCACCCCATTTCCCCTCCCATCTACCCCATTCTTCATCACCTATCTCCACCATGTTCATGCCAGTTCGCAGACAGCAGTAAGGGTCCGAGTTGCAGAGCCAGCCACATCTTCATTGAGCATTCTCTAGTGGTGTACTTTACATTTCTGAAAAGCTCATCGAAGCATCTTTCCAAGCGTGGTGGTCTCGCCATCATCCGACTTCGGGGCTATCCGGTGGAGTCTTCTTCATCGGACTGCATAGTTCCTCTCAGGCAGACAACCAGAAGCAGCTTGCAAAGGCTCCCACGGCATGAATTCTAAGATTCTTGGGGCGCCGTTTGGCTGAGGGCTTCTCCTTCAAGTCCCCTACCTTCTCCAAGAAGCAGAGCACTTTTTGGACTCCGGAGTCAAGAGTTCCATATTTTCTCCTGAAGGTGCGCAAGGTCAGTTCCTCCAGAGCTTGGTCTGACACCCTTCCACTTTTCCTATCCTCGCGGTTAGCTCCGACCTCCGACGACATCCCCGTTGGTATCCGTTCAGAGGAGACTCGACCACGATCACAGCGGTTCTGGTCCCGCATCAATCGGACCCCGGGAGTGTTCGTGGTGCCTTCGTCTTCCAGCAGTAGCAATCTGAGAGCAGTCAGAACTAGAGCAGTTCGGCCCTGGTTCAGGTCCTGCCCTAGCCACCAACAACGTCAGGAAATTCCTCAGAAATTTTGACGCCCTCCTGGGCCAACCCAGGGGGTTTTGGCACTGGTTTCATCCCCAAAAGAGTTCGGTAGGGCCCGTGGCAGCGCCGACAGTGACTGCCTATCAAGCTATTCTTGAGAGCTGGCAGAACCTACATACTTCATCCACTCGGCTTTTGCTTAATTCCCCATCCCCGCCTGGCTGACTTACAGCCCCTCCCTACGCGGAGGTAGTGTTTGCATGTAATTCTAAATTAACCCCCACCCCGAGATCACCCCTCCTGCGAGAGGCTTAGTGTTGTACCATTTTGAATTCTCAGGTTGAAGCTTCGTCAGCGCAGCATGCGGGTAAGCCCACGCTTCCTCGCTCGCCCTTGTCTCCGGCCGGGATCGGCGTCCTCACGCTGATCAGGTGAGCTTCAGAACACTTCTCATAGCTGGCATTTACTTGCTTAGTTTAGTATTGTTTCTGGTTGCACCGTCGGGGGCGAGTGAGTGCCCGGACCAAATTGCCGATCACGTGAGTGACCACCGCAGGTGACCTGTGAGAGTGTCCTTTCGTCCCACGCCCTCGGCGTGCCAGCCGCCGACTGAATTGGGCATCCCTGGCCAATTGGGGTCCTTCCCAAGCTTTCCAAGCCCCTGGAACCTCAAGGTCTAACCTCGGACCCTCATCCCCATCGCAGGTCCACCTACGGACCCGGGTGCGCGGTACACGGGTGACTCCGCTTGAGTGAAATCACCGAGTCATTTTTTGCTTGCAAACTAGGTCCAAGGGGTCGAGAGCGTCCAACTCCCCTTGAGTGAGTCCTTGGCAGCAAGTGTGGTATATCAAAAGACGTCATCGGAAAGGTCGATTAGGCCAGTTCGGAAGGTGGCCTTTCTAGCGTCGAGGAAGCCTTCGGGCTCGTCCTTCGCCTCGTACCACCTCGCTGTCCTTGGATTTGCAATTGGGCGACCATATAGTGCCCTTCATCCACCTAGGTTGTAACGACCCGAGAATCCGATTATCGGGAAGGCCCGATAACCCGAGACTCGCACCGCCACCCACGAGCCCGAAGACTCGGAAGGGTTAAAAGGATGGTGTGGAGACTACACAAGTATCACAAATAATTGCAGAAATTAAACAGTTATAATATTAAGAAGGAAATAAATTAACATTTTACATGGTCCACAATAGAAATTAAGAACAATAACAATAGTCCAGAACTAGTACAGTGACAAGAAAGGAAAGTACAGCTACACGGGGCATACCCCGGCTCTGACCTCTGGCACTACCTCTGGGCACCCGCACCACGCTGCACCCCAGACGCGCTCCCCTGGGGCGGCGCCTCACCTGAAACACGGTGAAAACACACAGGGAATGAGTCTCGGAACAAGACTTAGTAGGGATCACTCGGACCCTACCTCGTAAAACGAGAAACCACTACACTAGCGATAGGAGAGTACCTCGGAAGGGAAAGCCCTGTACTCTACAAGACAAGACCCTACGGCACGCAGACCGACACACGTGCCACGGTAAGAAGGCCAAAGCTCAAAGGTCGAACCGGTAAAACCCGAAGGTCGGAAACACTCGACTGACAGTCTGTCACTCCGTACTCGACAGGAGTACCACCCACTAGAAGCACAGCCGGTAGCGTCCCCTGACGTCTTACACCGCACCGCAGGTGAACCGCCTGATCTGGTAGGTCCTACCCGAGGCGCAGACACCGTACAAGTAACCACAGACAAGTGACTAGCTGGGGTCAGGCCCGTCGACGTGGGTCCAACCGCCCCCAACCACATGTGCACACACAGACCGCGCGTCCCTGGTTTGGTCCTCTGATCGGTTTTCCCCTCAGCCGGACTCTGGCTGCAAGACGTGGGGCCCAATGATAACCGGTCCACAAACCGTCTCTAAAGGTCAGCCCGTACACCACTCCCTGGTGCGACCAGCACACGCGTACTGGTAGGCTACGACTAGTGGAGGGTCACTGAAGGAGTAGACTCTCATGTCACGGAAAACAACGTTGCAACCACAGGTACGAGGGACGCTCCTTGTACCCACACTAACGCATGGAGACACAAACCGAAGTCACTGCCTCCCGGGACCCCACGGCACCCCCACGTGTAGCCCCCACATGATGCCCCGCATCAGTCGGACTGCGGGTCAGCACAGGCATCGAGACTAGCTCGTCCGGGATTTGAATTGGCAAGGAAAAGGAGTCGCAGTCACCGGAGGACCGCCACCAGTGGTCGCGGTCGACCCAGGACCGCTACCACCTAGTCGCGGTCCTCTTGGGACCGCGACCACCCTGGTGCGCGAAAAGTGAACGCGGTCGCCTGATGACCGTCTTCACCTGATAGCGGTCTCCAGGAGACCGCGACCAGACTCCAACGGTCAAAAAATAGTCTCGAAGACCGTGCCAGACCCCATGGTGAAAGCGGTCGCCCCCTGACCGCCACCAGCAGTCGCGGTCAGTCGCACGACCGCCAGCCGACAGAACGAGCCCCAACGGTCAAAAATCCTGGTGAAGGCGGTCCCTGCCCGACCGCTACCAGTGAACGCGGCCACTGGTAGACCGCTACCATCTCGGAAAACTGAGAACGGCGGGAAACGGCCAAAAACACCATCTACGCCCCCATACCTCCACCGGAGAGGGGGAAATCAAAGGGGAATGCCCCCGAGGATCTCTAGCATGATTCTAGGCCATCAAAACGTGAATTCATGCATCAAATCCATAGATCGGGCGACTCTCCCCAAAACATGGAAAAACCCCAAGCATGCTCAAACAAGCCCCTCTCGGCCTCCCCTCGACCTATAAATCACGGAAAAGAATCGGCAAGAGGCTAAGGAACGTCACCCTACCTCGGGGTTGCCCGAAACGCGGCGGATCGCCGCCGATCCTCAAGAATCGCTTGAAGCTTCACGAACTCCCCACGCTTCCCACGCTTGCCGCACGCCCACGAGCTCACCTCGCCGCCACCCACGCGTCCGCGCCGTCGCCCTGCCGCCGTCAACAGTCGGGGAGGGGCTCATCGCGTCCGAATGGGAGAGAGAGGGAGAGAGGAGGGCGGCCACGGTTGGGGAAGGAAGGAGGAAGAAAAAGAAGAAAGAGAAAGGAGAAAAGAAAAAAGAAAAGAAATGGGATTATATAGAAAATCTAATTTTTTGAAAAAATACCAAAAAATAGAAAAATACATTTCCGGAATCCTCGGAACGCACCGATCGCAACGGTACCACTCGTGCCTGGGGGAATCGCCTGGTTCGCCCGCAGCGAGCTTCCGAAGAAAAAGCCGAAACACACACCAGGAATCGGAAAACACACGCGGAAAAGCTGCGGAACGCCTCCGGGCCTCCGAAATAACTCCGGATCGCGCCGATCCGAACACGAAAGATGTCCAAAATGAAATTTCAGACACAACGGAACCGGACACTCCGAAAACCAGATCCGGGACCCACGGAGAAAGGATTCGAAAGGTCCGGGATATTACAGCCCTCCCCCCTTAAGAAATTTCGTCCTCAAAATTGAGAACAACCCAAGGGGAAAGAAGAGGAAGACTCACTCAAACAGGTACGGGAACTGCTGACGCATCTCGTCCTCACGTTCTCACGAAGCCTCACCACCAGAGTGTCGTTGCCACATGACCTTTACCAAGGGAATGACCTTGTTCCGCAGGCGCTGCTCTCGCCTATCCTCCACGCGGATCGGAAACTCTGGGAGAGAAAGATCTGGAGTCACCTCAGGCCAAACAGAAAACTCGAGCACATGAGAGTCATCGGGCATATACTTCCGCAACATCGAGACGTGGAACACGTCATGCACCGACGCCAACTCAGGAGGTAACTGCAACCGGTAAGCAACCTCACCGATGCGCTCCACAATCGCGAAAGGACCAATATAGCGGGGACTCAGCTTCCCACACCGTCCAAAACGCATCACCCCCTTCATCGGAGAAACTCTCAAGAACACATGATCGCCCACGGCAAACTCGAGGGGCTGCCTCCTACGGTCAGCATTGCTCTTATGCCGACTCTGGGCCGCCAACATGTTCTGAAGAACCAGGTGTACAACGTCCACACACTGCTGCACCAATTTCGGTCCCGTCAAAACATGCTCACCCACCTCAAACCAATCAAGCGGAGTCCTACACGGATGCCCGTACAACGCCTCATAAGGAGCCATGCCAATGCTCGAATGATAGCTGTTGTTATAGGCAAACTCCACCAACGATAGGTGATGAATCCAACTCCCCTGCCACTCCAGGCAGCAGGATCTCAGCATGTCCTCCAAGGTCTGAATGGTCCTCTCAGACTGACCATATGACTGAGGATGATACGCCGAGCTAAATGCCAACTCCGTTCCAAGAGCTCGCTGGAAACTCCTCCAAAATCCAGAAGTGAAGCGCGGATCTCAATCCGACACGATCGAAATGGGAACCCCATGCAACGGCACGATCCGCTCCACATACAAACGAGCCAACTTAGACACGCTCCAGCTGACTTTTACCGGTAACAACCGAGTCACCTTCGTCAGCCGATCCACCAGCAACCAAATACTGTCCTGCCCACTCAGGGTCCTCGGCAATCACACCACGAAATCCGTGGTCACATGGTCCCACTTCCAAGCAGGAACATCCAAGGGCTGGAGAGTATCTCCTGGTCGCTGATGCTCCGCCTTCACCTGCTGACAGATCAGGCACCTGGCCACAAACTCTGCGACATCTCTCTTCATGCCAGGCCACCAGAACTGCCTCCGCAAGTTCCGATACATCTTTGTCGCACCCGGGTGTACGGTGTACCTGCTCCCATGAGCCTTGCGCAACACCGCACAACGAATCTGCTCCTCCGCTGGGACGTACAGCCTGCCACGAAACCTCGCAGCACCATCCTCGCCGAGCTCCATGTCAGCCATAGCCAGAATCCGGGGCAACTCCGGGTCCGCATGCTGAGCCTCTGTCACTTGACGACGGATAGCAGGAGTGCCAGTCAGACTCGCAAGCACTGCCAACCCTGGCTCCTGGGGAATCTTGAGCCTAAAAGATACCTCGGACACTTGTTCCCAGAGCCTCCACTTCCTCAACATCAATGTACTGACTGTAACCTTCCGACTCAAGGCATCAGCAACGACATTCATCCTGCCCGGCTGATAAGACAGGGTGAAGTCATAATCCTTCATTAACTCCATCCAACGCCTTTGTCTGAGGTTCAGATCTCTCTGCGAGAACACATACCTCAAACTCTGATGGTCAGTAAACACCTCGAATTTCTCGCCGTACAGATAATGCCTCCAGATCTTCAGCGCGAAGATCACCGCCACCAACTCAAGGTCATGGGTAGGGTAGTTCTCCTCATGGGGCTTTAGCTGCCGAGATGCATAAGCCACCACTCTACCATGCTACATCAGAACATCACCCAATCCGACCCCGGAAGCATCTGTACACACCACGAAACCTCCCGATCCAGAAGGCAAGACCAACACCGGAGCCGAGGTGAGCAATCTCTTCAGTTCCCTGAAGCTCTGCTCACACTCCTCGGACCAGACGAAAGGCACATCCTTCCGCGTGAGCCTAGTCATCGGGGTCGCAATGCGAGAAAAATCCTGGATAAACCGGTGATAATAACCCGCAAGCCCCAAGAAACTCCGGATCTCCGTCACCGACCTCGGCCTCGGCCACTGCATTACTGCCTCGACTTTGGCGGGGTCCACGAAAATGCCATCACCAGAAATCACGTGCCCCAAAAAATGCACCTCGCTGAGCCAAAACTCACACTTGCTGAGCTTCGCATACAACTGGTGATCTCGCAACGTCTGCAGCACCACACTCAAATGGTACGCATGCTCCTTAGCAGACTGCGAATAAACAAGGATGTCATCCACGAAGATGACCATGAACTGGTCCAAATACGGATGAAACACCCTCTGCATCAAGTCCACGAAGGTTACAGGGGCATTGGTGAGTCCAAACGGCATCACCAGAAACTCATAATGCCCGTACCTCATACTGAATGCAGTCTTCTCTACATCGGACTCACGAATTCTCAGCTGATAGTAACCGGACCGCAAATCAATCCACGAGAACACTCGCGTAGACTGCAGCTGGTCGAACAAATCATCAATCCGCGGTAACGGATACTTGTTCTTAATGGTCACTTCATTCAGCTGCCGATAGTCAATGCACAACCGCAGACTACCGTTCTTCTTCTTCACGAACAACACGGGAGCACCCCAAGAGGAAAAACTAGGACGAATATACCCCTTGGCCAACAGTTCCTGCAACTGCGCCCTCAACTCCCTCAACTCAGCGGGGGCCATACGTTAGGGAGCCTTCGCCAAAGGTCCCGTACCAGGCACAACCTCGATCACGAAATTGATCTCCCACTGGGGAGGTAATCCAGGAAACTCCTCGGGAAAAACGTCGAGAAACTCGCACACCACCGCAATGTCCTCGACATCCGGCTCCATCCGGTCAGACACAACCACGGACGTGAAAAAACCCTGACAACCAGAATCAAGCAACCGACGGGCTCGAATAGCAGAGATAAGGAATCGAGAAGAGGCGGAACGGATACCTTGGAAATAGAAGGTCCTCTTGCTCGGATGCTGGAAGTAGACCCTCTTCATTCCACAATCCACCACCGCTCCATGAGTCTCGAGCCAATCCATGCCTAGAATCACATCGTAATCCCGAAGCTGCAACGCATACAACCTGCCTGGCATACTCCGCCCATCGATCCAAACCGGAACCTGATCGAAGCAATACGGAGTGATCATAAAGTCACCCGAAGGCAACTCCACTGCCAAATCACAGGACAACTGGGTCACCGGCTCCTCGACGCTCGACGCGAAATCCTCCGAAATAAACGAATGAGACGCGCCTGAATCAAACAAAACCCGAGCCGCAGAACCCAAAATCTGAACGGTACCTTCCACGAGCTGCGACGCCACTGCCTCTGCCCTGGTCATGTGCGTGATCTGGCCCCGAGCTCTCTGCTTACCTCCCACACTAGCTGACCTGGGTAGTGGCGGATACTGTCCCTGCTGCTGCTGCTGCTGCCTCTGCTGCTGGGGAACCTGCTGCTGCTAAGGAAACTGCTGTTGCGGCGGCCTCTGGGGACAGTCACGCGCCATATGCCCTGGCTGGTCACACCGAAACAGACGATCAGCGCCGTGCACTGCCTGCCTGGGTGGGTCCCACCACACCGTGGACAAGGTCCTCGCGATCCACCCACTGATCCCTGATGCTGCAAGGGAACCGGCTGCTGTACACTGCCCGATGAAGCTTGCCCCTGATCCTTGGACTTCTTCTTGCCGAACCCTTTCTTGAAGAACTTCTTGACCTTCGTGCCAAAGGACGCAGATCCTGTCACCGAAGCTGCCGATGCCAGTACTCCTGAACCACCGGACGCATGCTGGAAGAAACCCTGCTGCTGGGTAGCCGACTGCTGGCTGCGACCTGACAAGGACTGCCCCTGGCTGATCGGTCCTCGAGTCCTCTGCATATCCATCTTCAAAGAAATCACAACACGAGACGCTGTCTCTAGATCAGTGGCCCCGTTCGCGATCAGATGGTGCCTCAGCTCCAACCTCAAGCCCTGCACACACTGCGTGGTCCTCACCCTCTCATGCTCCATGATGTGAGGTGCGTACCGACCCAGCTCGACAAATCGGGCCCTGTACTGCAACACGGACATGTCTCCCTGCACCAGCTCCAGAAACTCCCGCATCCGCTGCGTAGCAACAACATCTGGACAGTACGTACGCTCGAAAGCACTGACGAAGTCATCCCACTCGATCTGCTCAAGTGGACGAAGCTGAAAGGACGTCTTCCACTCGGAAGACCACCACCTCCGAGCCGTACCCTGTAACTGGTTGTAGGCCAACACAACTCTGTCCTCGGCAGCACTCCTCGCAGAACTGAACACCCGCTCCATCTCATCAAGCCAATCGTGAGCTGCATCAGGGTCTGCCTGGCCGTTGAAGTAAGGTGGATGGAACTGCATGAAGTCCCTCACTACTGGGCCTGGCCCACCCCTAGCTGACGAGCCCTCACCAGCCTCTCCGCCGAACTGCTGAGACATAAGCTGGTACATGCCACGGAAGAAATCCTCGGCCCCCGGAACTCTCGCAGCATCCGCGGCCTCAGTAGCCCCCCGTTGCGCTCTACTATGCTCCTCCTGGTCTCTCTGGACCCCCTGCTGGAACTCCTGGCCTCCAGCCGACTGCCCCTGCTGAGAGCGAGAGCTCCTCCTCGGCGCCATACTCTCTCCTGAAGCAAAAGACAGAAAACACGAAAACGGCAAGGTCAAGAAAAACACATGATGCCCAATGCCAGCGTCACTTGTACATCATTGCTGTGGACTAGTGGACCGCTACAATTACCTATGATTCTCATGTAATTCCATAACCGCGCTCTGATACCAGCTGTAACGACCCGAGAATCCGATTACCAGGAAGGCCCGATAACCCGAGACTCGCACCGCCACCCACGAGCCCGAAGACTCGGAAGGGTTAAAAGGATGGTGTGGAGACTACACAAGTATCACAAATAATTGCAGAAATTAAACAGTTATAATATTAAGCAGGAGATAAATTAACATTTTACATGGTCTACAATAAAAATTAAGAACAATAACAATAGTCCACGACTAGTACAGTGACAAGAAAGGAAAGTACAGCTACACGGGGCATACCCCGGCTCTGACCTCTGGCACAACCTCTGGGCACCCGCACCACGCT
Organism: Amorphophallus konjac; assembly: GCA_022559845.1. Taxonomy (NCBI): domain Eukaryota; kingdom Viridiplantae; phylum Streptophyta; class Magnoliopsida; order Alismatales; family Araceae; genus Amorphophallus; species Amorphophallus konjac. Next base: position 120,069,440 of record CM040119.1, on the reverse strand, counting down.
GCACCCCAGACGCGGTCCCTTGGGGCGGCGCCTCACCTGAAACACGGTGAAAACACACAGGGAATGAGTCTCAGAACAAGACTCAGTAGGGATCACTCAGACCCTACCTCGTAAAACGAGAAACCACTACACTAGCGGTAGGAGAGTACCTCGGAAGGGAAAGTCCTGTACTCTACAAGACAAGACCCTACGGCATGCAAACCGATACACGTGCCACGGTAAGAAGACCAAAGCTCAAAGGTCGAACTGGTAAAACCCGAAGGTCGGAAACACTCGACTGACAGTCTGTCACTCCGTACTCGACAGGAGTACCACCCACTAGAAGCACAGCCGGTAGCGTCCCCTGACGTCTTACACCGCACCGCAGGTGAATCGCCTGACGTGGTAGGTCCTACCCGAGGCGCAGACACCGTACAAGTAACCACAGACAAGTGACTAGCTGGGGTCACGCCCGTCGACGTGGGTCCAACCGCCCCCAACCACGTGTGCACACACAGACCGCGCGTCCCTGGTCTGGCCCTCTGACCGATTTTCCCCTCAGCCGGACTCTGGCTGCAAGACGTGGGGACCAACGGTAACCGGTCCAGAAACCGTCTCTAAGGGTCAGCCTGTACACCACTCCCTGGTGCGACCAGCACACGCGTACTGGTAGGCTACGACTAGTGGAGGGTCACTGAAGGAGTAGACTCTCATGTCACGGAAAACAACGTTGCAACCACAGGTACGAGGGACGCTCCTTGTACCCACACTAACGCATGGTGACACAAACTGAAGTCACTACCTCTCGGGACCCCACGGCACCCCCACGTGTAGCCCCCACATGATGCCCCGCATCAGTCGGACTACGGGTCAGCACAGGGATCGAGACTAGCTCGTGCGGGATTTGAATTGGCAAGGAAAAGGAGTCGCAGTCACCGGAGGACCGCCTCCAGTGGTCGCGGTCGACCCAGGACCGCTACCACCTAGTCGCGGTCCTCCTGGGACCACGACCACCCTGGTGCGTGAAAAGTGAACGCGGTCGCCTGATGACCATCTTCACCTGATAGCGGTCTCCAGGAGACCGTGACCAGACTCCAACGGTCAAAAAACCATCTCGAAGACTGTGCCGGACCCCATGGTGAAAGCGGTCGCCCCCTAACCGCCACCAGCAGTCGCGGTCAGTCGCACGACCGTGACCGCCAGCCGACAGAACGAGCCCCAACGGTCAAAAATCCTGGTGAAGGCGGTCCCTGCCCGACCGCTACCAGTGAACGCGGCCACTGGTAGACAGCTACCATCTCGGAAAACCGAGAACGGCGGGAAACGGCCAAAAACACCATCCACGCCGCCATACCTCCACCGGAGAGGGGGAAATCAAAGGGGAAGGCCCCCGGGGATCCCTAGCATGATTCTAGGCCATCAAAACGCGAATTCATGCATCAAATCCATAGATCGGGCGACTCTCCCCAAAACATGGAAAAACCCCAAGCATGCTCAAACAAGCCCCTCTCGGCCTCCCCTCGGCCTATAAATCACGGAAAAGAATCGGCAAGAGGCTAAGGAACGTCACCCTACCTCGGGGTTGCCCGAAACACGGCGGATGGCCGCCGATCCTCAAGAATCGCTTGAAGCTTCACGAACTCCCCACGCTTCCCACGCTTGCCGCACGCCCACGAGCTCGCCTCCCCGCCACCCACGCGTCCGCGCCGTCGCCCTGCCGCCGTCAACAGCCGGGGAGGGGCTCACCGCGTCCGAATGGGAGAGAGAGGGAGAGAGGAGGGCGGCCACGGTTGGGGAAGGAAGGAGGAAGAAGAAGAAGAAAGAGAAAGGAGAAAAGAAAAAAGAAAAGAAATGGGATTATATAGAAAATCTGATTTTTTGAAAAAATACCGAAAAATAGAAAAATACATTTCCGGAATCCTCAGAACGCACCGATCCCAACGGTACCACTCGTGCCTGGGGGAACCGCCCGGTTCGCCCGCAGCGAGCTTCCGAAGAAAAAGCCGAAACACACACCGGGAATCGGAAAACACACGCGGAAAAGCCGCGGAACGCCTCCGGGCCTCCGAAATAACTCCGGATCGCGCCGATCCGAACACGAAAGATGTCCGAAACAAAATTTCAGACACAACGGAGCCGGACACTCCGAAACCAGATCCGAGACCCACGGAGAAAGGATCCGAAAGGTCCGAGATATTACATAGGTCTTAGGTCATGTCACATCACTTATTGGATTTGTTCTTTTGCTCTCCCGCAAGGCGACAAGGGCTTGATCAGAACCGAGGCCATCTATCCTACTTGCTTGATGGCTTGGGGCATGAAGCTTTCACTCTGCCCGGTTGCATTGTGCTTGATATACAAGATGTTGGGGGACTTGCACCGATCTCGTCTTCCCAGGAATCTGTGGACGATTGGGCTGCTACACTTTTTCAATGCCTGGGTTTGCACTCTGTTCCCAGAAGCTGCTCCTCGGTCACTTCAGTCGGCACAACTAGTCCTGATGATGATAGAATTTTCCAGCGTTGAGCCGACCCAGACAACATACCAGCTCTTTGCCATTCGAGACAAATTGACCAAAATTCCCATGGACTCTCCTGGGGTTCTACATTTCTGGAGCTTGGCTGCCCACTCAAGCCCACTGGTGAACAAGATGCGGGAGTGCAGCCTCCACGAGATAGAGGAGTATGTCCACCGCATTTCCAACGCCAAGTGCACGAGGCCAATTCTGGTGTCATAGCTAGTTGATTGGGCATTGTCAATAAGGCCGAGTGTCTTGGTTTTCCGCAAGAGCGGTATCTTATGGCTGGAGCCTTACTACCCATTCCGATTTAGTCAGAATTTTGGTTATGACCAGCACATTCCTGCTACCTCCGCTCAGTTTGCGTTACCGAACAGGGCTTGGGCTGGCCAAGTATCGAATGATGAGGCTCGCATATGGTGGGACTATTTTCATCGTCGAGAGATGGTTTCATTCAGAGTTCCGACCCCTGCACGCTTTCCCCGTGTGAACCCAGAATATATCAAATGGTGGAATGCGCGCACCGGCTTCTATAGGAGCACAAGAAGAGAATGCTGGGCCATCGTTGAATGCAAATTCTTGGATTCCCAACCAGTGCCGGCTCTAGATGTTGACCCGGTGTATTTGAAGAAATTGAAGTTCCACACAAATACTGCCGTGGCGGCTTATCTGGAGGCACGTAAGGCTGCCAAGCAACGCTCATCTAAGATTGAGCCAAAACAGCTTGAGATTAGCAAGGATGGTTTTTTGAAGACACTTCAAGGCTTATGCCGCGTGAGCGGTGAGCGACTGACTCTTCAGGAGATCCCATTGCCAATGGAGGAGCCTCTTCCCTCTACCGCTTCCTGGCGTCCTGAGAGCGATCGTGATGTGACACAAACTAGGACCTAAATTGCAAGCAACGCAACTACTTGGCAATGTCACACAAGCGGACTCACTCGCGTTTGGCACACTCGGGTGCGTAGGTGGACCGGTAATGGGGTGAGGGTCCGAGGTTGGACCGGAGGTTTCCAAGGGTATGGCTAGCTTGGGGAGGACCCCTAAGGGCCAGGGGTTGCCCAAATTCATGGGCGGTCAGCACGCCGAAGGCATGGGTTGAAGGGTCACTCTCACAACTCACCTGCAGTAGCCACTCAAAGATAAGCAAATTCGGAACGGGCGCTCACTCACCGTCCGACAGAGTTAAGAAGCAATACTAATTAAGCAAGATTAACCAGCAAAGGGAGGGGGGGCAGAAGCTCACCTGATCAACGTGAAGATGCTGATCCCGGCCGGAGACGATGGCGAGCGGGGAGGCGTGGGTATGCACCCGCACGCCGCGCTGATGAAGCTTCAACCTGATTAAATCAAATTACATACACTACGCCCCTTGAAAGGGGGTTGGACTAGGGGTAGGGAATTGGATTACAACCAAAATATACCTCCACGCAGGGAGGGGTGCTCAGCCGGCGAGGCGGGGAGGGGAAAGACTAAAATAAAAGCTAAACGATGGAGGTTGCTGACTCTGCCCGTTCTCAGGAACCAGGGACAGACAGTTGAAGTTGATGCCGCTGAAGCCACTCCAGAATTTTGTTGGCGATGAGACCAGATGGAGAATCTTCGTAGGTGACCCCGAAAGACATCCAAATTTTGTAGAATTTCCTCAATGAATGTGCTGGTCGGGGCAGAGGCGCGAATAGGTACCCTGAGTTTTGGTTCTGATTGTCTCAGCACCACTGCAGCTGGAAGACGAAGACACTACGGATGCTCCAAGGTTAGGAATCAGGCGTGGTCAGAGTCGTTGGAACCGTTGTTGAGTCCTCTTCGAAACGAGACCAATGGGGATGCCAGAGGATGTCGGAGAAGACAAGGAGAGCTCAAATAGTAGACAGGGGTCGGTTCTGTTCCAGAGGAGACAGAACTGCGCACCTGGAGGAGAAAATTGATAAATCTTAGCTCCGGATGCCGAACGGGATTCCGCTTTTAGTTCCTCGAAGTAGGCTCATTGTAGAAGCTCCCAACCAAGTCCCGCCTCCAGATCCTCAGGAGGATGGCCGTGGCAGTCTCTGAACGATGCTTCATGTTGACTGTCAGGAGGAAGAAGTGTAATCCGGCAAAGATGGCTCTTCCGGGCACCTACAAAGTCGGACAGGGACGAGACCACCACGGTTGCGAAGCTGACTTGACGATCTTTCCAGCAATAGAACTTGCCACCAGGTTCGTCGAGGAGACGATGGGCCAGCCTCTGCAATCCGTAGCTTCTCTGCTTCCTCCGAACTGAGAACTGCAGGTTGAAGATGATGGGGGGAAATGGGGTATATGGGAGGGGAAATGAGGTGGATGTGTATGGGGGCAACCTCTAGCTATGAGGGGGTCTGGGAGGGGGTGTTCCAAGGTTTGGGAAGGGGAGAATGGGGGCTAGAATGGGGTGTTTACAGTGGTGAGAGAGGAGCTGCGAATTTGGGATGGTGGGTGAGAGGGAAAGGATATTTGAAAATGGGTTTAAGGGTGGGATTAATTTTTTTTGTCTTGGGGATGGGAGGGGTTGTGTTGGGGAAGGGAAGGGGTGCTTGGGGAGTGGGGAATTCTCCCTTGGGAGATGAGAGGGTGCTTAGGGAAGGGGATTGGGTAGTTGGTGGTTGGGTGGTGGAGTATGGATTGGTGGAGGGTCTCTTGGGACTAGGGGTGGAGTAATGAGGGTTGGGGGTAGTTGGGAGGATGAATAATGAGGGGGAGAGAGAGGGTTGATGATGTGGAGGAGAGAGAGGGAGGGGAGGAGAGAGAGAGGGGGGGTGCCCACCTCTTCTTAGAGAGAGAGAGGAGAGAGATAGGGGAGGGGAGCTTCTCACTCCCCTCTAATGGCTTCTCACCACAAGAACAATTAGGTTGGACTAAATTCTCAGATTTCATTCATTGATTGATTAACTTCAAATGGGGAGATGGGGGTCCTATATATAGGCAACCCACATTTTACAAAAAGTCCATGACTCTACACACAATGACAAATAACCAAGGGGTAGGGGGTGCCCATGGGCCTATCCCAATGGATTGGGCCCATTAGTTAGCCTAATCAACCTAGCTAATGACAAACATTCTTAGGTAAATGACTCATTAACCTAGGTACATGACTCAAATAAAAGGAAAATTACAATGATATGACTCAAATAAAATAAGAAAATTACATAACTCGACTCAAAAAAATGTGACGGACACAATGGAACCATGCCGTTGAACAATCGGAGCTGTGGAAAAATGTGAAAAACGAGAGATGCCCCCATCAGATCGGCTGTGTCCTTACACGATATTCATTAGAAGGGAGGACCGACGGCCGACACTGTACGGCAACACCCCTTGGTTGTTCGCATTGCTGCGCTCGCATGGGCTTTTAGTAGGTGGCCCTAGCGAAGCCATATTGGACCAGCCCGTTCTTCTTTCTTTTAAGTATGCTGACGTGATGTGAAACTACCTAGGATGGTGGTGGTAACCTGAGCACCTAGTGGTACGAGGCGAAGGAATGACCCGAAGGTCTCCTCGACGCAAGAAAGGCTGCGTTCCGGACCAACGTATCCTGACCTTCCCATGACTTCTTTTGATATACCACTTGATGAAGGGGACCGCAATAGGTATGACACAACTTAGGGTATGCAGCAACTAAGTCAAAGACCCCTTGGACCTAGCAAGCAAGCAAGAACCGAACGGCGGACTCACTCAAGCGGGTTCACCCGCGTCGCACACACCCTGGTCCGTAGGTGGACCGGCGATGGGGATGAGGGTTCGAGGTTGGACCTTGAGGTTCCAGGGGCTAGGCAAGCTTTTGAAGGACCCCAATAGGCCAGGGATGCCCAATTCAGTGGGCGGCCGACACGTCGAGGGCGTGGGACGAAAGGGCACTCTCACAGCTCACCCGCGGTGGTCACTCACATGATCGGCACTTTGGTCTGGGCACTCACTCGCCACCGACGGTGCAACCAGAAACAATACTGAACTAAGCAAGTAAATGCTAGCAGTGAAGAGTGTTACAAAGCTCACCTGATCGGCGTGAGAATGTCGATCCCGGCCGGAGATGAGGCGAGCGGGGAAGCGTGGGTGTACCCCACACGCTGCGCCGGTGTAGCTTGGCTCGCCGACCTACTAGTACATGCACTACACCTCACGCTGGAGGGTTGGACTAGGGGTGGGGGATTGACAATTACATACAAACACTACCTTTGCGCAGGGAGGGGCTGTAAGCCGGCCAGGCGGGGATGGGGAATTAAGCAAAAGCCGAGTCTAAGATGATCGTCGGTTCTACTAGATCTCTGGACAGCGAGATAGGCAGTTGCTGTCGGCTCCGCTACGGGCTCTCCCGAACTCTATTGTTGACGAAACCAGCACCAAAACCTTTTGGGTTGGCCCAGGAGGACGTCAGAATTATTGGGGAATTTCTTGACGTCGTCGGTGGTTGGGGCAGGGTCTGGAACAGGACTGTTCTGTGCTGGTTCTGGTTGCTCCTAGTTTACTGCTGCTGGAATATGAAGGCGTCACGAACACTCCTGAACTCCAAATAATGCAAGACTGGAACCTCTACAATCGTGGGCGAGTCCTCTTCGATCCGGGACCAACGGGACCATCATTGGAGATTGGAGCTGACAGCGAAGACCGGAACAGTGGAGAGGTGTCGGATCTGGCTCTGGGGTGACTGGCCTGCGCACTCCAAGGGAAAAATTCCGAACATTGTGCTCCGGAGTCCGAAAGGTGCTCTATTTCTTGGAGATGACAGGGGACGTGGAGGAGAAGCCTTCAGCCAAACGCCTCTCCAATATCTTCAAGGTACTGGTTGTGGTAGCCTTTGCAAGCCACAGTTGGGTGTCTGCCAGGGAGGAATTACGTAGTCCGACGGTGAAGACTCCTTTGGGCAGCCACGAACTCTGACGGAGGCGGGAACACCTCCGTTGCGAAGTAGACTGGACGACTCTTCCAACGATATAGGGTTTTCCACCAGGAACTTCACGGAGACAATGATGTCGGCTCTGCAAACAGGTGCCTGGGCTGCTACCTGCGAACTGCCATGATGGGGTGGAGATGGGTGATGGAGAGTGGGGTAGATGGGAGGGGAAATGGGGTGGATGTGTGTGGGGGTGACCCCTGGCTATGAGGGGGTCTGGGAGGGGCCGATCCAAGGTGTGGGAGGGGCAGAATAGGGTCTAGAAGGGGGTCTAGCAGATGGTGAGAGGGGGAGTTACGAATCTGGTGTTGGGAGGGAGAGGGAGGTGGATTTGAATTTTGGTTAATGAGTGGGGTTAATGTTGGCCTAGGGGAGGGGAAAGGATGCTTGGGCAGGGGTGTTCTACCTTAGGAGAGTGAGAGGTTGTATGGGGTAGAGGGAGAGGTGTGTTGGGAAAGGAAAGAGTCACCTTGGAAGGGGGAGGGAAATGATGGGATGATTTAATGGGGTCTTGGGATGTGAAGGGGTGTAATGAATACACCTTGGGGAGGTGAAAGGGTGATGATGTGGCAGAAGGGGAGAGGATGAGGTGGACACTTAGGGCTGATGTGGAGCTGAGGTGGCAGGGGGGAGGTGAAGGGGTAGGTCCGCCCAAGGGAGGGGGGGTAGGAGGGCTTCTCAACCTAGGGCTTCTCACCCTATCTAATGGTTTCTCACCACAAGAAAACAATTAAATTGGACTAAAATTCTCAGATTTTCATTAGCTTCAAATGGGAGAAATGGGGTCCTATTTATAGGCAACCCATATTTTACAATAAGTCCCTGACTTTAGGACTAATGACAAATAACCAAGGGGGGTAGGGGCCGCCCCTGGGCCAAGCCCACTGAAATGGGCCCATTAACCAACTAATCAACCTAATGACACTCAAACTTAGGTAAATGACTACCTAACCTAGGTACTGGACTCAAATAAAAAGAAAATTACATTATTATGACTCAAAGAAAATATGAAAATTACATGCCATGACTAAGAAAAATGTGGCGAACAAGATGAAACACAGCTGGCGAGCAACGAGACCCTTGGAAAAAAGTGGAGTGGTTGGAGATGTCCCCATCATACCCCCAGGGTGCGGAGAACTCGACTCCGTCGAGTATGGGTCCACCGGGGCAATGGTCCTCCAAAGTAGCTCCGGGCAAACCACGACCTCCAAACTCAACCCCACATTCATAGCCAGGGGACAACGCTTCAGCTTCTCAAGGTGGCTCAGACACACCCTATTACCGATGATGGTACCTTGCTTGCCCAGTATTGTCTCTGTGTGCTTACGTCGGGCTCTCAAGCTGATTTGTGGTGGCACTCCGAGGGTATCTCTCTCAAAGGAAGGTAGAGGCTCGAAGCACTCACTAGGATCCACCGCGGTGCCCATATAGGGTGCCGGATCCGTCACGTGGGAAATGGGGTGAATCCCAAAACCCATCGGTAAATCAAACCCGTAAGCTGGGTCGCCAAAGCCACTCGGAACTTGGCAAGGTCTAAGTTCTCGTGCCCTCGATTTGGAGGTGTCCCTAAGGTAGGGCCACTCCGAAGTCACCATCGCCAAGTTGCCAACTTGGAATTCCAAGTGGCGCTCGTGAGCTTTTGCCCGCTCCTTGTGATTCTCACCGCTCATTGCTTGTTGCTTGCTTAAATACTCATGCCATGTAATACGATGCAGTGTGAGTGGGAAATGTATGATATGCAATAGGGGGCCAGGACAACCATGTTTAGACCAATCATGTAGAGGTGCTATGGAGACTTTGAAGGGTGTGGGAGGGCCGGGGCACCCATAGGTGTCCCTCTCAGGCGTGGTTGTGATGAGTGCCGGAGGACCCGGACATCCATGAATGCTCCTATCATGCCTACGACCCATGATGAATGAAGGAGGATCATTACGCCCAAATATGGACCACTCATATTTCCTACTTGACATGTGGGTGATGTGAATGAATGGACCCAACATAATATTCATGTCAAGTGGTGGGAGGTGCCAAGACATATGCATTCCTACTCCAATGATGACTTCCATGTGTGGGGTGGTGGGATGGCTTTTGAACTTCCATTTGAAAGGATCAAAGGGATCTAGGAAGGTGGATATCTTGGAGAGAGGCTCCTCCGTAATCCCCATGTGTATTTTGCCTAAAGTCATGGCTCCCATGGTGTAACTCGAGTCTAGGAAGGGGTGGATTGGGTCAAACGTGGTGGGTTGAGGTAGGAAGAGGTGGGTGGTGGGTAAGGTGGTTGAGTCACATGGGTTCCTTGGCTTCCATTGGAAGGGATCAAAGGGATAATGAAATGGGTTACCAAGGGAGAGGAACTCTATGTCCTCAAGGTCCTCAACTGGTGGTGGATCATCCTCCCTTAATGAAACAATTGGGCCGAAGTCTTTGGTGAGTGGGTCGGCCATGAGGGGATGGATTGGCTACCTACTCGAGATAAGAAGCTCCAAATTTAGGAGAAGGTCAGGCTCATTGAGTGTGGGGAGGAATAATAGAAGGTCGCTAATGTAGCAACAAATAGTGCAAATTGAGGTGATAGACCTGACACAAAGGTGTAGGAGGTCAAGGCTCCTAAATTGGTTGGTCACCGTGGCTAGCATGCTCGTGAACTCTATTTGTCATGCTAAGCCCTTAAGAAGATCCCATAAGGTCTCCACTTGATAGGATGATTGGATTGTGGTGTGATAGGAGAGGAAGGGTATATAGAGAGGTCTAGCTCCATGGGAGGGTAAACATGGGCCATGATCTCTCTAATTGGGTTCTCCTTTAGCCAACTAACAAGGGGTTCTCCTAAGATGAGCTCGGCCCCGACTAGAGAGGGTGGGGTAAGGTGAAGACCACCGTGCGAGGCCTTTCCTTCATCTTGGACATGGGTGGTCTCCATGGGGGAAATAGGGTCCAGAGTGTTCACCACTATGGGGTCGGGTATGGGTTCCTCTACCAAGGAGGGGAGAGGGTCTTTTGAGGGTGGGGTGATGAGGGTTGGTGTATGGTGCACCCGGGGTGGAGGGTAAAGGGAAACTTGGTTTGGGATTGGTAGGGGAAGTAGTGGAGGCCTAGGTTGGGGTAGGATTGGATTTGGGAGGGGGAGATGAGTTGGTTGTGGTAGCTTGGGTTGGTTGATCTTGGGGGGAGTGTCCCTTATGGGGGATGGTGGAGAGGCGGAGACCAATTGGGTTTGGATGTGGGTTGGAAAAGGGGGAGTGGGTTTGGGGGTGGCGGCCTCCATGGGGGGAATCGGGTCGACTAGGGGTATCTAGCCCTTGGGATCGGCCGGTTGTGGAGGAGTGAGGGTGGGGGCCAATTTGGTTTGAATGGTGGAGGTCGGGTGGCAAAGTGTAGAGGTGTTGATTGGGGTTGGAAATGGTGGGTGATGTGGGGGTTGGGAGATGTAGAGGGCCTTTATGGCGGCCTTGAACTGGCCGGGACAGAAGGGAGGTGTGGTAGTGCTCCTCGGACTATGGCTCTCCGAGTAGGGAGGGAAATGTTTGGGGGTGTAGATCTTCCTAAGCTCTACCTTCATCTCCTCCCATGAGGAAATGGGCTCTTATCTCCTAACCCTCCTTAAGCTCACTATGTGTTCCCACTTAATCTTGGCTTGCACCCCGAATTCGCCCCTTGGCAATGCGGACTCTAACGAGTCCATAAACCATTGTCCTCTCAAAGTCTTTTTCCTTGATAGCCTCCCACTTTAGGTAGGCACTAGGGCATGTTCCATCGAAGAGGAAATCCTCAAAAGAGATTATGTCAAAGGGGGGGTTGATCGGACCATTGTGGAGGGCCGAGTGGGATGAATATGACCAAAGAGAGGTAGCCATGCTAGTGGTTGATGCACGGGTGACAAATGTAATGGCCCTAGGACAAGACATAGTAGAGACAAGTCTAGAACTGGCTCTGATACCAATTTGATGTGAAACGACCTAGGATGGTGGTGGTAACCTGAGCACCTAGTGGTACGAGGCGAAGGAATGACCCGAAGGTCTCCTCGACGCAAGAAAGGCCGCGTTCCGGACCGTCGTATCCTGACCTTCCCATGACTTCTTTTGATATACCACTTGATGAAGGGGATTGCAATAGGTATGGCATAACTTAGGGTATGCAGCAACTAACTCAAAGACCCCTTAGACCTAGCAGGCAAGCTAGAACCGAACATCAGACTCACTCAAGCGGGTTCACCAGCGTCGCGTACACCCGGGTCCATAGGTGGACCGGCGATAGGGATGAGGGTTTGAGGTTGGACCTTTAGGTTCCAGGGGCTTGGCAAGCTTGGGAAGGACCCCAATGGGCCAGGGATACCTAATTCAGTGGGTGGCCGGCACGTCGAGAGCGTGGGACGAAAGGTCACTCTCACAGATCACCCGCGGTGGTCACTCACAGGATCGGCACTTTGGTCCGGGCACTCACTCGCCGTCGACGGTGCAACCAGTAATAATACTAAACTAAGAAAGTAAATGCCAGCAGTGAAGAGTGTTCCAAAGCTCACCTGATCAGCGTGAGAACGCCGATCCCGGCCAGAGATAAGGCGAGCGGGGAAGCGTGGGTGTACCTCGCACACTGCACCGGTGTAACTTGGCTCGCCGACCTGCTAGTACATGCACTACACCTCACGCAGGAGGGTTGGACTAGGGGTGGGGGATTGACAATTACATAAAAACACTACCTCCGCGTAGGGAGGGGTTGTAAGCCTGCCAGGCGGGGATGGGAAATTAAGTAAAAGTCGAGTGGAAGATGACCGTCGGTTCTGCCAGCTCTCTAGACAGCGAGATAGGCAGTCATTGTCGGCTCTGCTACGGACTCTCCCAAACTCCGTTGTTGAAGAAACTAGCACCAAAACCTTATGGGTTGGCCCAGGAGGATATCAGAATTATTGGAGGATTTTTTGACATTATCGGTGGCTGGGGCAGGGGCTGAAACAGGACTATTCTGTGCTGGTTCTGGTGGCTCCCAGTCTGCTGCTGCTGGAAGACGATGGTGTCACGAACACTCCCAGACTCTGAATAATACGGGACTGAAACCTTTGCAATCATGGACGAGTCCTCTTTGATTCGGGACCAACGGGACCTTCGTCAGAGGTCGGAGCTGACGGCGAAGACTGGAATAGTGGAGAGGTGTCGGATGTGGCTCAGGGGAGACTGACCTGTGCACTCCAAGAGAAAAAATCAGAACTTTGTGCTCCGGCGTCCGAATGGTGCTCTATTTCTTGGAGATGACAGGGGACGTGGAGGAGAAGCCTTCATCCAAATGCCGCTCCAATATCTTCAAGGTACTGATTGTGGTAGCCTCTGCAAGCTGCAGTTGGGTGTCTGCCAGGGAGGAATTACGCAGTCCAGTGGTGAAGACTTCTCCGGGCAGCCACGAACTCAGACGGAGGTGGGACCACCTCCGTTGCGAAGTAGACTGGACGACGCTTCCAACGGTATATGGTTTGCCACCAGGAACTTTGCGGAGATGATGATGCCGGCTCTGCAAACAGGTGCCTGGGCTGCTACCTGCGAACTGCCATGATAGGGTGGAGATGGGTGATGGAGAGTAGGGTAGATGGGATGGGAAATGGGGTGGATGTGTGTGGGGGTGACCCCTGGCTATGAGGGGGTCTGGGAGGGGGCGATCCATGGTGTGGGAGGGGCAAAATGGGGTCTGAAAGGAAGTCTAGCATATGGTGAGAGGGGGAGCTGCGAATTTTGTGTTGGGAGGGAGAGGGAGGTGGATTTGAATTTTGGTTAATGAGTGGGGTTAATGCTGGCCTCGGGGAGGGGAAAGGATGCTTGGGGAGAGGTGTTCTATCTTGGGAGAGTGAGAGGTTGCATGGGGGAGAGGGAGAGGTGTGTTGGGAAAGGGAAGAGTCACCTAGGAAGGGGGAGGGAATTGATGGGATGATTTAATGGGGTCTTGGTATGTGAAGGGGTGTAATGAATACACCTTGGGGAGGTGAAAGGGTGATGATGTGGCAGAAGGGGAGAGGGTGAGGTGGACACTTAGGGCTGATGTGAAGCTGAGGTGCAGGGGGGGAGGTGAAGGGGCTGGTGCGCCCAAGGGAGAGAGGGGGGGGGGTAGGAGGGCTTCTCACCCTATCTAATGGTTTCTCACCACAAGAAAACAATTAAATTGGACTAAAATTCTCATATTTTCATTAGCTTGAAATGGGAGAAATGGGGTCCTATTTATAGGTAACCCACATTTTACAATAATTCCCTCACTTTAGGACTAATGACAAATAACCAAGGGGGGAAGGGGGCGCCCCTGGGCCAAGCCCACTGAAATGGGCCCATTAACCAACTAATCAACCTAATGACACTCAGACTTAGGTAAATGACTACCTAACCTAGTTAATGGACTCAAATAAAAGGAAATTTACATAATTATAACTCAAAGAAAATATGAAAATTACATGCCATGACTAAGAAAAATGTGGCGAACGAGATGAAACACAGCGGGCGAGCAACGGGACCTTTGGAAAAAAGTGGAGTGCTAGGAGATGTCCCCATCACGACGGGTGGGGACTAGACCACCTCGGCTTGTATTATCATCTATCTTCTCGCGGCCATTCGGATCTGGCGTTGCTGGCTGAACAGTGCGAGATGATAGGGGACATATGTTGGTTGATTCGCGAGGCTGCTTCAAGGGACAAAGAGCCTTCGCTATTCTATTGGCCACTCTCTTCTTTTTATACAAGGCCGGCATGTATCTTTTGTTCTTTTGCTTTCAATTTTCGGTCCCTTTCTTGTTGTAGAGTATATCATTCTTTTCCGCCATTGTATATGCACAGTTCGACTCACTTTAGAGGAGACCAGACACTTCAGGGAGTTGATTATAAAGGCTCAGAAGCCGACTTATTTTGAAATTCCAGAGGCGGTGCCGACTACGACACCTCTTCCCCCTGGTGATTTGCAGAAGCAGACAAGGTCCCAGGTTGGGGAAGCGGTTACTCGAGCGAAGCGGGCCTGCCGGAGGAAGACCATAGACCCGGAACCAGCCGTTGTCCCTCCGATCATGGTCTCATGTGAAGAGTTCGAGGTGGCACATGCGTCGACACACGTGACTCAGGGTATATTTTCCATTCTGCACCTTGCTTCCACTTTGGTCGCACAGGCTAACTTTCATTTTGCCGCTGCCACATCCTCATTTGCAACAGGTGCCCAAGAAGGTGCCACCTCTGCGGGAGTCGAAGAGAGGGGAGATGGGGAGCCCATAGCCCCTGTTGAGTACAATCTGCCTTCTCCCACCCCCAGCCATGAGATGGAAGGTGATTTGCAGTCTGCCCTTCGAAGATTCTCGTAATTTATCACTGCATGGGCTAGATGAATGTTTCTTATTTTAGCTTCAACCGAGACCCGACCGTCTTCTCCTCCATGTGTTGGTGCAACCGAGGGAACTTTTGTCGATTGGGGGATCATCCCAGAAAGTCGTCTCTCTTCCGAAGTTTATTCACCCGCCGTTCCTGTGACAGAGCTGGCTGGACAAGCTTCTATTGAGCAAGATGCTCCTTCGATAGGCCATTCAGGCGAGGGGCCATCTTCTCTGAAAGAGAAAGAACCAGTATTGGTTCAAAGCTCATCTTCGTCGGAGCAGGTGGACTATGGTGGCGGCTCGAGCGACGAGGAATTTCCCATGGCGGGAATAGAGACTGAAGATGCCGGGGCATTTTCCACCTATGAGAGCGACTTCACTGCCTTCAGTCCTCCACGGTTGACGTGGAGCAGTTTTGGGCCACCTGGGCCTTTATAGGAGAGGGGGCAGGGATGATGGAGATGATAGTCTCTGCCGCCGGAGGCTTGAGCTTGGTACCGGCTAAGGTAAAGGTCTCCCCTTTCATCTTGTGCTTACCCTTATTGCTTATTATGTTAGCCTTCAGAGAAGTTTTATGCTGATTTCTTTTGAAGATTCCTGTTGTTTCGACTGAAGGGACCCTACCGGCCTTGACTGTAAAGATATCTCTTCCACCCCCTGACGTGGGTCCGCCAGTATTCCCGCCTGTCTTGAGGCCCATAGCCTTATGGTATCCAAAGGACTATATAACGACAGCGGGCTTGGAGGCGCCAGGAGTGATTGTCGGGCATGAATGAATGATCGCGGCCTTGGAACAGCTAGGCAGCATCGGTACCGAACCACTTCAGGGTGAGGGGGGCCTTCCTGCCATAGAAGGGGGAGAAATTATGGAAGAAGCTGCCGGCGCCTCCTCCATTTTTGCTATTGCCCCTGAATCATCATTGGTGGAGGCTGGGCAGGCCGGAGATGGTGACCAACCCCTCCTTGCTATCGAGACTCACAATGCGATGTCTTTGCCGGAGGTTGGGAGGGAAATTGCTATCGTTGACTGTTCCCATGCTGCATTAATCGCCGGGGCCAGTCCTGGTGCAAGTGGTGTACAAGACATATCGCCATCGTCTTCAGAGCCGAATGATGACATTTGGGCCACGGTTGATAGCCGCGTAGAAGTTTGCCTTCCGGATACGCCATCGCTCTGTTTGCACTCATCCAGCGATCTAGTATGGCAATATCTGGAGACACTAAGGCAGACCGTGACGACCTGTCACGACTTGTCTTATCCGTAGCTGAGGGATCTGGCGGAACACCTATCTCGTCCACTGCTAGCTTTGGGCTGCCCCATGGAGGATTGGACGTAGCGAGTAACCCTGCTTCTGAAGCATATCAATAGAAGGAAGTTAATCAGCCACGGTTTGGCAGACCAGCTAGCGGCCCTAAAATTTGAACGGGCAGAGTGTCAGGCTGTCGTTCAGTCTTTGAGGGGAACCGCCAGACAGATGCGGGATGTGGCTGATGACTCCACTCAACAACGCATTTCTCTGAAAGCCCGGATAGCTGAATTGCATGCTGAACTCACTCGGGCTGAAGTGGAGCTGGAATCAGTTGAGCAGCTGCAAGTCCAGAGCATAGAAGAGGCAGAGCTGGCAGAGGGGCATGCCGCATCACTTGAGGAGAAGTTAATGCGGCTGCAGGCCGAGGAGTCCCATTTATAGGAAATGAGCCGTCATCCTTCTCTGGGGATTTTGGAATTCGAGGACATTTTTCGTCGCTCGTTGCAGTAGTTCTTTTATTTTTCTCCCCTTGTTGCGAGCTTTCATGTATATCTGGGAATGCCCCGAATGCTATGTACCGTTTCTTCTTATGCCAATGAGATTTCTTTATCATTTAATTTGCATATCTATTGTTGAGCTACAGCCTTCCTTCCTTTATCTCCCCTTCTGGATATGGGCATGACGCTAATTTGTTCGGCCTGGGATACAATAATCGCTAGAGCAGGAGAGCGCTGACGCCTTCAGGGAAGGTATGAGGGGTTTGCTCCACCGTGGTGCATCTTCTTTCGAGGCCAAATTTGGCTTAACATGGGTGAGAGCTCGAGGATAAAGAGGGGGTTTGTGGGCTAACAGGGCAAGAGGGTGAAGCTAATAGTTTGTTCACAAATCTCGCCGATGGTGATGAGGTTTGCAAATGACACACTTGTTGGTGTGCTTAAGTGCCAAAAACAAAGGGGTGAGTTTATTCCTCGACAAGGATGGAGGGTCCGCGCCGATGGTTTGTTGTTGATTTCACCGATGATGACGGAAATCTTACGGTAGGTTGGATGCCAAAGCAAAGGAGGTTTGTTGACCAACATGGATAATAGGTCCGGGTCGATGGTTTGTTCATCGATTTCACCGATGCTGACGAAAATCGATGGTAGGCTTATTCATCGGCATGGGTTGAATGCAGAAGCAATGCGGTTTGTTACAACATAGGTGTAAGGCTTATACTAGTGGGACGTGGCATGTTTAACACACACAAGGATTCCTGTGAGACATGAATGATAAACGAGGCAGTGTCCTCGTCATCGTCATCATCATTCGTCATTTTCATCATCATTTCATTTCATTTTTTTAACACATTACTGACTTAAGCGCCCTTTCGGGTTTTCATTGAAGCCAGCCCCCCTCTTGCTTTTGCCGACGCGCCCTTTCGAGTTTTCATGTGATAGAATACCCAATTTTACTTGTGGCACCCTTTCGGGTTTTCACCTCAGCTAGGTTATATCCGTTTTTGCCGTTATCCAGAATATCCGGATAAGTCTGGCAAGGCACCTCTATTTTAAGTCTCATTTTTTTCGAAACGTGATTGCTTGCCTTTGCCAAGGGCAACGAGTTGATTAGCTAGATTGATGCTAAGATGAGCGGGGGTTTGTTCATCGGCATTGGATGAATGCCGAAGCGAAGAGAGGTTTAGTCATTAATGAGGATGAAAGATCCGTGTTAATGGTTCATTGACCGATCCTACCGATGATGACAAGAATCAACATTGGTTTATTCATCGACATTGGGTAAATGCCGAAGCAAAAAAGGAGTTTGTTCGTTAACGAGGATGAAAGGTCTGGGTTAATAGTTCATTGACCGATCCTACCGATGATGACAAGAATCAGCGTTGGGTTGTTCATCAACATTGGATAAATGCAGAAGCAAAAGAGGTTTTTTTATTAACGAGGATGAAAGGTTCGGGTTAACGGTTCATTGACCGATCCTACCGATGGTGATAAGAATCAGCGTTGGTTTATTCATCGACATTGGGTAAATACCGAAGTAAAAAAAATGGGTTTATTCATTAACGAGGATGAAAGGTCCGGGTTAACGGTTCATTGACTGATCCTGCCGATGATGACAAGAATCAGCATTGGTTTGTTCATTGACATTGGATAAATGCCGAAGCAAAGGGGTTTTTTCATTAACAAGGATGAAAGGTCCGGGTTAATAGTTCATTGACTGATCCTGCCGATGATGACAAGAACCAGCGTTGGTTTGTTCATCGACATTGGGTAAATGTCGAAGCAAAAAAGGGGTTTGTTCGTTAACGAGGACGAAAGGTCCGGGTTAACGGTTCATTGACTGATCCTGCCGATGATGACAAGAACCAACATTGGTTTGTTCATCAACATTGGTTAAATGTCGAAGCAAATGGTTTTTTCATTAATGAGGATGAAACGTCCGGGTTAACGGTTCATTGACCGATTCTGCTGATGGTGACAAGAATCAGCATTGGTTTATTCATCGACATTGGATAAATACCGAAGCAAAGGGGTTTTTTCATTAACGAGGACGAAAGGTCCAGGTTAACGGTTCATTGACAGATCCTGCCGATGGTAACAAGAATCAGCATTGGTTTATTCATCGACATTGGGTAAATGCCGAAACAAAAAAGGGGTTTGTTCATTAACGAGGATGAAAGGTCTGGGTTAACGGTTCATTGACTGATCCTGTCGATGATGACAAGAATCAGCGTTGGTTTATTCATCGACATTGGATAAATGTCGAAGCAAAGGGGTTTTTTCATTAACGAGGACAAAAGGTCCGGGTTAACGGTTCGAGGGAAGACCTCTGATGGGACCATGATGAACATCCTATCCAGAGTTCAAAACGGATGAAGTAGAAGAGGAACTTTTGGTTATCACATTACTGACCCAAGTGCCCTTTCGGGTTTTCACCGGGGTCAGCCCTCTCTTGCTTTTGCCCACGCACCCTCTCAGATTTTTCACCAAGCGGGGTACCCAATTTTGCCTACAGCGCCCTTTCAGGTTTTCGCCACAGCTGGGTTATAGCCATTTTTCCCTTGTCCAGAGTGTCAGAACAAGACTGGCGGGGCACCTCTATTTTAAGCCCTATTTTTGATTTTATTTTATTTTTTTATAGAAACATCGGCCAGTGTATGGAGCTCGACCTCGATTGTTTGGTTTATTTGCATAGTAATATACAACTATTGGCTAGGGCACGCAGTTTTGTGCCAAAAGGGTTTATTCGTTGACAAGAAGATAATGCCAACGCAAAGGAAGAAATTCTGCCCATTCGGACGTAAGGTCCGTAATGGCGATATTGTGAAAAAGTTGGCTAGGGCACGTAGCCTTGTGCCAACAAGGTTTATTTGTTGGCAAGAAGATAACGCCAACACAAAGGAACGATTTCTGCCGATTCAGACGTAAGGTCCGCAATGGTGATATTGTGTAAGTGGATGGCTGGGGCACGCAGCCTTGCGCTGATAGGGTTTATTCGTTGACAAGAAGATGACGCCAACGCAAAGGAAGATTTTTTGCCGATTCGGACGTGGAGAGGGGAAATCTAACCGCCCGAACGGAGAGGCCAAACGAGGTCTAATTTGACCCGACGAGGCCCAGCTCCTTGAAGTGGCAACCCCAGGGCCCACTTGTTATAAACCTAATAACTTACTTGGATCAAGCACTTCCTAGGTGGTCTTCGGGTTGGGAAGTCCGAGCATCAGTTCGATCGAGAAAGCTCCTTCGGAGTCCAGTATTCCCTGCCCAATCCATGCACTCATCGCTCGGGAAGCATCTCCTGGGGCAGTGCCTCATGCTCGGGCCGACTGAATTAAGCTTATCTGTACGGCCGTTACGCGTCCCTTAAAAGTTGGGAGCTCAAGGGGATAAGGGAGATAAAGAGTCCGCAAGGAGGACGTAACCTTCCCCCAAAACTCCTAAGCTTACAGGGATCATTCACTCAATGAGCCACTATTTAAACTGGAAGAACTCTCCTATGAGAAGGTAAGCCAAAAAACCCTAAGCAAGAACCACTTCACCTTTTGGTGGAGAAGGATCTCGCGCCCCCATCTTCTTCCTAACTCCTTCCTTCGCAGTAGTGCTCTACTACTCTTGCTGACTTAAGCATCGGAGGGTTTTCCTTGGGGATCCATCCCTGGGCACCTCTGACTTGTTTCCCCCCATGCAGTTCATACTCCAAGTGTACGTGGTCATCCTCTTCCCCGCTCAGGAGTAGCGCGAGATCGCCCCTCTTCATATGGCGCTGTCTATGGGAAACGTACAAAGAGCCATCATGGTGCGAAGAAGTTTTGGCTGGAGGACTGCCGGTGACAAGGGAAAAGCCCTAGCGATGGAAGAAGGTGCGCCTTCCTCCCCACGGAGAATTCCCCGTCGAGCAACCATGCCAATGAAATACATCCGTCGGTTGCGACAGGAGTACCGACGCTCTCTGTCACCATGATGTCCTCGTGGATCTCATGAGGGCCCAGGCGGCCAGGGAGAAGAAGTCGCATCTCCCCCAGAAGAGCCCCCCCCCCCTACGGAGATGCCTCCCAGCAAACCACTGGAGGCCGTTTTACCCTCCGTGGGTGGCGGCTCATCTGCAACCAGTTAGGAGGACCATCGCATGCCCCTCTCCCGGTGCAGGAAGCCTCCTCTACCCCGAGGAGGGAGAAGTCCGGAGCACGCCGATCGTTCGCAGATACTGAGGCCCCCGAGGAGCGCCAGTTCAGCATGCAAGTGCGTCCTCCCAGCCCCTCGGGTCAACGACAGCCAGAGCTATCTCTCCGACTGTGAGACTTTGAGAGGCGCTTCACAGAGCAAGAGCGTGCCCTCTGCACCTTGCAGAAGACCACTACTGTGGAAGATGAGGAGCGATCCCCGTTCTCCGATTATATCTTGAAGGTCGAGATTTCCCCTAGGATCTCACTTCCAACCTTCAAATCATATGCTGGCAAGGGAGACCCGGCCGATCATTACGACTGTTTTGATGCCCTAATGACCTTGCATGGGGCATCTGATGTGATTAAGTGTCGAGCGTTCGTGACCACTCTGGTTCAGGGCGCTCAGGCATGGTTCAGGGCCCTCGCCCCCAACAGCATCCACAACTTCAAGCAATTCGAGGGAGTGTTCAAGGAAAGCTTCGCCGGCGCGGTCCTCCCCAGTCAGTGGCAGGATTACTGGCCCTCAAGAAGGAATATGGGGAGAAGTTATAGGCTTATATCAACCGAATCAAATTGGAAGCCCTACGCATCCCCTGCCTGAATGTTGCCTCGGCCATCACCGCACTAACTGGGGGCACCCGCGATGAGAACCTACGGCGTGAGCTAGTGCTACATCCTCCCACCTCCCTCGTCGAGCTAATGACCCTGGCCCTACGCCACGCAAAGTGCGAGGAAGTCCTCAGTGCCTGCCGAGGCACGATATGCTTGGGTCGGGAGGGGGACAAGAAGCAACCATCCGAGCAAGGGACGGGTCAAGGAAAAAGGTGAAACCAGGATGGAGACCGCAAACAGCCGTCCCGAAAGTATGAGCAGTATACCCCTCTTACCGCTCCCGTCTATGAAATCTACGAAGACATCAAAGGCTCGGGTCTCCTCCACCAGCCTGAGCCTATGAAGGCCAAGCACCACAATCGCCACAAGCACTTTGTCGGGAGGTGGCCCTGCTTCGTGCACATGTGCAGTCGAGTGAGGGGGAGGCTGGGCGATTGAAGGAGAAGTTGGCAAAGGGCCGTCGTATGGTGGATCGGAAGAATGAGCTCCTGGAAGCGGAACACAGGATTCAGGTCGAGTGCAGCGATCAATGGAAGGCCGAGCGAGAGGGGCTTGAAGGCTGAGTCTACGGGGCCGAGGATGCGCGGAAAGAGGCTGAGAGAAGGCTGTCTGAGTCAGAACAAAGGATAGTCGAGCTTGAGAGGAAGGCGGAGCTGGCGGTGCTAGAAGCTCTCGAGCAATATAGATGATCAGACGCTTAGCACGCTGCTCTTCTTCAGGCTGGCTTCCCTTATTATGAGTCAGGCTTCCGTCGGGGCCTTCAGAAGGGGTTCTCGCAAGGGTTTGATTGGGGCATCATAGAGGCAGAGGCCCAAGCGTCCGAGCTCATTTTTCCTTCAGGGGAAGGAGGTGACTCGGACTTGGGATCGACCGACTCTTCCCATTATACATCGAGCGAAGAGGGGAGTCGGGAGTCCTCGACCTCGTCTGGGCGATCGCCAACTCCAGTAGCCTCGGGAGGGCGCACGACCGAGACACACAGGTGGTGTCAGTGCCTGGGTCGGTCGTCGCCGAGAGTACCGGGGGCAGATCGTCTGGTGCCGAGGGGGCCTTATCTACCGAGCTTGGAGATGGGCCCGAGGCCTAATATATAAGCTCTTTCTTTCTTTCTCTTTCATAGCCGTGTAAGACTTTTTTATTTTTTATTTTTTTGGAAAGTATAATTGCGGCAACATTAAGTGTTGAATTGACTATTCCTTACCACTTTTGGGGTAATTTGACTACCGTATCCGTAGTTGTTTGGAGAAGGCACAAATTTTCTCTGCGGATATTGCGCATGCCGATCTATCAAATAACTGATATGGCGCTAGCACCTTTCCATTTTTCCATGCCGCCCTTAATGACTTGCCGCTTCGCGCGTCCCGCTGGAGGGGGATGTTGGGAAATGAGGTAACCATCTCAGGGAAGGCTCCTTTTGCGTGTTTTTAAGGGGAGAGTCATTTAAGGTGATCAGCTCCCCCTTCGGCCTATAAAATGAGGTAACCATCTCATGCACTGCTGGAGGCATCTCCTCCTTCTTCCTTCGCTTAAGGCCATCCCTGGCAGTTTCTCCTTCTTCCCTTTCCACGATGAGTTGTGCTGTCGATCTCGACAGGGCATGGAAGGCGCTTCAGAAGATGATGATGCAGACGGCGGCAGGAGGGGAGCTCCTACTATTCCAGTTTGGAAGAGGGTTCGACAGTCGGGGGTCAGTTTGGGAGAGGGTTCGACATGCAGGAGCATGTCACCTTCCTATCCCTGTCCCGCCGACGCCATCCTAATCGGGAGGGGGAGCTCTTTACGCTCCCTCCTTTCTGTTTAGCCTCGCCCTCCCTCCTATTCTTTTTCTTTTTTTTTGTTGTCCTTCCAATCCCTCTGGCACCTTTCCTCTGAGCTTCTCAAACCAACGGGGCCGGCTATCCTTTATCTGAGCCAGTTTCTGCACTAGGCAGAGTCAGTGGCTGGACGCAGGAGTGCTTACCGAGTTGGCTGAGCGTTCTGCTCGCATCATAGTGCCAGTGGGTGTAATTTTAATTTTTTGGCATGTAATGCATCGGCTGTATTTGTATGAGAATCATTAATGGAAGGAAAAGCTTTGCCATCTATTGCTTACATGCTATTGAAAAAGCTCAAAAATAGAACTTTCGCAACGTGTCGCGTTCCACGTCCGAGGGATAGGTGTTCCTTCCATGGTAGACAATCGATATGCTCCTTTCCCGAGCGTCTCGACCACTCAGTAGGGACCTTCCCAGTTAGGGGCTAGCTTCCCCGCCGCTTCCAGTGGCTGAGAGGCTTCAGCCTTTCTCAGGACGAAGTCCCCTGGCTGGAACTGTCTGTTTTGGACTCTGGAGTTATAGTATCGAGTGGCACGCCATTGATATTCCATTGCTTGGATACCTGCAATCTCTCGGATCTCATCCACTTGGTCGAGGTTTTCCATCAGTTTCTACTCGTTCACCTCGGGTTTGAAGTGGATGACTCGGAGAGAGGGATTGCCGACCTCCAATGGAATCACGGCTTCCGTGCCATACCCCAGCTGGAAGGGTGTTTCACCGGTAGGCGTTCTCAGAGTAGTTCGGTGTGACCATAGTACGCTCGGCAATTCCTCAATCTAGCTTCCCTTAACCTTGCCGAGCATGGTTTTGATGCCTTTTAAAATAGTTTTGTTGGCATTCTCGACCAGTCCATTAGCCTGAGGGTGGGCTACCGAAGTGAAGTGATTGCGAATGTTTAGGTCGGTGCATCTGTCTCTGAAGTAATGAGAATCAAACTGCCGACCGTTATCGCTCACGATCACTCAGGGGACACCATAACGACAAATGATCGACTTCCAAATGAAACTCCATATGACTTATTCGGTGATCCTGGTGGTGGCCTCGGCCTCGATCCACTTGGTGAAGTAGTCGATGGCGACGATGATGAACTTCTTCTGAGCATGAGCCGTAGGAAATGGCCCCAAGATGTCAATCCCCCACCGAGCGAAGGGGTATGGCTCGACAAGGGTGACAAGCTCCGCTGTAGGTTGGTGGATCAAATGGTCGAAGCGCTGACATTGGTTGCACTTCAGTACGTAGGCCATGCATTCACGCTGGAGAGTGGGCCACCAGTAACCTTGCCATAGTAAGATCCTAGTGAGAGATCTTCATCCTTAGTGTGCATCGCAGATGCCTTCGTGTACTTCCTGAACCGCTCGGCTGGCTTCGTTAGTGCTGATGCACTTGAGAAGGGGACCAGAGAAAGATCTGCGATACAAGTCATCATCCAGCATGACAAAATGTCGAGCTTGGTACTTGAGTTTTCAAGCCTCCCGAGGGTCGGGGGGCTCTTGAGAATCCCGAAGCCAGGATATGTAGGGGGTCCGCCAGTCGCTCAGGGGTGTCGGGTCAATGGTCATAAGCTCAGGTTTGATGCTTAGTTACTCGAGCGCTTCGAGGAAGACCGTTCATGTACTTTCAGGGTCGAGGGAGGAGGCCAAGCGAGAGAGGGCGTCTGCTCGGGAGTTTTCCTTCTGGGCTATCCGGACTACCTCAAAGCTCTCGAAGAGTTGTGACATCCTCTTGACCACCTAGAGGTACTTGATCATTTGTCCTTCCCAAGCTTCGTAATCACCGTTGACCTGGATAGCGACCAATTGGGAGTCGGTGTGGATCCTAAATCGCTCGGCCCCTAGTCGTCGAGCCATCCTGGCCCCTGAGATAAGGGCTTTGTACTCGGAGGCGTTGTTGGACGCCTAGAAATTAAACTTCAAGGCGTACCGTAGCTTCGCTCCTTCGGGGGACTTGAGAAGGACACCGGCGTCGCATCCAGCTGAGTTGGAGGACCCGTCAACGAACAGGTCCCAAGTGGGGCTGGGCGTAGGTGGAAGTGCTTCTTCAATCGGGACTGTGCTTTCGGTGATGAAGTCTACGAGGGCATGTCCTTTGATGGCCGAGCGGGGCCGATACGAGATATCGTAGGCCCCGAGGATGATGGCCCATTTGACGAGGCGTCCCGAGGCTTCATGGTGAAAGAGAATCTTCTTCAGGGGTTCGTCGGTCAATACGATGATGGAGTGCCCCTGAAAGTAGGGTCGGAGGCACTTGGCTGAGGTAACCAATGCTAGCACGAGTTTCTCGATTGCGGGGTACCTTCTTTTAGCCTCATTAAGTACCTTACTAGTATAGTAAACCGGTCTCTCGACCCCCGCGTCATTCTTGACCAGGACCGAGCTTACTGTGGAAGGGGTCATCGAGAGGTAGAGGTGTAGAGCTTCACCTTGGACCGGCTTGGACAGCACCGGGGGCGAGGCCAAGAATTCGTTGAGTTTGGTGAATGCCTTCTGGCATTCCTCATCCCAGGCGAACGTAGCAGATGCCATTTTGGGTCCCCTCAATAATTTGAAGAAAGGTAGGCATCGTTCGGCCGCCCGGGACAGGAAGCGGTTGAGCGCAGTAATGCGCCACGTAAGGCGTTGGACGTCCTTGATGTAGGTGGGTGGCCGCATGTTCAGGATGGCCTGAACCTTGTCGGGGTTGGCTTCGATCCCACGCTGAGTTATCAGGAAGCCTAGGAACTTCTTGGATCTAACTTCGAAGGCGCATTTAGTAGAATTGAGCTTCATGTTGCACCTCAGGAGGGTGTCGAAGGTCTTGGCTAAGTCGGCAAGGTGGTCTTCGGCCTTCGATGTTTTGACGAGCATATCATCAATGTAGGCCTCGACGTTCCAATCGAGCTGTCCTTCGAAGATGTGGTTGATCAGTCTCTGATATGTTTCTCCAGCGTTCTTCAACCCGAATGGCATTCGGGTGTAGCAGTGTATGCCGAAGTCGGTGATGAAGACCGTCTTCTCGATGTCCTCCAGGTCCATCCTGATCTGATGGTAACCAGAGTAGGCATCTAGGAAGCTGAGCAGCTTGTTGCCAGAGGTTGAGTCGACCAGTTGATCGATGCTTGGCAGCGGGTAGCAATCCTTCGGGATAGCCTTGTTGAGGTGGGTGAAGTCTACGCACATTCGTCACTTTCCCGATGCTTTCGGTACCAGGACGACGTTGGCGAGCCACGCAGGGTACAGGACCAGATGGAAGAGACCAGTCTTTTTCCCCTTTGTGACTTGCTCCTTGATGACCGTTTGCTTCTCCGGTGTGTGCTTTCTCCTGCGTTTTTGGATGGGCTTCACCGTTGAGTCGAGGTTGAGCTTGTGCATTACCACATCTCCCGAGATCCCGGGAAGGTGCTCGTCCGACCATGCAAAGACTCAGATGTAGTGGGCATGGATATCCTTATAGTTTCTTGTTCCTCAAGTGGTAGATCGGCTCCGATCTTGAATCCTAGAGTCGGGTCACCATTGAGAAAGACCATTAGCAACTCGCCGCCAGGCTCAGATGTTGATGGTCCCTCGTCGGCTCCCTTTACTCCTTTGTTTTTCCCTTCCTGCCTAGTGGCTTCAACCGAGATTATATAGAACCATCTAGCCAATGCCTGGTTGCCCCGGACCACTCCCATGCCATACTTGGTAGGGAAATTCATTTTTTGGTGAAAGGTAGAGGGCACCGCTTTCATTCGGCTGAGGATACCTCGGCCGAAGATGGTGTTATATGCTGTCATCCCCTTAATCACGATGAAGTCCACCATAACCGTAGCAGTTTTAGGCGGGGTGCTAATAGTAACTGGCAGGCTCAGGGCTCCCTCGGGATAAGTTGCCTGGCTGTTGAACCCACACAGGGGGGTTCGGATCGGGCGGAGTTTAGATGGATTCTCTCCCATCTTGAGGAAACATTCATAGGATAATACATCAGGGGCACTGCCATTGTCAACTAAGATCCTGTCTATGTTACAATGGTTTATCGTAGCCGAGACAACAAGAGCGTCATCATGCGGGGTGGTTAACCCTTCCAGGTCCTGGTCAGAGAATACCAAGGCCTACGGTTCGCTCGCCTGCGGGGCCTTAGGGAGCTCAACAGAGGCTCGACTCGCCCGCTCGGTGTGACGCTTTCTTCCTCGACTGATGTCTCCTCCTGATGCTGCGCCGCCCGCGATGACGTTGATGTGGACTCCACGGGGGGCATTGTCGATTTCTTTGGGGGTGCCTCAGTCTTCCTTCTGCCCAGACACGTATCGAGATAGGTGTCCCTGGTGGATGAGGCGCTCGTTCTCATCTTGGAGCTGATGGCAATCGCTGGTGTGATGCCCGTGATTGCTGTGGAACAGGCAATGCTTGTGGCGATTGTGGTGCTTGGCCTTCATAGTCTCGGGCTGGTGGTGGAGACCCGAGCCTTTGATGTCTTCGTAGATTTCGTAGACGGGAGCAGTAAGGGGAGTATACCGCTCGTACTTTTTGGACGGCTCCTTGTGATCTCTGTCCTGGTTCTACCTCTTTCCTTGTCATGTCCCTTGCTCGGACGGTCGCTTCTTGTCCCCCTCCCGACCCGAGCCTATCGTGCCTCGACAGGCGCTGAGGACTTCTTCGCACTCTACATGGCGCAGGGCCAGGGTCACTAGCTCGGAGAGGGAGGTGGGAGGATGAAGCACTAGCTCGCGTCATAGGTTTTCATCGCGGGTACCCCCGGTTAATGCGGTGATGTTCAAGGCAACATCTAGGCGGGGGATGCACAGGGCTTCTGATTTAAATTGGTTGATATAAGCCCCCAACTTCTCCCCCTGTTCCTGCTTGAGTGCCAGTAATCCCACCACCGATCGGGGTGGACCGCTGCCGGCGAAGCTTTCCTTGAACACTCGCCCGAATTGCTTGAAGCTGTGGATGCTGCCGGGGGTGAGGGACCTGAACCAGGCCTGAGCGCCCTGAACCAGAGTGGTCATGAATGCTCGGCACTTGATTACGTCGGATGCCCCATGTAGGGTCATTAAGGCCTCGAAGCTGTCGTAGTGATCGGTCGGGTCTCCCTGGCCTTCGTACGACTTGAAGGCTGGAAGTGAGATCTTGTGGGAAAGCCTTCAAGATATAGTCAGAGAACAGGGATCGCTCCTCGTCCTCCACGAGAGAGGTCTTCTGCAAGGCGCGGAGGGTGCACTCTTGCTCCGTGAAACGCCTCTCAAAGTCTCGCAGTCGGAGGGACATCTCCGGTTGTCGTTGGCCCGAGGGACTGGGGGGACGCACTTGGATGTTGTCCTGGCGTTCCTCGGGGCCCTCGATCTCTGGGAACAGTTGGCGTGCTCCGGACTTCTCCCTCCTCGGGGTGGAGGAGGCTTCCTACTCTGGGGAAGGGCATGCAATGGTCCTCCTGACAGGTTGTGGATGAGCCGCCACCCCCGATGGGTAAAACGGCCTCCAACGGTTTGCTGGGAGACATCTCTGCGAGGGGGGCTCTTCCGGGGGAGATGTGACTTCTCCTCCCTGGCCACTTGCACCCTCATGAGATTCACGAGGACATCCAATTTTGCGTTGAGGGTTTGGAGGGCGTCAGTACTCCCACCGGGAAGCTGTTCCCCCGCCACCGACAAAGGTATCTCGTTGGCGTGGTTGCCTGACGGGGAATTCTCCGTGGGGAGGGAAGGTGCACCTTCTTCCATCACCAGGGCCTTTTTCTTGTCGTCGGCAGTCATCGTGCTAGAATTCTTTCACACCATGATGGCTCTTTGTTTGTTTCCCACAGACGGCGCCAGATGAAGAGGGGCGATCTCGCACTACTCCTGAGCGGGGAAGAGGATAACCACGTAGCCTTGAAGTATGAACTGCAAGAGGGGAAATAGGTCAGGGGTGCCCAGGGATGGAACCCCGGGAAAAACCCTCTGATGCTTAAGTCAGCAAGTGTAGTAGAGCACAAGTGCAAAGGGAGGAGTTAGGAGGAAGATGGGAGCATGAGATCTCTCTCCACTGAAAGGTGAAGTGGTTCCTTCTCAGGGTTTCTGGCTTACCTCTACACAATAGGGCTCTTCCGGTTTAAATAATGGCTCGTTGAGTGCATGATCCCTGTAAGCTGAGGAGATTCGGGGGGGTTACGTCCTCCTTGCGGGGTCATTATAGCATACGGACTCTTGGTTTCCCCTATCCCCTTGAGCTCCCAGCTTTTAAGGGATGCGTAACGGCCGTACAGATAAGCTTCCATCAGTTGGCCCGAGCATATGGTGCTCGCCCAGGAGGTGCCTCCTGAGGAGCTCTCCCGATCAACTGATGCTCGGACTTTCTAACCCGAAGGCCGCCTAGGAAGCGCTTATTCCAAGTGAGTTATTGGGCTTATATTGAGCGGGCCCAGGGTTACCAATTTAAAGAGCTGGGCCTCGTTGGGTCGGGTCGGACCTCGTTTGGCCTCTCCATACGGGCGGCTAGATTTTCCCTCTCCAAAGCCTTCTGTCAGTCACAAGGCATCATCGCCTATATTGATAATGAAACCTATCAAGAATAGACCTTCCATCTACTCTGATGAAACTTGCCAATTTTCTTGCGTCGGCATAAACCCAATGCCGATGATGAAACCAACTGTCGGTCACAAGGCATCATCGCCTAGATCGATAATGAAACCTATCCAGAATAGACCCTCTGTCTACTCTGATGAAACTTATCAATTTCCTTGCGTTGGCATAAACCCAATGCCGATGATGAAGCCTTCTATCGGTCACTAGGCATCATCGCCTGGATCGATAATGAAACCTATCCGGAATAGGCCCTCTGTCTAGTCTAATGAAACTCATCCATTTTCTGCCATCCCATGTCCCACCGATGATGAAACTTTTCGTCGATCCTAAGGCATCATCGTCTGGATCGATGCTAAAACCTATTCGGAATAGACCTTCCATTTGTCTTGATGAAACAAATATATTTTCTTGCATCGACATAAATCCGATGCCGACGATGAATGCTAAAACCTATTCGAGATAGACCTTCTGTCTATTTCAATGAGACATATGGACCCTTCATCCACATATCAGCAAGCATTCCTACATCCGGCACTTCTGGCCGATGAAACATACGCTTGTGTCGATTTGGCAACTCCTAGAATCCCAGCACGCGGTGGAGCGATGCCCCCATCCTTTTCTTGAAAGAGTGGGCACTCTCCTGCGGTACAGACACGGATGTGTTTCCATACGAGTTACCAAAATCGCTGCAAACCATTACAAAATAAAGGTGTGGAGATGGGCACCGAAGACATTAATGGAAAGATAATTTTTCATTACAAAAAAGGGGAGATAAAGACAATTGGGGACCCTTCAAGGGGAATGGATTACAAAAGGAGGATCGGCTAAGATTGTCGAAAGATATCTTCAAAGTTAAGAAGCCCGACATATGGAGCCGCTCCCAGTTCACGGAATTGAACTTCCTCCTCCTGAACATGAGTCATCTTGGTCTGTAAAGATGCAACTTGACCTTCCAGCAATGTGGTCTCCTCAATACCCTAGGCCTCTGCCGACTCCAACAGTGATATCTCAGCTTCAACAAGATTCAATTCAACTCAAAGCTCCTCCCGTCGGCTACGAAAGAATTGTGCGCGAGCGGCTGAAGCTTCGACTTGGGCCCTGTTCCTGTTAAGATCGGAGTTCTGTGACTGCAGCTCTGTCTGACAATCGGCCTTCTGCAATTTAAGGGCCGTCAGCCAGTCGTTCATTGTCCGCTCGAGAAAGTCTTGTTAATTCATAAATTTCAGCAAAAATAGCACCCCCTAGGTCCATATATCTAAAGGACAGCCTAGTGCATGCAGGCCAACTGTCAGTCGTTCAGCCACTTCCTTCAATTGAAGATAAGACAATGTCGGCTGAGATTCTACTACCCTGCGCAGCATCTCCAAATGCTGCCAGACAAAATCTTCTGATGATGAGAAGCCAAGGGAGGCTGCTGGCACCACATCAAAAGTGACTTCACTGTCTATAGATGCCCATAAGCCAGTGTCTGACTCAGAAGAAGAAGATGGAATTGCCACCAAAGCTGAGGACACAGGCACCTCGACAGTTTGCTCATGTTCCGCTGGGCTCTTCAAAGATCTCTCTTCCACAAGTGCTGGAGATGGCAGAGGCTCTGACTCTATTACTTGCACGGATGGAGCTGTAAGATTAGGCTTAATGGTCATTACGGCCCCTGGAACGAAGGTAGAGCCTCTGGACGGATCCGCTTCGGCCCTCAACTCTGTGGCAGGCACTAGAGCAAAACTCTCTCCTAATGAGCTCAATTCTAGTGATAATACTTCAGTTGCCGGTTGTATCCTCACTGGCACAGGACGGAGTACAGTAACCACCTCCTGAGAAGATACAGCGACGAGAGGCAATATGTATAAAGCCCCCGATGAAATGATGACATCCGAAGACAGTACCGAAAGGTGATCGGCTGTGCCAGACTCTTGGAACAAAGTTGCAATAAGCACCAAGATGTCAAAAATAATAATAAATGCAAACCAATGACATGCAAAATTTACCATGGTCGCGGAATCCATCTCCTCAAATGCCTATATAGAGGACACTAATTCCGCAGATTAAGCAACAAAAGGAGGGGTTATCTCCACTTCCATGTCAATTCCAGAAAATTCCTCCTATAATATTCCCTCAAATGATGGTGCTAGCAATCTTGGAGGGCTGAATATTGAAGTGCCACTCAGTAGCGTAGAGGGTGTCGTTGTCTCTTCGCTAATGGTTTCATATTCTCTCTCATCACCCTCTAATGAATCATAGTCAACTTCTTCATCTGAAAGGGCAGTAGAGCTGTTGGAAGAGATATCTACACTAGGCTCGAATTGGCCCACCGCCTCTGTTGCCTTACGAGCTGCTGAGTCGGTGATCACACGCCACGATGGGATAGCACCCTTCTTCAACACAGTTTTATGCCCTTCTTGCTGCAATGGGGTGTCCACAGTAGGTGTCTTAGCCTCAGTACCGATTACTTTTGCCACTACAACACAAAGATATGTGTAAGGTAGGGTCAGAAGATCATTAAGAAAAGAAGATTCATAAAGATCAGAGTCACTTGGCTCACCCTCGGCTTCACTGGCCGGCGTGGGAGAGGGAAGTCTGACGTCCTTCTGAGGAATGGGGAGGCTCTCTCCTATGGCTTCAGCTGTCTCAGTTACCTCCACCGTGGCCACGGCGGGAGGATCCACATCCTCCGCCGCCTTGGCGATTTCCTCAGTATTCATAGCAGCAACAACTGCTTCTTGAAATATTATCCAATAAAGAAAACGTCAAAAAATGAGGGTGCAGTGGAAGGAATAATTGTACAGTCTGCAAAAAAAAGTAATGCTACCTTCGGCTACTCGCTGAGTAGTCTCCCGCTGAGTGGCAAACTGTTCATATGATGGCACGATATGTAAGGGAATCTCAATTACATCAGCTGATGATTGCTTCGATAAGGTTCTCCGAGCTTTCTTTGCCCGTCCCAAGGCAACTTTCAGCAAAGAGGCCGCCCTCTTCCTGCCAGGAGGTAGTGGAGTAGTATTTGGCGCTGGTGCAGGAGTGTCAAAATATTCAGGCTTCTGGGCCTGGGAAATGATTTTCCTGTAAATTCCCTACTGCTTTATGTCTGGTCTATCTGTTGAAGAAAACGTATGTCGTTATAAAATGGGTTAAGGAATGGGACAAGTAACATGTCAACCAGAGAAAATTTTACCTGCCGGGCTATTATAGAAAGATGAGAGGGGCCAGTATTGATAAGCCACCTCTTTGTTTCGGGATGCTGCCTCCCAAACAAGCCAGCAAATGTCGCCAATTTTCTCGCACTTTTCGGCCAGATCAGTCAAGTCCACATGGCCGTGGGAAGCAAGACAATGATACAAGCCGAGGTGGTCAAGACCCCAGCCGTTAGCATAATTAAAAGATACAAACAAGGGCTTATCCAGAATACTTGCTATGGGATTGTCGAGGGCCAGCCCATGGATATTCATCAGAACAAACAACCAAGACGTATGCTGATAATACATCGGGGTTCTGTCTTCCCTCCTAATGAACGCCCGATATGGGCAGAAGCGGTCGACCTCACATTTCCATGAGACTGCTTTAGGAAGTGGCTCCTCGATTGGAAAAGGGTACTATTGAAGTTCCAGGCGGGCATCACCGATTTGGCATAAATGTTCCAGATTCTTCATGAAAATATCTTCATTTATGTCAGCAAGTACAGGCATCGACTGTTTAGTTGCATCCTCTTTCAGGGCTTTCCTGCGTACTATGTATGCATCCGCCTCCTTCGGGTGCTGAGAAAATAGCCTCTTCAGATGGGCTTCATCAATATCAAAAATTGGCCCAGGCTGCTGACTCAGAAAAGTGCGCTCGGCCACATCCCAGAATGTTGTCTAGGCATTACGATAAAAGCTAGTTCGGGCATGCCACCATTTTATATACTAAGGAGTGGTCTGGGGAACACGGTTCGACACTAGTAATCTGAAAGTATTGGCATCCCGACGATGGAAGTAGTCCCACCAGGTGCGACCTTCGCTAGCAACAACCGAGCCATACTTTGACCTGCTGTCCAACGGAAACTGAGCAGCTGAAGGTGGAATATGCTGGTCATAGCCAAAATTCCGATCAAATCTGAATGCATAGTAGGGTTCTAAATGAACCACACCCCCCTTTCTGAACACTAAAACACTGGGGTGGATTGACAAAGCCCAATCAATGAGCTCAGTCTCCAAGACTAGCCGGGTCACTATGGTACCCAAAATAAAATGGGTAAAAGTCTCCACTGCCTCCATTACACACTCACGCTGACGATTCACCAATGGAGCAGAATGTGCTGCTAAATTCCAGAAATGAATAGTTCCTGCTGAATCCACTAGAACCCTTGTTAACTGGCCTCTGATAGAGTAAAGCTGATGTGACACTAGGCCAAGTTCGGCACTTGTACATTCCAGCATCCTGGGGTATAATGTAGTCGTCTGCAAGGTCCTGGGAGCAAGCCCTAGGAACAGACTACATACCCAGGCATTGAAGAAATGGAACGGGCCCACTACTCTGAAGGACCGGGGGACCCGATGCTTTTAAAGATATCCCAGAGATTTGTAAACCAGGCAGAGCATAGCTAGACATAAAGCAAGCCGCATGCCCCAAGCCATCTGACATGCTGGGTATATTGCCTCCAGCCTGATAACTATTTCATCTCCCTGCGAGAGAGCAAAAGTACACATCCAAAATGTAAGATAAGCGGCACAGTGAGTAAGGGGATCCACTCCAGCAGGGTTTGGCCCTCCTCGGCTGACTCGCAGAATGGAAGCAGGTAGCTTTGACTTGAACTTGGGAGGCTTGCTTTGCTTGCCTGCAATGGGAGCCACAGAAAAAAACTCATTGTATTTCAAGGGGCCGTCGAAGAAATATTGGATCCAATGTCCTACTCGGACTTTCATCCTACTGCTCTTCTCCCGGGCACGATATCCCTTAGAAGATCCCCTGTGATGTGCCAGGCAAAGGGAGCGATATGCTTTCATCAAGTACCGGTATATAAAGCCAAAGAAATACTGGCCCTCTCAGTCAGTTTCATCCTTGATAAAGTCATATAGGCAGATCTCTTCATAAGGTTCTCCGTCAATCGGTAGACTCGAAAGCTGTGACAAACTCCAGAGGTCCAAAGAAGTTTCACCCTCTGCTGTGTAAAAGGTATTAAATTGTGGGCAGAAGACTTCAAACATGCCGCAACATAGGCCTTTGGAGATGGGATACCGAAATTGGATGCATATACACTATGATATACTCTGGCTCTGGTCAATAGAGGAGCGTATTCTTTCAACACAAACTTTGTAAATTCTACCGCTCCCACGCGGAAGAGATGAGCATCAGTCACTTTGGTGTCCGCAAACCAGCCAGCAGCCAACTGAAACTTGAACTGGACAGCCAAGTAGTTCAGAACAAATGGTTCATCTCTATAGCCCCACTTGATGGGTGCCAGGAACATACCGTAGCTGGGCTTCTCTCTATTGACCCGACCTGCAGCAGTATCCCACCTGGCTGGGGTAAATTCGGGAGCTCGTGTCATCATCTTCTGCTCCGACTCCAACTCAGTCATGCCCAGGATGGCGTTCAATTTGCACCGCTCTCTAGGGAGATAGATGGCTTCCCCGCGATATACGGAGCCTTTCAGGCTATCCCTTTCCAGCAGCATGGCCCGTTCCACCATCTGGGCTAGCATAACATCTCTCTTCCCAGCTACATTGAAGGTGCAGATGAACGGCACTAGATGACGATCCTTCAGAAAATCCGGATGATAGCCGTCATCGCGATTGAAGCTTAACCCATCCTCAGTAGGCAGGATGCGGGAGGCAGACACTGTGTCCATCTCCGAGTCAGAAGACTCATCAACTATGGCGACCTTTCCAAGACCTCGGTCTAGCTGGCCAACATTTAGCCACGTCACAGTAGGGCCAAGCACCCTACCCTGAGAGGAGACACCGGCATCAGCAGTTCCAGAAGTAGCACGGCTAGAAGTGGTGGCCATTTCAGCAACTGCAGATAAAATCAAAGATGAGATTGAGACAGCAATAGAGGAGGGAATCCTAAGAAAACTTTCACAGCACCTCCCCTTATCCAGGGTATGCCCAAAGTCAAATAGGATGAACACCCACCAAGAGGGGATGACTCCTTAATAAGAGGGGACGTAGTCCCATATGTGAAGCAAGGAAAGAACCTCACAAGGGGAGAAATCTCTCCTGAAGAAAACACACACCGAGTGCCGCCGCTGAAAAGAATGAAGAGAGAGATAGCTCAGGGAAGAATGAGCTTCCCTCCAGCCCTCTCGACACTAAATAAGGTAAAACCCTAAATGCGCGCTGAGACGCCCTCGCGCTTAGAGGGGAACTGCCAAAGGGCACGTCGGGCTTGGGTCGCACCGAGGCCGATGCCGCGCCGAGACGCCGCCGCGCCGAGAAGATGCTGCAACCAGGGAACCAAGTTTAAATGATGTCCACTCAACATCAAATAGTCCAACATTGGTCCTGAATACTAAAATTATACCAACAAAACAAAAAACATCGGGCTAGAAATGAACAAGATCCACAAGGTCAAGCAAGAAGAGGTGCACAAACATTGAAGGATACACCCGCAGGCCCCGTGCTGCTTATTCTTCGCTTACGCCACCTGCAGGTGGGGGGCATTTGTTGACACCTAAAATGTACAAGAATAAAAGAAGAAGTCAAAAGAAGCTCAGGGCCTTGAAGATCAATCAAGGGTGCGGCTCCTATGTCATCCCTAGAAGTTTTGCAAATTAGAATAGAAGAAGATCCATTACCTCTGACACTCTGTCTGGCTGAAGCCATTACTGGTCAAGCTACTGCCCAGCACTACTGTCATTCAGATAGTCAGGCTGATTAAGACTACGTCGAGCCCTGGGCAATCATCTGCCTGCTGAAGAGGATCCTCAGAATATTCTGGTGCTCGTAAAATGGGATTCACATTGGTTGGCACATGTTTGTGGATGCAAGATGTTAAGTAAGCTACAAGAAGAACAAATAATTATTTTAAGAAGCCCATATGACCAACGAAGAAGGTCCATTCGTTCAAAGCCTTGGTTGGCGCCGATTCATGAACTAAATGGGCCCAAGCCCAACACAATATGAGCGTGCCGAGAATCCTACTTCGGAGTGCGCCGATGCCACACCGCCCCGGGAAGCACCCACGCCGAATGAAGGGGGATCTTCCCCTCTATATATAACCCATGTCTTCGAGAGATCGGATAGAGGACAGATATAGACAAGGGTAGCCAGTGAAGAGGAAAGAGACTGAGATCCCATGGAAAAAGGGTCTGAAAGAGAAAGAGAAAGAAGAAGAGAAGTTGTTGCAAGAAGGGATCCGGAGTGATCATCCCTGCTGCCCTATTCAACGTGGGAGTCCGTCAGTCATTGCCACGGTGGGGCTACATTCTTCCACCTCCCCCGTTTTGTATCTCGGATTCTCGGTTTCTATCCTGCTCTCCTGTTTATGGAAGATGTAATCTTCAAGGCCTGTTAGAGCCTCGAATTGTATGCTCGAGTTGCTTTACATTTTCTTCATGAAAGATGTATTCCTAAGTGGTTGATGAAAGTAGATGAATAAGATTGAATGTAGATTATATCCAGTCTACGATGTCTGTGTCCTCCATTCCTCTATCTGAAAATTCCTTATATTTCTTTCTTCTTTCTCTCATCCGACTCTGAATGCTAGCTTCGCGGTCGCCATCTCACAGAGACAGCAGAGATTTCTATCCTGCTTGTCTGTGACGTTCATGGGAGAAATGCAACAATAACATGGTTTAAACTTATCAAGTTTTCACTGTGATTAGTAGTATTTAGTGAGCAACCGGATCCATTAATGCTATCTCGTGGCCTCCAGTTCACTCAATCATAGATGCCTCCCATGGACCCTCTGTGAGTAAACCTCTATCCCCTCGATAGGAAGCCCTTGAATACAATCTCAACCCCCCCAAAATTCATAGCCTCAAAGCCCCAAAATCCTCAAACCTTCCTTATCTGCGCCATAATGGCTTCCCCGGCGTGATGCTCTCTCGACGCGGGTTCTGCATCGAGTGGCAGGCGCGCTGATTGACCGCCCGTGTCGGGATGCCTCTACACTGACCACCCCTCCTCCAGCACGCCGAGGCCCCATAACCCTATTTTCGCGTCGGTTTGCCTTTGCGCCGACCCCTATCTATGCCGGTTTGCCTTCGCGCTGACTACCCTTCATGCCAAACCCTGCCACCCTCTCCAGCTCATATAAATTATCTGACTTCCCAACAGTCTTGTTCACCCCGAGGAGGAGTTGATGGGGTCATCACCATCCGTCCTGACACTCTCGACCATTCTCGTCACCCCGGAGGCGTACATCATGGTCTAGTCATTTATTTTGAGTCCTATGTATGTTTCTTTATTTTATTTGAGTCATATCATTGTAATTTCCCTTTTATTTGAGTCATGTCCCTAGGTCTTGTGCTTATTTCCCTAGGTTTGAGTGTCATTAGGTTTATTAGTTAGCTATTGGGCCCAATTCATTGGGCTTGGCCCAAGGGCACTCCCTCTTCCCTTGGTTATTTGTCATTGTGTTAAGAGTCAAGGTCTTTTTGTAAAATGTGGGTTGCCTATATATAGGATCCCATTTTCCCCATTTGAACAAATGAATCAATGAATGAAAAACTTGCCATTTTGAGAGTTCAAGCTTCTTATCTAGTGGAGAGATTCCATTATTTGGGTGAGAGACCCTAGGGGAGAGATTCCCCACCCATCCCTCTCTTAATCTCTCTCTTTCACTCCCCTTTCTCTCTCCTCCACACCTAATTTCAAAAATTTTCTCTCTCCTCCCTTCCCAACCACCACTCTCCCACCTACCCACATTAAAGGCCACTCCCCTTCCCCACACATCCCATTACTCCACCCCCTAGTCCCAAGAGAGCTTCCACCAATCCTAGCTCCACCTCCCAACCCCCAACTATCCCACCCACTTCCCCAAGCACCCTTCCCACTACCCCAAGCACCCCTTCCCTTCCCCAACACAACCCCTCCCATCCCCAAGACCACCATTGAATACCCTCCATTAAGGAAAATTCAAACCCACCTTCCCTCCACCCACTTGTGCCCCCCTCACCTTCCCCTCTCCCTCCAAGCCCAAATTCGCAGCTCCTCTCTCACCCATAGCAAACACCCCCTTCCAGCCCCCATTCTCCCCTTCCCACACCTTGAAACCCCCCCTCCTAGACCCCCTCACAGTTGGGGGTTGCCCCTACACACAACCACCTCATTTCCCCTCCCATCTACCCCATTCCCCATTACCTATCTCCACCCTCTCAAGTTCTAGTTGCAGGTAGCAGATTGGCCGCAGGTTGCAGAGGCCACCCCGTCGTCCCCTGGGAGCTTCAGGTGGCATACCATATACCGACGGAAGCGTCTGTTTGTCTTCTTCGCAACGGTGGTGGTCTCGTCCCATTCCGAGTTCGAGATCGACCAGGAGAGCCATTCTCCCACAACTGCGCAGATCCCCATGGCAGGAGACCAGAGCCGGATTGGAAGCTTGACTACGATGATCGTGTTGGGAATCGGATCGAGAGTTCTTCTTCAAACAACTTCCACTACGAGTCTTCTAACATCTCCAAGAAGCAGAGCCCCATTTGGCGACCGGACCTGAAAGTTATCAATTTTCTCCCTCGAGTGCTCGGTTCTATTTCCACTTAGTCCGCACCGACCCCTCCTCAGTGTTCAGAGCCTACCGGTCGACCCCAACATCAGCTGGCATCCCCGTCAGTCTTGCTTCGAAGAGGACTCGTCAATGGTTCCAACGACTCTATAAGCACCTGATTCTGAGCTCGGGACCGACCGTGGCAACCTCTGATTCCTGCTGTTGGAAACTTGAAGCTGTCAAATCTGAGGGTCTGCCACCCTGTTCAAGCCCCTACCCCGACCAGCAGCGGTGCCCGAAGAAATTTAAAAAATTCAAGCATCATCCAGATCCAGCTACGAAGAATCTCCAAGTGGTTTCGTCTACAACAAAATTCGGGGCTGACCACAGAATCCAAATACCTGATGGTCTGTTCTGAGACACAGTCAGGGGGCAGATTCATCTTTGACTTCCCTCTCTTCACTTCTAGCTCGAATTCCCCTCCCCGCTTGGCCGGCTGAAGGCCCCTCCCTGCGTGGAGGTCGTATTGAGTGTATTCATTGGCTTCCCTTTCCCGAGATCCCCCCCTTGCATGGGGGTAGTTCATGTATTATTTACACTCACAGGTTTGAAGCTTCATCGACGCGGCGTGCGGGTGCTTCCCCTCGCCTCCCCGCTCGCCCCCGTCTCCGACCGGAGTCGGTTTCCTCAAACCGGCTAGGTGAGAACTTGTCCCTTGCTATAAATTATTCTTGTTCATTTAATATCCTCTAATTGCGCCGTCGGTAAGAAAGAGAGCGCCCGATCTTAAGGCTCCGCCGCACTTGTGCGACCCCCGTGGGTGTGAGTGAGTGATCCGCGTCCCTCGGCCAAGGCTAACACATTGAGTTGAATATCCGCACCTCAAGGGGAGGTTTGACTTAGACTTTACTGGCCCTCTACCAGCAAGGGGCTTGTCCCATTTCCTTGACTCGGCATCCCCGAGTTACCCCCGGGTTAAGTGTGTGCGCCATACAAAGGTCCGCTTGCGTAGGCTTCATAGCCTTGTGGTTGTGCTTGTTAAATTCGGTCCGAGGTTATGCCACATCAAGTGGTATCAGAGCAAGTTTTAGACTTGTCTCTACTAAGTCTAGTCCTTGGGCACATTTGCATTCATCAACATGGCTACCTCTCTTTGGTCACATTCATCCCACTCGACCCCCCATAAGAGACCGATCAACCCTCCATTTGACATAATCTCTTTTGAGGATCTCCTCTTCGATGGATCATGCTATAGTGCCTACCTAAAGTGGGAGGTCACCATGGAAAAACACTTTGAAAGAACTATGGTTTATGGACCCGCAAGAGTCCGCGTTGCCATGGGGCAATTTCGGGGTCAAGCCAAGGAAAAATGGAGGAACATAGTGGGCTTAAGGGACGTTAGGAAACAAGAACCCATTTTCTCATGGGATGATATGAAGAAAGAACTTAAAAAAATCTACATCCTCAAATATTCCCACCCCTTCTACTCAAACACCCCTAGCCCGAGGTGCACTGTCACACCTCCATCCCCACCCGACCAACTTGATACCACCTTTAGGCCTCCTCCCCCACCACTCCCAACAAATCACTTCTCAACCATCATAACTACACTTCGCGACCAAGTCCTCTCCCTTAAGGCCCAAATAAACCAAGCATCCACCTCTCCACCAAATCCCCTAAGGGTCCCCACACTCCAACCAAAATCCCCTTCCGTAAACCTCACTATCCAAACTCAATTGGCCCCCACTTCCCCCCCTCCACAACCGGTCGATCCCAAGGGGAAGAGACCCCTAACCGACCCGGTTTCTCCAATAAGGACCACCATTCAAATCCAAGTGGACCCCGTGTCCATCCCTCCACCTAGACCCATGACGGCTACCACCACCCAACCCACAATCCCTCACCAAACCCATACCCCACATCTCCCCTTGGTCCCCACCACTACCCCTCCATCGTCCCCTAAAAAGGGTACACCCCCCAAAACCCATCAACCCAAATCTTGTCACCCAACCCACCTTCCACTTCCAACCCCAATCCTACCCCAACCTAGGCCTCCACTACTTCCACTCCCAAACCCCACTCTACCAATCCCAATCTAAGTTTCCCTTTACCCTCCACCCCGAGAGCACCACACACCAACCCTCATCACCCCAAAAGACCCCCTCACCTCCTTGGTAGAAGAACTCATACCCGATCCAATAGTTGTGAGCACTCCAAACCCACCCCCCACCTTGGAGGAAACCCAAGTCCAAGTTGAAGAAGAAACCTCACACGATGGTCTTTACCTTACACCACCCTCTCTAGTTGGGGCGGAGCTCATCTTAGGAGAACCCATTATTAGTTGGCTAAAGGAGAGCCCAATTAGAGAGATCCCGGCCCATATTTTCCCTCCCATAGAACAAGACCTTCCCATAGTGCCCTTCTTCTCCTATCACACCACAATCCAAGCATCCTATCAAGTGGAGACCTTAGAGGACCTTCTCAAGGGTATAGCATGGCAATTAGAGATGACTAGCATGTTGACTTCTATGGTCGAACAACCTAGGAGCCTTAGCCTCCTACACCTATGCATAGAGTCTATCACCTCGATTTGCACCATTGATTGCTACACTAGCGACCTCCTTCTATTTCTCCCTACACCCGATGAGCCCAACCTTCTCCTAGATTTGGAGCTTCTTATCTCGGGTAGAAAGCCAAGCCCTCCACTCATGGCCGACCCACTTGCCAAGAACATTGGCCCAACTATCATGGAGAAGGATGACTTAGCACCTTTTGAGGATCTTGAGGACATGGAGTTTCTCCCCCTAGGTAACCCATTTTATGATCCATATGATCTATTCCAATGGGAGTCAAGAGACTAGTGTGACCCAAACACTTTATCCACCACCCACCTTTCTCTACACCAACTCACCATGTTTGACCTAATTCACTCCATCTTAGACCCGGGTTACACCTTGGGAGCCATGACCTTGGGCCACATATCCCTAGGTAATGAGGTTGTGCTCCACCCCATGGGGACCACCTTCTTAGATCCATTCGACCCTTTCCAATGGGAGTTCAAAGGTTGTCCCACACCTATACACATGGAAGTCACCCATAGGAAAAATATGCATGTGTCTAGGCTTACCACACCACTTGGCATGAACACTATGTTGGGTCCATTCATTCATATCACCCACATGTCAAGTAGAAAGCATGAGTGGTCCATATTCGGATGTATTGGTCCACCCTCATTCATCATGGGTCTTAAGCATGTCAAAAGCATCTACGGATGTCCGGGTCCCCCGACATTCATCACCACTTTGCATGATAGGTTCACATATGGTTGCCCCGGCCCACCTAGGCCCACCAAAGTCTACATGACAACATTGCATGATAAGTCCACATATGGTTGCCCCGGCCCACCAAGGTTCATCAAGGTCCATATGGCATCATGGCATGATAGGTCCATATATGGTTGTCCAGGTCCACCCATAACCACTAAAAGGACATCATTCACAAAATTACATGATAACCTTGCAAGCGCATCAACAAGAGTCATGAAATCTACAAAAGGCCGACTGACTCAATGGCGTCACCAAGAAATCCAAATGGGTGATTCCGGGATGGTGAGGAATGAGAGGCTCTCACATAGAGACAACTCAAGATTGAGGTTTTGTGGGATAAGCCCCTTCTAGGTTTTGAGGTGCATTAGCCCCACTACTAAGTTTGGCCTCCTCAAGGGATACGGAGTTAACTTTAGTTTCAATGTGGAAAGCCTTGTGCCACACAAGGGACCCATGGTGGCACCAAGTGAGAATTTTAAGCCCCCTTCCTCCCTTGAGAGAGCACCCACCCCTCCCCATGTGAGCACCATCAGCCCAGAGAGCCCGACGTAAGCAACTTGAGAGAATATTGGATGAACAGGTAATCATTACTCGGAGCAAAGTGAACGGGCTCTACGTCGCTTGGTGGAAGAATCGGCTTCTTTCGGAAGACATGTGAGCGGTACCACCTCTTACTTGACGGAGTCGAGTTCTCCGCACCCCGGGAGTATAATGGGGTCATCACCATCCGTCCTGACACTCTCGACCATTCTCGTCACCCCGGAGGCGTACATCATGGTCTAGTCATTTATTTTGAGTCCTATGTATGTTTGTTTATTTTATTTGAGTCATATCATTGTAATTTCCCTTTTATTTGAGTCATGTCCCTAGGTCTTGTGCTTATTTCCCTAGGTTTGAGTGTCATTAGGTTTATTAGTTAGCTATTGGGCCCAATTCATTGGGCTTGGCCCAAGGGCACTCCCCCTTCTCTTGGTTATTTGTCATTGTGTTAAGAGTCAAGGTCTTTTTGTAAAATGTGGGTTGCCTATATATAGGACCCCATTTCCCCCATTTGAACAAATGAATCAATGAATGCAAAACTTGCCATTTTGAGAGTTCAAACTTCTTATCTAGTGGAGAGATTCCATTATTTGGGTGAGAGACCCTAGGGGAGAGATTCCCCACCCATCCCTCTCTTAATCTCTCTCTTTCACTCCCCTTTCTCTCTCCTCCACACCCAATTTTGAAGGATTTTCTCTCTCCTCCCTTCCCAACCACCACTCTCCCACCTACCCCCATTAAAGGCCACTCCCCTTCCCCACACATCCCATTACTCCACCCCCTAGTCCCAAGAGAGCTTCCACCAATCCTAGCTCCACCTCCCAACCCCCAACTACCCCACCCACTTCCCCAAGCACCCTTCCCACTACCCCAAGCACCCCTTCCCTTCCCCAACACAACCTCTCCCATCCCCAAGACCACCATTGAATACCCTCCATTAAGGAAAATTCAAACTCACCTTCCCTCCACCCACTTGTGCCCCCCTCACCTTCCCCTCTCCCTCCAAGCCCAAATTCGCAGCTCCTCGCTCACCCATAGCAAACACCCCCTTCCAGCCCCCATTCTCCCCTTCCCACACCTTGAAACCCCCCCTCCTAGACCCCCTCACAGCTGGGGGTTGCCCCTACACACAACCACCTCATTTCCCCTCCCATCTACCCCATTCCCCATTACCTATCTCTACCCTCTCAAGTTCTGGTTGCAGGAAGCAGATTAGCCGCAGGTTGCAGCGGCCACCCCGTCGTCCCCTGGGAGCTTCAGGTGGCATACCATATACCAACGGAAGCGTCTGTTTGTCTTCTTCGCAACGGTGGTGGTCTCGTCCCATTCCGAGTTCGAGATCGACCAGGAGAGCCATTCTCCCACAACTGCGCAGATCCCCATGGCAGGAGACCAGAGCCAGATTGGAAGCTTGACTACGATGATCGTGTTGGGAATCGGATCGAGAGTTCTTCTTCAAACATCTTCCACTACGAGTCTTCTAACATCTCCAAGAAGCAGAGCCCCATTTGGCAACCGGACCTGAAAGT
The DNA here is from genome assembly GCA_022559845.1 of Amorphophallus konjac. NCBI lineage: Eukaryota > Viridiplantae > Streptophyta > Magnoliopsida > Alismatales > Araceae > Amorphophallus > Amorphophallus konjac. Next base: position 120,024,851 of record CM040119.1, on the reverse strand, counting down.
TATCAATTTTCTCCCTCGAGTGCTCGGTTCTATTTCCACTTAGTCTGCACCGACCCCTCCTCAGTGTTCAGAGCCTACCGGTCTACCCTGACATCAACTAGCATCCCTGTCGGTCTTGCTTTGAAGAGGACTCGTCAACGGTTCCAACGACTCTGGAGGAACCTGATTCTGAGCTCGGGACCGACCGTGGCAACCTCTGATTCCTGCTATTGGGAACTTGAAGCTGTCAGATCCGAGGGTCTGCCACCCTGTTCAAGCCCCTACCCCGGCCAGCAGCGGTGCTCGAAGAAATTTACAAAATTCAAGCATCATCCAGATCCAGCTACGAAGAATCTCCAAGTGGTTTCGTCTGCAACAAAATTCGGGTCTGACCACAGCGTCCAAATACCTGACGGTCTGTCTTGAGACACAGTCAGTGGGCAGATTCAGCTTCGACTTCCCTCTCTTCACTTCTAGCTCGAATTCCCCTCCCCGCTTGGCCGGCTGAAGGCCCCTCCCTGCGTGAAGGTCGTATTGAGTGTATTCATTGGCTTCTCTTCCCCGAGATCCCCCCCCTTGCATGGGGGTAGTTCATGTATTATTTTCACTCACAGGTTTGAAGCTTCATCGACGCGGCGTGCGGGTGCTTCCCCTCGCCTCCCCGCTCGCCCCCATCTCCGACCGGAGTCGGTTTCTTCAAACCGGCTAGGTGAGAACTCGTCCCTTGCTCTCAATTATTCTTGTTCATTTAATATTCTCTAATTGCGCCGTCGGTAAGGAAGAGAGCGCCCGATCTTAAGGCTCCATCGCACTTGTGCGACCCCCATGGGTGTGAGTGAGTGATCCGCGTCCCTCGGCCAAGGCTAACACATTGAGTTGAATATCTGCACCTCAAGGGGAGGTTTGACTTAGACTTTACTGGCCCTCTACCAGCAAGGGGCTTGTCCCATTTCCTTGACTCGGCATCCCCGAGTTACCCCCGGGTTAAGTGTGTGCGCCATACGAAGGCCTGCTTGCGTAGGCTTCATAGCCTTGTGGTTGTGCTTGTTAAATTCGGTCCAAGGTTGTGTCACATCAGGAGTAATAGTTCTTTACTCAAACCCATGGGAGCAAAATTAATAAGGGTTTACCCCCACATTTCACCAAGTGTGATGCTTCTTTTCAGACCCTACTCGCCTATAGAGTTCTGCCATTGCATGTTCTCCTATGGTCTCTTCAAAGAGATATCAATAAATGCCACGATGAGTGGTCACCGTCCCACTGTATTTCGATCCTCTTAGATCTCGGGCTATGCCCATCTTTCTCTTCGGCTTCCATCCCTGCACTCCGTGGATGGATGTCCTATACTCCCCCCCCGGGCATGGTCCGAAATAAGGGGAGATGCTGTCGAAATGAATCCCGATTTTCGTCATGTTACATCAGCTCCGAACCCCTTTGGATCCAAAGACCCTTGCCTCTGCATGGCCTCTATTGACTCCCCCTTAGGAATAAAAAAAACAACGAATGTCTTTGTGGACGAATATCATCTCGGCTTAGTCCGTCTCAGTTTAGTCCCACCTCGTGTTATCCGAGCATTGATATGTCCCGATCTTTTATGGACTCCATCCCACCTCTGCGTGGATGGTTTTCGATTCCCACTTGGCATGATCCAAGACAAGGGGACATGCTGCCAGATTCATTCCGTGTTTTACACGGATAAAATCAATTAATGACCATGTGACACTGTAGCATTCCAATGATAAAAAAAATTATGTTATTCTGTTTGTGCTTGCCTAGTTTCATAAAGAATAAATGTGTCTATCTCGTGCAACATTCACAAGATGATCAAATAAACCTAAAAGTCATCCCCTCTTGTGCTCTCGATATATCAAATAGTGTATGGTTGAAGGCCGGGCTACGCCCGATTGGAAGCCATCCTTATGCGTGAGAGTGGATCTTGAACCTAAGTTCTCCGCCCCCCGTACTGGGAACCAGGCAGATAAACCATAATGAACTACTAATCGCATGAACGTTCGCATGCATCTTCCATCCTGCAAATAAAAATGAGGATGACAGTCTTATCTTGTTTTACCCCCGGGGCCCCTTTTTGCTTTGGCGATTAATCAAGGGTTGTCCTTCTTTGGGAAGGCGTAATTAACGTCATAGCCTTTATGGTATGACGGACTTTCGGTCCCCACCCGAGTCTCACAATCGACTGACTGAGTCAGATCGAGCGCAGAATGAAATTGTCACCTCGGTGACTGGCACACCTAATAAATTGATAAATAAATAAACCAAATAAATAAATAAATGAAATAAATCACCCAAATAAATAATCAAATAAAAGTCGAGTCCACAAGCGTGTTTGATTTTGGTTATCTTCAGCCTTCTCAGACATTTATCGGTCTTACTGGGTATTTTTCACCCTTATCGCTCAGTTGTCACCCCTATCTAGTTATTTGTCACCCTTATGTGGGTTGAGTCGTCGCTGTGACCCATTTGTTACTTTTATCATCCTACAGCTGTTTGGGCGATTCTTCACAGATTCAATCTTCTTATCAGCTTCTTTTCTTTCGCTCTTTCTTCTCCACAGTTCCATCTTCGTAGAAGTCTCAACATCTTCTTCTTCTTCTTCTATCTTCCTTGCAGCCTTTGTTGTTCCTCTTTTGTTTCTAGTTCTGCAGCTGCTCTTTCTTCTTTTTCTTTGACGGTGCCAAAGAAGGGTCATGAATCTATAAGTGGTTTGCATGCCAGAGCTTCGTTGACATTCAAACAACAACATCAGATTGTTGTTACTGATATGAGTAGAATTAGATCAACTCATCTGGATTGAGTGCTCCTTCAATAATTAAGTTTACGGCTGGTGTAGTTCAACTCATTCACCATTCAAATCCATCAGACTGGAGTCTAACATAGTTTCAATGTCTTAAGTCAGGTTAATCAGGGTCGTCTGAGGCTTAAGATGTCTCTAGATTCAAGCCAGTAGAGTTGATGAACTCTAGGATAGTCATATTTTTTGAAATAACTTGATCACACCACTACTGTCATGGCTATGAGCCATTTTTCACCCTTGAGTAGCCATTTGTCTCCACCATCAGCTATTTTTCATTGTTACCCAGTCATTTGTCACCGTTATTCGCCTGATAATCGTCGCTGAAGTCGTCGCTGAAGACGTTGCTCCTCATAACACTAAGCCATCGCCACAACTTATTTTTCACCCTTAGCAGGCCATTTGTATGCCTTATCTCCCATTTATCACCCGTAAGAGGTATTTGTCACCCCTATTCTTCAGTGGGTACAAGGCAACTTTGAGGTGATATTTAAGCTTGATTCTTCAGCGGTTGGAGGCTTCTTCTTCAGGATATCTTCTTGGGATTTCTATAGTAGATTTCTGCTATGTTAATGCTTTGCAATTCTGAAGATAGGTGCTAGCTACTGCTACTAATAGCTTCGTTGAAGAGATGCTACCGGTTGCTGCCATGCTATTACAGATGCTGCTGCTTGTTGTGCTACTGAAGTCGACCTGAACCATTGGAGAAGTCGACTTCGACTTGAGCCATGTGAGGTTGACCTTGGACTATCCTGTTCTTTGGGCAACCTTAGCCATTCTTCAAGCACATATGACTCAGATGTTCAAATAAGTACATGAATATTAGCCAGCACACATCAAAATCATAATATCAAAACCCATGATCATAATATGATTCATAGTGTGTTTGACATCATCAAAATCACATGGCACAACAATCTCCCCCTTTTTGATGATGGCAACACTGTGAGTCATTATGATCAGTACATTATGAATTCATCAAGTTAAACAACACATTTATCATGGCAACACTATGAGCATTATACAATCGAACTAATCAAGAACATGATGCATGAGATGCTCACACTCTCCCCCTTTGATCAACCTTAAGGTATCAACTCTCTCCCCCTCAACTCTACCCCCCTTGGATAATATTCTCCCCCTTGGAGAAACACTCTTGACTCATCTCAAACTCTCTCCCCCTTTGACATCATCAAAAGAAAAAGGAGTTTGAAATGAAAGGGATATTTAGGAATGCAATGGTCAGACACCAAAGGAAGAATTTGTAGAGTTGAATGGGTTCACAATGATCAGATAAACAATGAAGGTTTGAGTTGGTAGAAGTTGAAGAAGGTATGCAGTTCAATCGACCAATTTGCTTGGTTCGGTCAACTAAAAATGCCAGAACAAGATAAATATTGGTGAAAAATAAGCTCAACAGGTAGAACTTGGACACCCAGTCAGAGCACAAATTGTAGAGTGATCAAGATAGCAATATTTAAGGATCAGAAAGTTTAGATGGCCAGCAAGATTTTTTTTGTAATGACAAAGATGGAAGAATTGATTCAAAGAATTCAAAAAATCAACAACAGATTAGAAGAATCACATTCTGAAGCAACATTCAGTAGCAAAGCTTTTAATTTTTAGATGCTTCCATTAAAAGATTCTCTATAACATAGCCCTTATTTTCTGCCTAGTTTAAGATAAATGAATTTGGAGTTCATCAATTAAACTCTTAAAGTATTTTGCATTCAAGCTTAATACAAATAAACCAAAGTTACATGTTTAGATCCTATTTAATCTCCCATTGCCCTACTCATTTAAACTTAATGACTCCCTTAGGAGTAACTAAAGACTAGTATTGAAATTAAACATTTTAGCATTTCTGAATTTTGTCGTTAGGGTTACAACACTTTTGCTGACCTTTGGTCTTATATTCAGATTTTTCTTTTTGCTCATAATTTTAAAGAGCATTCAAGTGTAGTCCACACCTTTTTTATATAAGAGTGTATGTTGTTTAGACGCCAGCACCCCTAGTTACTCAGTGAGGCTAACTATCCTGCTTCATTTTGAATAGAGATAGCAACGGCACTTCATGACTGAATCACCTTCAATTCTTTGATGAAGGGCTTAGTTTCTCAGTGGCTCTTAGCCGTTGCTCTGCCTTGAACATTATTTATGACTTTTTATTATGTGCTGCCCTTTAGAGTTTTTCAGATTGTTTCATGTTTAAGGACAATACTCAATCTGAGTTTCTCAACCAAAGTTGTCTTAAAAATATAATTTTCAGGTTCTATGAGTTTTCACAGGGGCATAACATGTAAGAGTTGGTTGAGATCTATTAAGCTCCGAATACAACCTTTTTCAATGAATTCAATTTTTTTTAAACTCTTGAATTCATTAGGCTTAAACCAACAGTTTAATTCATGGGTTGTCATAGATTGTAATGCAAGAAGATTCATCAATAAGTTTGCTCAGATTAATGAATTATTGGAAAAATTGAAATTATTCTAATCATAGTGAAGTTCAATGAATTTCAGAAAGATTGTGCAGTATAGGCAGTTTTTTCAAAGAAGGATTTTCAAGCAAACCAATTTCAAAGTATTGCAACAATGACATAGATGACAGTTATTGATAAAGTATGCTACCAATAGGAAGGAGACTTCTCTTAAGAAAGTGTAAGCTAAAAACTTTAGAGAAGCTCTGTAAGACCCCGAATTATTTAATTTAGCCCAATATATTTATTAAGCTTTTATTAATTAAGAATTGAATTTTTATTGAATTAATAATTGAATTTTGATTTATTAATATTTAATTCGTTAGAAATAGAATAAGTGAAAATCCGACTACCTTATAAAAATTCATAAAAATAGTAAACAGCTTAAGGTCGATGTAGATAACAACTTTGTCTTCTGTCATTAAGCCATTATAAATCCGTGGTTAGATCTAATTGGAGATTTAGCCCAAAAGTGCACACTTTTTGACCCTTACCTAACCTTGGATTAAAACACGAAATTGAGGCTTAATACTCGACCAATTTAGCTCAAACCAGAGGCAAATGAACGGTCTTGATCTGAGAATCAGAAGCCCTCTACCAATTTCTCGAAACCCTAACCCTAGAAGGCGCAGCCGGTCGAGTTTGATTGAGTCAACCTTTTCGGCGCCGTTTCTAACACGTCACTTGCCCCGTCGAATTCTCCCAGCTCAGAACTCTCCAGAAGGTGTATGAGCTATAGATAGAAAGCTCTTCGACCCTAGTTTCGTTTGGTAGCAGCTGTGTCCGCAGAGAGTCAGATCTGGGGAGATATCTGGTGATTACTGAAGGTGTGTCGGCAGGCCGTCGTCATCCTTCTTCCTTCTTTGTTTCTTCAATTGAGGTAGGAATTCTCAACCAAAATTCGATCATGAATACATCATTTTATTCCTCTCGATGAGATCTATCCAGTGGGACTGAAAGCCCCAATTTTTATCAAGTGTCTAGAGAGCTATCGAGGTTTTTGTGAAGGGTTAGCAAGTTCATTCTTCTTATCTAGCATCTTATTTCAACCGTCGATTGAGGTAGGTTTAACAGGCTAAACTCTAATTAACTTATATGATGTAATCAACATCTTATTAGCTTTCTTTAGGCATAGAAAGCCCTAAATTTCATGAAGCATGTTTAGAGAATTTCTATTCGTAGTAACAGCATGTTTAGACCTAGTTTTGATGTGTTCTTCCGAGTTGATTTCTGATTTCGAAGTATTAATCCTGATCCATATGAACCATATCATATATGGTTGGATTCAGCACCGTAGTGGCTTTCTTTTGACATAAGAAGCCCCAATTTTCATTCTGTATGTTGAGAGAATTTTACGTTTTAGTCACAGCATGTCAGAATTAGGGTTCCCGTGTTCTTGCCGTAATAAACCTTGATTTCGGCAAGATAATTTGAAATTGGCCTTACTGATAGATAGTATTCTCTGTTAGCTTTCCAATGGTACCAAAAGCCCCTTATTTAGAGTCCATTTCCATTAGTTATTAGCGTTTTAGTGCAACCCTATCAACCCCTTAGCTTCCCGGCGTTCACCGGACGCGGAAGGGATGACCGGAGATGACCAGAGATGGATGGTCGCACGATAGACCGCACAACTCAAGCCCAGACATGACTCTGGCATAGACAGGAGTTAAACAGTTCCTAAATGACCACACAACTAGTTGGACGGTTCAAAACCGACCACATATCCACTCCTAGCAGGTTGAACGGTCCAAACAGGACCACATAAGTTGAACGGCCCTGCAGGTGGCCGCACAAGTGGATGGGCGGCCCTGCCCTGGGCCGCACAACCCAGCTAGACCGCCCAAGTACATGGATGGCCATGCCCCTAGCCGCCCAACTCCCAGACCCGCATTTGAGCCTGTTTCAGCCCCTGTTAAGCCCGATAGTTATACGGCCCTTTACCAACCGTTTATCTAGACAGAAAACCACTTAATACTAGTCCTAATGCATTCATCTTAGTGTTCTAAATGATAATTAGTAAAATAGAAACCCACATTATAAATTATTAATTATGTAATTAAATTTTTGTTAATTACTTGTTATTCGTTCATACGCGACTTACGCGATCTTGTTCATACCCGTTATCATCCTGATTAATCTTTTTGGCATCTTGACTTAATGTATAACTTAATTCTTGTTAATTTGACATGAAATTAGGATTAATATGGTCATTATCTTGCTGTGTATCTACTGTACTACAGTAGAACAGCGTGTTTAACTTTCCGACTTGTAACAAGTCGTTAGCCGATTATCGTGCTAGTCTTGGTTTTACCCCCGGAAACTCTATCCGGCGGCATTACCATCTTCACGGGATTTCTTTATATCCCTGTTATGAACCTAATGAACTATCAAAACATTGGGTTCTATGTTTAATTCACTGATTTGAGTCTTGGATCAAATCGGACGACGAGAGGCATGCGCGGTTAGTAGGTGACCGCATATCCTCTTCGGCGGCCCGATTGTGACCGCATATCTTTATACGGCCCAGTATGAACCGTATATCTTGTTCATGGACCTTAATGTCTTCTGGACATGAGCGGCCCATATTACACCATTCATACCTTCGAGCGGCCCACTGTCAGCCGTTCTTTCTTGACCTCGTGGGCTGAGTTTCAGTCCAATTCCTGTATGTACGGCCCTGTATTTACCGTATATACCTTTGAGCGGCTCTTTTATGACCACACATCTCTTGGAGATGAGTTTGACAGTGTTTTGTAATATTGAATCTAAGGACAAGGTTAGTCCTTTAAATCTTGAACTTATGGCAGTAATTCCTCTGATTAAATTGGCCATTAAAAATTGACTGAATGTCTAGACGGATGGGGCTTTGGACCCAATAAATCAATGCCATCGCATCATAAGGGCCCGGTCTGGTCCTGGGGAGAGCGCCCGAAAGTTAGTGAGCCCATGGGATGTTAATGACATGGTGGGGCATTGCACCGAAGTACTTGCTTGCGTGATTGCGTCTATGACAAAAATCTCTTGTTACTTGTTACTTGTTACTTGTTACTTGTTACTTGTTACTTGATCGTGATTGAATTGATGTTAATTACTACTTGTTGGCCAATTCTTTATTACTATCTCCTGTTGTAAATTCTTGTACTTGCTATCTTGTTAATTCTTGGCATCTTATATTTCTTGACCTTGCAAGATCTTGTTATTATCGTTGTTTCATTATATCGTTATCGTCATTTATTTCTTTTTAGCATGGTATCAAATTATAATTTAAATGATTAATCATGTAAACTTGCCTGTTATTTCCTACTGAGCGTCAGCTCATAGTTGTTGTTTCCCCCCCTTTCCAGGCTATTCAGGTGACGCGCATACCGATGGGGATGGGCAGGAGTGATGTCTTGAGTGCACCAGTTCTAGAGTGGTGTTGGCAGTGTTATCCTATTAGTTGTGCTTTAGAGAGTATTTAGCTTCAGTTATGTTATTAATGTTTAGTGTTTAATGTCTCAGTTGTATTAAGTTGGTTTGAGGATTATTGTATCAGTTGTGGTTTGTTTAATGATCAATAAGTTATTTCCATTCATAGCACTTGTGTTATATTTAGATTAGCTCTCTCTCTCTCTCTCTCTCTTTCCTGCTAGCTAGTTTCTGACTGTACGTTCTGATATTCCGCGTCGGGGCGTGACAAGCTCCCCCTTAATGAATGCTAGAGTTTAGAAAGTAGAGATTTCCGAAATATAGCTCAAGAGGAGAAATGATCAAGGGTTTTTCAAAGAACATCAAGAGTAGACCATATAGACAAAATTGTACTGAAGCAGATGAGGTTGTCTTGTTAAGGTTTGCAAGTCGGCTTGAAATCAAGACAGAAAGCACAATATACAGAATGCAGCAGAGAAGTTGACTTGTGCAGTCTGCCAGTCAGCTTGAGAGTATTCAAAGAATTCCAAACTAGATTCAACTCAAGTGTATGCATGAGTTTTTTAATCTAAATGATGTACAGTCAAATTATATCAGATATGCACTAGCTCCCCCTGACTATATGCAGATTTTGCATGAGTGAAATGCAAAAAGATTTGCATGAGACACTTGCTCCCCCTATCTCTTATGCATTGAGGGATTTTTGAAGGAAGTGCAAGTGACATTTGTAGATTTGAAATGCAATGTAGTTTCATATGACATCAACTTAACAAATTTCAACATGTGATGCAGGGAATGATATGCATATATAGATACAAACATGAGTTCAAACTATATGCAACAGATTTGAAGCAAATGCAATTGTTCAGCATGAGAAAGAATTTAATTCAGATTTATGCCTTTTCATGAAAATGAGCATATGCAGACATGGAGTCCTGTTTAAATCAATTTATTTAAACTTCCTTTGATCATATTCAAATTATGGCTTCACAATCAACCCTTGGTACCTGGCGGAGCATTTAGGTCTATAGACCACCTCACATGTAATGTGGGTTAATTTCCAGACAGACATGATCTGTCCTTCTCCCTACACCATTTTATATACCATGGTTTTCATTGATCCAGCATCAACAATACATCAAAAATAGTTAAAAAACTAGCCATGAATTCTTATTGACTAGCAAGCATGATGTGTAGCTTAAGAAATAAAGAGAATTAACAAGAACCAGTCAACGGAAGCAATAAATATAAAGATTTGGGTTTTACCAAACCAGGGTGCCTTGTTTATTGAACCCCCTTTATTTGTTTGCTTCAAGGCAACCCTGCAAGACAAAAGTTCTCATTTTCTATTCAAATATACCCAAGATCTCTTGTGTCCTGGAAAGTCAGCTGCACCTTTAGAATGTGCTTTCTAGATTCTTGCAGTCATAAAATCATCAGTTTTCATAATGAAGCAGTTATCCATGACGTGTCCTAATCTCCCATAGTAGTAATAATGACTAAAGGCATTCATGTTCTTATTCATAGAATATGCATGAGATCTCTGTGGGTGAACATGAATTTTGCCATTACTACTCTGGAAACTTTGTTTCATTTTCATGTGCCAACAGTCCTTGATTATATGGCCGGTCTTCCTACAATGATGACAATAAGGCCTCTTGTTTGAAAACAAATTTGGCATCTTCGGGACATTGGCTTTTCTGCAAGCCCTCAATTCATCGTTTCTAAGGACAAGGCAATCATGCATTTCATGATCAGATTTTTCACAATAGAAACAACGAATTGTCATTTTATTGACAACATGATTTTTAGCATAACCATTTTTAGCATGCACATGAGAATTTTGAGACAAAGACATTTTGACATTTTTAGATTCATTCATCCTCTCGCATGCAATTAAATCACCAGATTTCAAGATATGGCAATCATTCATTATGTGCCCACCTCTAGCACAATAATGACATGAAATTTTCTTGTGTGCATGTGTGTGTATGGTAGACTTATGTACAGTATGCATAGGGGGAGCATGAGTGTTTTTGGCATTTTTTATTTTTTTAGTCTATTTTTCTATTTTCTGAGCAGTAAATTAAAAGATTGGTGGGTTTGAGGTGCTGTTAGTTTCAGAACTACACGCAAGAGATGTTTGGAGTTTATTTTCAAAGCTCTTTTTATTTATTGGATTAAAACCCAGCCCCTCTCTCTGAAAGTTAATTTTCCTGTCGAGAACTTTATCCAAGTTGTTCTTTCCATTCACAAACCTCGGCAAGGAGTTATTCAAATCAGACACTTGATTTTCTAGGGAAGTTATTAACAGTTCAGAATTAACTATTTATTCCTCACACTCTGCCATTCTGATTTTCATGGTTTCATTAAGAGATTTGTAGTCTTCATTCTCTTTTTGTAGAATCAACAATTTTTCAGATTCATATGTGACAACAGATTTTCCTTTTTCCAAAATTAGCAGTCTATCAGAAATGGCAATGTTCAATTCTTTCAAATTTTCATTTTGTTCCTTCAAATTTTTGATTTCTTCAATATGCTTTTCATCATTAGACATAGAGCTTAATTTTTCATTCAACTCTTCCTCTCTTTGTTGAAATTCTAAGTTCTTATCTAGCAAATTTTTGTTTTCCTCTCTTAGGGAAGCAATTAGGTCTTTCTGCCATTCTAGATCAAGGTGAAGACCTTCATTTAACTCTTTCAGGATTGAACAATTATTGCATGAAGAGTTACTAGAACACACATTTTCAACTTTCTTTTTGAGTTTTGTATTTACAGTTTCATGTTTTTCGGCGTTTTTCTGAAGTTCCACATTTACCACCTTGATAGCTTCAAATTTCTCATAAATTAATTTGTTCTCTTCTTCAAGTTTTTTGAATTTTTCTTCATCTTCTTCAATGTATTTTCTGAGAACTCAATTTTCAGACTTCAATTTATCCAGCTCTGAACTAATAGTGTCAAGATTTTTTAATTGTTTTCTAATACAATCATTTTCAGATTCCAGAATTTTGGCATCTTTATTTTCATAGCTAGAATTGACAACATCATGTAATTTCTTTTTCAAGTATTTATTTTGTTTTCTCAACTTTTCATTTATCTCTAACAATTCACCATAAGCATTCTCCCAATCTTCTATAGAAAAATTTTCGAACATAGAAGTTACCTACTCATTCTCATTTTCATCTTCATTGATTTGTATGTTGTCAACCATGAGGCACTTGTGTTGCTCTTGGTTCTTATATATGGCAGTCAGCTTGTCCAAGATCTCCTTGGCATTCCTGCAATCAGAAACAAATAGAAAAGTATTATGATCAACAACATTATTCAGGATATTAAGAGCTCTAAGATTATCACTATTTTTCATCCTATGAGCATTGGTCCATTTGGACGTGTCCTTGGGTAATTTGTATGGACCATGAGACATTAGAGACCAAAGCTTCAGATTAACAACATTAACATGTATGCAGATTCTACCCAGCCATTTCTCAAAGTGGGATCCATCGAAAACAGGCAAATGAAGACAATTTCAGAATGATAAAAATAAACAGTAATGGAGCACACAGATCTTTTCTATATAGATTGTTAAATCTGAAGCAAGATCAGAGACCCACTCTGATACCAATTATTGTATGCTCAAGTGACAATAGGTGGAAGCGTTGGACACAAAGTGTGTGTAGCATGATCTAGGGGGGGTGAATAAATCCTATATAAAATTTAAACCCAATTTCAAATCTAAGGTAATTAACACTTAGTGGAAATCAGAAGCACTAGTTCTATCAAAACTCGGCATAGCTGCTTAGCATGTAAGAAAATGCATGATATTTATAGATCATAAACAAACCAGTGAAGGGAGGTAGATGAGAAGGACCAATCACACAAATTCAAATGACGGCACATTAGATTTTTTAGGTGGCTCGGTCTGCTACCTGTTGTGTGGGAATGGCTGATCTAGAGGGGAAGGGTGAATAGATCTGCCCCTCTTTTTCAAGATATAACAATGAATGCAGCAGAATAAAAACAACTACCAGGAAATTCAAGAACCTACACACAAGATGCAGGGATAAAGATGAACAACAAGCCTAAACAAGCATCTAGCGTAAGGCAAATACACAACCAAACCACAAGGACACAGATTTTAAGGTGATTCGAACTCAAACCCGAGTCCTACGTCTACCCCTCACTTAAACCAAGTGAGGCTTCCCTTGTGCCGCAGCACTAAACCGCTGAAAACACAGTAAAAGGCACACAAGGCCTACCACAGACCAGAGACACCCTCTATCTATTGTAGCACCCCTGGAAATTTTAAAGAGAATAAAATAGATTCTAAATTAAAGCAAAAAGATTCGATTGGTAGAAATAGCTTAAACCGATAAATGGGCTTTACACCTAAAGTATGTATAACTAATGGGCCAAAATAAAATAACGCCCTTCCTTAAGGCGCTAATTAAAGTAATAACGCCCTTATCATGGGCGTTAATTCCTTTTTTGACGCCCATCAAAATGGTCGTCAATTCTTACCAAGGAAATTGGGAATATAGCACCCAAAATATAGAAACGTAAAAGACGCCCTTTGTGAAGGTGTTATTTAATGAAAACACGCCTCCTGTTAAGGCGCCCCAGTCTCAGACGTCTTTTTCCCTGGGAATTAAATTAAGGCATGCTCGTTCGCTGCATGGCCGGTATTAGGGTTCTCCCTATGCAAATGGGAGCACGCGGCTGCTATCCTGGAAGGGTGAGGGCCATGCATAGTAGGTTTAAAAACTTACCAATCTTGATCGTAAAACCCTTCCATAATCCAACAATAGAACCCTCCAGATCGTTGAGAGTCTTATAAATACCACACCCCCTCGAACGGGCTGATTTTTCTAAGTAACTGTTGCTTCGAAGGAGGTCCTGCTACATCCTGCAACCCTCTGCATCCTATCTTCATCCTGCTGTGGTTACAGAAAGCTTCTTCCTCCTTCTCCCTGCCGGTCGGACGCGTGAAGTGTGAAGCTTCTTCCCCCGTTCTTCATCCTGCTGAGCAAGAAGGAGAGCGTCCTCTCATTCTTCCTCTTCTTCATCTTGTTGGCGGACGTGGGAGCCTCCATCATCTTCCTCCATCTTCATCCTGCAAGCAGACGACATACTCTGTTTTAAACAGAGAATCATTTTCGCCGTTTAATCTTCAACAAGAGGTAGGTTTTCTCAAGGATTGTAGCCTAAACTAGCATAAAAATTTATGATAATATCATATGTAAATCATGCATATAGTTTTACGGCGATTTAGAAGTTTTCTGGAAATTTTGGAAAGAGGCGACCCTCTCTAGGGCGCTAATTCATGTTCTGACGCCCGACCCAAGAGTAGTTAATTTTAAGAAATTGATAAATACTCATGTTTTTTTTCCTGGAAAGGAATGAATTAACGACAGCCAGTAGGTCATCTTTTATGAAAGTGACACCCCACCCAAGGGCGCTATTTTAAATTAATGGCTTAGGATAAGTCGTTACTTTCCTGAAATTTCTAAAAGTTATTAAATTTCTGGAAAATGGTAATTAACGACACAGTGCAAGTCACTTCTTTGTGAAATAACGCCCCTGCCTAAGGCGCGTTTCCTTGAAATACAGAATTGGGTAAATTGCAGCAATAATAGAAATTATAGATGGGACAACTGTTCCAACAGTCGTCAATTAGTAAAGAAACGGCCCAGAGAAGGTCGTGAATTTATTAAATAGTGACTTGGCGTAAGTCGCGAATTTCCTGCATATTTATTTCCACGACTTTCTGTGAACCGAGGGTTATATATATATATATATGTATGTATATATGTATATCGGCACTATATTCCATTCCGTGAGTATAGTCCCATGTTTCACGATGATTTGTCGCATTACCCACTAACTCTCGGTGACGTACAAGCCCTCCATTGGACATTCCGTTCCTTTGGACTGGCGAGTTAGTCATTGGGACCTCCGTAAGTCTCCTCGTAGCCTTGGATTCCCTCAAGGTCGACTGAGCTGGTTGTACCTTAAACACCTTGTACCCTTTTGATTGCCACGACTTGTGGTAAACCGGCCCTCTCATGTCGCCATCTTGGTCCATGAGAGAATAATCTTTGCCAATGGAATGATGATATTCCACTAGGCGATATCTTGGATTGAGTCCCTTATAGATGGGGTCAATCAGCTTGATTCATGTCCCTTGATTGGTGACAGGTCTAGTCATCCACTCAAGTTATCTCGGCTACCTAGCTAAGGTACCGTCTCCACCCAGGTTATCGACACGTCATGATTCTCGTTGGTTTTATCATTGTCCATCTAATGTTCTTCATTGAATTCCGTGGAATCTATCCACGAATCTACCTTGATATCCTACATGAGTTTGTTCTTGGAAATCCATGGCTATCACTAAAGTGGTTGTCTAGATATTACATGTAACAATGTCCGCGCATTTAGGGCCTGATCTGGTCCTGGGAGGAGCACCCGAAAGTACTTGTGCCCATGAGAGTTATATTGATCACGGTGTGGCATTGCATCGAAGTACTTGCATGAATCTACGACACTCCACTATATCTCTATCCCTCTCTCTCGCGTGCTTGACTTGATTGACTTGACATGACTTACGTGGCCTGGAATGGGCAAAGTACTTTCTTGCTAATAGCCATTATCTCATGACATGAAAGACTTTATTGATATACTTGGTACTCGTTCAAAAACTTGAAAATCTTGAATACTTGAAATTCCCTATCTTGGATCAACAGTACATGTTATTTCCTCTTGTTATCATGTTCAATTCCATAGCATTCTATTTTTTTTATATACTTTACATGCTAAACTTATATTTTTATTGGAAGAGGTAATTACTTAAACCAATTGCTAGTTCTTGAGATATAATTCCTACTGAGCGTTCGCTCATCAAGTTCTTTTCCCCAACCTTTTCAGGTAATACGGACCCTGACTCGGACTCGGATGGGCAGAAGCGAGAGCGGCGAGCGTAGAACCTGCAAGCGTCATACTCTATCGTGTCATGTCGTCCTTAGTTTATTCCTTGAGTCTTGTCATTAGAACTTATGTTATTGCAAGGGTTGTAATATTTAAGGCTTGCGGGCCTGATCTGTGATGTTAAGTCTTGAAGTATGTGACTTGGTTTAAATGGATTGGTTATATCAGTGGTATCAGTCTTTGGTTATGTTTTAGATTCTTGTCTTGTTGCGCACTCTATGTTGATGTCGAAATTCTACTTGCTCTGATTGACGTGATTGATATAAACTCGTCACGGCTCTCCCTGGATTCCTTCCGCGCTCGGGGCGTGACAGTTTTTGTGGTATCAGAGCCTAGGATTTCAATTCCTAGGAAACCCAAGTCCAAGGATAGGTCTATCCCTAAAACGGTGAGGATGGGTAGTGCCGTGGGTATAAGTCCTTGTAGGGCTTCCAACTACAAATTCCAACATGAAACTAATGAAGATTAACTCCTTGTAGGACTATGGCTGTTGAACGCGCACAATGGCGTGAGATGCAACGAACTGTTCAAGGCTTGACCCAGGCCTTACAACAAGTGGCCCAAGGTGGGGCACACCATGGAGCCGGCGACCTCCATCGGAGTTTTAGGAATCTCAACCCTCCGAGATTCTCAGGTTCATCAAATCCCAAGGATGCAGAGAACTGGATAAAAGAGATCGAGCGGATTTTCCGCGTCATGCAATGCGCGGAAGGTGAAAAGGTGCTTCTGGCTACGTTCCAACTGGAACTGGACGCCCGTGCTTGGTGGGAGTCCGTCGAGGCCACCTTGCTTGAAAATCATGTCACGTGGGCCGAATTTGTCGAGCACTTCAATAGCAAATACTTCTCAGACCGTGTTCAGGAGAAAAAGGCCGCAGAATTTGCTGCCTTGAAGCAACGATCCCTGTCGGTAGCTGACTATGAAGCCCAGTTCTCCCGGTTATCTAGATATGCACCACATTTAGTTTGCACTGAAAAGATGAAGGCAAGAAGGTTCTTGAATGGGTTACGACCCTAGTATATCACCCAGCTCGCTCCCTTGGATATTCAAGTGTACTCGGAGATGGTGCGTCGTACCCAGTTGCTAGAAGACGCCACGGAACTGTCTGACAAAATCCGTGGTAAGGATAAAAGGGAGAATGTTACAAGCCCCAACACTTTTAAACCGTCTTTCAAGAAGCAGACCAATAATGGAGGTGAACCCTCCAAGGAAAAGAAATTCAAGAAGGCCAATAACAAACCTTTCTCCATCACGGCACCGCCAAAGGAGAATTATAAATATTGCGACAAGCCGGGTCACCAGGCTGTGGAATGCTGGAGAAGGCTCGGAGCGTGCCTTCGTTGTGGGAGTAAAGAACACCGTATTCCCGACTGTCCAATGATGAATGAGCAGAGTGAGCCGGAGACAAAGGAAGAAAAGCGTTCGGCAAAGAAGCAAGGACGTTTACAAGCTCTCCAAGAGACGGAACCAACCGAGGGTGGGTTAGTGGAAGGTATTTTGTCTATCTGCTCTAAGTCTGCTCAAGTACTGTTTGATACTGGCGCCACACATTCTTTTGTTTCAAAGAAATTTGCTGCTTCATTCTCTAGGGAACCTGAATGGATAAACTTAGTGATTTCTACCCCGTTAGGGAATGAGTCTAATGTCACCTTCCATTACCCGAACTACAAGGTTATAGTTAAGGGCCACAACTTACCTGCAGATTTAATATGCTTAGACTTGAAGGAGTATGATGTAATTTTAGGAGCCGATTGGCTATCCACCCATCGGGCAACTGTAGACTGTCGAAATGGAAAAGTAACTTTTGTGGATTTCCCGGAGTTAACTTACATTACTCCCTGGAAGAGATCACCTGTCATCTCTACTCTTCGAGCCCATAAACTTATCAACAAAGGATACGAGTCATTCTTAGCATTTGTAACTGCCACAGAGGCTAAGGTAGCTAGACTAGAAGACATTCAAGTGGTTCGGGAGTTTCCCGATGTTTTCCCTGAGGACTTACCTGGTCTACCACCAGAGAGAGAAGTCTCATTCATTATAGACCTTGTTCCGGGTGCCGGACCTGTTTCCAAAGCACCCTACATGTCACGTCCCGAGCGCGGAAGCTTACCTGTGGCGCGATAGTTTTATATAGAACCAAAGCGAGCTAGCTATTCGATGGAATTCTTCATTTTGATAGTTATTAGAGTGCGCAAATAACTAAGATTTAACTTGAAATTAATACAAATAATCCGAGATGACAATTGTTACCACTAACCAAATGACAATTACACACATTTCTCGAGTCCGACTACTAGGCTTCAAGCCCTTATTACAGTTCTAATAAATTAGACTAATACAACTGACATCTGACATAACTGGATACAAATGACATAATTACTACACCATAATTAACAAGACAACATGATAACTCCATTTCTACACTCATCACTCAGACTCATTCCCTTCCGAGTTCTGGCTGATATTCGCACTACCTGAAAAGGTTAGAAAACAACTAGATGAGCGAATCGCTCAGTAGGATTTACATCTCAAGTTCTAACATGCTTTAAATGAATTACCCATTTATTTAATGTAGGTAAACAATGCATGTAGACAGATAGATATCAAAGAATCGTAAAATCGACAGGAGTAAAAAGTGAGAGTATATAGATTTCACAATTTCAAGTAGCAGTAGCAAGTGATAGTAAATGATATCAAGCCAGTGATAATTGAGAAGTAATAACTGGAATAGTAACATGTTAATCAAGCTAGAAATAGTAAACAAAGTAGTTTCAAGCATGTATAATTGGAATTGGCTATTTATAATGCATTCAAGTAAACACTTTTACCCATCTGCGGGTCTCAAGTCAATCAATCAAGTAATATCACGAGAATGAGTGGAATGCCTAAAGTCTAGCAAGCAAGTACTCCGGTGCAATGCCAAACACCGTGGTCAATAAACTCCCATGGGCACAAGGACCTTCGGGTGCACCTCCCAGGACCAGACCGGGCCCTATATGCACAGCATTGGTCATGTTTGTCGACATCCACTCTCGTTTATAGCCAATATGAAATTTCAAGGGTTGACTCGGTAAGATGTATATAAGATGGATTATAGAATAGAATCCAAGGCGTATCATTATGTAGGGACGAACTAGGAGTAAAACCCGTAACGTTCGATACATGCTAATGACAATAGGAGTTTGAGACTAACTTGTTGGTGTTGACACAATTGTCGATATTAGTTATATATATATATTATTTTTATCCAATATGTATATGTATATATATATCCGATTATAAAATTCTGTCTAATATATTGGAGGTTATAGGTATGTATATCTTCTGTCCAATATACATATATGAATTAGCCAAAATGGTGATTTATTATAATAATCAGAATTTAATTATGAAAATAAGTTTTTATGTTGAATATCGTTCTAACTTGCTAAAAATGATATTAACATGTTGAGAATGAGTTTCATATGTTACTTTACTGGTAAGATGATAAAAATAAATTTTTCATGCTAGATTTAATTTTTACATGCTGAAAATTAATTATTAACATGCTAAAATCTATGCTTAACATGCTAAAATAATTAACTTACTGATAGGTTGATAAGATAAGGTTGCCATGCTGATTTCAAAAATTTTCTGATAACAACATAATTTTTTTTATCATGCTAAAAATAATTTTTCTACATTTATTTGCTAATTATTTGATAGGAAAATAGAATTATCATGCTGAAAAATAGTTTTAATACACTGAAAATAACTATAATATGCCAAAAATAATTATAACATGCTGGAATAATTTTACCATACTGGAAGAAATGTTATCATGCTGGAAGTAATTTTTATGCATCAATTTACTACTTTATTTAATAGGAAAGTAAGTTTTATATGCACAAAAATAGCTTTAAATAGATTTTAACATGCTGAAAATAATTTTTATATCTCAGTATGTATAAAATAATTCTATCATATTGGAAGTCACTTTTAACCTACTGGAAATAGTTTTAACATGTTGGAGATAATTTTTAGTATGTATAAACTAATGTGGTGAAAATTAGATTTTTACAAAAAAAAAAATTTCATTCTACAAATATATATACATACTCTGTAAGAATGAAGGAGTCTATTTTATATTATATTCTGTTCTCTATATATATTCGGTGAGAATGGAGGTGCAGACATTAGTTATATATACATATATATATTCATATATATATAATGAAGGTGTTTTGTATATACAATTAATGGAAGTATATATATGAATTTATATACATATATAATGAAGGTGCTTGTATATACAATTAATAGGAGTATATATATATATATATATTTAAGGGGTTTTATGTTATTTTTCATTAAGTTCACAGCATGTGTCGACACTAGTGTCGACACTTACTGTTCGTTTTTGGTCTCTGTTGTACAGTTAATCGAACAATGTTTTGTGTGTCGACACCTGTGTCGACACATGAGGTTCTTCTACGGCACGATTCATTAAGTTTACAGTGTGTGTCGACACCTGTGTCGACACATGAGGTATATGTACGTTAATATTACAATGTTTGTGTGTGTGTCGACACCTGTGTCGACACATGAGGTTCTGTCTTCAATTATGTATTTATTGTTAATTAAGTCTTGTTTTTGTTTAATCATCTTGTTAATCAAGTGTTTAAGGTTTTAATCCATGGTTAAATTTTGGTTTTGTCAACACTCTGGGTAAGTGTCGCGTCGGAGTCGCGTAGGTGTCGCGTAGGTGTCGACACTTGTGCAACACTTGTGCAACACCTATATATGATGCAAGTGTCGAGGAGGTGTCAACACAACACCTCTATATATAATGGAAGTGTCGACACATGTGTCATGGAAGTGTCGACACATGTGTCATGGGTGTCAACACTTGATGTCATATATATATATATATGTAAGTGTGTGTCATGGAAGTGTCGACATTTAACATGCTATATGCTGTTAATAGATTAGTTAATAAAGCTAATACATATTATTTATCTAGGTCATGAGACTAATACTTGCTAATTGCTCCAGATTGAAGCTATTGCATGCTAACTAAGAGGCTAACACATGCTGTATAAACATAAAATATCGCATGGAGATGAGCCTAAGACTAACTGCCTAGACTAATCATCCTAGATTATCTACTAGTTTAGTTAAAAATTGAGAACACCTACCTCTCTGAGACGACAGCGTATAGATGGAAGAAAAAGGGCAGCTTTCTTCTGCAACATCAGAGGAGGCTCCCCCTTCTCTACAGCAAGTCTTCGGAAGAATGAAGGGAGTCTCAGTATAGGGAGTATTATAGCATTGGAGGGGGACAAGATCCTACATAATTCGCATCTCAGTGCGATGCTAGCTCAAACGTCCAGCTCGAACCTACTATTCATGTATGAGAAGGACAAATGCCAACGAAGGTTTGTATGTAAGCTAAATTATAGGGGCCCTGTGGCCCCGTGTCGGTGCAAGTTTTGCTAGCCTATAGCATATAATTATCTGGCATAAAAAGTAATGATGGATGATAGGATTTGAACCCTGGTCATTGGGTTGAAAGACAAGTCACATAACCAACTACACTAGGAAGCCACTTGTTAAGTGAATACTCTTTACATATGATAGCTCCGTGTTCCAACTTCTTACTTAAGCTTCCCATAGAATTTATCTAATATTTTTATTTATTTGAAAAATATTAATAATAAAAAAAAAAATTTATACGGGGTGCTACACCCTCCCCTACTTAAAAGAAGTTGGTCCCCAAATTCAATTGTATAAGGGTAAATTCAACTACATAAGGATAATGTAGAAAGTATAAGATACTTGCCTACTAAAATAGTTCTGGGTATCTTCTCTTCATAGATTCCTCGATCTCCCAAGTTGCTTCTTGCTCCGAGCATCGATTCCATTAGATTTTTACCATAGGGATCATCTTGCTCCTTAGAACTCGGATTTCTTGGTCGAGAATCTTTACTGGCCTTTGCTCATAGGTGAGGTCCTTCTGTATCACCAAGTCAGTGTGATCGATGACGTGGAGAGGATCGTGCACATACTTCTTCAGCATAGAAATATGGAATACATTGTGCACTTCCGATAGTTGAGGAGGTAAGGCAATGCGGTAAGCCACCTCGCCCACTCTTTCTAATACTTCAAATGGACCGATAAACCTTGGTGTAAGCTTGCCCTTAACATCGAATCTTCTAATACCTCGACCGGGAGATACCTTGAGAAATACATGATCACCCACTTGAAATTCCAAATCTCTCCTTCTGTTATCAGCATAATATTTTTGCCTGCACTGAGCTACCTTGAGTCTCTCTCGGATAAGGTGTATCTTTTCAGTTGAATCTCTAACCATATCTGGGCCTAGAAGTTGTCTTTCACCGACTTCATCCCAACATATTGGATATCGACAACTCCTGCCATAAAGTGCCTTGAAAGGTGCCATCTGGATACTGGCTTGGTAGCTGTTATTGTAGGCAAATTCGGCTAGGGGTAAGTGGTCATGCCAGCTTCCGCCGAAATCTATAATACATGCCCTTAACATATCTTCAACAACCTGATTTGTTCTTTCAGTCTGACCATCTGTCTGGGGATGAAAAGTAGTGCTAAAGTTGAGTTTCGTTCCCAGAGAATGTTGTAGACCCTTCCAAAAATGAGAAGTAAAGCGTGGGTCTCGATCAGATACTATAGACACAGGAATTCCATGTAATCTAGTAACCTCTTTGATATATAGGGCAACAAGAACATCAATCGACCACCGACTCTTGATAGGCAAGAAATGAGCCGATTTAGTAAGGCGATCGATGATTACCCAAATTCCATCATGTCCGCCCCTAGACCTGGGCAAACCCATGATGAAGTCCATGCCGATGTCTTCCCATTTCCACTTAGGGATATCTAGTGGATGCAATCTTCCAGCGGGCTTATGATGTTCCGCCTTCACCTGTTGGCATGTCAAGCATCTAGACACGAAGTCTGCTATCTCCCTTTTCATATTGGGCCACCAAAAGGTTCTTTTTATGTCTTGGTACATCTTAGTGGCTCCAGGGTGGATCGTATACCTCGATCGGTGAGCTTCTTCAAGAATCCTCTTCTTCAGCTCATGACTGTCTAGTACACATGTCCGTTCATGGTATAATAATCTGCCATCGAGTGCCAACTTGAAATCAGATTTCTCGTCTAGCTTTTCTTTTATTTCCACTAGGGTAGGATCTTCTTCTTGCAACCTCTTGATTTCAGCTAGCAAATCCGGACGTACACTTAAGAGAGATAGAGTAATACACCTGTCATTCTCATCCATGCTTATATTGAGTTCAGCGAATTTTTCCAACAGCTTCCATTCTTGAACCATACAGTTGGTTACTAGGGCTCTCGGCTTCCGACTAAGGGCATCTGCTACGGAATTACCCTTACTAGGATGATATTGTATAGTGAAGTCGAAGTCCTTGAGATACTCGAGCCAACGCCTTTGTCGCATGTTCAGCTCTCTCTAAGAGAATATATATTTAAGGCTTTTATGATCGGAGTATACGGTGAATTGCTCTCTGTAGAGATAGTGCCTCCAAACCTTTAAAGCCAATACCACTGCGGCTAGTTCCAAATCATGCACAGGGTAGTTTTCTTCATGCTTCTTTAATTGCCGGAAAGAGTATGCAATGACTCTTCCATTCTGCATCAATACACATCCGAGGTCGATACCAGATACATCGGTATATGCCTCGTACTTCTCTCCTTCAATTGGTAGAGATACGATTGGAGCAGTAGTCAAGAGATCCTTCAAAGTTAGGAAACTCTTCTCACAGTCTTCACTCCATTCATAAGGCACTTCCTTGCGAGTTAATCTGGTAAGAGGGACAGCAATCTTGGAGAAGTCCTTAATAAAACGCCGGTAGTAACCAGCTAGACCCAAGAAGCTTCGAATCTACGTTGCATTCGTTGGTCGTCCCCAATTTTGTACAGCTTCGACCTTCGCAGGGTCAACAGAAATTCCATTCTTTGATATGACATGGCCTAAGAAGGACACTTCTTCAAGCCAGAACTAGCATTTGCTGAATTTGGCATATAGCTTGTTGTCTCGCAATATCTGTAATGCCTTCTTGAGATACACTTCATGATCTTCTTCAATTTTTGAATAGATCAATATATCATCGATAAAGATCACAATAAATTGGTCTAAATAAGGCCTATAGATGTTGTTCATTAATTGCATAAAAGCTGCGGGGGCATTTGTTAGTCCAAAAGGCATAACAGTAAATTCGTAATGCCCATACCTGCTTCGAAATGCAGTTTTATATATATCTACTTCTTTGATCCTCAATTGGTGGTAACCAGACCGAAGATCAATCTTGGAGAAATAGTTAGCTCCAGACAATTGGTCGAACAGCTCGTCAATTCTCGGCAGTGGGTACTTGTTCTTGATTGTAAGATGGTTTAACTGCCGATAATCAATGCATAGCCTAAATGTTCCATCCTTCTTTTTAACAAAGAGCACGGGTGCTCCCCAGGGGGAAGTACTCGGCCTAATGAATCCCTTTTTCAGTAAATCCATTAGCTGCTCTTTTAGCTCCTTCAACTCGGCGGGAGACATTCTATAAGGTGCCTTAGACACAGGACCGGCACCAGGAATAATGTCGATAGTGAACGACACTTCCCTCTCCGGGGGTAAACCTGGTAATTCTTCAGGAAAAACATCTGAAAAGTCCCGAATTACACGGATGTCTTCAATTTTAGTCTTCTCGACTTCCATGGCAGTCACAAAAGCTATGAAAGCCACACATCCTTTATTCACAAGTTTGCTAGCTCGAAGAGCTGAGATGAGAGGGGATTTATTCCGAGGGCTAATATAAACTAACTCTGAATAATCCGTAAAAGTTATCTTGCCATGCCGGCAGTCTACCGTTGCTTGGTAGGTGGATAACCAGTCAGCTCCTAATATGACATCATAATGCTCCATATCAAGGCATATCAGGTCGACTGGCAGATTGTTACCTAGGACCATAACCTCATAACTTGGGTAGTGATGCATGATATCAGACTTGTTTCCAAGAGGTGTAGATATTACTAAATCTAACCATTCAGGTTCTTTAGAAAATGAGGCAGTAAATCTCTTGGAAACAAATGAATGAGTTGCTCCAGTATCAAATAGAACTTTTGCAGGTTTAGAGCAAACAGTTAATGTACCTTCCACGATTCCTCCTTCCATGGGTTCCATCCCTTGAAGAGCTTGTAGACGGCCTTGTTTCTTTACCAGACACTTCTTGTCTTTGTTGGCTTGTTCCTTCATCAAGGGGCAGTCGGGGATTCAATGCTCTCGACTCCCACATCGGAGACATGCTCCCAGTTTCCTCCAGCATTCCTCAGTCTTATGACCAGCCTTGTCACAATACTTACAGATTTCCTTGGAAGGTGTGATGGCGGAGGAAGGCTTATTGTTGATTGTAGAGAAGGGCTTGTTGCTTTTCTGGAACCTCTTCTCTTTGGAAAATTCTCCTCCATTTAAGAATCGCTTCTTACCAAATGGTGGTTTGAAGTTTCACATACTAGGGACAGGTTCCTTCTTGTCCCTACCTCGAATCCTTTCAGAGAATTCAGTGGCATCTTCCAGCAATTGAGCACGCCGAACCATTTCCGAATAGACTTAGATGTCCATTGGCGCCAGTTGTGTAATATATTGGGGCCGTAGCCCGTTGAGGAATCTCCTTGCTTTCATCTTTTTCGTACACACCAAGTGGGGTGCATAACGGGAAAGTCTTGAGAATTGGGCCTCATATTTGGCCACCTTCAGGCTCCGTTGCTTTAATGAGGCAAATTTTGCGGCCTTCTTCTCTTGAACACGGTCAGAAAAATACTTGTTGTTGTAGTGTTCAACAAACTCCGCCCAGGTGACATGGTTGTCGGGCAGTGTTGCTTCTACGGATTCCCACCAGCATCGAGCATCCCGTTCTAGTTGGAACGTAGCCAATAGAACCTTCTCTGTATCCGTGCATTGCATTACACGGAAGATCCTCTCAATTTCCTTCAGCCAATTCTCGGCATCATCGGGGTCCACTGAACCCGTGAATCTTGGTGGGTTCATGTTACGAAAATCCCGGTGAAGGTCACCAGCTCCACGGTGAGCACCGCCAACACCGCCTTGCGCCACTTGCTGTAGCGCCTGCGTAAGTCCCTCCACAGTGCGCTCCATCTCGCGCCATTGTGCTCTTTCAGCGGCCATAATCCTACAAAAGAATTAAGGTGTAATAAATATTGGGTTTCGTTATTATGGAGTCAATTGTCATTGTTAAACTTAACCCTTGACTTTACCTATCTCACCAAGTAAGATCTAAACCTATCCATAGACAATTCTATTAGACATTTATATCTTTGGACTCAGGTTTTTACCTAGGAAATTAAAATCCTAGGCTCTGATACCAAGAAAAGCTGTCACGTCCCGAGCGCGGAAGCTTACCCGTGGCGCGACAGTTTTATATAGAACCAAAGCGAGCTAGCTATTCGATGGAATTCTTCATTTTGATAGTTATTAGAGTGCGCAAATAACTAAGATTTAACTTGAAATTAATACAAATAATCCGAGATGACAATTGTTACCACTAACCAAATGACAATTACACACATTTCTTGAGTCCGACTACTAGGCTTCAAGCCCTTATTACAGTTCTAATAAATTAGACTAATACAACTGACATCTGACATAACTGGATACAAATGACATAATTACTACACCATAATTAACAAGACAACATGATAACTCCATTTCTACATTCATCACTCAGACTCATTCCCTTCCTAGTTCTGGCTGATATTCGCACTACTTGAAAAGGTTAGAAAACAGCTAGATGAGCGAATCGCTCAGTAGGATTTACATCTCAAGTTCTAACATGCTTTAAGTGAATTACCCATTTATTTAATGTAGGTAAACCATGCATACAGACAGATAGATATCAAAGAATCGTAAAATCGACAGGAGTAGAAAGTGAGAGTATATAGATTTCACAATTTCAAGTAGCAGTAGCAAGTGATAGTAAATGATATCAAGCTAGTGATAATTGAGAAGTAATAACTGGAATAGTAACATGTTAATCAAGTTAGAAATAGTAAACAAAGTAGTTTCAAGCATGTATAACTGGAATTGGCTATTTATAATGCATTCAAGTAAACACTTTTACCCATCAGCGGGTCTCAAGTCAATCAATCAAGTAATATCACGAGAATGAGTGGAATGCCTAAAGTCTAGCAAGCAAGTACTCCGGTGCAATGCCAAACACCGTGGTCAATAAACTCCCATGGGCACAAGTACCTTCGGGTGCTCCTCCCAAGACCAGACCGGGCCCTATATGCACAGCATTGGTCATGTTTGTCGACATCCACTCTCGTTTATAGCCAATATGAAATTTTAAGGGTTGACTCGGTAAGATGTATATAAGATGGATTATAGAATAGAATCCAAGGCGTATCATTATGTAGGGACGAACTAGGAGTAAAACCCGTAACGTTCGATACATGCTAATGACAATAGGAGTTTGAGACTAACTTGCTGGTGTTGACACAGTTGTCGATATTAGTTATATATATATATTATTTTTATCCAATATGTATATGTATATATATATCCGATTATAGAATTCTGTCTAATATAATGGAGGTTATAGGTATGTATATCTTCTGTCCAATATACATATATGAATTAGCCAAAATGGTGATTTATTATAATAATCAGAATTTAATTATGAAAATAAGTTTTTATGTTGAATATAGTTCTAACTTGTTAAAAATGATATTAACATGTTGAGAATGAGTTTCATATGTTACTTTACTGGTAATATGATAAAAATAACTTTTTCATGCTGTATTTAATTTTTACATGCTGAAAATTAATTATTAACATGCTAAAATCTATGCTTAACATGCTAAAATAATTAACTTACTGATAGGTTGATAAGATAAGGTTGCCATGCTGATTGCAGAAATTTTCTGATAACAACATAATTTTTTTATCATGCTAAAAATAATTTTTCTACATTTATTTGCTAATTATTTGATAGGAAAATAGAATTATCATGCTGAAAAATAGTTTTAATACACTGAAAATAACTATAACATGCCAAAAATAATTATAACATGCTGGAATAATTTTACCATACTGGAAGAAATGTTATCATGCTGGAAGTAATTTTCATGCATCAATTTACTACTTTATTTAATAGGAAAGTAAGTTTTATATGCACAAAAATAGCTTTAAATAGATTTTAACATGCTGAAAATAATTTTTATATCTCAGTATGTATAAAATAATTCTATCATATTGGAAGTCACTTTTAACATGCTGGAAATAGTTTTAACATGTTGGAGATAATTTTTAGTATGTATAAACTAATGTGGTGAAAATTAGATTTTTACAAAAAAAAATAATTTCATTCTACAAATATATATACATACTCTGTAAGAATGAATGAGTCTATTTTATATTATATTCTGTTATCTATATATATTCGGTGAGAATGGAGGTGCAGACATTAGTTATATATACATATATATATATTCATATATATATAATGAAGGTGTTTTGTATATACAATTAATGGAAGTATATATATGAATTTATATACATATATAATGAAGGTGCTTGTATATACAATTAATGGAAGTATATATATATATATATATATATATATATATATATTTAAGGGGTTTTATGTTATTTTTCATTAAGTTCACAGCATGTGTCGACACTAGTGTCGACACTTATTGTTCATTTTTGGTCTCTGTTGTACAGTTAATCGAACAATGTTTTGTGTGTCGACACATGAGGTTCTTCTACGGCACGATTCATTAAGTTTACAGTGTGTGTCGACACCTGTGTCGACACCTGTGTCGACACATGAGGTATATGTACGTTAATATTACAATGTTTGTGTGTGTGTCGACACTTGTGTCGACACCTGTGTCGACACATGAGGTTCTATCTTCAATTATGTAATTATTGTTAATTAAGTCTTGTTTTGGTTTAATCATCTTGTTAATCAAGTGTTTAAGATTTTAATCCATGGTTAAATTTTGGTTTTATCAACACTCTGGGTAAGTGTCGCGTCAGAGTCGCGTAGGTGTCGCGTAGGTGTCGACACTTGTGCAACACTTGTGCAACACCTATATATGATGCAAGTGTCGATGAGGTGTCAACACAACACCTCTATATATAATGGAAGTGTCGACACATGTGTCATGGGTGTCAACACTTGATGTCATATATATATATATGTAAGTGTGTGTCATGGAAGTGTCGACATTTAACATGCTATATGCTGTTAATAGATTAGTTAATAAATCTAATACATATTATTTATCTAGGTCATGAGACTAATACTTGCTAATTGCTCCAGATTGAAGCTATTGCATGCTAACTAAGAGGCTAACACATGCTGTATAAACATAAAATATCGCATGAAGATGAGCCTAAGACTAACTGCCTAGACTAATCATCCTAGATTAGCTACTAGTTTAGTTAAAAATTGAGAACACCTACCTCTCTGAGACGACAGCGTATAGATGGAAGAAAAAGGGCAGCTTTCTTCTACAACGTCAGAGGAGGCTCCCCCTTCTCTGCAGCAAGTCTTCGGAAGAATGAAGGGAGTCTCAGTATAGGGAGTATTATAGCGTTGGAGGGGGACAAGATCCTACATAATTCGCATCTCAGTGCGATGCCAGCTCAAACGTCCAGCTCAAACCTACTATTCATGTATGAGAAGGACAAATGCCAACGAAGGTTTGTATGTAAGCTAAATTATAGGGCCAAATTATAGGGGCATAAAAAGTAATGGTGGATGCTAGGATTTGAACCCAGGTCATTGGGTTGAAAGGCAAGTCACATAACCAACTACACTAGGAAGCCATTTGTTAAGTGAATACTCTTTACATGTGATAGCTCCGTGTTCCAACTTCTTACTTAAGCTTCCCATAGAATTTATATAATATTTTTTTTATTTGAAAAGTATTAATAATAATAATTTTTTTTATACGGGGTGCTACACTACAGGATGTCCCCCGCAGAATTGAAGGAGTTGAAGGAGCGGCTTATGGATCTATTGAAGAAAGGATTTATCAGACCAAGTACTTCCCCATGGGGAGCACCAGTGCTATTCGTCAAGAAGAAGGATGGATCATTGAGGTTGTGCATCGATTATCGGCAGCTGAACCACCTCACTATCAAAAATAAATACCCACTGTCGAGGATTGATGAACTCTTCGATCAGATTTCGGGAGCAAAGTATTTCTCAAAAATTGATCTTCGATCGGGTTATCACCAATTGAGGATCAAGGATGAGGATATTCACAAAAGTGCATTTCAAAGCAGGTACGGGCATTATGAATTTATTGTTATGCCTTTTGGACTAACAAATGCCCCTGCAGCTTTTATGCAGCTTATGAATAGCATCTTTAGACCGCATCTGGACAAATTTACTGTGGTTTTTATCGATGATATCCTGATATATTTAAAGTCTAAAGAGGAGCATGAAGTGCACTTGAGGATAGCACTACAAATATTGAGGGACATCAATTATATACAAAATTTAGCAAATGTGAGTTTTGGCTGGAAGAAGTGTCCTTTTTAGGACACGTAATTTCAAAGGATGGAATCTCAGTAGACCCCGCAAAGGTAGAGGCAGTAAAGAACTGGGAACAACCGACAAATACAATAGAAATCAGGACTTTCCTTGGTCTTGCTGGTTATTACTGGTGTTTTATTAAAAACTTCTCGAAGATTGCAGTACCACTCACCAGGCTGACCCGCAAGGAAGTGCCGTATGAGTGGAATGAGGAATGTGAACAAAGCTTCCAAACATTGAAGGACCGTTTGACCACTGCTCCGGTCATGGCCCTTCCTATTGAGGGGGAGAAGTACGAGGTATATACCGATGCTTCTGGCATTGGCCTCGGTTGTGTATTAATGCAACATGGAAGAGTTATTGCATACTCGTCTAGGCAGTTAAAGAAACATGAGGAAAACTACCCGGTGCATGACTTGGAGTTGGCCGCGGTGGTATTTGCCCTAAAGATCTGGAGACACACTCTCTACGGAGAACAATTCACAGTATTCTCCGATCATAAAAGCCTCAAATACCTATTCTCTCAGAAGGAACTTAATATGAGGCAACGTCGATGGCTGGAATATTTAAAAGATTTGGATTTCACAATTCAGTATCACCCCGGAAAAGGGAATTCGGTAGCCGATGCCTTGAGTCGGAAGCCGAGAGCCCTTATGGCCAGCTGTATGATACGGGAATGGAAATTATTGGAGGAATTCTCCAGATTAAATATAAGCACGGACCAGAAAGACAGGTGTATTACTCTCTCTCACATGAGTGTGCATCCGGACTTGCTATCCGAAATCAAAAAGTTACAAGATGAAGATCCTGGAATGATTGAAATCAGAGAGAAACTAGATCAAAGGATCGAATTCAAGCTGGCAGTTGATGGAAGACTAATGTTTCAGGAAAGGACATGTGTCCCAGACTGTCCTGAGTTGAAAAGGAAGATTCTAGATGAAGCTCACTGCTCTAGGTATACCATTCATCCTAGAGCAACTAAGATGTACAAAGACTTAAAAAGGACCTTTTGGTGGCCGAACATGAAGAGGGAGGTAGCGGACTTTGTATCTCGCTGTCTCACGTGCCAACAAGTAAAAGCGGAACATCAAAGACCCGCCGGAAAGTTACACCCCCTGGATATTCCTAAATGGAAATGGGAAGGAATTGGTATGAATTTCATCATGGGATTGCCTAAGTCTAGAGGCGGACATGATGGTATTTGGGTAATCATCGACCGACTGACCAAGTCAGCGCATTTCTTGCCAATTAAAAATCGATGGTCAGTTGATGTTTTGGCCGCATTATATATTAAGGAGATCGTGAGATTGCATGGAGTCCGAACGTCAATCGTGTCTGACCGAGACCCTCGCTTCACTTCTCATTTCTGGAAGGGTCTACAACACTCTTTGGAGACAAAGCTCAACTACAGTACTGCTTTTCATCCCCAGACCGACGGTCAGACCGAGAGAACAAACCAAATAGTTGAAGACATGTTACGAGCTTGCATTATTGACTTTGGTGGAGGTTGGCATGATCATTTGCCCCTAGCCGAGTTTGCATACAACAATAGTTATGAAGCCAGTATACAGATGGCTCCATTTGAAGCCTTGTACGGCAGGAGTTGCCGATCTCCTATATGCTGGGATGAGGTTGGCGAGAAGCAACTACTAGGGCCAGATATGGTAAGAAACACCACCGAGAAGGTTGAACTTATCCGTGAGAGACTCAAAGTAGCATAATCCAGGCAGAAATCTTATGCAGATAATAGAACAAGGGAACTAGAGTTCCAAGTTGGAGACCATGTTTACCTCAAGGTCGCACCTGGTCAAGGAATAAGAAGGTTCGGAGTTAAAGGCAAGCTTACACTAAGATTCATTGGACCATTCGAAATATTGGAAAGAGTTGGTGAAGTAGCCTATCGTCTTGCTTTGCCTCCTCAATTGTCGGAAGTGTACAACATGTTCCACATTTCCATGCTGAAGAAATATGTGCACGACCCTTTCCACGTCATTGATCATAGTAATTTAGTAATTCAGAGAGACCTCACATACGAACAGAAGCCAATGAAGATTCTTGATCGAGAGGTCCGAGTCTTAAGAAACAAGACCATTCCCATGGTAAAGGTGCAGTGGAACAAATGCTTGGAACAAGAAGCTACATGGGAAACTGAGGAATCTATGCGAAGGAGATATCCAGAATTGTTCTAAATCGTAAGTACTCTATACCCTCCATGTCTCCATTTCACGCAATTTAATTTGGGGACCAAATTCTTTTAAGTGGGGGAGGGTGTAGCACCCCTGGAAATTTTAAAGAGAATAAAATAGATTCTAAATTAAAACAAAAAGATTCGATTGGTAGAAATAGCTTAAACCGATAAATGGGCTTTACACCTAAAGTATGTATAACTAATGGGCCAAAATAAAATAACGCCCTTCCTAAAGGCGCTAATTAAAGTAATAACGCCCTTATCATGGGCGTTAATTCTTTTTTTGACGCCCATCAAAATGGTCGTCAATTCTTACCAAGGAAATTGGGAATAGAGCGCCCAAAATATAGAAACGTAAAAGACGCCCTTTGTGAAGGCGTTATTTAATGAAAACACGCCCCCTGTTAAGGCGCCCCAGTCTCAGACGTCTTTTTCCCTGGGAATTAAATTAAGGCATGCTCGTTCGCTGCATGGCCTGTATTAGGGTTCTCCCTATGCAAATGGGAGCATGCGGCTGCTATCCTGGAAGGGTGAGGACCATGCATAGTAGGTTTAAAAACTTACCAATCTTGATTGTAAAACCCTTCCATAATCCAACAATAGAGCCCTCCAGATCGTTGAGAGTCTTATAAATACCACACCCCCTCGAACGGGATGATTTTTCTAAGTAACTGCTGCTTCGAAGGAGGTCCTGCTACATCCTGCAACACTCTGCATCCTATCTTCATCCTACTGTGGTTACAGAAAGCTTCTTCCTCCTTCTCCCTGCCGGTCGGACGCGTGAAGTGTGAAGCTTCTTCCCCCGTTCTTCATCCTGCTGAGCAAGAAGGAGAGCGTCCTCTCATTCTTCCTCTTCTTCATCTTGTTGGCGGACGTGGGAGCCTCCATCATCTTCCTCCATCTTCATCCTGCAAGCATACGACATACTCTGTTTTAAACAGAGTATCATTTTCGCCGTTTAATCTTCAACAAGAGATAGGTTTTCTCAAGGATTGTAGCCCAAACTCGCATAAAAATTTATGATAATATCATATGTAATTCATGCATATAGTTTTACTGCGATTTAGAAGTTTTCTGAAAATTTTGGAAAGAGGCGACCCTCTCTAGGGCACTAATTCATGTTCTGACGCCCGACCCAAGAGTCGTTAATTTTAAGAAATTGATAAATACTCATGTTTTTTTTCCTGGAAAGGAATGAATTAACGACAGCCAGTAGGTCGTCTTTTATGAAAGTGACGCCCCACCCAAGGGCGCTATTTTAAATTAATGGCTAAGGATAAGTCGTTACTTTCCTGAAATTTCTAAAAGTTATTAAAATTCTGGAAAATGGTAATTAACGGCACAGTGCAAGTCGCTTCTTTGTGAAATAACGCCCCTGCCTAAGGCGTGTTTCCTTGAAATACAGAATTGGGTAAATTGCAGCAATAATAGAAAGTACAGATGGGACGACTGTTCCAACAGTCGTCAATTAGTAAAGAAACGGCCTAGAGAAGGTCGTGAATTTAATAAATAGTGACTTGGCGTAAGTCGCGAATTTCCTGCATATTTATTTCCACGGCTCTCTGTGAACCGAGGGTTATATATATATATATATATGTGTGTGTGTGTGTGTGTGTGTGTGTGTGTCTGTATATCGGCACTATATTCCATTCCGTGAGTATAGTCCCATGTTTCACGATGATTTGTCGCATTACCCACTAACTCTCGGTGACACACAAGCCCTCCATTGGACATTCAGTTCCTTTGGACTGGCGAGTTAGTCATTGGGACCTCTGTAAGTCTCCTCGTAGCCTTGGATTCCCTCAAGGCCGACTGAGCTGGTTGTACCTTAAACACCTTGTACCTTTTTGATTGCCACGACTTGTGGTAAACCGGCCCTCTCATGTCGCCATCTTGGTCCATGAGAGAATAATCTTTGCCAATGGAATGATGATATTCCACTAGGCGATATCTTGGATTGAGTCCCTTATAGTTGGGGTCAATCAGCTTGATTCATGTCCCTTGATTGGTGACAGGTCTAGTCATCCACTCAAGTTATCTCGGCTACCTAGCTAAGGTACCGTCTCTACCCAGGTTATCGACACGTCATGATTCTCGTTGATTTTATCATTGTCCATCTAATGTTCTTCATTGAATTCCGTGGAACCTATCCACGAATCTACCTTGATATCCTACATGAGTTTGTTCTTGGAAATCCATGGCTATCACTAAAGTGGTTGTCTAGATATTACATGTAACAATGTCTGCGCATTTAGGGCCCAATCTAGTCCTGGGAGGAGCACCCGAAAGTACTTGTGCCCATGGGAGTTATATTGATCACGGTGTGGCATTGCACCGAAGTACTTGCTTGAATCTACGACACTCCACTATATCTCTATCCCTCTCTCTCGCATGCTTGACTTGATTGACTTGACATGACTTGCGTGGCCCGGAATGGGCAAAGTACTTTCTTGCTAATAGCCATTATCTCATGACATGAAAGACTTTATTGATATACTTGGTACTCGTTCAAAAACTTGGAAATCTTGAATACTTGAAATTCCCTATCTTGGATCAACAGTACATGTTATTTCTTCTTGTTATCATGTTCAATTCCATAGCATTCTATTTTTTTATATACTTTACATGCTAAACATGCATTTTTATTGGATGAGGTAATTACTTAAACCAATTGCTAGTTCTTGAGATATAATTCCTACTGAGCGTTCGCTCATCAAGTTCTTTTCCCCAACCTTTTCAGGTAATACGGACCCTGACTCGGACTCGGATGGGCAGAAGCGAGAGTGACGAGCGTAGAACCTGCAAGCATCATGCTCTATCGTGTCATGTCGTCATTAGTTTATTCCTTGAGTCTTGTCATTAGAACTTATGTTATTGCAAGGGTTGTAATATTTAAGGCTTGCGGGCCTGATCTGTGATGTTAAGTCTTGAAGTATGTGACTTGGTTTAAATGGATTGGTTATATCAGTGGTATCAGTCTTTGGTTATGTTTTAGATTCTTGTCTTGTACGCACTCTATGTTGATGTCGAAATTCTACTTGCTCTGATTGACGTGATTGATATAAACTCGTCACGGCTCTCCCCAGGTTCCTTCCGTGCTCGGGGCGTGACAATCTATCTTCCTACAAAACCAGGTAGCGACTGAACACCATAGACGAGATCACACCTGCGTCTGTCTTCCTACAACAACCGGTAGGGACAGTTCACAGTTTTAAACAAGATCAACAATGAACAGAAAAAGAACAATAGAAAAACTCAGACAGAGCGATTTAAACTCAGGTTGTGAGAAAAGTTTCTGTCTGCAAGATGGAGAGCTTGAACCACTACTTGTAGAACCCTTGCTTCCTTCACAATGACTTTTCCTTGTAGGACGAGGAGCAGGTGGAAGAGGAGCTTGCGATCAGCTTAAAATCTTTAGGAGATGGGCTTGGGCTTTTCTTCTTCTTCTTCTCCTTCTTTCTTCTAGTTCAGGACGCAGCTGGCTTCTTGTGTTTTTCTTCTTCTCCAAGGTGCGCCAGCCCTCATAGCAGCAGCTCACCCTTGTAACACCTTGCAGCCCGGTTTTTCATCACCTATACTTGAGGTACATGCACACCCTTTGACATGGAGATGCGTGCCACTTTTTGGGCTGCCTAGGAGAGGGAACCTTCCGTCCAAAA
The DNA here is from genome assembly GCA_022559845.1 of Amorphophallus konjac. Lineage (NCBI taxonomy): Eukaryota > Viridiplantae > Streptophyta > Magnoliopsida > Alismatales > Araceae > Amorphophallus > Amorphophallus konjac. The sequence goes on along the minus strand of CM040119.1, from coordinate 119,988,754 downwards.
GTCTGTCCATCGATTGGTCCAGTAGGGACAGAAAATATAATTTTAGACAAGGTTTTCTTTTGATAGCTCAGAGGAAATATTTGATAAGGACATTTGTTCAGCTCCAAATCTGAGCATTTAATGATCCTCATGGTAGAAATCTGGTGGTCTGCATTCTCATTGGCTCAGATAAATTCCTTGCTCAGTGTACTTTTCTAGGACCATCTCCCATTGGCTGACTACAAAAAGGTAAGTACCTGACAAGAGACATGTCCAAGATGTGGGCACTGACATAGCCTCCACCAAAAAGGTGTTTGGGTAAGGTAATGATGGCTGGGACAAAAGTCAGACATGGGAGCATCCCCCAGACCTCGAAATCTATGTTTTGGGGGATTTTTGGTACCCATTTTTGCTCTATGGATTATTCTTCGACTCTAGTGAGTTGACAAAAAACTAGCTTAAAAAAGCTTCTGAAAGAACTATGAGGTCGACCTGCTTATGGGGTGAGGTCGACCTTTCTGTTGAAGTAGATCTCTTATAATCACTACTGGAAAGACATGAGTTCGACCTGATGACGAAGTGAGGTCGACCTGTCTGCTTGGAAGAACATTTATAACACTTTCTGGAAGGGCCTGAGGTCGACCTCCTGAGAGAGGCAAGTCAACATTGACAAGTGAAGTAGCGTTTATAACGCTTTCTAGAAGGTTCATAGGTTGACCTCCTAAGAGAGGCAGGTCGACACCACCCTTTGATTTTCGTTGGAATGATGGCGCTTGAGCTGGTGAGGTCAGTGCAGCTGATGAAGAAATTCTACCGGAAGGTTGTTGAGGTCGATGCAGCTTAAAGGCTTCTGCAGCTGTGAGGTCGATGCAGCGTTGCTTATGCATCGACTCCCTTGCTTGAGATGCTCGCAGGCTGTCACGCTACATCGATGCGTTGAGGCTTGTGCATCGACACTTCTGCCTAGTAATTCTAACGAGCTAGCTCGCTGCATTGATGCCGAGTGGCCACTGCATCGATGCATTGAGACTTTGGACGCCAAATGGAGCTTTGAACAAAAAGTGTCAACTTTGGGTGTCGACACTCTTCCTTTGGTTGAAGCCAGATAGAACTATGATAATTAGGAGTCGACTCGTGGTGTCGACTCTTTTCCTCTGGATTTCTAAAGTCTGTTTATCTTGGGAAACTTGATGCTTTGCTTTCAAGGAATTTTTCCAGATATTCTAAGCTTCACACCAGTCATCAAAACGCTTGTTATTGACTTGAATTGATGTGGCTTGGGCTCATTCATTGGGCTTCATCTCTTTCAATTTCTGGTCTCTCTGTTATGAGAGTTTCAATATGAAGATACACCATTAACAATATCAACAGTCAAGAGATGAGAATGTTAATGACTCATAGTGTTAGAGATCATCAAAACCACAGGGACACATGTCACGCCCCGAGCTTTTAATACAGCGGAAGGAATATCATAACGTGAACAGCCAGCATGGTAAGCCTCTAGTACGCAAGAAATCAGAGCGCAACACAATCACAAAAAAATAATTGCACAAGTAATTTTTCTCAAATTTCTAACTTTATTTCACAACCATAATCAAATTTACATAAAATCACTTCTTGACAACTTCCATCACTATGACTCAAGAAAATCAAAATTACATTATAACTAGACTAGATGCTTTGATCATCTAAGGCTTCTCTCATCTTGAAAACCTTCATTCACTCTCAGACCCGCTGCTAGCATAATCTGAATCTAATGCACTAGTACTTCCTGAAATAGACAAGAAAATAGGTATGAGCACACTTGCCCAGTAGGTATCTTCGTATCAACATGAAGGTAATATTTAAGTGATTAGCATCTTGGCTCTAGAATTAAGTTCAAAATAAGAACGCGATAAACAATCGATATAAACCGAAATAACCAAGAATCATGAAATAACTGAGCAAGTAGATATGAGCGAGTATAGACTTTGGACAAGCAAGAATAATCATGTGGATGTAAATTTGGCCTTTCATGAACAAGAATGTACGAACATGTAACTAGAAAGTACTTTACACAACCTTGTAAAGGCTATGCAATAACAAGCATGTAAATTTGATAACGAGCCTCACGAATTTTACTCATTTATAAGAGAAAGTACTCCCAGCGCAATGCGACGTCAGTATCATCGTACCCCATGGTATATAGCATGTTTTCGACCATCGGCTGTGAGGACTAGCATAGAGCCCTTGGACACAATCCATGCCCGGTCTTGCATCTTCAAGTTATAAATCCAGCTACTTCCACGAGATATAACAATAACATTGGCCAATAATTCATTTCTAAATAACAAGTTTCATGAGCAAGTAATCAAGGCATAAAACGTACCAAAGTTTGATATGATTCCAAAGAATGATTTAAAAAGGACATTATGCTACGACAGCATTCCGACAACATAACGGTACATTCATTAAATTCGATAACTTAATGTTATCCTTTTTAACATAGTTTTGGAACTCCAGATAATCCTAAGATCATCAAGGAATTCAAGAAAACCAACCCCAAAGGTCAAACCTTGGGTTAGACTAATTCAGGAACCATGCGGTCGTTTACTGGACTCTTTTATGAACCAGGCGGTCTAGTCTGGACCGTTTGGTAATAGATTTAATGTAAACTTTCTAGAGCTTTAGCGGTCTAGTGAATGGCCATTTACAGAATCAGGTGGTCAACCATAGGGCCGCTAAGGTCCAGAATACATAAAACACCGATAAAGGGCTTTCTAGACAATTAGATTTTAATGGTACAACCAGCTCGGCGTCCTAGTGGGAATCCCAGGCTCGCGGAGTCTTACAGAGGCATTTCCCTCTAGGGTTAGCTGTAAAGTTTTCTTCAAGGCAAAGGAGCTTCTTCTACAGGGCATGAGATGGCTTTTTTTTATGGAAGCAAGGTGGATTTTTTGCATGATACTTGGTTCAGCAGGCTCCCTCTTATGGATTTTGCTTCTCATTCCCCAGGTCCCTCTGTTTCGGTTAGAGCTACATTGACATATCGCGCCCACCCTGTTTGGTCACTGCTTTCGATTCCTGGCCCGGTGTTGAACGAATTTGTCTCCTTCCAATTAACTCCGGGATCTGACCAGCTAGTGTGGACGCCCACTGTGAGTGGGGCTTTCTCTGTGAAATCTACTTTTCATATGGTCACTGGCCGCGGTGCACCCTGTCATTATTTTCAGGAGTTGTGGTGCCCTGGTCTGCCTTTGAGGGCGACGACCTTTGTTTGGAGATTGCTTCATAATGCTGTGTCTGTGGATGCTGCGATTATTGATTGTGGGATTCCTCTGGTGTCTTAGTGTTCTTGTTGTGTAGCCTCTCCTAGCATTGAAAGTAACAGCCACTTATTTATTTGGGGTGAGTTGGGAAAGTTCTTCTGGGATTGGCTAGCTTCTGTGTGGCACCTTTCCTTTGATCCCACCTTCTCTATTGTGGATCGAGTGCAGCAGTTGCTTCAGCAATATAACTCTCGGTGCCCTGTTGGCTTTGTGTGCATTTACCTGCTGTCAATGATCATCTGGACTATTTGGAAGAGCAGGTGTAGCAGGAGATTTGATGGGGTCTCTGAGGCTCCAGCTAGGAGCATCACTTGGATTGTCATATCTTTACAGGAATATTTCCACAGACAACTGTTTAAGACAATGCCCTCTTCCAAGGGGCGACAGACTCTGGCAAAACTTGGCCTTTCCTACCTGTATAAACAACTGGTGTTTTTTACATTGTGTTGGCGACCCCCGGAGCAGGGCCTAGTGCTTAACGTAGATGGTGCTTCTAAAGGTAATCCTGGACCTTCTAGAGGGGGTGAATGTATACACGACACTGACGGTAAATTCTTGTTTGGGTTCTCCTATTTTTATGGCCATGGCACCAATATCATGGCATAATGTAGGGCACTACTTGATGGTTTGAGACTTGCTATACAATACAACTTAAAGCTCTCTATGATATACTCCGACTCGATGGTGATTGTGCGATTGTTAAAGGGTGGCTCTAAACCCCCTTGGTCCATCCTACCTTGGTGGGATTCTCTGCTTCGCATCTATAGCCAGGTCCGCGCTCTAATTCTCTATTGCTATAGGGAATGCAACTACGTGGCGGATGCATTAGCTAATGTGGCGTTGGTTAGGAAGAACAATTCTAAATTTTTTCATTGGCATCAACTGCCATGGCAAGCAAGAGGCGCTATCGTTCTTGATGCAACTGGCTTGCCCTCAATCAGAGCATTTTGTCCTACTTAGTGCCTTGCAGATTTGGACCTTGGTGTGTCAATCGTGGCCATAGTATGTGATTGATTTTGTTGGTTACTCTCATTCAGGGGTATGCCCCAGTGTTTTTGTAAGACTTTTCTCCTCTAGTTAATATATTCTTTCTTTGAATTAAAAAAAAATCTTACCTCTTTTGAAAAAAAAAATCTCCTAGTCCGACAGAAGGAGTATCCGGCGGAGTGGTTCATAAGTCCAAGAAAAATGTGCCTATAAGTGCAAAGTGTAACTAATGACATCATATCGAGATATGTGCCATGTACTTAAGAAATGACTCATAGATAAGAAAGGATCGTGATAAATCAACGATCAAGTTAAAACATGAACAATGTGAACATTTAATATAATTATAAGAGTATATGGTTTTGGTCATGAATTTAAAGTAAGTTTAAAATAAATTTCAAGTGTATAAGGAACATGAAACCAACAAGAAAAAATCATCAATATAACCAAGTATAGAAAAATAATGCTTAAAACTAGGTCAAAACTTAATTAACTAGGATTATCATAAGTAAATTATGTCCGTTCCACATTATGTTTCGGGTTAACACTAACACAGCACTTGGAATCGGCAAACGGTCATGTGAGGACCATTTTACGGGCGCTAGCGATCTATCGCAGGGCCGCTAGTGACTCTATGCGGTCTTCAGGAAGATCGTTTCTTCCTGTTTACTATAAAAATCGAAATATGGCTACTCTAAGGTAGATGGATGCATGGTCAACAACGTAAAAGCCTGTTAAAAGAAAGTTAGGTCAAAAATATGCATAGGGAAATGTTATTTAAGTAAGAATTACATCTTTTCATTTAAAGGGTTGGGCTTTATGCATGAAAATTGAACTAACTAATAAAACACAAAATACTCCATGCACAGTGCATGAAATCAATGAGAAATTGAGGGCTTTTACTCCTAAGATCATGTGAAAGCCATTCATGAGATAACCTACCTCTGGTCTTGTCCTTAATCAACGAATTAAGTGCTGGAAGTTGATCCTAGTTCTTGAACAGAATTAGCAACTTCGTGGCCTTCTACTCTAGATTCCCTTTACCTATGACCATAAAATTTTAAGGGTAAGAAGAGGGTACTATAAGGTACAAATAACTTTAAAGAACCTATATCCAATTACCTCGTTTAGGGCTTCTATTTTGTTGATCAATCTGACCCGGTTGCATAATTTCATGAGACTCTTGTGCCAAACCAGCGACTTTAGATGCCTCTAACTTTATGTAGGCTTGATCTCCTAGAACAAAATTTTGGGAGTAGTTAGACTTTAGTATTATGAACAAAAACTTCTAAAGAACATACCTCTAATTCCTCCTCCTTACCTCAGTTGCACGCTAGCCAAAAGTAAGGGTCGCGCAGGTGTTGGTCTGTAAGGACTAAGTGCGAAGGTACAAACCTGATTCAGAGGGGGGGTTGAATGAATCCCTCTTCAAAACTTTGCCCAATTAAAATAGTAATGGACAATGATGCGGAATTAAATCGAGTTAAACTCTACAGAATATGAGAGTCAATGGTGCGCTAAACCAAACAGTTGGACTGCTATAGTGCAGACTTATGAACAAATCTATACTGTTGACCGAACCCAATGAAGTGATAAAATGCAACTAAAACACTCAAATGGCTTGAGCAAATTGGACACTCTCCAGTAACAATGATTAACTATTCAAAGTGAATCTCTCAAGACCAATATCAAATGAAAGATATGCAACCAAAATCCTTGCTAGACAGAAGATTCAGATCGAGCCTAAGCATACATCTAGCGGATCAGAGAAGACAATCAAACCACGATGGACAAGGGATTTTTAGATGGTTTAGTCTGCTGACCACAGACCTACGTCCATCCCCCACTCAAACCAGAGTGAGGCTTCCCACTGATACACAGCGTAAACCACTGGGCATCACAGCTTGCCTACAACCACTGAGCAACACAGCTTGCTTTCGCTGAGCAATCACAACTTACTGTCCAGAGGAACCAATCCTCTGCAACCGCTGAGCAACACAGCTTGCTGACCAGAGGAAACAATCCTCTGCAACGCTGACACACAGCTTGAAACAAAGGTTTAAAAGAAAAACAAAAGATGAAAAACACAGCAACTGAAAGTTGGAAGAAATCGTAAAACAAATTTGGCTCTCTCAGGAGCTGACTGGCTTGGATCTGATCCAAATGCCAGGAGGACATATCTTCAACGATGGCTTCACACTCATGAACTCCTCACTCTCATTTTCTTTCTCTATATAGCTCTGATCACACACTGGCTCTCTCTTCCTTTCTTCTCGTTCTTCTTCTGCTTCTCAGACTCCGGCTCACTCTTCTCTTCTCTACTACTCACTCTCTGATTCTATCATCCTCAATTTTCTAATTCTTTGTGTCTCTTTATCTCTGTCTCTTCTCCTTCTTTCCTCTCATTCTCTTTTGTTTTCCTCTCCTTTGATCACAGAGAAGGCCTTCTTATATGGCTTCAGATCTGGGACCCACGAGCTCACACATTGGGCGCGTGGAGGGAGCACTCCCGCCAAGAGAATTCTGGAATCCCTTAGTCACGTGTTAGCATCTTGGCGTTGTGTCTGACCACGTGGCAGATTCTTCCATCCGGTTCCTTGCCTCGGATCACGAACCCTTTAACCTGGTACTTTAACTTCCACGGGGAGTATGCTCACATGTTGTAGGTTCGTCCAGCACATGCTCGACCAGGTTACTAGCCTGGGAAACAACTGGAAGTGTTAGCTGTTCGTGCTAGCACCGACTTCATAAAGTAACGTACGAATATGCACAGACCTTAGGTAGCATATGACAAAACATGCATAGTCATATAGCAAGACATGTACGGACATCAGGTAACATGTAACAAAGTATGCATAGACCATGAGTGTGCAACAGAAAGAAGTGTGCACTGACCTTGTATCACACAAGTAAAGAATGTGCAAGAATTTTGATAACATAAAGGAAACATGCATGGACTCTAAATGACACGCACTGACTTTATACAAGGTAACACAGGGTGTGCACCGACATGAGTAGCACAAGTAAAGAGTTGCACCGACCGTGAATTATACACAAGTTGTAACTGCACCGACCTTGTATGTGAGCAGCCAAAGGTATGCACTGACTTGGTGGGTGCAGAACATAACCTGCACTGACTTTATGTGTGCGGGCAAGGTATGCACCGACTTGGAATATGCATGCTTTGGTAAAATGCATTGACTTTTATGCGAGACTTGTGTGTATATGTAACATACACAGACTTTACTTTATGCAAACCAAACAAATGCACATACCTTACCTGCGTGTAGTGACTAAAGTTGAACCGACCCTATGCCAGCCCGAAGCAAATATTGCATCGACCTGAATAGTGAAGTGCACACACTTGCACCGAGTTTGAAAAAGCAAACCAGGCAATGCACCGACCCTTGTGTGTGCGCGGGCAAGAAATGCACTGACTTGTTCAATGACCTTGTATCGCTTCTAGGGCGAAGGTGCACCGACCTTCCTTCCTTCATGCACTTACCGCAACAGTGATGTGCATCGACTTAGTAGTGGAGACAATGCATGCACCGACCTAGACTACACGAGATGAAGTAAATGTGCACGGACCTAAACATTTGTTCGCCCAGAGAGATGGCGGACAAGAAGGGGGGTTGAATTGTCCCCTTGTCGAGATGGCGGATTTTAAAGACTTTCTTTACAAAACATGGTGGAATTAAATAGTTAACATAGATTAACAAAAGCTCAAGTGAGATTACGATGTTCTCTCAAGCTTTTCGATCTCACTCGAATTAATAATGCAACTAATCAGACAACTCAAGCTCAACACAAACAAGTTTATGCTTAACATGGATAGCGGAGGTAGCGGTGTGTGACGATGTAGTGAATTAAAAACCTGTATGGTGAACCTGTGAACGGTGATAGAGAAAATGACAATCACACAGGCAACCAATCACATAAGACTCAAGGCTTTTAAGGTGGTTCGGGACCACGACGGGCTCCCTACGTCCACCCCTCACCCAACCGGGTGAGGCTTCACTCCATGCTACGAAATGTAGCAACATGGGGGTGAGCCCCAACCGCACACGCTGCTTCCGCAGCAATGTCCACACACGGGGACAAGCCCCAACACGCTACCACCGGAGCACACACACACACAACGTCCGAGAACTCACCCGACACATAAATCCCACACGAAGACGCAGCTCCGTACACACACACAAATATTCCAATGTTCAGAAGACCAAGAAAGATCTACAATAAATGCTCACAACAGTTTATCACCCAAGAAGAACATCACAAGAGATGAATAGAAGATAAAGAATGTTTCCCCTTTGATCTTGAAAGGCCATTTGATTATTTTCCTTGAAGCACCGGTCGGAGAGAGTTTAATCGGCAACTTGTTGTAGCAGTCAGTCGTCCTCTTGAGGAAGAACTGAAGGATCTTTTGAAGTCCTATTCTCTCCACCTTGTGGCCGCCTTTCTTCTTCCTTTCTCCTGTAAGGGTAGAAACGTTTAACCCAAGATTCAATGAACGGACGGATATGCAATAAGAGCCCTACTAATAATCTATGCTCAAATAGAAGAATAGAGGTAAAATATCAAGCCTTTCCCCCTTGATCATCAACACAACTCGGAGATACTATGGAAGGGTGATTTGGAATAAATGAAGCATGAGTGGAAGTTGCCAGCCCCTTAAAGAAACGTGTGCCCAAACCAATAGAGGCTGAAGAACAGCAACAGCACTCCAGATCTGGACACCGGGTCGTGGGAAGCAGTCCTGAGCGGATCCTTCTTTCTCCTCCAGCTGATGAGTCACCCTCCTCCACGTTCTTCTTCTCCCTCTTTCTTCTTTCCTGCAAACAGATGAAGCAAGGTTAGCACACGGGAATGGTCTCCTCCGATGGAGATCATGGTGTACATATACTCAAGAGAACCCAACATATAAAGACCACAATACCCATGTTTGAACCCTCTCTAAACCACACCCAACAAAGGTAGAAACCCTAGGGGTAATGGGGTAAAAGGGCAAGCCAATCGGACCTAAGAAACCGGAGTTCGAACCCAAATCAGCAAACCCAATCCGGACGTAGCAGAAAAAGTGTCGACCTCTAGGGTCGACACTCGAATCAACGAGTTCTGCCAAAAATAGAAAATCCAGAACCTAGTCAAAAGTGTCGACCCATGGAGTCGACTATTTTTCCATAAGGTTCTGTCCTGAGACGAAATTAGTACCCATGGTAAAAAGTGTCGACCCATGGGGTCGACCTTTTTGACCGGAGGTTCTGTTTTAGTTAAAACATCATAACCCAATACAAAGTGTCGACCCATGGGGTCGACACTTTCCTGACAGTGGAAAAGTTCATTAAAACTCAAATGAAACCCCAATCACATTAAAGACCAATAAAACACTATTAAACCCCATTCATAAACAATAGAATGACATGCATGAGGGGTCTTAAAAACACAGATCAAACCAAATCTTGCGAGAAGGAATGGGAATCGAATTGAGCATGATGCATCATGAAGCTCACTTAGTCAAAAGACAATTAAGTAGCCAAATAAGTTGAACCCAACTTACCCACTTGGAAACATATACTAAAATGAATTCTTACCATGTTTACAAAGGTTTGTGGGTATCTTGAAACCTGCACTTTCAACCAATTCAATTTCATGAGAATTAAGCCAAGGTGATCCAAGAAATCATTTTCAACCCATTTGAAATCATGACTTGGCCGATAGAATAGCATGTAGTGAAGATGGAAGAACTATCAAGTCCATTTGCAAATGAGGTACTTTAAAACACCTTCAGACATGATTTTGTTGAACAATAAGAAGGCCAAATGAGCTAGATCATCCTCAAGACAATTGAGAAAGGCCATCCATAAGACACATGCAAACCCATCTACTCTGAACAAGTAATGAGCATTTAACCATTTGTTCAATTCAATGCAAGCCAAGAATCCTCCAGCAATCGAGGTTCAAGATGCTCATTCTTACCATTGGCATTGAAAGTGCGTGAGCATGATTGAACCATGATGTGCAACTAATTGATAACATAATGAAGCATGCACATTCTGGTAATTCAATCTCATGCAAAACTTGAATCAATGCATTTGAATTTTGGCAAACAACTCAAGATTGTCAGTTCAGTTCCATCATTCATTGTTCAATCAAATGGATTCAAGTACGATCAATATGAGTAAGCACAAATCCATTTACTATTGAATCAAAGTTAACTGAATGTATATTTGAATTTTCAATTCAAAGACATTTAAGTTCAGGGACACAAGATTCAGAGATCAGTTCAATTGATTTAAACTTCATGGCAACCAAAATCCATTTTCGATGTAATTCAATCAAACATTAGCCACCATTAGATTCCTATACAGTTCAAGGCAAACCAACCAATAAGCAAAGTTCATATTCATGTAAGACCATGCTTCGTAACAAGGTGAAAACTAAGGCTCAAAAAGCCAGGGGTCGACCCATGGGGTCGACCCATTCCAAGGGAAATGGAAAACTATTTTAGTAGACCAATGCATAGCTATTCAAATTCAGTCCAATCAGAGATAGGGGCTTTCCCAAAGAAAGCTGAGAAACCACTATCACTAAACAATCATGAAAAGCAAGCGTAAAGTCATATCCACTAAAACCAATCTTCCCACATTGAAATGCAGTCAATATAAGTCTAGGAACATGAAAGGGCTTTTAACCCCAATCAAGATAGTATGAACAAGATCCACATGAAAGCTCCAAATCCTCATGCACAGCATGCATGAGTTGACTTCCTAAATGTATTCGTGAAGGACCTTTGAATTTCAACCTACAAAACAAGATATCATCATGTTACCTTATTTATCATGAAAATGCCATTAAGCATAAAACACACAATATATTGGAATCATCAAAACTATTGTCAAAGATAACGAGGGGGCACATAGAACCCAACAATCTTCCCCTTTTTGATGATGACAATATATTGTGACTATTCAAAGTTCTCTCCCCCTTTGGCATTATCAAAAAAAATGGGGGACCAATGATCAATTGTGAAGATTTCAAAAATGAATGAGATATGTGCGCATGAACCCAGCAATTAACTTCCCATGAAGGGAAGGTGTATGAACTGAGAACTAAGCAAAAGTTTGGAATTTCATATGCAATCAGCAGATGTGTGAACTAAGTGCAAGTGCTCATTTTTTGTAATTTTTGGTATATGTATAACTGAATATGCACAAGTAGTATAAGGAAACTATATGCAAAACCTGAAAACTAAGTATGCATAAAGTGAATAGTGCTAAAAAGCACGTTATTTTCCCCAGATTGTCAAGTACCAAAAACCAATTGACAATGGGTTATTTAACCTGTTATCTACAAGTATAACATATGGATGCAACCTATGGAATGAGATATGAGATGATCAAACGGATCAAACATTCAGGCACTCAAGCATGCATAATTAAGTATAGACTCATGCAAGTCCCTTCGGGACGGGTGTAAAGATAATGCAATTGATCGTTGAACATGAAGTGCATGAACAATACTAAGAAGGTCGTGCTTACATAAATAAAGTACTACATTAACCATGAAAGATGACTGATTCATAAGCGACATTCAAACAATCAAACCCAAGGTACATAAGTGAAGATTGAGCAATGAAGTTCAAATCAATATGGAAAATAAAATTTTCTAAGGAACACTAAAAAGAACTTCTCATCTATACACTTTCATACACAATGCTCGAGTATCGGTAGCTACGTATGACGCCAATTTTTAATTACTAAAAATGGTGTGACTAACCTTTTGACACGAGTCATGCCCTTTGTTTCAGGGGCAATTCCTGGTTACTCAGTTTCGTCACTTTTTATGATGTGGATGAGACACTTTTCGACGCAAGTTGCATCCTTTATCTTAGGGACACTTCCTGACTACTCGGTGGCAAATCTCACTTATTTTGATATGGATTAGTTTCTCCTTTCGACGCGAGTTTCCTCCTTTATTTCAGGGGGGATTCCCGGCTACTCGGATCCACTTCCACTTATACAAATTTTTGAAGGGGTAAACAATTTTTTCCTCACGAGACATGTGATTTCTATGTAGAGAATCAATTGTCCTCAAAAGTGTAGAGTAGAAAATAGTAATCCTTATTAGATTGAATCATTATCTCAAAAGGTGTATTTTGTGTGGGTGGTTGTATTGAATGTAAAAGATGAATTAGTTTCAACACAGAAATGTCTCCCCCTAAATGTATGCACGGTTATAAAAATTTCCCTTTTAATATATGTCATGTAGCAAATATGTCTAAATCAATACAATTTCATTTAGCAAGGGATTAGTCATAGAAGGAGTCAAAAAGTGGTTGTAAATTATATACATTCAAACAAGCACTGAACTGAAGTTTTCAAGCAAGTTGATTACCGGTACGTGGCGGAGAACATAAGTCCGAAGACCACCATCACGCGTGAAGAAAGTTTCCAGTTGGACATAATCCAACCTTCCACAATCATCATTTGATATATCGGATAATCATGGCATTCAAGCACACGAGTATGAAGTATATGGAAGTATATGCATGTGACTTGAAAAGATGATTAAAAAATTATTCCTATTCACAAGTATGCAAAGATGTGTATGATATGTGCATGAAAGTAAGTATGCAACATGTGTATGCATAAGTGAACTATGTATGCAAATGTGAACCGTTAGTTACAAGAAGTGATTGAAAGCATGAAGACTTTTATGTTCAAACTGAAGGATTCAAGAACTGAATTGTTATTTGCAAGATCTAAAACAGTGAGTGTGAAAGACTTTATGCACAGTGTAAAACATTCAAAACCAAATTTTTTTTTGTAAGCTAAAATGAAGGTGTGTATTAAAACTAACTATATATATCCAAAGTAAAGCATTCAAAAACTAGACTTACTCACAAAATGTGAGATAGCTCCAAACACAAGTTTTTACCTTTGTAGGTCTTTGAAAGTGAACCTAGGTAAATTGATTTTCAATTCCAAGCCAATTTTCTTTCTCACCTTGAGAGCCCTTTGTTCATTATCAATCCTTGGTCTCAAGGTGCCCCTACAAAATAAATTCTGATTTTGGTGATTTGGGTACCCAAGTCATCTTGGGTCCCGAGGGGTTAGTTCTAACCTAGCCAAATATATTCTTTTTATTTTTCCTCTCATACCATTCATCATCGGCTCTCATCATGGAGCAATCATTCATTAAGTGTCCATTCATGCCACAGTAATAACAATGAGATGATTTTCTTTTCATGGACAGCTTTTCATCATTTTCCATTAAAGAACAATTATTCATCTTATGTCCAAAGCCACCACAGTAATGACAAGAGATATTTTTCATGAAAGACCACTCATCATCATTTCTCTTTGTTAAACAATTTTCAAAAACATGACCATGCATCCCACAATAAAAACAGTGAGTGTTCTGAGTTTTCTTCGTGGGTTTCTCATGATTTTTAGAATCAACATTCATTTTCATTCTTGATTTTAAAGCTTCATCATCATCAAACCCCATTAAGAAGCAATCGTACATGTCGTGACCAAATTATCCACAATAGTAACATGAAACATTTCTTCTTTCACTTGGTGCATGATTGTGTTTGACAGATGAAGTTTTCTCATGCACACAAGAGGATTCAACAACATGTTTTTGTTTTTCAATTCGTTTATCACACAATTACAAAGATTTATTTAAACTCTTGATTTCATTTTATAGATTCAAGATTTGTAAGTTAGAGTTAGCAACCTCTTGTTCACATGAAGCAATCTTCTCATTCAACAGGAAATTAACAGTTTTGTGACTTTCAATTTCTTGTTCAAGAATATGCAGTTTGTCACAATCATCATCAATCACACATTTTTCTTTTTCAAATTTTTTAAGACTTTTGAATTCTCCTTCAAGCAGTTAAATTTGAATCAACAGAGCACTGTTTTTATTTTGGAGCTTTTCAAATGAATTTTTATTCATGGAAGTGTGTTTAAGTTCTTTCATTTGAAAACTCACGTTATCATTAACAATTTCATTCATGGCTTTGTTGGATTCAAATTTATCATTCAAATTTCTAAAGCTTTCTATTTCCTTCCTTAATTCCTTCAGCTTTTCAGATTTGTCAATAGACAATGATTTCTCTTTTTCAAGAGTAAGCAGTTTTTCAGACATGGCTGTGTTCAACATTTTTAGCTTCTCATTATCTTCTCTTATATGTTGAAGAAATTTTTTCCATCAAAGAGTTATTTTCAAATCTAAGGTTTGCAATCTTTTCTTTTAGTTCTTCTTCAACAAGTATGTGAGATTCAACAAGTTTTTCAAGCTCAATACATTTCCCACATGAAGAGTTGTCATATTTCTTTTTCAACCTTTTATTTTCAGATTTTAATGCCTTATATCTATCAAGCAAGTCATCATAGGCATCCATTAATTCTTCAAAGCTTAATTCATCATCAGAATTAGAGCCAGAGGATACCTTGGTGCTTTCTTTACTTTGACGCTCAGTGTCATTGTTTGCGACCAAGCAGTACCATCGTTGCAATTTTCTTTTCGGGCTTCCTTTAGCCCATCCCAAATTTCTTTGGCAGATCTGCAATTAGAAACAAACGGAAATTTGTCAATACATATTGCAGCTTTAAGAACATTCAAAACATAAACATTTTCAGAATTCATTCTTTTATGCTCGTCGGTCCATTTTAATTCATTTTTGGGCAAAACATGTGGACCATGAGTAATCAGACTCATAAGCTTCGGATTAGTATTAGTAATCCAAACAAAAAGTTTTCCAAGCCATGCAGTGTAATCAAAACCATCAAAGACAAGAAGCACATTTACACTAGCTATCATAAAAATGATCTTTACTCCACGATCGCAAGGTCGACTAAAAAATCAGAGACAAGGCTCTGATACCAATTGTTGGCCCAGAGAGATGGCGGACAAGAAGGGGGGTTGAATTATCCCCTTGCCGAGATGGCGGATTTTAAAGACTTTCTTTACAAAACATGGTGGAATTAAATAGTTAACGTAGATTAACAAAAGCTCAAGTGAGATTACAATGTTCTCTCAAGCTTTTCGATCTCACTCGAATTAATAATGCAACTAATCAGACAACTCAAGCTCAACACAAACAAGTTTATGCTTAACATGGATAGCGGAGGTAGCGGTGTGTGACGATGTAGTGAATTAAAAACCTGTATGGTGAACCTGTGAACGATGATAGAGAAAATGACAATCACACAGGCAATCAATCACATAAGACACAAGGCTTTTAAAGTGGTTCGGGACCACGACGGGCTCCCTACGTCCACCCCTCACCCAACCGGGTGAGGCTTCAGTCCACGCTACGAAATGTAGCAACACGGGGACGACCCCCAACCACACACACTGCTTCCGCAGCAATGTCCACACACGGGGACAAGCCCCAACACGCTGCCACCGGAGCACACACACACACAACGTCCGGGAACTCACCCGGCACACAAATCCCACACGGAGACGCAGCTCCGTACACACACACAAATAGTCCAATGTTCAGAAGACCAAGAAAGATCTACAATAAATGCTCACAGTAGTTTATCACCCAAGAAGAACATCACAAGAGATGAATAGAAGATAAAGAATGTTTCCCCTTTGATCTTGAAAGGCCATTTGATTATTTTCCTTGAAGCACCGGTCGGAGAGAGTTTAATCGGCAACTTGTTGTAGTAGTCAGTCGTCCTCTTGAGGAAGAACTGAAGGATCTTTCGAAGTCCTATTCTCTCCACCTTGTGGCCGCCTTTCTTCTTCCTTTCTCCTGTAAGGGTAGAAACGTTTAACCCAAGATTCAATGAACGGACGGATATGCAATAAGCGCCCTACTAATAATCTATGCTCAAATAGAAGAATAGAAGTAAGATATCAAGCCTTTCCTCCCTTTATCATCAACACAACTCGGAGATACTATGGAAGGGTGTTTTGGAATAAATGAAGCATGAGTGGAAGTTGCCAGCCCCTTAAAGAAACGTGTGCCCAAACCAATAGACGCTGAAGAACAGTAACAGCACTCCAGATCTGGACACCGGGTCATGGGAAGCAGTCCTGAGCGGATCCTTCTTCCTCCTCCAGCTGATGAGTCACCCTCCTCCACGTTCTTCTTCTCCCTCTTTCTACTTTCCTGTAAACAGATGAAGCAAGGTTAGTACACGGGGATGGTCTCCTCCGATGGAGATCGTGGTGTACATATACTCAAGAGAACCCAGCATAAAAAGGCCACAATACCCATGTTTGAACCCTCTCTAAACCACACCCAACAAGGGTAGAAACCCTAGGGGTAATGGGGTAAAAGGGCAAGCCAATCGGACCTAAGAAATCGGAGTTCGAACCCAAACCGACAAACCCGATCCGGACGTAGCAGAAAAAGTGTCGACCTCTAGGTTCGACACTCGTATCAACAAGTTCTGCCAAAAATAGAAAATCCAGAACCTAGTCAAAAGTGTCGACCCATGGGGTCGACCTTTTTTCCACAAGGTTCTGTCCTGAGACGAAATCAGGACCCATGGTAAAAAGTGTCGACCCATGGGGTCGACCTTTTTTACCGGAGGTTCTGTTTTAGTTAAAACAGCATAACCCAATACAAAGTGTCGACCCCATAAGTCGACACTTTTCCTGCGAGTGGAAAAGTTCATTAAAACTCAAATGAAACCCCAATCACATTAAAGACCAATAAAACACTATTAAACCCCATTCATAAATAATAGAATGACATGTATGAGGGGTCTTAAAAACTCATATCAAACCAGATCTTGCGAGAAGGAATGGGAATCGAATTGAGCATGATGCATCATGAAGCTCACTTAGTCAATAGACAATTAAGTAGCCTAATAAATTGAACCCAACTTACCCACTTGGAAACATATACTAAAATGAATTCTTACCATGTTTACAAAGGTTTGTGGGTATCTTGAAACCTGCACATTCAACCAATTCAATTTCATGAGAATTAAGCCAAGGTGATTCAAGAAATCATTTTCAACCCATTTGAAATCATGACTTGGTCGATGGAATAGCATGTAGTGAAGATGCAAGAACTATCAAGTCCATTTGCAATGAGGTACTTAAAAACACCTTCAGAAATGATTTTGTTGAACAATAAGAAGGCCAAATGAGCTAGATCATCCTCAAGACAATTGAGAAAGGCCATGCATAAGACACATGCAAACCCATCTACTATGAACAAGTAATGAGCATTTAACCATTTGTTCTATTCAATGCAAGCCAAGAATCCTCCAACAATCGAGGTTCAAGATGCTCATTCTTACCATTGGCATTGAAAGTGCGTGAGCATGATTGAACCATGATGTGCAACTAATTGATAGCATAATGAAGCCTGCACATTCTGGTAATTCAATCTCATGCAAAACTTGAATCAATGCATTTGAATTTTGGCAAACAACTCAAGATTGTCAGTTCAGTTCCATCATTCATTGTTCAGTCAAATGGATTCAAGTACATTCAATATGAGTAAGCACAAATCCATTTACTATTGAATCAAAGTTAACAGAATGTATATTTGAATTTTCAGTTCAAAGACATTTAAGTTCAGGGACACAAGATTCAGAGATCAGTTCAATTGATTTCAACTTCATGGCAACCAAAATCCATTTTCGATGTAATTCAATCAAACATTAGCCACCATTAGATTCCTATACAGTTCAAGGCAAACCAACCAATAAGCAAAGTTCATATTCATGTAAGACCATGCTTCATAACAAGGTGAAAACTAAGGCTCAAAAAGCCAGGGGTCGACCCATGGGGTCGACCCATTCCAAGGGAAATGGAAAACTGTTTTAGCAGACCAATGCATAGTTATTCAAGTTCAGTCCAATCAGAGATAGGGGCATTCCCAAAGCAAGCTGAGAAACCACTATCACTAAAGAATCATGAAAAGCAAGCGTAAGGTCATATCCACTAAAACCAATCTTCCCACATTGAAATGCAGTCAATATAAGTCTAGGAACATGAAAGGGCTTTTAACCCCAATCAAGATAGTATGAACAAGATCCACATGAAAGCTCCAAATCCTCATGCACAGCATGCATGAGTCGACTTCCTAAATGTATTCAGGAAGGACCTTTGAATTTCAACCTACAAAACAAGATATCATCATGTTAGCTTATTTATCATGAAAATGCCATTAAGCATAAAACACACAATATATTGGAATCATCAAAACCATTGTCAAAGACAACGAGGGGGCGCATAGAACCCAACAACATTGAAGTTCATAAACCTTTATACCGGACTTGAATCTACACAGACTTTAGCGTCAACATGCACCGAGCTACGTGAGTAGAGCAGCCAAGAGTGCATCGACCTTCTATGAATACTAGCAGATGTGCACAGACCTTTGTGAAGGTATGAATAGTAATAGCATTGATCTCTTCCATATGAAAGACAAAGCATGCACTGCCCTTGTATCATACAAGGCAAATGTGCACCGATATTACTAAGAAGCAACAAAACATGTGCAACGAGTTGAACAGTGTTTGACAGATATGTGTGTGCTACTAAGAAGCAACAAAACCTGTGCAACGAGTTGAACATTGTTTGACAGATATGTGTGTGCACTGTTCTCTTCATCCTTCAACAAACCATGAAACCATACAAATGCAGCAAGCACACATGATATTAATGCACAGATGAAGAATAGTGTTTGACATCATCAAAATCACAGGGGTACAACAATCTCCCCCTTTTTGATGATGGCAACATTATGAACACTATGAGTGAACACTATGAGTCAAAGACAACATGCTGACTCCAAACTATTCTCACCCTTTCACTTCATCAAAAAGGAAATAATAGTTTGAGAGAATCAGTAGATTGAGATCCAAAACATGCATGACTCCAAGCCATTCTCCCCCTTTGTCCCTTTCCAAATGAAGTGAAGCTGATATACAGAGGGACTAAAGGAATCCTACGCCCCTTGAAAATGTGAGATAAGTGGAAGTGGGGTTAGGAAGATGACAAACGACCAGACTAATCTCCCCCTTAATACCAGAAAAATGGTGATGATACAATCTCCCCCATTTGACAGAATAGAGGAATTGGAGTGAAAATTGTCATCAGACATTCAGATTTAAATCTGATACCAATTGATGTGGAAAGAGATATCAACAAAAACACAAGATCAGTCATAGAAAATGTCAACAACAATTAGAAATTGAGCATGGAATGATCAAGAACAGTGAGCAGAATGTTGAGCACATTAATGACTGGATTGCTAATGAATAGATGAGGTGGAAGGATTTTCAATAGGATACCAAATTCATAAATCTTAATAACTGAATTTTAGAGTCTTCTATTATAAAAGTTTATGAATGATTCTAAACAGACCAGCATGATTTAAGCATGATATATATATATAGTTTTTCAATGAAATTCAATACTCATATCTGAAATCATGTTTTAATAAAAATGAACCAGTTGCACATATGACATTCTTGTTTAACCTCCTTATATCTTACTCATTCAAAATCAATGACTCCTTTGGAAGTTACATAAGATAGTATTGAGATTAAACAATTATGAGTGTATTTGAACATGTCTGTAATCTTTTTCAAGATTTTTCTTTTGTTCAGAAACTTTATTTTTCTGAGCAAGTCTGGTTAAATCAACACCTTTTTATGTGAGGCACAACCCGTGTTAGGAGAAGTGACCTAGTTACTCAGTGTGACAACCATATTGCCTCTCAATGAGAACAGAGTTAGCAATTTAGAGTGTCTTTTTACATGAGGAGACACCTTGATTAGAGGCCAAAATCCCCAGTTACTCAACACAGCCATGCCATTGCTCTGTAAGATTTTTAATTATTTTTACAAGAGAGGTAACTATGGCACTTCATGACATGGGGGTACTCTATTTCTTTGATAGATAACCCAGTTTCTCTGTGACCAAAGTCATTGCTCTGACTTTATTTTCTTTCAAATGTTTTCAGATTTTCCAGTCAATGCTCAATACACTGAAATGTTTAAGAACAATGCTTTCTACATGTATCTTAACCAAAGAAAGCCATGTCTTTTAAAATTTTCAGATTTCAAAAGATTTTGCATGAAATTACATGAGATAATTGTTTAAAAAATTATTAAACATAATGATTCAGATATTTTCAAGTCTTTAAAATCAAAATTTAATGAATACATTAGACTTAAATCAATTTGTTTCATCAGACATTCTTAAACCAGTATAATAGAGGATTTTTCTTTTCGAAATATGTCGATTTATGATTAGGGTACACAGATTGAGATCTTCCCAAATTTAGATGAATCAATATTGACAATGCAGCCAATCAATGGAAACAACCTGAACTTTTGTTTAGAGAGCAGTAGAGGACATTATCAAGCATGCATATAAAATGACAGAATTGGAACACATGCTTGTGCATCAAATAGATTTTCAGGAGTCAGTGAGTTTACAAAGATGCAGCAGGAGGTATGCACTAGAGTAATCCAGTTCAGAAATTAATAGCTGAGTCTGGAGTACAGACAGATCAGCTTGACTATAGTGACAAGAATGAATTAAAGTGAAGCTCTCCTTTAGCAACTTAAGGAGTAGCAGATATAGATTTTAGCTTCAAGAAAATTGAGAGCTCAGATGATGATAATGTAATCACTAACACACAAGAATAGGAGAGTGATTTGAGTGACTAGATAGGAAGAATTCAGTTTTTGAGTGACTAGTGAGTCTAAAATGCTCCCCCTATCTAGATGCTGTGAGTCACTTCTTTTGAATTTTCAAATTAGCGACATGCAGTGCAATTCACTATATGTACGCATATGCAATGATTTTCCTAAAAGCATTACATGAACATGAATATGAGTGGCATGACCATCATGCAGGGGCAGCCAACCTCCCCCTTACTATATGCAATAAAATCAAGAATTCTAAATGCCACAAACGCATGACCATTTATGCATCTACTCCCCTAGACTAAATGCATTATATGCAATGAAGACTGAACACATGGTTTTATGATCTATGCTCATGAAGTAGACATGCAATTACAGCCTCAGATGGACTACAATAGACTTCATGTGCATTTCAGATTCTCGAAGAATTTCAGTTAGAGGATGCACAGATGAATTTCGTTATGCAAGAAAAGATTCAAATTGAGCAGTGTAGATGACACACAAGAATGCAAGTATGTATGCTTAACAGGTTATGCAAAAATCTTAAATCAGGAATTTCAGATGGCACACTTCAGATTTTCAGAAAATAACATTCAATTCACTGTCAGCTTAAAGTATGCACAAATAATTCAGCAAATGCATTTGACAATCTATGAAAGACAAGTCAAACTCAGACGTGAGTATGTATGCATGAAATGCAACTGATTGAAAGAAAATTTTCTAAAGTTAGAGGATCGAACCTGTCATGTGCAGAGATGGGGTTTTACCATACTTGGGTGTCTTGGTTTATTTTACCCCTCTTTATTCTTCAACCCAAGGCACACCTGTAGAGCAGTTCCTTATTTTGCACCATCATGTACCCAAGAAGTCTTGGGTCCTGCAGAGTTAGTGGCACCATTGACAGGTGTTCTAAACAATTTCTTAGCTAGATAGTCATCAAATTCCATCAGAGAACAATCAACCATAGAGTGTCCAAATTTTCCATAATATATACATGAAACGATGACTTTTTGATCTTATTATGCACATCAACATAAGCATGCAATCTATGTGCATGAGCATGAAACTTTCTGTTGTTTATATGAACATTTTATCTCTTATTGTCAATTAGCCAACAAATTGTAGATTTAAGACCTGGCTTTTCACAATTAAAATATGAAGTATTCATTCTTTTAAGGCTCCTATCAAAAACATGTCTTTTTACTGGGAATTTAGCAGATTTGGAATTAAATGTATATTCTTGAGCATGCCAACAATCCTTGACTGTATGGCCATACTTTCTACATTTGAAGCACCCGATGTGCTTTCCTATAGAACCAATATTATTCCTATGAGGCCCTAACCAGCATTCAATAGCCTTGTGACCAGGCTTGTTACAATTGAAGCATATAATGTGCTGGTTTGAAGTAGATTTGTTTCTATTCAGGCCATGATAATTTACAAATAATCTAGCATACATCCCATCATCTTGTTTCATGATAAAGCATTCATTCATGAAGTGACCATGCCTACCACAGTAATGACAAGAACCATTAGACTTCTTAGTAGCATGACTTTTGTTAAATGAGTTCTTAGAATGCATTGTCTCACAAATATGCTCATCCTCTATCATCAATTTGCAATTATGCATTACATGGCCTAGCTTACCACAGTAACGGCATGAACCATCCTTTTCATGTGCATGTATATGTGTGTTCGTGTTGTTTGCAGAATACACACTTTTGATATTGGTGTGAGTAGGCTTCTTCTGCAGGTGGTCAACCTTTTTAATCCTTTTAATTGGTTTATGTCCTTTTTGAGCATTTTGTTTTGGATTCCCTTGAGCAGTAAATTGAAACACTAAAGGATTATGGCTTTTGGTATGTTCAGAGCTACCCACAACGGATGTATGAATCTTCTGATTAGCAGGCAGTTTTGATGAAGAAGCAGGAATGCTAGCTATGTCTGAGCTACGCACGAAGGTAGAATACAGCTTGTTCCTTATAGCCTGCTCAATTTGAGAGTTGCAGCCTTTTTCTCCACTCAATTCAGTGGTTTCAACATTCAAGGGGGCTTTCATTTTCTCTTGGCCTTTGACAGATTTTGACATAGAGTGGTTCAATTCATTTACCTCAGATTGAAGAGAAGAGATTTTAAGTTCTGAATTAGTCAAGTCTTCCTCACATGAGAGGATTTGTCTCTACATGGCATCATTCAAGTTTTTAACAGCTTCTAATTCCTGTTTTAGTTTCAATTCATTCTTAGATTGAAATTTTTTATCAGTAGATCTTTCTTTCTCGACAACCAGAAGCCTTTCTGAAATAGCAACATTTAGGACCATGAGTTTCTTTTTTTGTTCTTTCAAATCTTTATTCTCCTTAATCAACTTCTCAATTTCTTCATTGCATTTTTTACTACTAGATATTAAGTCTAGTCTTTCAATCAGTTTCTCCTCTCTTTGTTCAAATTAAAGTTTCTCATCCAACAAATCTTAGTTTTCTTCTTTGAGAGAGGCAATCAATTTTTTCTGCCATTCATTTTCATGGTAGAGATCTTCATTACGTTCCTTCAGTAGATGGCATCTACTGTAAGCTGACTTTACAGAGCAAGTATGTGATGCTTCCTCCTTGAATTCTTTTAGTCTAGCTACAAAGTTTTCATTATTCTTCTAAAGTTCAGCATTCTCAAGTTTCAATTTGTCCACTTCAGAATTAACCTTATTCAACTCTTGCAATTTCAATAAATGTTCATCTTTTTTAGCATTTAGCTGATCTTCCAATTTAGAACTCTTGTTCAGATGTTCTTGATTTTCATCTTTCAAGGATGCATTCATGTTCTTCAGCATATCAACCTCAGAATAAAGATCTTCAATCACTTCTTTTAGAACCACGCATTCATCATTTTCTTCTTTTGAGCATGTGTTTTCTACTTCAACAGATTTATTTCTAAGACTGCCATTCTAAGATTTTAATCTGTTCAATTCAGATTTCACCTTGTTCAATTCCTATAATTTCATTTTCAATTTATCAATTTCAACTCTCAGTTCTTCATCTTCAATATGATCATCATTCATTGAATTCAATTTATTCTCTAGTTCAGAAATCTTAACAACAAATTCATTGTTCTCATTTTTTAGCTAGGAGATTTGTTCTTTAAGCCTAAGAATATCACATAGACAAGTATCATACGATTGTTTTAGATTCAAGTAATTTTTACAAGATGAGTTAGTACTGTTCTGATCAATTTTCTTTTTCAGCCTTTTATTTTGTTTTCTCAACTGTTCGTAAGAATCAAGTAAATCATTGTACGCTCCAATCCAATCATCCACAGTATAATTGTCAAATTCAGAAGGTACCTCATCTCCATCTTCTTCTTGTTGTAGATCATTTTCAACCATCAGGCATGTGTTGTAGTTCCTGGTAAGCTTCAATTTGTCCAGAATCTCCTTGGCAGACCTACAGGATGAAACACACGAAATTAGGGCTCTATCAATTGATGCCTTCATCAGATCTAACGCTTTAGCGTTTTCAAAATCTTTTAATCTATCCTTATCGGTCCATTTAGATTTATCTTTCGATAATTTATGTGGACCGTGAACAATTACTTTCCATAGATCGGGATCAGTTGATCTGACATATCGATTCAAATTCTTTAGCCATAGGTCAAAATCATTACCACTGAAGATCGGCGGATGAGCCATCGAAAAACGACTGACCAGATATAGATCTAAAGACAATATATGAGAAATGCACCGAACTAAGACCGTTACAAAACCAAAGCACCAAATCAACACAGCAACGCACAGATTCCAAGTGATTATCTGAAGAGCAATAGATGAGCAAATCACCAAACACAACAGGATCTTCTATAGATTGTTGGATCTAGTAAGTCAGAGACCTGCTTTGATACCAATTATTGGTCTGTAAGGACTAGGTGCGAAGGTACAAACCTGATTTAGAGGGGGGGTGAATGAATCCCTCTTCAAAACTTTGCTCAATTAAAACAGTAATGGACAATGATGCGGAATTAAATCGAGTTAAACTCTACAGAATATGAGAGTCAATGGTGCGCTAAATCAAACAGT
The DNA here is from genome assembly GCA_022559845.1 of Amorphophallus konjac. Classification (NCBI taxonomy): domain Eukaryota; kingdom Viridiplantae; phylum Streptophyta; class Magnoliopsida; order Alismatales; family Araceae; genus Amorphophallus; species Amorphophallus konjac. Next base: position 119,963,762 of record CM040119.1, on the reverse strand, counting down.
TAGACTGCTATAGTGCAGACTCGTGAACAAATCTATACTGTTGACTGAACCCAATCAAGTGATCAAATGCAACTAAAACACTCAGATGGCTTAAGCAAATTGGTCACTCTCCAGTAACAATGATTAACTATTCAAAGTGAATCTCTCAAGACCAATATCAAATGAAAGATATGCAACCAAAATTCTCGCTAGACAGAAGATTCAGATCGAGCCTAAGCATACATCTAGCGGATCAGAGAAGACAATCAAACCACGAGTTTTAGATGGTTCAGTCTGCTGACCACATACCTACGTCCATCCCCCACTCAAACCAGAGTGAGGCTTCCCGCTGATACACAGCTTAAACTGTTGGGCATCACAGCTGGCCTACAACTGTTGAGCAACACAGCTTGCTTCCGCTGAGCAATCACAGCTTGCTGTCCAGAGGAACCAATCCTCTGCAACCGTTGAGCAACACAGCTTGCTGACCAGAGGAAACAATCCTCTGCAACGCTGACACACAGCTTGAAATAAAGGTTTAAAAGAAAAACAAAAGATGAAAAACACAGCAACTGAAAGCTGGAAGAAATCGTAAAATAAATTTGGCTCTCTCAGGAGCTGACTGGCTTGGATCTGATCCAAATGCCAGGAGGACATATCTTCAACGATGGCTTCACACTCACGAACTCCTCACTCTCATTTTCTTTCTCTATATAGCTTTGATCACACACTGGCTCTCTCTTCCTTTCTTCTCGTTCTTCTTCTACTTCTCAGACTCCGGCTCACTCTTCTCTTCTCTCCTACTCACTCTCTGATTCTGCCATCCTCAACTTTCTAATTCTCTGTGTCTCCTTATCTCTATCTCTTCTCTTTCTTTCCTCTTGTTCTCTTTTGTTTTCCTCTCCTTTGATCACAGAGAAGGCCTTCTTATATGGCTTCAGATCTGGGACCCACGAGGTCACACATTGGGCGCGTGAAGGGAGCACTCCCGCTAAGAGACTTCTGGAATGCGTTAGTCACGTGTCAGCATCTTGGCATTGTGTCTGACCACGTGGTAGATTCTTCCATCCAGTTCCTTGCCTCGGATCATGAACCCTTTAACCTGGTACTTTAACTTCCACGTGGAGTATGCTCACAGGTTGTAGGTTCGTCCATCACATGCTCGACCAAGTTACTGTCCTGGGAAACAACTGGAAGTGTTAGCTGTTCATGCTAGCACCGACTCCATAAAGTAACGCACGAATATTCACAGACCTTAGGTAGCATATGACAAAACATGCATAGTCATATAGCAAGACATGCACAGACATCAGGTAACATGTAACAAAGTATGCATAGACCATGAGTGTGCAACAGAAAGAAGTGTGCACTGACCTTGTATCACACAAGTAAAGAATGTGCAACAATTTTGATAACATAAAGGAAACATGCATGGACTCTAAATGACACGCACTGACTTTAGACAAGGTAACACAGGGTGTGCACCGACATGAGTAGCACAAGTAAAGAGTTGCACCGACCGTGAATTATACACAAGTTGTAACTGCACCAACCTTGTGTGTCAGCAGCCAAAGGTATGCACCGACTTGGTACGTGCAGAACATAACCTGCACTGACTTTATGTGTACGGGCAAGGTATGCACCGACTTGGAATATGCATGCTCCGGTAAAATGCATTTACTTCTATGCGAGACTTGTGTGTATATGTAACATGCACAGACTTTACTTTATGCAAACCAAACAAATGCACAAACCTTACCTGCGTGTAGTGACTAAAGTTGAACCGACCCTATGCTAGCCCGATGGAAAGATTGCACCGACCTGAATAGTGAAGTGCACAGACTTGCACCGAGTTTGAAAATGTAAACCATGCAATGCACCGACCCTTGTGTGTGCACGGGCAAGAAATGCGCCGACTTGTTCTATGACCTTGTATCGCTTCTAGGGCAAAGGTGCACCGACCTTCTTTCCTTCATGCACTTACCTCAATAGTGATGTGCATCGACTTAGTAGTGGAGACAATGCATGCACCGACCTAGACTATGCGAGATGAAGTAAATGTGCACGGACCTAAACATTGAAGTACACAAACCTTTATACCGGACTTGAATCTCCACAGACTTTAGCATCAACATGCACCGAGCTACGTGAGTAGAGCAGCCAAGAGTGCACCGACCTTCTATGAATACTAGCAGATGTGCACAGACCTTTGTGAAGGTATGAATAGTAATAGCATCGATCTCTTCCATATGAAAGATAAAGCATGCACTGACCTTGTATCATAAAAGGCAAATGTTCACCGAGATTACTAAGAAGCAACAAAACATGTGCAACGAGTTGAACAGTGTTTGACAGATATGTGTGTGCTACTAAGAAGCAACAAAACATGTGCAATGAGTTGAACAGTGCTTGACAGATATGTGTGTGCACTATTCTCTTCATCCTTCAGCAAACCATGAAACCATACAAATGCAGCAAGCACATATGATATTAATGCACAAATGAAGCATAGTGTTTGACATCATCAAAATCACAGGGGTACAACAACAGGTTGGTTCTGGGGTCTATTTATAGGGTTAGCTAGGGTTTTAGATATTTGCACGAACTTAGAGTCCTAATTAGGTCACCAATTCGATCTAAATCTATCTTAGAACCTTCTAGCTAATAGATTGCATCGATTCCAAGTGATTAGGATGCCAAAGTTCCCATCTTTTCATGCATTCTTCTATTCACGAAATCTGCAGTGCTTAGCGGTCTAGGTCTAGACCGTTTCTTCTTCCCATGCGGTCGCCCGATAGACCGTTTCTTTTCTTGGCGTCGAATTTGAACAGTTGCAAACTCTTTTGATATTATCTCCAATTATTATCTGTTTATTTATCCATTTAAGGAGTACTTATCCCCTTAAATTCCATAAATACACTAGTTTAGGCTTCTAGATTATGGTCCAAACCTTATAGGCTTTGTTTTGGGTCATTTTGGGCCTATTTAAAGGATTAGATTCATTTAAATAAATATTGGGTTTAAAATAATTAGATTTAATTAACTATAATTCTTTTAATATCCCATTAACCTTTAATTAATTCTATTAATTTCTAGAAAAATTATAGAAAAATTCAAATATATTTCTAAAAAATTTAAAATATTATTTATAAAATCTTGGGGTATTACACCCTCTCCCACTTAAGAGATTTTGGTCCCCAAATTCAATATATGGATTTTACGGATAGTGTACTTATAGTTGAATAGCTCGGGAAATCTCTTGCGCATAGCCTCTTCTGTTTCCCATATTGCTTCATGTGGCCATAATTTGGTCCATTTGACTTTGATCATTGGAATAGTCTTATTCTGAAGTTGACGTACTTCCCGTTCAAGTATTTTGATTGGATATTGCTCATACGTCAAATCCTTCTTAATCTCTAGGTTGTCATAAGTTTTGACATGAAATAGATCGGAGACATACTTTTTAAGCATTGATACATGGAACACATCATGAACTCCAGCTAGTTGAGGGGGAAAAGCTATTCGATATGCAACTTCACCGACCCTTTCAAGAATTTCAAAGGGGCCAATGAATCTTGGAGTGAGCTTGCCTTTAATACCAACTCTTCGAATACCTCGACCTGGAGAAATCTTGAGAAACACATGATCTCCCACTTAGAATTCTAGGTCGCGCCTTCTGTTGTCAGCATATGATCTCTGCCTGTCTTGGGCCATCTGGAGTCTCTCCCGAATAAGGTTTATCTTCTCGGTAGTTTCTCTTATAATGTCTGGCCCGAGAAATTGCCTTTCTCCTACTTCATTCCAACATATAGGTGAACGACGGCTTCTACCATATAGTGCCTTGAATGGTGCCATTTGTATACTGGGTTGGTAGCTATTGTTGTATGCAAATTTCACTAGAGACAAGTGATCATGCCAATTTCCTCCAAAATCAAGAGCACAAGCCCTGAGCATATCTTCTACTACTTGATTGGTTCTTTCAGTCTGACCATCAGTTTGTGGATGAAAAGTAGTGTTGAAATTCAATCGGGTTCCTAGTGAATGTTGTAGTCCTTTCCAAAATTGTGAAGTAAATCGAGAGTCTCCATCAGAAATGATGGTGACAGGGACACCATGTAATTTAACAATCTCCTTTACATATAAAGTAGCTAGGATATCGATAGACCATCGACTTTTAATAGGTAGAAAATGAGCCAATTTTGTTAAACGGTCTATGATTACCATATTCCATCATGTCCACCTCTTGATTTAGGCAGTCCCATGATAAAATCTATCCTTATACTCTCTCATTTTCATTCTAAAATTTCTAAGGGATGTAGCTTTCCAACAGGCTTTTGATGTTATGCCTTAATTTACTGACAAGTAAGACAACGTGATACGTAGTCTGCTATCTCTCTCTTCATATTAGCCACCAATAGTTTCTTTTAAAATCTTGGTACATCTTGGTAGCACCAGGATGAACGGTATACTTAGATTTATGAGCTTCATCTAAGACCATCTTCTTAGTATCAACATAATCCGGGATACAAATATGACTTCGAAACAATAATCTTCCATCATTTGCAATAGAGAAATCTAGTTGTTGCTCCATATCAGTCCTAATCTCCAACAATACTGGATCATTTTCTTGTAACTTTACTAGGTCTTCGATCAATGTTGGTTGTATTCTAATATTAGCTATAAAGTAATCTTCTGTCTTCAGATCAACATCTAAATTCAACTGAGCAAATTTAGAAATAAGATTGGACATACCTTTCAGACTGGATAACTTCCCTATTGATTTCCTGCTGAGCGCATCGGTAATAGCATTTGCCTTCCCAGGGTGATATTGCATGGCAAAATCAAAGTCCTTGAGATACTCCAACCATCACCTTTGCCTCATATTCAACTCTTTTTGAGAAAAGAGATATTTCAGGCTCTTGTGACATGAATATACAATAAATTTCTCTCCATAAAGATAATGACGCCAAATCTTCAAAGTGAAAACTACAACAGCCAGCTCTAGGTCATCAACATGATAATTTTTCTCATGTTTCTTTAATTGTCTTGAAGCGTAGTAAATGACCTTGTTATTTTGCATGAGCACGCACCCTAGACCAATGCTAGATGCATCAGTGTATACTTCAAATCTGCCACCTTCAACAGGCAACGCCAATACAGGTGCCGTAGTGAGATGCTCCTTAAGAGACAAGAAATTTTCTTCAGATTCCTTCGTCCACTCAAAAGGGTTTTCTTTTCTAGTGAGTCTGGTCAAAGGATCGGCGATTTTGGAAAAATCTTTGATGAATCGCCGATAATAACCAGCCAAGCCAATGAAACTTCAAACTTCAGATACCGTGTTCGGTTGACTCCAATTCTTAATAGCTTCAACCTTAGAAGGATCTACTGCAATGCCTTCTTTAGAAATAATATGGCCATGGAAAGAGACCTCCTTAAGCCAAAATTCACATTTGTTTAATTTCGCATAAAGTTGGTGTTCCCGCAAGGTTTGCACGGCAACCCTTAGATGCTCCTCGTGTTCTTCCTTTGTCTTTGAATAGATGAGGATGCCATCGATGAATACGACTACAAATTGGTCAAGATAAGGCCGGAACACATTATTCATCAGTTGCATGAATGCAGCAGGTGCATTAGTTAAACCAAACGGCATAACTACAAATTCATAATGTCTGTATCGACTTTGGAAAGCAGTCTTGTAAATGTCTTCATCCTTGACCCTTAGTTGATGATAGTCTGACCTGAGATCGATCTTGGAGAAATACTCCACGCTAGAAAGTTGGTCAAACAGTTCATCAATACGCGGCAGTGGGTATTTGTTCTTGATGGTGAGTTGATTCAACTGTCGGTAGTCAATGCATAATCTGAGGGAACCATCCTTCTTCTTGACAAATAAGACTGGCGCACCCCAAGGGGATGTGCTGGGTAGAATGAAGCCTTTTTCTAGCTGCTCCTGAAGTTGCTTCTTTAGTTCCTTCAATTCTGTGGGGGACATCCTATAAGGAGCTATTGACACAGGTGCTGCTCCGAGTGTGAGTTCAATGGTGAAGTTAACCTTCATTTCGGGCGGTATGCCAGGTAACTCGGAAGGGAAAATATCAAGAAACTCTCTAACTATGGGGATTTCTTCTATCTGAATTTCCTTAGACTCGGTAACTATCACGGAGGCAAGAAAAGCTTCACATCCTTACGAAATGAGTTTGCAAGCATGAAGAGATGAAATAACAGAGGGATGCATCCGGTATTTGACACCATGAAAGGAAAATCGTGGGAGGCCTAGTTTTCGAAAAGAGATTATCCTATTCTGGCAATTTATGTAGGCATCATGGTCTACCATCCAATCAACTCCTAATATGGCATCGTAGCCTTCCATATCAAGGCATACGAGATTTGCAAGAAGATTATGTCCTTCTACAATTACCTCACTATCAGGGTAATAAGTTGTAAGCTTTGTTCCGGGACCTAAGGGTGTGGTAATAGCTAGGTTCGATGGCAAAGGAACTACTGAAATTGGCAAGGTTTTTGAAAAAGTGGTAATAAATATGAAGGAGAGTAGCACCAGTATCGAAGAACACGAATGCGGGATGGGAATAAATATGAATAGTATTTTCAATAAGCCCATCATCCTTGGGCGCTTCCTCGTCATCTAGAACAGCATTGAGACGAGCCTGTCACTTTCGTCCACTGTTAGAAGACTGATCTTTCATAAGGGGGCAATCTAGCATGCGGTGCTCCCAGTTTCCACATCTTAGGCATGCACCTAAGCACTTCCAACATTCTTCGGCCGAATGGCCAAATTTTTCGTAGAATGAGCAAGCGGTTGTAAGAGCCTTCTCTTCTTCCTTTATCTTCTTGTTCTCATGGCTTCCGCTCCTGTTACCACTTCAGGATCTCTTCTTTTTGTTATCCCGGGATTTGTAGGTGATGCTAAATTTTTCCTCTTTTCTTCCTCGCCGATCTGACTTTTGGCTAGACTCCTCCCCTTTACCTTTAAGTTTCTCAACTTTTTCGAAGGTCCTTTCACACAGATGAGCTCGTTGGACCATTTCAGCATAGGTTCGAATATTTTGGGAGCCAAGTTGTTGGATGAAAATGGGTCGTAACCCGTCCATAAAGCGATTTGCTTTAAGGAGATCCGTGCTCACTAGATGCGAAGCATAGGGTGCCAGACGAGAAAATTGTAATTCGTACTCAGCCACCGTCATCATATCTTGACGCAATGAAGTGAATTCTGCCACCTTCCTCTCCTTGATATGCTCGAGAAAATATTTAGCTCGAAAGAGCGTAAGAAATCCTTCCCAAGTGTGTGGTGCGTCTGCAGGTGATGTAGGTACAGACTTCCACCATGTACGCGCATCTTTGTTAAGCTGGAATGTAGCAAGGCGAACCTTCTCTTGGTCGGCACATTGCATGACCTCGAAGATATGATTCATCTCGTCAATCCAATTCTCCACTTCATCTAGATTGGAAGAACCATTAAACTGCAAAGGATTTAAACCCCAGAAATTACGGTGTAGGTCACCAGCTCCTGCCCTTACGCCAGCTTGGGCCATAGTTTGTAAAGCTTGCGTGAGACCTGGAACGGTTTATTACATTCCATTCCAATCGACACGATGAGCCATTGCAAGAATAAGGTACCTGAGAAGAGTAATAAATTTGTTAATTCTAATGGAATTAGTGGGTTTAATCTTAGAGAGATTTCCAATTAACTATCTCAACCCTGGTTCTACCCAATTTCTCTCATAGGTTGATATTTCTTTCCTTAGGTTCATAAGCATGGATCCTTAAACCTTGGACTTAATCTATGACATGACTTCTTTTTCCTAGGAATAAGTAAAATTCTTAGACCTAGTGCTCTGATACCACTCTAACTGTCACGCCCCGGGCTTTTAATATAGCGAAAGGAATATCGGAACATGAACAGCCGGCATGGTAAGCCTCTCGCATGCAAGAAATCAGAGCGCAACATAATCACATAAAAGTAATTGCACAAGTAATTTTTCTCAAATTTCCAACTTTATTTCACAACCATAATCAAATTTACATAAAATCACTTCTTGACAACTTCCATCACTATGACTCAAGAAAATCAAAATTACATTATAACTAGACTAGACACTATGATCATCTAAGGCTTCTCTCATCTTGAAAACCTTCATTCACTCTTGGACCCGCTGCTAGCATAATCTGAATCTGATGCACTAGTACTTCCTGAAATAGATAAGAAAATAGGTATGAGCACACTTGCCCAATAGGTATCTTTGTATCAACATGAGGAAATATTTAAGTGATTAGCATCTTAGCTCTAGAATTAAGTTCACAATAAGAACGTAATAAACAAGCGATATAAACCGAAATAACCAAGAATCATGAAATAACTGAGCAAGTAGATATGAGCGAGTATAGACTTTGGACAAGCAAGAATAATCATGTGGATGTAAATTTGGCCTTTCATGAACAAGAATGTACGAACATGTAACTAGAAAGTACTTTACACAACCTTGTAAAGGCTATGCAATAACAACCATGTAAATTTGATAACGAGCCTCGCGAATTTTACTCATTTATAAGAGAAAGTACTCCCAGCGCAATGCGACACCAGTATCATCGTACCCCATGGTATATAGCACGTTTCCGACCATCGACTAGCTGTGAGGACTAGCATGGAGCCCTTGGACACAATCCATGCCCGGTCTTGCATCTTCAAGTTATAAATCCAGCTACTTCCACAAGATATAACAATAACATTGGCCAATAATTCATTTCTAAATAACAAGTTTCATGAGCAAGTAATCAAGGCATAAAACGTACCAAAGTTTGATATGATTCCAAAGAATGATTTAAAAAGGACATTATGCTACGACGGCATTCCGACAACATAACGGTACATTCATTAAATTCGATAACTTAATGTTATCCTTTTTAACATAGTTTTGGAACTCCAGATAATCCTAAGATCATCTAGGAATTCAAGAAAACCAACCCCAAAGGTCAAACCTTGGGTTAGACTAATTCAGGAACCATGCGGTCATTTACTGGACCCTTTCATGAACCAGGCGGTCTAGTTTGGACCATTTGGTAATAGATTTAATGAAAACTTTCTAGAGCTTTAGCGGTCTAGTGAATGGCCATTTACAGAATCAGGTGGTCAACCATAGGGCCGCTAAGGTCCAGAATACATAAAACACCGATAAAGGGCTTTCTAGACAATTGGGTTTTAATGGTACAACTAGCTCGACGTCCTAGTGGGAATCCCAGGCTCGCGGAGTCTTACGGAGGCCTTGAAACATAATCCCCTAGTCCGACAGAAGGAATATCCGGCGGAGAGCTTCATAAGTCCAAGAAAAATGTGCCTATAAGTGTAAAGTGTAACTAATGACATCATACTGGGATATGTGTCATGTACCTAAGAAATGACTCATAGATAAGAAAGGATTGTGATAAATCAGCGATCAAGTTAAAACATGAACCATGTGAAAGTTTAATATAATTATAAGAGTATATGGTTTTGGTCATGAATTTAACGTAAGTTTGTTGAGTAGTGGACATCGGATCTAGAGGGGAGGGGTGAATAGATATGTCCCTCTTTTCACAATGTAGCCCTCTATATAGCTAGATAAAATAAATCACAACAGAATATAACTAACTTAACAAAGGACACAACGATTTGCTTAGCAAGATGATTACGTAATATAGAGATTGAACTTAAGCATGCATCTAGAACGAAGCAATCACACAAACAAACCACAACACAAAGGATTTTATGGTGGTTCAGACTGAATCCCCAGTCCTACATCCACCCCTCACCAAATCCGGTGAGGCTTCACTAGTGCCACGCACTGAATCGTAAATCGGAAAGACCACCGATTGCCTTCCTACGAACCACCAGTAGGGACGATCTTCAGTTTCAATTGTTTGAAAGAAATGAAAAGAGAACAAATACGAAATCACTCAAACAAGATATAGAATATGCTCAATGTAGAAAGATCTTGTCTGAGTTGCAGAAGCTTAAATCTGATGTTTCGATGGTGTCTTCTTCCTTGAGAGATGATCTTCCTTGAATCTCTTCTAGTTGATGAGGAAGAATATGGATGTAGCTTGGATCTTCCTTTTGATCTTCTTGAGTTGATGAAGAGGTTTGAGGATGCAGTTTAGATCACCCTTGAGATGATGAAGAGGATGAAAGATGCAGCTTTATCTTCTCTTGGCTTGGGCTTGATCTCCTCTTCAAGTAGCTTAAATCACTTGAGGATTTGATGAAGAACTTCTTCCCAGAGTACTGTTCACGGCTACAGTACTCAAACTCCTCTCACCCTTGTAGCCTCCTTTGATCTCCCTTGGATTCACAAATGATCAACTCGGGTTTCTAACCCTCTTGCATGTGTTTTATAACCTTTGAATGGTCCTTAGACATCCCCCAGACCAGATCCACAATCTATGGAAGATTGGGTGACTTTGGGGTTAAACAAATACAAGGAAAGGGGCTCTTCTCGAAGTGGAAAACAAAGTCAACATTGAAGGCTCGGGGCTGGTGGTCGACCTGCAGCTTCTGGCGGTCGACCGCTACTGAGAAACCTGTAAACGGGTGGTTCCTGGAAATTCCGGTCGACCGCTACTGGGCTGGCGGTCGACCGCTACTGGAGGAGTTGCAATCTGGGGGTTGCTGGCTAGGGCGGTCGACAACCCCTGTGTTGGCGGTCGACCGCCAGTTGGGCAGACCCCGGGCTTTCTCGGCTCGATCCGTTAACTGCTTTAGCTCCATCACTTGACTCCTTTAGCAGCCCGTTCATGTCTGTGGCATCACCCTTGACAGTCTTGAAGATTTCTGTTGATTATATCGCTCCTATAATCAAATTTTTTTTCTGTGGCATCCCCGCGACCTGACCGCGCAGGTCGATCCGCGTGCGAGGGCGCAACATTGAGCTTTCACATTTGCCATCTCCACTTCATTCTTTGGCAATTCATTGGCATATCTGTCATGAATAAAACATGACGTATGTCAGTCATATGAGAGTTAAAACAATAATGACTTATAGTGTTTAGCTATTATCAAAACTAAGAATATCCAATAACTCAAATGACCACAAGATGATGTCGAATGACCCAAACCACAAGAAGACTCAAATGATCACAGGGGCACAACAAAGTTTAAAATAAATTTCAAGTGTATAAAGAACATGAAACCAACAAGAATAAATCATCAATATAAGCAAGTATAGGAAAATAATGCGTAAAACTAGGTCAAAACTTAATTAACAAGGCTTTTCATAAGTAAATTAGGGCCGTTCCACATTATGTTTCGGGTTAACACTAACACAGAACTCAGAATTGGAAAACGGTCATGTGAGGACCGTTTTACAGACGTTAGCGGTCTATCGCAGGGCCGCTAGTGACTCCAGGCGGTCTTCAGGAAGACCGTTTCTTCCTATTTACTGTAAAATCTGAAATATGGCTACTCTAAGGTAGATGGATGCATGGTCAACAATGTTAAAGCATGTAATAAAGCATGTTAAAAGAAAATTTGGTCAAAAATATGCATAGGTAAATGTGATTTAAGAAAGAATTACATCTTTTCATTTAAAGGGTTGGGCTTTATGCATGAAAATTGAACTAACTAATAAAACACAAAATACTCCATGTACAATCCATGAAGTCAACGAGAAATTGAGGGCTTTTACTCCGAAGATCATGTTAAAGCTGTTCATGAGATAACCTACTTCTGGTCTTGTCCTTAATCAGCGAATTAAGTGCTGAAAGTTGATCCTAGTTCTTGAATTGAATCAGCAACTTCGTGGCCTTCTAACTCTGGATTCCCTTTACCTATGATCACGAAATTTTAAGGGTAAGAAGAGGGTACTATAAGGTACAAATAACTCTAAAGAACATCTATCTAATTACCTCGTTTAGGGCTTCTATCTTGCTGATCAATCTGACCCCGTCGCATAATTTCCTGAGACTCTTGTGCCGAACCAGCAACTTTAGACGCCACTAACTTTTTGTAGGCTTGATCTCCTAGAACGAAATTTTGGGGGTAGTTAGACCATAGTATTATGAACAAAAGCTTATAAAGAACATATCTCTAATTCATCCTCCTTACCTCAGTTCCACGCTAGCCAAAAGTAAGGGTCGTGTAGGTTGGTTCTGGGGTCTATTTATAGGGTTAGCTAAGGTTTTAGGGATTTGCACAAACTTAGAGTCCTAATTAGGTCACCAATTCGATCTAAATCTAACTTAGAACCTTCTAGCTAATAGATTGTATCGATTCCAAGTGATTAGGATGCCAAAGTTTCCATCGTTTCACGCCTTCTTCTATTCCCGAAATCTGCACTACTTAGTGGTCTAGGTCTAGACCGTTTCTTCTTCCCATGCAGTCGCCCGATAGACCGTTTCTTTTCTTGGCGTCGAATTTGAACAGTTTCAAACTCTTTTGATATTATGTTCTATTATTATTTATTTATTTATCCATTTAAGGAGTAATTATCCCCTTAAATTTCGTAAATACACTAGCTTAGGCTTCTAAATTATGGGCCAAACCTTATGGGCTTGGTTTTGGGTCATTTTGGGCCTATTTAAAGAATTATATTCATTTAAATAAAAATTGGGTTTTAAATAATTAGATTTAATTAACTATAATTTATTTAATAGCCTATTAACCTTGAATTAATTCTATTTATTTCTGGAAAAATCTTAAAAAAATTTGAATATATTTTTAGAAAATTTAAAATATTATTTACAAAACTTTGGGGTATTACAACACAAAATTCTCCCTCTTTTTGATGATGGCAACACTGTGAGTCATTATATAACAATGTGACCCAATTCAAGCAATTTTAAGGCACATGCATAAAGAGATAAAACAATTCACCCCCTTAACTTCCTTTTAATTGACTCCCCCTTTCATGCCTCAGAAAACAACTCTCCCCCTTTGACATTAGCAAAAAGGAGGGACGAGAAATGGTGGAGAGAATGGAGAGAAGAGACAGGAGAAGTTGACAGAGAAGGTATGAGAATGAGGCATTTTCGAGAAATACAACCTGTATGAAAAGTTGAGGATTTGAAAATGCTAGAAGTTTCACAATCTGATACTAATCTCATAACCAAGAGAATATTTTTGTTCAGAGTCGACCATTATACAAACCTTATGACATGATCCTTATTCAAATTGCATGGTTCAAATCTAATGATATCAGAGTTCATGAAAAGAATTTGAAAAACATCTACATGCATATTTTAATAGAAATGAACCATAATTGCATGTCGAAACCATGTTTAACCTTCCTTTGCCTTACTTATTCAGATTCAATGACTTCTTTGAGAGTTACACAAACTAGTATTGAGGTTAAACACTCATGAAGCTCTTATGGAATTTAGAGTCACATCAATTTTTTCTGTTATCTTTTGCTATCAAGCTCATAATTTTCTTTGAGCATAGAAGATTTTTACGAGCAATTAAGTCTAGTCATGCCTTGTATCTTGAGGATACATGTTGTTTAGATACCAGTATCCCTAGTTACTTGGTGTGACTGACTATCATGCCTCAAATTGAATAGAGAAAGCATTGTCACCTCATGACTTATCTGACCTCATTTCTTTGATGAGGGGACATATTTCTCAGCAACTGTGTCATTACTCTGCCTTAGATTTTTCTTCAGCTTACTGTAGAGTTAACAAAGGCACCTCATGACACAGCCCGCTTGTCTTCTTGGATAAGGGACATGGTTTCTCAGTGAACCAACGTCATTGCTCTGACAAAATTTAGCATTTAAGAATTCCAACTATTCATGATGTTTAAAGACAATACTTAGTTTCAATATCTCAACCAAGGTTGCCTTGAAATTAGAATTTTCAGATTTCAAAAAGTCATTCAGGACACAACATGTATACACTAGTTAAGGTCTATTAAAAAATTGAACACAGATGAATTCATAACATTTGTCTCAAAACTCAGTGAAGTCATTAAACCTAAACTAGTTTTATAGGATGGACAAGCATAAGGTCATATAATAGAAGATTCTTACTTTGAATTCCACTCAATTTTATGACCATGGTACCCAGATTGGAAGCTACTGAATTTCAGATTTTTCAAGAAGGTGATCAGAACAGCCAGTAGCAGCAACAAGAAATGACCCATTGAATTTTTAGATAAGCATGATTATCAAGTGAAGAGAATGAGTAGTGAACACTCCCCCTGAGGATATGCAATGAGCTTAGATAGAGGGTAGTGTTCAAGCGGGAGAGACTTGCGAGGTCAACCTGAATAGGTCTAAGGTCGACCTGAGTGCCACCGAGAGGTCGACCTGAGTGGTGCCGGGGTCGACCTGATCATCAGCAAGATATCAAAACATGATTCAGAAATTCATGCCAATGGTTGTACACTTATTAAAGTTGATAAAATGAAGACATCATGTATGCAAGAACGGTTCAAAGAAGTTGCTCCCCCTAACAATATGGCCTAAATATAATATCAACTCATGGTACTCGACAGAGGTGTATCCTTACGCATGGTGAATGCTTTCAAGCAAGCATAACCTACCATTCCACAAATCACCATTTTATATACCATGGTCAAACAAAAACCAGCCAGCAACAATTGCAATGCATCATGAAAATGGACCTATCAAGCCATGCATGTCAATGCATAAAGACTTGTATTGATATGAAAGGTATATGCATTGGATTTTCTGTATAGCCTTTTTATTGCAGTTCAGCACAATCAACAAACAACAATAGTGAGAGATATTGAACACTTCAATCCTTATTGATTTGAGGTCTGCACAGACCAAGCTCCCTTCTAAGTGTTGAAAACCTGTCATTACACAAGGGCTTGGTAAAAATGTCAGCAACTTGGTAATGAAGTTCAAAATTTTTCTTAAGAACCTCATCTCTAATGAAGTGATGTCTAATTTCAATGTGCTTGGTCCTAGAGTGCTAGACTGGATTCTTAGCAAGATTGATCGTACTAGTGTTATCACATAGAATCGGGACACAACCAAGATCCACTAAGTAGTCTTGGAGTTGGTGTTTAATCCACAACACTTAGGTGACACAACTCCCCACAGTAACATATTCTACCTCTGCGGTTGAGAGGGCAACCGAGTGTTATATCTTGGAGCCCCAAGAGACTAAACACCCGCCCAAAAACTAGCAATAGCCACTAGTGCTCTTGCCATCCAGCTTGCATCCAGCATAGTCCGCATCTGAATAAAAAATAAGAGAAAAAGCACAAGATGACAGATACCACAACCTCAAATCTTGAGTCCCAGCAAGATATCTAAGGATACGTTTGATGGCAATCAAGTGGGATTCTCTTGGATAAGCTTAAAATCTAGCACAAAGGCATACACTAAACTGGATGTCTGGTCTAGATGCAGTTAAGTAAAGTAGTGAGACAATCATATCTCTATAGGTTTTTGCATCCACCAATTTACCTCTCTCATCTGCATCCAGTGATGTAGTGGTTCCCATAGGAGTTTCAACAAGTTATCATGTCAAACCTTTTCAGCAGCTCCTTGATATATTTAGCTTGACTTATAAAGCACCCATATGCACTTTGGCTGACCTACAAGCCGAGAAAGAATTGAAGTTCACCCATTAAACTCATCTCGAACTCACTAGTCATAAGATTGGCAAATTCCTCACACATTTCAGATTTTGTAGATCCAAACACAGTATCATCAATATAAATCTAAACTATCAAGATGTTCTTACCTTACTTTTTGGTGAAGAGTGTTTAATCTACTTTACCTCTTGTATACCCTTTCTCGGTGAGGAATGAGCTTAGTCTATCATACCAAGCTCTTGGTGCTTGCTTCAAGCCATAGAGTGCCCTATCTAGTTTATACACATAATCTTCATAATTAGAACTTTCAAAACCAAGGGGCTACTCCACATAAACTTCCTATTTTGTAAACCATTTAGGAAAGCACTCTTCACATCCATTTGTTGTAGTTTTATTTTGTGTGAATATGCAAATGCAAGTAAAATTCTAATGGCTTCGAGTCTAGCTATAGGGGCAAAGGATTCTTCGAAATATATCCCAAATTCTTGATTGTAACATTGAGCCACCAATCTGACTTTATTCCTTATTATCTTGCCATCATCACTAAGCTTGTTCCTAAAGACCCATTTAGTGCCAATGACAGATTTTCATGATGGTCTGGGAACAAGATGCCATACTTTATTTCTTTCAAACTAGTTTAATTCATCTTGCATGGAATTTATCCAATTTTCATCTTTCAAAGCTTCCTCAACATTTTTTAGTTCAATTCGATTGACAAGAGCAAGTTGGTCCAGTTCTTCAACTATTCTAAAATGTGACCTGGTTCTAGGTGGATCATTCAAGCTACCAATGACATTTTCCAAGAGATGATCTTTAAGAATTCTAACATCGGTAGTGTCATTACCTTCATCGGTAGCTTGATCCCTTGAATTGTTTGATTCTCCCATATCATCATTTCCTCTTGTCTCTTCTTGAGGAAGATCATGCTTTTCTTTTGTGGTCAAGAATTCCCCATCATCATCATCTTTCCTGCAAGGTTTATCATTTTTAGTATCATCATTGAATTCATCAAAAGTGACATGGGGTGATTCTTCCACAACTTGAGCTTTGATATTGTAAATTCTATAAGCCCTAGAACGATCAGAATAGCCAAGGAATATACCTTCATCACTTTTGGGCTCAAACATATCCAATTCTCTTTTATCATTATTGTGAATGAAGCATTTAGATCCGAACACTTTCATGTGGGAAAGAGAGGGCTTTTTACCTTTGAGCAGCTCATAAGGAGTCTTTTTAGTGAGTGGCCTTATCATGGAGCGGTTAATGATGTAACATGATGTATTTATTACTTCAGCCCAAAATCTCCTTGGGAGTTGTCGTTCAGCTAGCATTGTTCTAGCCATCTCTACAAGTGTTCGATTTCTTTTCTCAACTACCCCATTTTGCTCAGGGGTCCTTGGTGATGAAAGTCTGTGTGAGATTCCTTCAGCCCTGCAAAAATCATAGAAGTCAACATTGTCGAATTCACCACCATGATCTGATTGAATGTTGGAAATTTTGAACTCACCATCTTGCTTTATCTTCATGTAAAGTGCCTGAAACTCACCAAAAGCATCGTTCTTGTGTGCAAGATAGAACACCAATGTGAACCTTGAAAAATCATCTACTAGGACATAGCCATACCTTCTACCACTTAGACTAGCAGTTCTTCTTGGCCCAAACAAGTCCATATGAATTAGTTCAAGTGGTTTAGATAATAGACTTTCAGATCTAGTTTTGAAGGGTTTTCTTGTTTGCTTCCCTAGGGCACATGCATCACAAATTTTGTTGTCTTGCTTAAAGGAGAGTTTAGGCAGCCCTTTCACCATTGAATGTTTCATGAGTTTATGTAAAATATTGTAGCTAGCATGACCTAGTCTACGATGTCATAACCATGCAAGTTCAATTTTTGGTGTAACAAGACAGAGATTTAAATGTGCAGGATCATCTAAGTCAATCATGTATACATTATTGACTCTCTTACTAGAAAATTTTACTTTATCAGATTTTGGATCCAGAATTTTACATTCATGAGAGTAAAATATCACCATATGGCTTTATCACATAAATGACTTATGCTATGCAGCTTGTATTAAGACATTTTCAATAGAATTGGAGAGATTCTTACCTACATTATCTGTTCCAAAGATTTTTCCTTTGTTGTTCCCTCCAAATATGACATGTCCACTTTCTTTTTCCACTAGAAGATAGAATTTGGTTATGTCCTCAGTCATGTGTCTTGAGCAGCCACTATCCAGGTACCATCGATTATGCACGGCTGCAAGACTCATGCATAAAGAATTAAGTGACAATGTTTGGAACCCACCAGAATTTGGGTTCTATCAAACTCTTCAACTCTTCAAGGCATGATACCATATTCTTTGGAATCTATATTTTCTTCTCATGTTTGATTTTCTTGCTTGCTGCCAAATTTCTATTCTTATTTTCCATTCTCACATTCTTCCTTTGTTTTTCACCTTTTGATTTGTGATGAATGTATGAAAAGGGTTGTTTTTGGTTCCAATGACTTGTTTTAATTTGATAGAAGGTGTTATAGTTCATGGGAAAATCAGTTTGACTAGGCCTGTGTGTGTATGAGGCATAGTAGGGTCTACCATATGACCGTGTCGACCTATCCTCCTGACCGTGTCGACCTGTGCCTTGTTCTACCCATTTATAACGGGTTCTATCTGGTTGAGGTGTCGACCTCCGGTAACCTAAGTGTCGACCTGATGGGACATGTTTGGCCGTGTGACTGGGTGATGACAAGGGGTGTGTCGACCTTGGGTGTGTGTAGTGTCGACCTGTGCTGCCTTTTATACCATTTTTATTCTGAGTGTGTGCAAACCTGGGCTGTGAATAGGGTCGACCTCTCTCGGTTTTTTGAAAAGTTTTCTTAGGAGTTCCAGGGGTTTTCTCTTCAGCTGATTCAACCTTTTCTTTTCCCTTGTTATTTGTTTTTTTTGGTTTTGGATGGGATTGGTGTTTGAGGTGGAAGCGCCTGTCGAGGGTACAAAAGTAACAGTTTTTAAGCCAAGTTGTTTTTTGTTTGTTGGATTAAAACCCAACCCTTCCTTGTTGAAATTCATTTTTGTGCCTAGCAATGAATCTAGGTTTTCCCTACCATCTACAAACTTTTCCAAAGATTGTTGTTTGTTATTCATTTCTTTTTGCAGATTTTCAATATTTCCAAGAAGTTGAGAATTGACTTGTTTGACAGCTTCATATTTTTCATTACACAATTTATTGTCTCTTTCATAGCTTTGCATTCTTAGCCTCATATTGTTAATTTCATTTCTTAAGTCTTCATTTTTAACTTCCAAGTCAGCCATTTCTTTTCTTCCATTTTCCAAATCTTCAATCGTTTTCTTTAGATCTTCAATTTCAGATTTAAGGGAGACTATTTTATCATTCATGCTATGGTCATGCACAATTGAGTTGATTTTCTTTTTTAAGGCTTTGTTTTCCCTTTTTGTACATATCACACCTATCCATAGCTCTATGTAGGCTTCTTCCCAATCACTAAGAGTAAATTGCTCGAAAGGAGAATGTACCTCAGATTCTTCATCTCCCTTGGCCATAAGGCAGAAGTCTTCATTTTCTTTCTCCATGGAGCCTGTTTCATCATCATCTTCTTCTTCATCGCTCCATGTAGACACCATAGCTTTGTTCTTCTTTTTCCCTTTCCATTTGGCAGCTTTCTTCACTTTTTTAGGACACTCTGTCCTGACATGTCCTGGTTTACTGCAAGAATAACAAATGATTCTATCAGTTCTCTTTAAATTTTTAGAATTTGATCTATAACCTTTCTTTACCTATGGCTTCCTTTTCATGAAGCCCTTACCTTCCTTTCTCAGGAAACTTCTAAACTTACGAGTGAGCATGGCCACTTGATCCTCATCTTGCTCACTGGTAGAAGTCTCACTTTCCTCGGAGGTGGTTTGATTGCAAGGTCTAGCCTTTAGAGCCAAAGGCTTCTTCTTAGTTACCTCTATTTCCTTGTTCTTCAAGTTAATCTCATAGGTCATAAGAGATCCTATAAGCTCTTCTACCTTGGTGGTTGACAGATCTCTGGACTCTTCGACCACTGTTGCTTTGGTATACGAAGCAGGGGTTAATGATTGGAGGATTTTTCTCACTATGTCCTGCTCTGTATATTTCTTTCTCAGATTAGTTAAGCTATTTGTGAGCATAGTTAAACAAGCATACATATCTTGAATGGACTCATCAGGCTTCATTCTGAACATTTCATATTCAGAAATTAAAATGTTGGCTTTGGATTTACGCACCTAAGATGTGCCTTCGTATATTACCTCTAAGCGATCCCACATCTCTTTGGCTGTTGCACATGTTGATACTCTTGAAAATTCCACTGGATGAAGAGAGCACTGCATAATGTGCTTAGCACTCTAGTTGACTGTAGATCTCCTTATCTACTCTCGAGTCCAAGTATCCTCATCTTCTGGAACCTCATAGAGACCCTTGCTGACAACTCGCCAGAGCTCATAGTCTTGGGCGCGGACGAACAACTACATACGGTTTTTCCAGTAAGGATAGTTAGATCCAGTGAAGAAGGGTTGTCTGTTAACACAATGTCCTTTGGGCATAAGTCCCTTGGACGCCATTCCACCATTTCTCAATGTCGTTGGATCCCATCAAGAGAGATTGGCTCTGATACCACGTGTTGTGTGGGAATGGCTGATCTAGAGGGGAGGGGTGAATAGATCTGCCCCTCTTTTTCGAGAAATAACAATGAATGCAGCAGAATAAAAAAAAACTACAAAGTAATTCAAGAACATACACACAAGATGCAAGGATAAAGATGAGCAACGAGGCTAAGCAAGCATCTAGCATAAGGCAAACACACAACCAAACCACAGGGACAAGGATTTTAAGGTGGTTCGAACTCAAACCCGAGTCCTACGTCCATTCCTCACTTAAACTAAGTGAGGCTTCCCTAGTGCCGCAGCACTAAACTACTGAAAACATAGCAAAAGGCACACAAGGCCTAATACAGACCAGAGACACCCTTTATTTGTCGTCCTACAAAACCAGGTAGGGACTGAACACCACAGATGAGATCACACCTGCGTCTGTCTTCCTACAACAACTGGTAAGGACGGTTCACAGTTTTACACAAGATCAATAATGAACAAAAAAAGAACAATAGAAAAACTCAAACAAAGCGATTTAAACTCAAGCTGTGAGAAAAGTTTCTATTTGCAAGAAGGAGAGCTTGAACAGCTACTTGCAGAACCCTTGCTTCCTTCACAATGGCTTTTCCTTGCAGGACGAGGAGCAAGTTGAAGAGGAGCTTGCGATCAGCTTCAGATCTTCAAGAGATGGGCTTGGGCTTTTCTTCTTCTTCTTCTCCTTCTTTCTTCTAGTTTAGGACGCAACTGGATTCTTGCGTTTTTCTTCTTCTCCAAGGTGCGCCAGCCCCCACAGCAGCAACTCACCCTTGTAACACCTTGTAGATCGGTTTTTTATCACCTCTACTTGAGGTACATGCACACCCTCTAACATGGAGATGCATGCCACTTTTTGGGCTGCCCGGGAGAGGGAACCTTCCCTCCAAAAGTCTATCCATCGATTGGTCCAGCACTGATAGAAAATATAATTTCAGATAAGGTTTTCTTTTGATAGCTCAAAGGAAATATTTGATAAGGACATTTCTTCAGCTCCAAATCTGAGCATTTAATGATCCTCATGGTAGAAATCTGGCAGTCGGCATTGTCATTGGCTCAGGTCAATTCCCTGCTCATTGTACTTTTCTAGGACCATCTCCCATTGGCTGACTGCAAAAAGGTAAGTTCTTGACAAGAGACATGTTCCAGATATGGACACTGACATAGCCTCCACCAAAAAGGTGTTTAGGTAAGGTAATGATGGCTGGGAAAAAAGTCAAACATGGGAGCATCCTCCAAACCTCAAAATCCATATTTTTGGGGATTTTTGATACCCATTTTTGCTCTCTAGATTATTCTTTGACTCTAGTGATTTGACAGAAAATGGGCTTAAAAAAGCTTCTGAAAGAACTATGAGGTCGACCTGCTTATGGGGTGAGGTCGATCTATATGTTGAAGAAGGTCTCTTATAATCGCTGCTAGAAAGCCATGAGGTCGACCTGATGATGGAGTGAGGTCAACTTGTCTGCTTGGAAGAGCATTTATAACGCTTTCTGGAAGGGCCTGAGGTCGACCTCCTGAGAGAGGCAGGTCAACACTGCCAAGTGAAGGAGCGTTTATAACGCTTTCTGGAAGGTTCACATGTCGACCTCTTGAGAGAGGCACGTTGACACCACCATTTGACTTTCGTTGGAATGATGCCGCTTGAGTTGGTGAGGTCGGTGCAGCTAATGAAGAAATTCTATCGGAATGTTGTTGAGGTCGATGCAGCTTAAAGGCTTCTGCAGCTGTATGGTCGATGCAGCGTGGCTTATGCATCGACTCCCTTGCTTGAGATGCTCGCAGGCTGTCACGCAGCATCGATGCGGTGATGCTTGTGCATTGACGCTTCTGCCTGGTACTTCTGATGAGCTGGCTCACAGAATCGACGCCGAGTAGCCACTGCATCGATGGACTGAGACTTTGGACGCCAGACAGAGCTTTGAACAAAAATTGTCAACTCTAGGTGTCGACACTCATCCTTTGGTTGAAGCCAGACAGAACTATGATAATTAGGAGTCGACTCCTGGTGTCAACTCTTTTTGTCACGCCCCGAACCGATAGCAGCGGGAAGCGATGCTCGGAACGTGGCAAGAGACAAGTCACGATAACAAGAGCGGAAGATAAATAATCACAATAAAATACAAAAAGGCCAGACATACATTTTGAGAAAATACGAACTCTTATTAATTTAAAAAGATAAATTTGACACCACTTACAATAAAAGATTCAAAATAAATAACAAAAAGAAATAACTAGACTAGCTAGACTCAAGAAAATGAGAGAGCAGACTCCAACTCTAGGTTCCAGGTTCCACTCAATCACACTGATCCAATTCCCAATGCACGTACCGATACTCGCATAACCTGAAAGGGTTGGAAGTAGGGGTGAGCAAAAGCTCAGTAGGAATTATACTCTATCATCAGGCATAGTTTAAGTGATTAACAAGTAAATTACATTTTTATATGCAATACTAAGAAAGAAATAAATGACGATAACGGTATAATGAAACAACGTAATAACAAGATCTTGCAAGGTCAAGAAATATGTGATGTCAAGAATTAACAAGATAACAAGTACAAGAATTTATGACAGGAGATATAACAAGAGACAGTAGTAAGGAATTGGCCAACAAGCAAGTAATATCAATTCTATCATGATCAAGTAACAAGTAACAAGAGATTTTTTGTCATAGACGCCAACACTCAAGCAAGTACTTCGGTGCAATGCCTCACCATGTCATTAACATCCCATGGGCTCACTAACTTTCGGGCGCTCTCCCCAGGACCAGACCGGGCCCTTATGATGCGATGGCATTGATTTACTGGGCCCAACGTCCCATCCGTCTAGACATTCAGTCAATTTTAATGGCCAATTAATCAGAGGAATTACTGTCACAAGTTATGATTTAAAGGACAAAACTTGTCCTTGGATTCAAGAGTACAAAACACGGTCAAACTCATCTCCAAGAGATGTGCGGTCGTAACAGAGCCGCTCAATGGTATATACGGTTAACAACGGGCCGTACATACAGGAATTGGGCTGATACTCAGCCTACGAGGTCAAGAAAGAATGGCTGACAGTGGGCCGCTCTAAGGTATGAACGCTGCAGTATGGGCCGCTCATGTCCAGAAGACATTGAAGCCCAAGAACAAGATATACGGTCCATACTGGGCCGTATAAGGATAAGCGGTCACAATCGAGCCGCCGAATAGGATATGCGGTCACATGTTAACCACGCATGGCTCTCATCGTCCGATTTGATCCGAACCTTAACCAGCGGTTTAAACACATAAATCAGGGTTTGCTGGTGCTAAACAGGTTCTTAACAGGGGTATAACAAAGTTCCAAGATGTTGGTAAGACCACCGGATAGAGTTTCCGGGGTAAAACCATGACTAGCACGCTAATCGGCTAATCGACTCGCGCAAAGTCGGTAATTGGTCACGCTGTTACTGTAGTACAGCAGCTAAACAGCAAGCTAACAATCATATTAATCCTAATTCCAAGCCAAATTAACAAGGATTAAGTTATATATTAAGTTAAGATGCCAAAAAGAATGATTCAAGATGATAAGCTAATGAACAAGATCGCGTAAGTCGCGTAGGCACGAATAACAAGCAATTAACAAGAATTTAGTTGCATAATTAAATATTAATTAAGTGGGTTTCTATTTCACTAATTACCATTAATGACATGAAAAAGAATGCATTAGAACAAGTATTAAGTCACTCTCTGAGGGGATAAATGGTTCTATATGGACCTTATATCTACTGGGCTTAACCGGGGCTAAACGGGGTCTTTCTGCAATGCAGGGGGTTGGGCGGCTGGTATAGGACCGCCCAATGGGTTGGACGGCCTGTCTGGAGCAGCCCAAGGGTTGGGCGGTCAGGTATGAGCCGCCCATCCCTGGCCCTGCCAGTTGTGTGGTCCTCTGGGGACCTTTTATCCTGCCAGGGGGATATGTGGTTACTTATGGACCGTTTATCTAGATATGTGGTCAGTTTGGGACCGTTCATCTGGATATGTGGTCAGTTTTGGACCGTTCATCCTGGGATGTGTGGTTCTTCAGGAACCGTCCATCCAGGATGTGTGGTCTATCGTAAGACCGTCCAAGTTATGTGGTTGCTCCGGGACCTTATATCTCGATATGTGGTTCGTGAGGAACCGTTCATCCTGGGATGTGTGGTTCCTGAAAGACCGTTTATATAAGGGCATGCTAGGGTCAAAATTGGTCAAAAGATGGGCTGGAGTTGGACGGTCTATCGTAAGACTGCCCATCTCTGGGTCGTCTCCGGTCATCCCTGCCGCATCCGGTGAACGCCGGGAATAAGGTGATTGCTAGGGTTGCACTAAAACGTTAATAACTACTAGGATTGAGCTCCAAATAAGGGGATTTTGGTATCAATGGAAAGCTAATACAAAACTCTACCTGTCTACAAGGTCAATTGCATGATCAATTGCTGGAATCGAGATCTATTAAGTCAAGAACGCATGAAACCCTAATTCTGACATGCTGTGACTAAAACGTTAAATTCTCTCTACATACAGAATGGAATTTGGGGATTCTTGGCTCAAATGAAAGCTACTTCGATGGTGAATCCAACCATATAAGATATGGTTCATGTGGATCAGGATTAACACTTCGAAATCAGTCGAAATCAGAAATCAACTTGGAAGAACACATCAAAACTAGGTCTAAACATGCTGTTACTACGAACAGAAATTCTCTAAACATGCTGGATGGAATTTAGGGCTTTTATAATCAATGAAAAGAGCACGAAAAACTCTACAAGATGCATGGATCAATTTCATATTTACGTCTTGAAATCAGAACTAAATCGATGAAGGAACCAAGTTAACCCTAATTTCACATGCTTCTAACATGCTTCTACTAAACCTCAAAATACTCGCAGGATACTACATGATATTTGGGGCTTTATATATAAAAAGAAAGAGGACTTCATGCTGAACATTTTGATATATCATTTGTTGTTTGAGCCCGAGAGAACCTACCTCAATTTGATGAAGAACAAGGAAGAACAAAGGAGGAAGAAAGAAAGAAGGAAGCCGACACCCACGCACTCAACGCGAGATATCTCCCAGATCTGAAAACTTCAGCGACTGCCGCGGCAACCAAACGAAAATAGACTGGAAGGACTTCATTTTGATAGTTTATACACGTTCTGGGATGGTCTGTGGTGAGAGGAATCGACGCCACAAGAGGCGTGTTAAACAAGGCGCCGAAATCAAGGACCAAGTCAAACTCGACCAGCCGCCTCAATTAAGGTTAGGGTTTCGAGCAATTTTTAGAGGGCTATTGAAGTTAAGATCATGGTCTTTAATTTGACACCAATTTCAGATCAAATGGTTGAGTATTAAGGTCGAATTTTGTGTTTGAAGTCAAGGTTAGGTAAAGGTTGAAAAGTGTGGATTTTTCACTTAAAACATTAAATAGATCTTGCTACGGATTTTCACTGGGTTAATCCCAGAAGACAAATTTGTTACATACACTTCCAGAAACCTAATTACCATTTTTATGGATTTTTATCACGTAGAAGAATTTTCGATGGTACTATTCCAAGGAATAAAATATTATTTAATGAAACTCAATTAAACGATAAATAGATATAACTACATATTTTTACTGATAAAATTCAAGAAGGAAAAGTTGTTGTATAAATCATTCTCTATCAATTTACTATTTTTTCTAGATTTTTGTGAGAAAGTCGAAATTACACTAGCACTATTCACTGAGGAATATAATATAAATTTCCGAAATTCATTTATCTAAATTAAAAATTCACTATTTCAATTAAATTTCAGATTTTAAAAACCGGGGTGTTACACTT
Organism: Amorphophallus konjac; assembly: GCA_022559845.1. Classification (NCBI taxonomy): domain Eukaryota; kingdom Viridiplantae; phylum Streptophyta; class Magnoliopsida; order Alismatales; family Araceae; genus Amorphophallus; species Amorphophallus konjac. Next base: position 119,937,730 of record CM040119.1, on the reverse strand, counting down.
TTCCTCTGGATTTCTAAAGTCTGTTTATCTTGGGAAACTTGATGCTTTGCTTTCAAGGAATTTTTCCAGATATTCTAAGCTTCACACCAGTCATCAAAATGCTTGTTATTGACTTGAATTGATGTGGCTTGGGCTCATTCATTGGGCTTCATCTCTTGCAATTTTTGGTCTATCTGTTATGAGAGTTTCAACATGAAGATACACCCTTAACAATGTCAACAGTCAAGAGATGAGAATGTTAATGACTCATAGTGTTAGAGATCATCAAAACCATAGGGACACAACACTACCAACAGACCTACATCCACCCCTCACTCAACCGGAGTGAGGCATCCCTTGCAGAGCAAGAACGTGGAGAAACCTCCACTACAGACGCTGACTAACAGCTTGGATCGAGGGAACCAAATCCCTCACACCTTGACCTTGCAACCTACAAGATCAGAACCTACTACCACATGTAGTGACCCGGAGGACCAACCTCCCTTCCTCTGATACCTCAGAGGGAACCCGTGAGCAACTTCCAGTCACTTACAACCCAGAGACCCAAGTCTCCCTTCCTCTGATACCACAGAGGAGACAACGGAGGAACACGTCCACACCCTAGTTTCCCAAAGCAACCACACACAGGTTAAGCTATGTGCAAACACCTTGCGTGCACAGAGCACCACATGGCAAAACACAAACGAAGCGCAAAACAAAAAGAAAAGAAAACAAAAGGAAAAGTGCTGAACACAAACAGCTCAATAAACAAAAATAAGAACACACGATCTGTAGCTTCACAAGAAGCACTTTGAATGAATCTAGGACTGAGCTTCTAGCTCTCTCTCTCTGAACTTGCAGCTCTCTCTTCTTCTTCTTTCTTCTCACTCTTTTTCTTCCTCGTAGCTATCTCTCTTTTTCTTCTACTCCCTATACTCTCCGCCCTCTTCACAGCCCCCTTGTGCTTACAGTTCTCACAGTAGCTTTCCTCATCTTCTTCCTTCTTCTTTCTTGTCACTCTTTTTCTCTCACGAACTCTCTTCTCTCTTTTTCTTTTCTCTGCTTGGCAGCCCTCACAGCTCTCTCCTCTTTTTTCATTCTCCTTCTGTAAGCACCCTTCTCACAGCCACAGCTTTCTCACAGAATTCTTGCAGCCCTCTACTTCGGAGGAAGAAAGTTACATTTTATATCAAACAGGGCCTCTGAAAAATCTTTGGATAAGATGATCTGATTCCATCTTTTTCTCATTGGACCACGTGGTAGGAGAGAGAATATTCCTCTGACATCATACCTCAGATCACGTGCCAAATGATTGATAGAATAATCGAGTGACCCGCTTGTGTATCTCACGTGTTTGACCATTTGCCTGAGCAGTCAATCCATTTTATAGCCCTACCAATACATTTTACACACTTAAAGGGCAAATTTGTCTGTCTTATAAAGCCATTTGTCACCCTTATATCGTCACAAAAACACTTCTCTCTGCCTTTGGCATTTCAACCTAACTGCGTTAACGCACACAGGAAGCTGCGTCGACGTAGCGTGTTTGATTTTGGTTATCTTCAGCCTTCTCAGCCATTTATCGGCCTTACTGGGTATTTTTCACCCTTATCGCTCAGTTGTCGCCCCTATCTAGTTATTTGTCACCCTTATGTGGGTTGAGCCATCGCCGTGACCCATTTGTTACTATTATCATCCTTCAGCTGTTTGGGTGATTCTTCAAAGATTCAATCTTCTTATCAGCTTCTTCTCTTTGGCTCTTTCTTCTCCACAGTTCCATCTTTGTAGAAGTCTCAGCCTCTTCTTCTTCTTCTATCTTCCTTGCAGCCTTTGTTGTTCCTCTTTTATTTCCAGTTCTACAGCTGCTCATTCTTCTTTTTCTTTGACAGTGCTAGAGAAGGGTCTTGAATCTGTAAGTGGTCTGCAAGCCAGAGCTTTGATGACATTCAAATAGCCGCATTCGATTGCTATTACTGATATGAGTAGAATCAGATCAACTCTTATGGATTGAGTGCTCCTTCAGCAATTACGTTTACGGTCGCTGCAGTTCCACTTATTCGCCGTTGAAATCCATCAAACTAGAGTCTAACACAGTTTCAATATCTTAAGTCAGGTTAATCAGGGTCGTCTAAGGCTTAAGATGTCTCCAAATTAAAACCAGTAGAGTTGAAGAACACTAGGACAACCAGATTGTTTGAACTAACTTGATCACACCTTGATTGTCATGGCTATGAGCCATTTTTCACCCTTGAGTAGCCATTTGTCTCCACTATCGGCTATTTTTCACTATTACCCAGTCATTTGTCACAGTATTTCGCCTGATAGCCATTGTTGAAGCAGCTGCTCCTCATAACACTAAGCTGTCGCCACAACTTATTTTTCAACCTTAGCAGGCCATTTGTTTGCGTTATCTCCCATTTATCACCCGTAAGAAGTATTTGTCACCCCTATTCTTCAGCGGGTACAAGGCAACTTTAAGGTGATATTTCCACTTGATTCTTCAGCGGTAGGTGGCTTCTTCTTCAGGATATATTCTTACGCTTTCTGTAGTAGATTTCTGCTATGTTAATGCTTTGCAATTCTGAAGATAGCTGCTAGCTACTGCCACTGATAGCTTCATTGAAGAGCTGCTGTTAGTTGCTTTTTGCTGCTTGCTACCACACTATTACAGATGCTGCTGCTAGTTGCTTTTTGCTGCTTCCTGCCATGCTATTGCAGCCTGAGCCATTGGAGAAGTCGACTTCGACTTGAGCCATGTGAGGTTGACCTTGGACTAGCCTGTTCTTCAGGCAACCTTAGCCATTCTTCAAGCACATATGACTCAGATGTTCAAGCATTACCAAGGACATGAATGTTAGTCAGTACACATCAATATCATAATATCAATACCCATGATCATAATATGATTCATAGTGTGTTTGATGTCATTAAAACCACAGGGCACAACACATATCCTATGGCTACTCCATCTCAATAGTCAGACAACCAGTCTCGGTCTTTCAGCTACATACCTCGGCAATCGACCGACTTTGACTATATTTCCGACTAACAACATCTCGATGACCAGTTGGCCAGCAACTAGTCCTTGGCTAGCATACCTTAGGATCAACCAGCAACTCCAGTAACATAGGCCAAAACACCCTCACGGTTCAGCCTCCAGCCTCTAGTCACCAACAACGTAGGCCAACACACCCTTACGGGTTGGCCTCTAGCCTCCAGTTTCCAATTCCTAGTCACACAGGCCAATGTACCCTTACGAGTTGGCCTCTAGCTTCTAGTTTCCAGTCCCCCAGATCAACACACCCTTATGGGTTATCCTCTAGCTTCTAGTCTCCAGCCATTTATGCCAACACACCTCATTCAAGCAGGCCTCCAGTACATAGCTTCCAATATCTAGTTTCCAACATCCAGTATCCAGTACCCAACTTGTAGTTTCTAGTACCCAGCTATGGACGCACTTCTGGAACACTTCTTTTGTTTAATTTGTTATTCATTTATTCATTCGCTTATTTGGTCTATTTATGCGAGGGCGTGCCAGTCACCTAGGTGACGATTTATTCAGGCTTCAAAGAAGCCCTTGGTGTGCTCGATCTGACTAGTCAGACGATTGTGTGTGTCATGTCGGGACAGAGAACCCGCCTCGCCATAAAGGAAACGATGTTAATTACATCCCCTTAGAGAGGGGAAAACCCTTGATTAGTTGCTAGGAAAGGGGGCCCTACAGCCTGAAATTCATATTAATGAAACGAGAGAATGAAATCTCAAGCTGCGTTTAAACAAACCCTGTATTGGAGCGTAAACGTTCACAGATATATGTCGGTCACTCATGGACTTTTTCATATTCGGACAGAAGTCCATGTTTGTAGCATAAAAGACGGTGACAAAAATGCACAGATGTCTACCGCGAACATGGCAAGTTTAATGAGAATGTGGGATTGGATCCCGGTAGAGACGGGTCAAGTTTAATGAACTATCGGCCCGAGGCAGGGACGGATCGTGGTCATAATGGGATGGTTGCCAGGGTCCACATCCGACTTAGCAGGGCATCATTGATATTCCTTTCACACCGAGTCCGAGAGAGCAAAAGTTCTGAAACATTCGTGGTTATGTCATTCTTTGTTATCGCCATTCAGGTTGTTAAATTTCATTGTCTATTCACACACACAGGTGGTTTATTCTATTTATTTGTTTTAATCCATTTTTTATTTGATTGATTTATTTTCATTACCTTGTAGAAGGCATGTCAGTTTAAGGAAGGCATGGGAGCAAGGCTAAAATGACGTGGGAAAGGGGCGCAACGGTTTAGGGGTCTAAGAGGGTGCGCCAGTTTAAGCAGTGGAAGGAGCGCGCCGGATTAGGCAGCAAGAAGGAGCGCGCCGGATTAGGTAGCAAGAAGTAGCACGTCGGTTTAGGCTAAAAGAAGTAGCGCGCCGGTTTTGGCCCAAAAAGGGGGGGCGCGCCGGTTTTGGGTAAAAGAAGTAGCGCGTAAGTTTAGGCCCAAAAGGGGAGGGCGTGCCAGTTTAGGCTGATTTCGTGAAGTTGGGATTTGAGAGGGGGACTAACCCGGCGTGCCGCTCTGGGCGCCGGATTAGGCCATGCCGGATCATGGGAAGATTCAGCGGAGTCTTCATTCTAATTCCCTTTTTTGTTCGCTTGGCAAGATGAGTTAACAAGAAGGTTTAAGTGTAGGTTGCAGAGGTTTATTGTGCAAATGTTCGGGAACTCAGAAGGTCGGTGTTATGTCAAGTTCACACATAGTTTCTTGTACGCAGAGAGCTCTTTTCACTCATCCATTCATCCTTCATTGTGTTTGTTCATTATTCTTGCCGTTCGCGTTCCAAGCGAAAAATATGCAGCACCTCCCCCAAACTGGGTTTGCGAGGTGTGAAGTAGGGAATCGTCAAACGGAATGCTCCGAGACGACCCCCAAAATTCTAGTGAGCCAAAGACAGCTGCCCGATGACCCAGAGGTGAGCGTAGAAGCCTAAGGACTAGCCTCCGAGGGGTTCTAGCGACTCACGGGCCATAGCTCTAGAGGAGTTTTACAGGGACGGATGTTCACCATGTTGCTGAGCAAAAGGGCTATAGATGTTCACCCTTCAGACGGATCCCCTCAAAAGCCATGCCATAAAGAGGAAGGCTTCTAAGAGCCCTAGGTGATTAGAAGATAAAAAGAGAGGAAATGTTGATGAAGTAGAACACAACATATAAGTATAACAGCCATTCTTTTCATTCACTCATAAGAGAAGGGGGGTATACGGGGGAACAAAATACAAAAGGGGAATCTACCCCATAATAAAGAAAAACAACAGAAAATAAAAGGTAGGTACACCGGTGGGAGGGGAGCAGAGCACAAGCTCCTCCCCCCCAAGCTTACCTCTCTTCTCCCACTCTCTCTCCCTTTTTTTTTCTTTGGCCGGCCTCTCTTCTATTTTTGCAACCTCTTTCTTTAGTGGAGCTCACTTCCTTTTATAGGAGGGAAGCTCCATCTTTCCCCCTCTCTTTACCCTGCTCGAAGCCGTCGAGTGGCTAGCGGATAGGGGGGTAGAGTAGGGAAGGTGCCACTATGGGATTGGTCGACGGTGATGGGTGGACATTGACGCTTCGTTGCGGGGCTCGAGGTCTTCCATTCTTGGGGACTTGAGGCGTGTAGACGGTTGCCCGTCGGTCTGATGCATAAGGTTCATCCATTTCAGGCAAGGGGCCCTTTGTTCGCAGAGAAAAATAGAGCATCGGACTGAGGATGGGATGGCCCTTCAGTTAAAACGGAGCAGTCCAGGGCACGTCGGTTTAGATGGACATGAGATTGTCTGCGCGCCGATTTAGTAGCGAGGGGGGCGCGTCGATTTAACAGCCAGGGGGCAGGCCGTGCCAGTTTAGCAGCCAGGGGGGCGCCAGTTTAGCAGCTAGGGGGCGCGCCGGTTTAGCAACCGGGGGGGGGGGGGGGGGGCACGTCGGTTTAGCAGAAGAGGGGCAGGCCGCGCCAGTTTAGCCCAAGGAGAGGCCGCGCCGGTTTAGAAGCAAAATGGGGATTTTTCCCCAGCTCTGAAGCTGCTCAGACAAACGCTTGGCCTCCAGTACTGCCTTAGCATTAATGCACCACCTCCGGATGTCCATTTTGAGGCCTTTGGGTCTTGATTTGCGATTCCCAGTGATTTTTGACACGTGTCGAACCCGTATCCGATTGCTCGGATTTCTCCCTGATTCGGCCTTTGGCACTGTGAATCATGACCTTAACCCTGCTCCCTGGCCGTGGGGATTGTTTTCAAAGAGTGAGCAGCCACCCAAAGTATTTTCACCCTCATTGGGCAGTTCCTCGGTCTTCTATGGACCTTTCCGGCATGATATGTGCCCCGATCGGGTTACTCAGGTTTTTCACTGATTTGGCCTTCGGCACCTTGTTTTGAGGGGCCAGGGCTATTTCTTCAGCTTGAGAAGCTTCCTTATCAGGTAGCAGACCACCAGGTGTGTTTTCTCTCTAATCGGATGAGATATGGGGTTTAGTCGGCGTCTCCGTTCTCGACTTATTCTCGGGTGCAGGGACGTACATGTCGTATGATCATCATTTTTTTTGACGTCCACAAATGCCCCCCGCCCGCGGGTGGTGCAAGCGAGGGACGAGTGCGCGGGGCCCGCGGGTGTAGAGTTCTTTGACAAGATATCTTCTCCTCCAAGTCAATAGATTGGTGGTCCGGTGTGAATTCGGGGGAAAGAGCTCACTCCTTCAGCGAAGGGATGAGGGGACTGGTTAACCGCGTGGTCACGCGGACCAGGATGTTTAGCATGAGTGGGGGTTTAGTCATTGGTATGGGGGTAATATCGAAGCAAGAAGATAGGGTTTATGCGCCATCTTAGGTGAAAGGCCTAAAACGACTTACATGACGCCAATCCCGAGGGGGAGTTGGTGACTCATGCTAGGTTTAGGAAAGTTGTTTATTCATCGACTCATACGAGGACGTCCAAGCCGAAGGCTTTTGAGAGGGACCCGATGGAACGGGAGGAATTTATGTGCTGATTGATGTATTCGGGTGGAAAGTTCAAAGCAAAGGGTTTATTCGCTAGTGCCGACATGGTGCCGGGAGCTGTCGTGGTTTATTCATTGGCACGGGGTGAGCGCCAAGACAAAGAGGGGTCTTTTTATTCATTGACTTGGACGAAAGGTCCGAGCCAAGCAAAGAGGGGCTTTTTGTTCATTGACTTGGGCTGAAGGTCAGAGCTGAGCAAAGGGGGTTTTTTGTTCATCGACTTGGACAGAAGATCCGAGCTGAGCAAAGAGGTTTTTTTTTTGTTCATGGACATGGATGGAAGATCCGAGCTGAGCGAAGAGGGTTCGTTTTGTTCATCGACTTAGACGGAAGGTCCGAGCCAAAGCAAGGGGGTTCTTTTTATTCATTGACTTAGGCGGAAGGTCAGAGCCAAAGTAAGGAGGGTCTTTTCATTCTTTACTACGCCGGGGCTGTCGACTGTATGAGGGGTCTTTTTGTTCTCTAGCAGGACGAAAGGTCCGATCCAGAGTGGAAGGGTCTTTTTGTTCATGGCTTTGGATGGGAGGTCAGAGCAGCAGGTTTATTCATCGGTGAGACTGGAGATTGTAATATTGAGATGGTTTATTCATTAACACAGGGTTAGTGCCAAAGCCATAAAGGGGGTCTTTTTGTTCACCGAACCCAGATGGAAGATCTGGGTCGAAGGAAGGAGGGTTTTTTTTGTTCATTGACCAGGATAGAAGGTCCGAGTCAAAGCAATGGTCTTTGTTTACCAGCCTGGACGAAAGGTCCAAGACAGAAGTTTTATGCGTCAGTAGGACAAGAAAACATTTTATGTTTCTCCATTCTCCTTTTTTTTTCTTCTTCTTTTTTTCTTTTTTTCTTTTTTTTGAATGAATATTGCATAGTCTCACGAGAGATCTAAGAGACATTCTTGTTCCGCATAAGGTGAGGGGTTTAATTGTTCATTGAACTGGGGAAGTGATGCGTCATATAGTTTCAAATGTCTTCCGTTAGGGGGTGGGAATTGAATCTCCCCCCTATGGTTGACAACCACATACTCCTTCGTAGACTTTCTGGACAACATATGGCCCGAGCCAGTTTTCATTCAGCTTGCATTTAGGATTGGCTGCCATGACCTCTCTTCTTTTGACCATCACAAGGTCGCCTTTCTTGAATTCACGCCCTTTGACAAACTTGTCGAAGGCGCGGACTATGCGGGCCTGGTAGACCTGTATGTTCTGCTAAGCCTGGAGTCGCTTCCCTTCTAGGTCGGAGAGATCTTCTAGTCTTCGTTCTACGTTTGTCCGGTCGTCTTTGACTAATACATGTTGGATTGCGACTTAGAGTGAGGGTACCTCTAGTTCAATGGGGATAATTACTTCCGAGCCGTACACCCAAGAGAAGGGTGAACAGCCCGTTGGGGTTTTATAGATAGTACAGTACGCCCACAGTGCCTCATACATCTTGTCTTCCTAGTCCTTTTTGTTACAACTGACAGTCTTCGCCAGGAGGGTGCATGGTGTTTTATTGAATGCTTCAGCCAACCCGTTTGCCTGCGAGTTGTATGGAGTGGATGTCCTCCAGTCAATCTTGTACTTTTCAGCCAATCTGTAGACCTTTTGATTCCAGAAATGGCTTTCGTTGTCTGAGATGATCCGGTTGGGGATGTCGAATCGGAATATTACATTTCACCAGATAATTTGGGCCACGATTCCTCCTGTCACTTCTTTCAGGGCTACAGCCTTCACCCAGCGGGAGAAATAGTCTGTTATTGCCAGAATGTACTTGTATCCTGAAGAGGATGGGGGCAGTGGGCCCACGGCATCTGTTCCCCATTGGGCAAATGGCCAGCTGGGTGCTGTTGGATGTAGCTGTGTTGGAGGTAGCCTGGGGACCGTTACATGCTCTTGGCACTTTTGACACGACTTGGCATACTTGTAGCAGTCGTCGAACATTGTCGACTAGTAGTAGCCTAACTTTTTAATTTCAATTTTCATCTTTGGCCCTGCTTGGTGTACTCCAGCTGACCCGGCATGAATTTCGTTCATGACTCTCCAGGCTTCTTTCGTAGAGAGGCACCGAAAGAGTATTTTCTTCTTGGCGTCCGCCATGATTCATAATAAAATTCCATTTCTGACTTCATAGAAGTCTTTTATTCGGATCAACCTGATCTTTTCTCTCCTTTGCTTAGGCAGTTGTTGGTGTTTAAACCATTGCATGAGGGGCTCACGCCAGTCGGGTGATCCGACCATTTCTGCGGTTGCCACTTCAGGCTCTTCCCCACCTGGCTCTTCTTCTATCATGCTGGGGACCTGCCATCGGTTGATCACTTGTATGTTGAGTGATTCATCAAGCGGGATTGCTAGTGAGCTTGCTAACTGTGCTAATGCATCGGCATGCGCATTTTGACCCCGACCGACGTGGTTTATTTCAATCAAGTAGAATTTCTCCATAAGCTGCTTCACCTTTGCATGGTAAGGGAGTAATTCAGATTTTCGGACTTCATATTGTCCATGAATCTATTTAACAATTAACATTGAATCCCTAAACACTTGCAACATGCAGATATCTAACTTGAGTGCCACCTGTAGACCGATGATTAGGGCTTCATATTCTACTTCATTGTTTGTGCAGGCTTTGTTGATTGAGCAAGAGGTGTGCAGCACCTCTCCTTTGGGTGATTTGAGGACGACGCACGCCCCTGCTCTTATTCTTGTTCGCCCTTACAAGGATGTTTCTGTTCCTAAAGCACCGTCAAAGTTTAGATACCAGCTGGCTAGTTGAACCTGGCCCACTTCTAAGGTCTCATCTTCGAGGAGCTCCGTGATCAAAAGGGGAATCTTCAGGCACTGGATATGCTACAAAGAAGTCTGTGATGGCCTGGCCTTTGATGGCCTTTTGTGGCACATAAGAGATGTTAAACTCCATGAGAATGGCAGCCCATTTGCCCAATCGCCCTTTCAGGACCGGCTGAGAGAGTATATATTTGACCGGATCGGCCCTGGATATCAGCTTGACTTCATGCGATAGTATGTAATGCCTCATCTTCTTGACTATGAAGATAAGAGCGAGGCAGACTTTTTCAATTGGTGTATATTGTGTTTCGACCCCGATCAGTCTTCGGCTGAGGTAGTAGAGGGCTTATTTTTTTCCTTCTTCATTGCTTTGGGCGAGCATTGCCCCCAGCGAGTATTCGGTGGCAGCTATATACAAGATCAGTGGGTGCCCTTTGACAGGTGCCCCCATAACTGGCTGGGTGTTCAGGTATTCTTTCAATTGATTGAAGGCTTTTTGACATTCTTCGCACCAGTGGAATGGGGTATCCTTTGTCATCAATTTATGGAACGGCTGGCACTGCCCAGACAAGTTGGAGATGAACCTACGGATGTAGGCTAGCCGGCCTTGCAATGACTGTAATTCTGTCAGGCTCCTAGGAGGAGGCAGCTCCTGAATAGCTTTAAATTTTGTGGGGTCTATCTCAATCCCCCGGTATCTGACGATGAAGCCCAGGAATTTTCCGCTGGAGATGCCAAAAGCGCACTTCATCATATTCATTTTCAATTCATGCAGCCGCAACCTTTCAAATATAATTCTGAGGTCAACCAGGTGGTCCTTCCTCTTCTTTGTCTTGACGACCAAGTCTTCGATATAGCATTCGACTTTATTGTAGAGCAACTCATCAAATATTTTTGTCATCGCCCTTTCGTAGGTGACGCCAGCATTCTTGAGGCCGAAGGGCATCCGTTTGTAATGGAAAATCCCTTTAGGTGACCGGAAAGCTGTGTGTATTCTGTCATGCTCATCTATCCAAATCTGATTGTAGCCGGATGATCCTTCCATGAACGACAAGGCCTCATGGCTGGTAGTGGCGTTGATCATTACTTCGGTGATTGGCATCGAAAAATCATCCTTCGGATAGGCTTTATTAAGGTCCTCGAAATGCACATAGATCCAGATCTAGCCATTTTTCTTCTTGACAGGCACAATGTTGGCCAGCCAGGTAGTATATTGGTTCTTTGCCACAAAGTCAACATCTATCAGCTTGTCGACCTCCTTGCAGACTTGACTTATCAATTCAGCCTCATTCATTGGGGTGATTGCTTCATCGAATCGACTTTAGGGTCAAAGGCCAGGATATGCTGGGCAATTGTAGGGCTAAGGCCTGGCATCACTTTGTAATTCCTAGCAAAATAGTCTCGGAATCCTTGAAGTAGCTTTATGTATTCCCCCCTTTCTTCGGGTAGCCGGAGGGCACTGAGGAAGGTCGACCTGGGATCACCTTCCGAGCCGAGGTTTATTTTGACCAATTCATCGACAATGGCTTGGCCGCCATCTTCTATTTTTAGAAAAGCCGGTTGTAGGTCTACGAAGCCTTCATCATCTTCTTCAACTTCGACGGCCTCATAGATGTGTTCTTGTCTTGCTTCGCCTTGCGACGGGATTTCAGCTTTGCCTTTTTCTGAGCCAGTTGGCTACTAATTGGGTTGGATGATCAGCTCTGGTGTTGGCATTGTATGCTCTGTGCAGCTTGGATGCCAGCTTATGGGTGGAGCGCCCTCAAGGGCGGGATGACTTTCTTCGGCTTTTGACTCTTGTGAGTTGTTGCTGGGAATTGTAGTTGCTTACGTTGAGAGGGACTCCCAGCATCTGCACGGAGTAGCAGCTCCATGGTCATTATGCGCTCGTGGCTGAGGCTGGCCCGAGCCCTTCAATTCAGCCGATGGCTCAGCTATTTCATAGTCTTCTATGTATTCATCATAAATTGCCCCAGGGGGGGGGACAGTCTTCACTCGTTACAGTGTAGATAGAAATCATATCGATTTCTTGATAGTCTTCTATAGAGAAACCCAGTCCTAGGTGCTGAGTAATTTGTAGCAGTCTTCTATCCATGTTCGGCGGATACCAGAGTTCTTCGAACATCTTCTTTTGACTGGGAAGTTGAGAAAAGGAGATTTGCTACTTTCTGGCCAACTTGATTATGCGGCCAGTTATGTACGGGAGCCCCATGAATGGGACAGGTGGATCATGCATCTCTTCGGGGAATCTACAATCATCACCCTATTTGCAGGCTGCTCCTTGACCACATAGAACATGGTAGGTTGACCATCGAGATTAGGGACCTCCAGGGTCTTCAGTGCTTCAACTGTCTGACAGTCTGCATCAACTATTGGCTTGATGATCCCTGGTAGGACCTCGACATCCCGAAGTAGCTCTTCGAGTTTTCATGCCCTTGGTTTAGGGTAAATGCTGAGTTGAAATGCTCTGAGATCTCCTTCTTCCTCATATATGAGTGACACCTATGGGGAAGCCATATAGTCAGGTGATGGCAGAGGGAACTAGTCGTCGGGTTCTATTTTCTTCTTCCCCTTGGCTTGGGCTGGAGGGGTAGGCTTCTTCGGCTTATCTAAATACATGGAAGCATCTAATAAGTGACATTCGAACACCTCGAAAGGGTGTAAGTCGGCGAACACTCTTTCTTCTTTCCCGTTCCGAGCGTATTTTATGCATTGGTGGAGAGTGGAGGCCACCACCTGATTTTGATGCAGCCATGGCCGGCCCAATAGTGCCTTGTATGACATATCAAAATTTATCATGTGGAACTGCACTTTGGTAGTGAAGTCACAGAGTGAGAGTTCAAACTCTACCACGCCCATGGGGACTTCAAATTTCTGGTTGAAGCCAGCAATTCTCATATCCCTGACCTCGATCAGGTGCACATCAAAGTAGTACTTTTGATATACCCGATAGGGGAGTATGTTTACCGCTGCCCCTGGGTCAACTAGAATTCTGCCTATTGGCTGGTCATTCAGTTGTCCCCTCATGTAGAGCGGTCTAGTGAGGTTGACGGAGGGCAGAAGCATGTCTTCTTCCGTGAATGTCATAGCCACCCCTGGCTATGCCTCGGCAAAACAGCTATCAAAGTATGCCGGGGTATATAAGGCCATGATAACGGCATGCCTTGTTTCTTCGTCGAGGGAGAGTATGTCCCAGACAGAAAAACTTGCAGGGATTCTCTTCAGCTGCCTCACTATTCTGCTGGTGGTTCTGACGTTGGTCAACCTCAGTTCTTCGGACCTTTTATGCCTGCCCTCAGGGCATTCTTGAGGGGCTAGTTCAGGAGACAGTTTATCTTTTTTCTCAAGTGCCTCCTGAATTTGTTGCGCCGGTCTGACTGGCTCCTTCTCTTGCATGAATTTGGTGAGGCTTGGAGCGACTGCGTAGTCTTTATTTGCTGGAGGAGAGACTACTGAGGGTGAAGTAGGAGCACCCTTGGCCCTCCACTATGGCTGCGGGCATGGCCGGTTGTCCTTCTGAGAGTATAGAAATTCAGTAAAAGAGGGGACCTCCTGACTGCTTGCATGTTCAGGGTAAAGCCCTAGTGAAGAAGGAATTTCTGCACCCTTGACTTCGGGTTGGGGAACCTAGTATGGTTGCTCGCCACGTAACATGATGTTATGGTTAGCCTGGGGGGAATGCCCCCATTTTCTTCTAGACCAAGTAGCATGTTGGGAGGTGGAAGCTTCAGCTTGATTTGCCTCTACTAGCACGAGGCATATCTCTTCCTCCTCTTCTTCAGAGATTCAGACTGTTTCAAATAGGGCCGTGAGGGTATTACAAGATACGTCAAGGCCTTTTCTTTTGCTCTTGGACTTCTTCTTTTTCTTCACAATTGATCACTGCTCCTTTGGAGGTTCATCCCATATGTCGGGTTCTCCAGCTTCATCTTCAGCCTCTTCTGTTAATTCCAGGGACTCAAAATGTTCCCAAGGGACATATACCTTCAGCTGGACGGGTTGAATTTTGGGCTGTTCATATTCATCAAGCCCATTAATGATTTCTTGAAGCCGTTTTACTATCGGATTGGCTTCTTTGTGCACCCGCATGGGGATATGTTTCTTCTTATTATTGGTGAACCTCCTGATGACCAGTTGAGGAGCTGTCTCATGCCAGACGGGGGTCACGGCCGGGGGTTCTGACTGAGGTGTGACACCCCATATATAAATTGTTGGGCCAGGATGAGGCACTGCCATTCTTCTTGCTTTTGATGGCACAGTGTGCCAATTCCCTTGATCTTCTGCTGGTGCTAGGATATACGTCTCATAGGTATGTTGAGTGCAGGCTTCCGCCACTTCTTCGAGTAGTTGTTGATATAGAGATATCATGTTGATTGTTACCCCTAGAGTGGGCATTTCATACGGGCGCAGAGGATCGACTTTGTGCTCCCCCATTTGTAATTCTCCCTTCTTGACTAAAGACTCAATAGTGTCTTTAAAGATATAGCAGTCCTCGATAGGATGCCCGATCATTTGATGATATGGGCAGATTCGAGGATTGTCATTTCTTCTAAGATCACCCGGCCTCTTTGGCTCAGGGACAATGATCTTGTTGAATTTCGTAGCCCATTCGAACAAGACTCGAGTCTTATCTCGATGGAACGAATATAGCTTCTTCATTTTATCCTGTAGGGATGGACCCTCTCGCCAATCGGAGGGCTTGGATGGGGAAGACTCAGCTACCCCTTTGTCTTGTTCTTTTTGTTGTTCAAAGGTCTTGAAGTCGACTCTGTGCACTTCTTGAGATGTCGGTCGTTTGTCAGCTGACCTGGCCTTCTGGCTTGAAGTGGCGGGAGCGGCGGAGTATTTTGAGAGGAATGTCTCGACTTCCGCCACAACATTATTCAGTCAGTCAAACGTCTTAATTTTGGTGCCTATCATTCTTTCCAGCACCTCTCTTCTCAAGTTCTACTTGCATTTCTGAACGACATCCTCCTGATGCAGCGGGCGCCTGCACCTCATGCTGAGGTTCCTCCATCTTTTGATATATTCCAGGGCGGACTCATTGTTCCTTTGCATGGTTTCATATAATTCGGCCACCGTCACCTCCCTCTCGGTGATGTGGAATCTTTCTTTGAACTTTCTATACATGTCGGGCCAATCAATGATAGACCCGAGCTGCAAGCTTGAGTACTACTTGAAGGCAAGCCCTGTTAATGTGGATCCGAAGAACTTTAGCAGGTACGACTCATCTGTAGCTAAGTCACCCATGACATAAGTGTAGTAGGCAATGTGCTCGCGCGGAGACACTTGCATGTTGAACTTTTTGAACTTCGGAGGCTTAGTGATGCCAGGGGGCAACCTCTTGGTAGCATGATGAGATGGGTATGGTACCCTGTATACATCAAATGAGGCGGAGTTGCCATCGCTCCTTTCCGCTAGCTTCATTTCTATCATCTGCTCGACCATGAGCATATTCATCATTGTCGGGTCAATCGGGCTTGGGTACAAGTGAGATTGTTGCATGTGCGGCGTTGTTAACACGGCCGCGTAGGGCATGGTAGGCCCCCCTTGAAATTGGAAGATTGAAGGTGCGGCACAGCTGTAAGTTGTTGTTTTGGAGGAGGAATGCCCCCAGCATAGTTGGGCGTCGCCTGCGCAACTGTGACCTGCGGCAAAGCCTCAAATGCCTGGCTGTTGCCCCCTGATGTACCAGGGGGGACTTCAAGTTGTCTGGGCGCGGAGGTGTGAGTATCCCTCTCGCTCAGTTGCTTCTTTAATGCTTCAATTTCCAGCTGATATCTTTGCAGTAACATCAGTAAGGCTGGATCATTGATAAAAGGGCTGGGGATGCTTCCCCAGTCCTTAGATGGTGTTTCTTCAGACGAGGTGGATGGCATCCCACTGTCATCTTCAGCCGTAATTACATTGGCAGTTAAAGCTGCCACAGTCTCCTCCGGATTTGTTGTTCCGGCAAGAGTTTGCAATGCCTCACTGGTGACCTTTCCTCTTCTTGTGAGAGGGCCCGGCCTCTAAGCAATCTTGGCAACTTCTTCAGGCTTAATAGGCAGAGTCCCATAGTGATTGGCCACTCCGGCCATGTGACAGGTATACACCTATATATTTTCATTTCTTCTCCTTGCACGTCTGGTCAACTGACCAGGGAAGGTCAATCTCTCAAACACCGAGACTCTCGGTGGATCTTCTTCATGGCGGGGAAGCTCATAGCATCCTAATTCCACGTCTTCTATTTTAGCCAGGTTGGTTGGATATTCTTGACCCTCTTCAGCAGTGGTGATGGCTTGTAGTAGCCGTTGCCTCCCTATGGAGGTGTTCCCGACCCCACGGAGGTATCCGTGCACGACTCGGGTGATGTCTTCTTGTTCCCAGTCAGGGTAAGCCATGGGTGACGGTACCCTTATCGGCGTCTTCTCCTTCCTCATTCTTTTCTTCTCTCCCATCCTGGGCCTGTTGACTTCAACCTATCCTAGCTGAGTCGTCATTGGGACCCGAGATGATTTGGGCACCTAGACTTGCATGGTTCTATATGGCCTTGGGGCTGGTTTATTCTTCGGTCGGCGGGCCGTTCCACCATTCTCTTCTCTATTCTCCCTAATGCTTGGAAAGAGTTGCGCACAGGGATGTTTGGAACGATCCGTTCAGGGATCACTTCGGCTCTTCGGCCATTAAGGTGAACTCTAATACCCCCGATCAGAACTGATTTGCCGGTGTTGGAGATCTGACCCTTGGGGGTAGCAGCAACAACATTTCTTTGGCTCCTTCTTTGGCGGGATACCGTCTTCTTGGTGGTCAAGCCTGTGTCGAAACTGACGTGGTGGACAAAATAGCCCACGGTCTTGATCGGCGTGTTGTCGGCAGTAGTTGTTGGTGACCCGACAGTAGTGGCTCAGGTGGTGGAAATCCCCATGGCGGGTATGTGGACTTTAACGGGCTTGGGCCCCTCAATCTCCAGCAGGTTGACGAAGGCCACCCGCAAGAAGTTGGGGAAGCCCACCACCGGAGGAAAGTCGCCGAACTTGATCGGCACTGCGAGGTAGCCATGGTTGGCATAGCTCGCGATGACTAACGGTCCGAAGCTGACGGCCATTGTGATCGTCGGAAAATAATCCCTGCAATTGCAAGTAAAAAAGTTTACAATTTTATAAGGAGGCCGTAGGGTCCGTAGTCTCGGCGAGGAGATGAAGGAAAGTCTTGTCCCACCGGGTGTCCCAGACTTGTGGACGCACTTTTGGAACATTTCTTTTGTTCAATTTGTTATTCATTTATTCATTCACTTATTCGATTTATTTGTGCGAGGGCGTGCCTGTCACCTAGGTGACGATTTATTCGGGCTTCAAAGAAGCCCTTGGTGCGCTCAATCTGACTAGTTAGATGATTGTGTGTGTCGTGTCGGGACAGAGAACCCACCGTGCCATAAAGGACATGACGTTAATTACATCCCCTCGGAGAGAGGAAAATCATTGATTAGTCTCTAGGAAAAGGGGCCCTACGGCCTGAAATTCATATTAACGAAACGAGAGAATGAAATATCGCGCTGCGTTTAAGCAAACCCTGCATTGTGGCGTAAACGTTCACAGATATATGTCGGTCACTCGCGGACCATTTCATGTTCGGATGAAAGTCTGTGTTTGTAGCATAAAAGATGGTGATAAAATTGTGTAGATGTCTGCCGCGAACATGGAAAGTTTAATGAGAATGTGAGATTGGATCCCGGTAGAGACGGGTCAAGTTCGACAAACTATCGACCCGAGGCAGCACCAGATCGTGGTCATAACGGGATGGTTTCCAAGGTCCACATCCGACTTAGCGGGCTGTCATTGATATTCTTCTCACACCGAGTCTGGGAGAGCGGAAGTTCCGAAACATTCGTGGTTATGCCATTCTTTTTTATCCCCATTCAGGTTGTTAAATTCCATTGTCTATTCACATACACGGGTGGTTTATTCTATTTATTTGTTTTCCTACCTTTTTTTATTTGATTGATTGTTTTTCTTTACCTTGTAGAAGGCATGCCAGTTTAAGGAAGGCATGGGAGCGAGGCTAAAATGGCGTGGGAAAGGGGGGCGTCGGTTTAGGGGTCTAAGAGGGCACGCCGGTTTAAGCAGTAGAAGGAGCGCACCGGTTTAAGCAGTAGAAGGAGCGTGCCGGTTTAAGCAGTAGAAGGAGCGTGCTGGTTTAGGCCCCAAAGGGGGGGGCACGCCGGTTTAGGCTGATTTTGTGAAGTTGGGATTTCAGAGGGGACTAACTCGGCACGACGCTCTGGGAGCCAAATTAGGCCACGCCGGATCAGGGGAAGATTCAGCGGAGTCTTGGTTCTGATTCCCATTTTTGTTCACTTCCCAAGATGAGTTAATAAGAAGGTTTAAGTGTAGGTTGCAGAGGTTTATTGTGCAAATGTTCGGGAACTCAGAAGGTCTGTGTTATGTCAAGTTCACACATAGTTTCTTGTACGAAGAGAGCTCTTTTCATGCATCCATTCACCCTTCTTTGTGTTTGTTCATTATTCTTGCCGTTCACGTTCCTAGCGAAAAATGGGGAGCACCTCCCCCAGACTGGGGTTTGCGAGGTGTGAAATATGGAATCGTCAAACGAAATGCTCTAGGACGACCCCCAAAATTTGGGAGAGCCAAAGACAACTGTCCGATGACCTAGAGGTGAGCGTAGAAGCCCGAGGAGTAGCCTTCGAGGGGTTCTAGCGACTCACGGGTTGTAGCTCCAGAGGAGTTTTGCAAGGACGGATGTTTGCCATGTTGCTGAGCAAAAGGACTATAGATGTTAACCCTTCAGACGGATCCCCTGAAAAGCCATGCCACAGAGAGGCAGGCTTCTAAGAGCCCTGGGTGATTAGAAGATAGAGAGAGGGGAAATGCTGATGAGGTAGAACACAACATATAATTATAATAGCCTTTCTTTCCATTCACTCATAAGAGAAGGGGATATATGGGGGAACAAATACAAGAGGGGAATCTACCCCATAACAAAGGAAAACAGTAGAAAAGAAAAGGTTGGTACACCGGTGGGAGGGGAGCAGAGCACAAGCTCCTCCCCCCCAAGCTCACCTCTCTTATCCCACTCTCTGTCCCTTTTCTTCACTTCGCAGACGCAGGCAGATGGATCCTTTTTTTTCGTTGGCTGGCCTCTCTTCTATTTTTCCAACCTCTTTCTTCAGCGGAGCTCACTTCCTTTTATATAGGAGAAGCGCCATCTTTCCCCCTCTCTTTACCCCGCTCGAAGCCATCGAGTGGCCTACAGATAGGGGGGCGGTAGAGTAGGGAAGGTGCCTCTATGGGATTGGTCGACGGCGACAGGCGGACGTCGATGCTTTGTTGCAGGGCTCGAAGTCTTGCATTCTTGGGGTCTTGAGGCGTGCAGGTGGTTGCCCGTTAGTCTGATGCAGGAGGTTCATCCATTTCAGGCAAGGGGCCCTTTGTTCGTAGAGAAAAATAGAGCATCGGATTGAGGATGAGACGGCCCTTCGGTTAAAACGGCGCGGTCAAGGACGTGCCCGTTTAGGCCACGCCGGTTTAGATGGGCATGAGATTGTCTGCGCGCCGGTTTAACAGCCAGGGGGCAGGCCTCACCGATTTAGTAGCCAGGGGGGCGCACCGATTTAGTAGCCAGGGGGCCGCTCTAGTTTAGCAGCCAGGGGGCGCACCAGTTTAGCAGCCAGGGGCGCACGTCGATTTAGCAGCCAGGGGGCGCACCGGTTTAGCAAAAAAGGGGCAGGCCGCGCCAATTTTGAAGCAAAAGGGGGGTTTTACCCCGGCTCCGAAGTAGCTCAGACAAACGCTTGGCCTCCAGTACTACCTTAGCATTGATGCACCATCTTCGAGGTGTCCATTTCGAGGCCTCTGGGCCTCGGTTTGCAATTCCGAGTGATTTTCGGCACGTGCCAACCTGTATCAGATTGCTCGGGTTTCTCCCTGATTCGGCCTTCGGCACTGTGAATCGTTCCCTTAACCCTGCTCCCTGCCCCTGGGGAGTGTTTTCATCAAGTGAGCAGCAACCAAAAGTATTTTCGCCCTCATTAGGTAGTTCCTTGGCCATCTACGGACCTTTCCGGCATGATGTGTGCCCCGATTGGGTTACTCGGGTTTTCCGCTGATTCGGCCTTCGGCACCTTATTTTGAGGGGCCAGGGCTATTTCTTCAGCTCGAGAAGCTTCCTTATAATGTAGCGGACCACCAGGTGTGTTTTCGCCTTGATCGGATGAGATATGGGGTATAGTCGGCCTCTTTGTCCTCGACTTGTTCTCGAGTGCCGAGACGTACATGCCACATGATCATCATTTTTTTTGACGTCCACACCAGCCGCCAGCACCCAGTACCAAACCTCTGATAGAAAAGATGGTATGCTCTGATACCAATTGATAGAGACAGATGGATACTCTAATGCCTATAGATAGAATATGATGTGGGACGGACATGCGACCTGGGACTCTAGCTCACGATCGCCCCTAAGCGAGGGAAGACGTGGGATAGGGCGCGGTTAAGAAACTGGCCGTGAGTCTTGGGTATCGGCTTTTCCGTATTAACTCGGATCAAGTCACGGGACGGTACACTCACTCTCTCGTAGCGGTGATAAAAATAGATATCGAGCTAATTACCTATCACATTTAGCGGCATTCAAAAGGTATACGAGATAAGCAAGATGCGATAAAGAGTGGGAGCGAGTTTACCTCCACGCTCCGGGTGTGGGGAAGACGATCCCGGCCAAGACAGTAACTCCCAGTTAAACAATTATTACAACAATTATAAAAATGGTTTCTACTGCCCACTCCACGCAGGGAGGTAATGGGTTACAAATGGGAGCCCGGGAGGACCGAACTTGGGTTGACGGGCAGCGTTTTGATTTAGCTTCAACGGCACGCATATTCACAAAAGTGGGGCCCACGTGCTCATCGACTGGTCCGAGTGGGCCCGGAGTGGTACCGCTGTGACGTTAGCTCCTGGAGAGGCACTCCCTGGGACGGCGGCATGCCGGTTCGCCTCGCGGAAGGCGAGTCGGCTCCGGTCTTCACTGGTTGACCTTGCTGCCCATGGATCTGAAGTAGCTGTTTTACAGCGCGCGACCCGACGAGATCTACTGCTGCGGTCACTCCCGACTTTAGATCGATGCACAAGCGGTACCGTTGGAAAGCTCTTTCAAAATACCTTGATCTATGGCCAGAGAAATTTTTTTGAATTTCTTGGATCTGGCCTTGATCGATTTTACAAGCTGCTGTTGGACAGAACCCGAAATCTCAGGATAGAACTAAGTTTTCCTGAGAGTTGGCATTGACCATGTCTCAAACCTCAGATCTGGAACTTGGACTCTTCACGAAAGTTGTAGAGCATGGAACGAGAAAGACGAGGATAATTTTTATTTGACTTTTGGTGAATGTTTTGATTTTTGGGGGATTTTATAATGACTAAGTGTCGGATCTGAACTACACAGGACAGAACAGATTTGGAAAAAGACAATAATTTTTAAAAATACAAAAAGGACTCTAGAAATTCTAATAAAGATCATGGATCATGGGGTTGGTGGATAGAACTCCCATTAAAATTGGTGACCAAAGAAAATAAGGGAAACAAGGTCGAAACTTGGAAACACAGGATTGTTGTGACAGGATCTGAACATTAGATAGAACTGAAATACTGAGGGACACGAAAATGGAAAAATACTTAACGATGGGTAACTGACTGGATTTTTTTTCTGGAGGCTGGGGTGGACGTGGATGACTCACCCTCCAAGTTTGGATGTGATCGAAGTCCTGATGGAGAGCTAAAATTCAAGCCTTGAGGATCTGTCCTGATGTAGATAGAATTTCGACGTTGATGACGGTGACGCGATGGCGGTGCGATGGCGGCGGCGTTGGCGGTAGAAGTAGAATCCAGAGGGGCTAAGGAGAAGATAGAAGGGCTTCACACCCAAGATTTAGCAGAAATCTACCTGCAAAGGGGGAGAGGGGGAGAGACAAGGGGCGCACCCTTCTTGCTTGGAGCAAAATTCTGAATTTTCTTATGATTAATTCTAATAAAATGTGAATTACATCTATTTGTATGAAATGGAAAAAGACTCAAAATAACCCTAGATCTAGAATTGGGAGGGGTAAAAAAGGGAGTTCCTAATTATTTATCCCATGTGGTTTGGAACCACATTAAAAAAACAATTAAGAAGGGGGGCGCCCCCTTGACCAAGAGAGAGGAATATTGGACTTTGAATGCCACTTGTCCCCCTTGACTTGTCAAAGCATCTAGAAGCCACCTAGGACTTTGACCAGCCCTACATGGACCCATATGACTTAGGTGGACCAATGGGAAAGGAGTGAAGGCCCCCTTGCTGGACCTACTGATATTTTGTACAAAAGCCCAAGCAATCCTAGGGATTGACACATTGGCTTATGAAGCCTTACAATTGTGAACATACTTTTCCAACGATATAAAAATAAACTAAAGGACACAAATACAAATTAAAATGTCAGTGTTCTTGCTCTGATGTCCCCATCAGAATACCTATAGACGATCTAGAGGGGGGTGAATAGATCGGTCACCCACTTAAAACTTACTATAGCAAAACAGATGCGGAAAATAAACAAACTGCTGTAGGATGATCGAAAGGCACTCAGTCACAACAGGAATGGACCAGATCAAACGGATTAGCTCTTACGCGATCCTAAGCAATCATCTACCGGGCGATGAATAATGATAGAGAACAAAACCAAATCACAAACAATCGCACAGTGGACAGATGATTTTTAAGGTGGTTCGATCTCAAGCCTGTGATCTATGTCCACCCCACACTCAAACTAGAGTGTGGTTTCACCGCTGATGCACAGCTTCCGCTAATCCACAGCTTCGGGGTACAAACCCTACAGACCGCTGGGCCTTATAGCTTATGCTGACCAGAGGATTCCTCCTCTACAACCACTGGGACTTACAGCTTAACCCGTCCAGAGGATACTACACCTCTGCCCGCTGAGCTTCACAACTTGCTTCGCTGACAAACGGCTTGAAAACGAGTATCTAAAACGAAAACAAAACACAGCGAAAAGCCAAAAAACCCACAAAGGGAATATAGCTCAACACTGAGCGAATTCAACTCCGGTTCTAAACATGGAGACTAAAGAACAATCTTTCTCTCTCAATTCTCTCAAGGGATTTCTCTCAGAACTCTCTTTCTTTTCTGCTCTCTCTCTATCTTCCGTTTTCTCTCTGGACCGTTTAGGCGCTTGCTCTCTCTGCTTCAGCTCTTCTGGCACGATCAGTATTCTCTTGAGGGAGAAGCTTCTTATTTATATAGCAGTAGAGAAGTAGGGCGTGTGCTCTCCACGATTTGCGCCCAAACGCCTTGGCCCACGTGGCAGCATCCCAGCTTACTACTTTGCACGTGTCACGATCCTGGCTCCTTCTCCAATCTTGGATCACGTTCCATTCTTAATCTTTACGAAAAGGCATCTGTCAAGACATCAGACAAAAAGTCATCTTCAGACAGTTATACGAGATGAGAAGAGATTGCATAGAGTAGGTATTCTGATAGAAGCTAAACTGCACCGACTCAATGTGGTGATCACACGCACTTGCACAGTCTGAACATTCATGTACTAGCAGATGCATAGACTTGATTGTAGCATAGGACAATGGATGCACTAGCTATGTGTATGCAGTGTGCAAGCCTTGCACAGACCTGCTCGGGTCGTGAGCAGCCTTGCATGGACTCTGTGTGTGCGAGTATAAGAGATGCACAGACTTAATGTGCACGGTGCAAGTGTTGCACTGACTCGATGACATGCCACTAGAGGCGTTGCACTAACTTAACTCAGAAGGAATGCACAGACTCTATATGCATGGCGTAGATATTGCACCGACTCACTATAAGCAACGAATGCACCGACTTAGAAGCTGAGCATGAGGCAAACGACGCAGGATAAAACAGACACATGCACAGACCTAGGCCTTATGAGACGCAGTATAAGACGGACACAGAATGTGCACCAACTTGTGTCTGCTTAATGCAAAGATGCACTGACTGCAAGCATAGAACTTCACCCATATACACAGACTCTGCTCGGACTTAGTTGCATGCTGTAGCTAAGGATGCACAGACTCAATGCAGATTAGACAGATGTTGCACCGAATCAATCTAATGCACGGACTAAGGGTAACTGAGCATGCAACATTTAGATGAACATCTGACAAGTTGTCAATCATCAAAACAATATTTACAACATTCTCCCCCTTTTTGATGATGGCAACACCAATGGACAATGCATATGTAGACTAATGCATCTTTAAAAACACTTCCCCGGAAAAAATATGACTCTCCCCTGAAAATATGACTCTCCCCCTTTGAATTATTTAGGTAAACAATTCTCCCCCTTTGACTTCAGCAAAAAGGAGGAAGACGAGAGAAGAGATGCATGGAGTATCAGGGATGATGAAGGAGGTTGAATAACATTCTATGCAATGGTTCAGGAAATGAGCAAATTATAAAACAACCCTTATGATATAAGAGTCAATAATGTGCATTCTTGAGTAAGTTCAGGTTTAACAGTTATAGAAGGCAGAGTAGAGCAACTGACTTCCTAAAATAAGGCTATAGACTCTATTTATAACAATGAACCTAAAACACATAGCCATTATAAACTAAGTCAGGACAGTACCTTACTGATTTCAGAAACAGTGAATATCAAGAAAAGTCACTTAAATTTGTATTGAGGTTAAACAGATGACACTCAATGACTTTTGTTTTCCAAGGGTTATAGCAGTTCTTTTTCACTTTTGATTTCAGAAACTGAACTTAGTGAATAGACAAGTTTCATTTATGCTATTGACATTAGGTGTACACCTTGATCAGAGGCCAGTACCCCCAGTTACTAAGCATAAACACCTATATCTATTTCTGATCTAAAGCTACAAAGAGAGTTTACACCTTTTGACGTTAGGGGTACACCTTGATCAGAGGCCAGTACCCCTAGTTACTCAGTGAAGCCACCCGTATAGATCTGACCGAATGAACAGAGTTATCCTGAAGCACTTCATGACTTAAGGGATTCTCTATTTTTTTGATGGAGACCTTAGTTTCTCAGTGCAATTCAGTCGTTGCTCTGCCACTTTATTCAATTCTTTTCTTTTAATGATCTTATTTCTGCTGCCCTTATGACTTTTTAGAGTGACTATTTAAAGACAATACAGACTCTAGTTTTCTCCATCTAGACTTCACTAAGTCTGTTATGTTCAGGTACAGTGAAGACCTTTTCTATTCTAGCTATGGGAAAATTAGAGGTTAAGAGCTATAAGTAGTTTCTACCACCTTATTTTCTGATGAACAGTCACTGAACACTTCAGTCTATTAAGGTTAAACCTTCTATTCAGTCAAGAGGCAAGAGTGATTCTTATAGATGAAGAGTTGCAATAACTGCAGCTTACTAAATGAACCAAAAGCAAGACTGGTATTCAACCAGAATGAAAGAGTTAAGCATGAAAGCATGGGAGCAGCTCAAAGGATTCTCAGTTGAATGAAAAAGATGTCATGAGATAGGAACTTATGAGATTGAGGAGAGAGAGTGGGAAGACTAGAACTTAGATCAGACATCACTCAACTCCCCCTGACAACATGATGCATCGACCGTATTATGCATGAGAAATGCAGTTCATCGACCTTAACGTGCAGAATGTAGACAATGCACCGACCTATGTATATGTGCGATATGCAAGTGCACCGATCTGCTTGTGACGTAAATGCAGGATGCACCGACCTGTTCGCTGGAATACTTATGCAAGGCATGGACTTAATGCAAGTCTTGCAAAGACTTATGCTAGGTGCGAGTATGCAATGCATTGACTTGTTGCAGTACGTACAATAACAAAGGACTCTGTGCTGCTCATGCATATATATCAAAAATAGTTTGTGCAAGACATTAAGCAACTAATGTACTCAGTGCAAAATAATTATTCCAGCATCAAACATTCTTTATTCAAAATTTTAAAGAATAGACTGACACAAACATCTGAGAGCACTTCAACAAATAGTTCAAGAATGAAATCATTCATTATTTTCCTGCAGAAATTTATAGAGCCCCAATTCTCTTCTCAAATATTTAAATCTTTCATTTCCAAGGGGTTTGGTAAAAATATTAGCAATCTATTATTCAGTTTCAATGAACACTAATTCAATTTCATTTTTGCTCACTACATCTCTAAGAAAGTGGTGTTTAATTTTGATGTGCTTAGTCCTAGAGTGGTGAACATGATTCTTAGTTAGGTAGATAGCACTAGTGTTATCACAAAGAAGTGGAATGCATCCCAGATTTATCTGATAATCTGAGAGCTGGTGTTTAATCCAGAGTACTTGGGCATCACAGTTCCCTGCAACAACATACTCAGCCTCTGCAGTGGAGAGTGCCACTGCATGTTACTTTTTAGAAGCCCAAGATACTAAGCAACCACCTAGGAATTGGTAATAGCCACTAGTGGTCTTCCTATCTACCCGACACCCAGCGTAGTCTACATCAGTGTAGGCTAGTAGCTCTAGCTCACACTTAGCAAGATACCATAGGCCTAGTTCTTGGGTGCCTGATAAATACCTAAAGATCCTTTTCACTGCACTAAATTGTGCTTCTTTAGGACTAGCCTGAAATCTAGCACATAAACACACTACAAATTGAATATCAGGCCTAGATGCAGTCAGATACAAAAGGGATCCGATCATACCTCTATACAGCTTTTGATCCACAGGGTTACCTTTGGTATCATCATCAAGACTTGTTGAAGTCCCCATTGGAGCTGCAATGTCCTTGAGGTTGTCGAATTTGAACTTCTTCAAGAGGTCCCTTATGTATTTGGACTGAGTGATGAAGGTTCCATCTTTGGTTTGTGTCACCTGCAGTCCAAGAAATGGTTTTAGCTCACCCATTGAGCTCATCTCAAATTCTTTTGTCATAAGTTCAGAAAATTCCTTACACGGTTAAGGATTGGTTGAACCAAAGACTATGTCATCCACATAAATCTGAACAATGAGAATGTCAGGATGACTTACCTTGGTGAACAAAGTTTGGTCAACCTCACCTCTTGTGAATTTCTTCTCGGTAAGGAATCTGCTGAGCCTGTCATACCAAGCTCTAGGAGTTGCTTCAATCCATAAAGAGCTTTATTCAATTTATAAACATGAGAAGGGAAATCTAAGCATTCAAAACTAGGAGGTTGTCGGACATAGACATCCTCTTTTATTTCCCCATTGAGGAAAGTAGATTTTACATCCATCTGCTGGAGAGTTATTCCAAGAGAACATGCATAAGCTAGAAGAATTCTAATTACCTCTAACCTGGCTATAGGGGCAAATGACTCTTCAAAGTCAATTCTGAATTCCTTGTTGTACCCCTGAGCAACAAGTCTGGCCTTATTCTTCACTATATTACCTAGCTCATTAGTTTTATTTTTAAAAACTCATCTAGTTCCAATGACAGTCCCATGATCAGGAGGTGGGACCAGGTGCCACACCTTGTTCCTGTCAAACTGATTAAGCTCCTCGTGCATGGCATTGATCCAGTGCACATCTTTGAGAGTGCTGTCAATGGTCTTGGGCTCTATATGAGAAACTAATGCATATGCATTTAATTTATGCTGAGCTCTAAAGTAGCCTCTAGTCCTAGGGGGTTCATGCAAATCACCAATGACATTATCTACAGGATGATCTCTAAGGAGTCTGACATTGATGATTTGGTTACCTGGATCTTCATTTACCTCCCCCTGAATAGCGGGCTCTTCTGCATTGTTCTCTTCAGCTTCGTCCTCATTGTCTGATTGGTCTGCAAACTTTCCTTCCTTCAGAATTTCTCTATCATCTTCTTTCCTGCATTGACCAACATCAGACTTGTTTAGGGACTCATCAAAGACAATGCGTGGAGATTCCTCAACAGTTTTAGAATTAAGATTGTACACTCTATATTCTCTAGTGTTTTCAGAATATCCAAGGAAGATTCTTGGATCACTTTTAGGTTCAAATTTATCAAGGTCTCTTTTATCATTAACATGAATGAAACACTTACAGCCAAAGACCTTGAAATAAGTAATTGAAGGCTTCTTACCTTTTAGAAGCTCATAAGGAGTTTTCTGAGTGAAAGGTCTTACCATAGCTCTGTTGATTACGTGGCATGCAGTGTTAACTGCCTCTGCCCAGAATTTTCTTAGTAAGCCACCTTCGACTAGGAGTGTACGAGCCATCTCCACAAGTGTCCGGTTCCTCCTCTCCACTACTCCATTCTACTCAGGTGTTATAGGGGAGGAGAACCGATAAGTAATCCCATTATCCCTGCAAAAATCAGCAAATTGTGAGTTTTCAAACTCACCTCCATGATCAGATAGAATATTCTCAATTAAATTTTTATTTTTCTATTTTATTTTCAAATAGAACTCCTGAAACTCTGTGAATGCATCATTTTTGTGTGTGAAGAAAAACACCCAAGTAAACCTAGAGAAGTCGTCCATTAAAACATACCCATACCTCCTACCTGATAAGCTGACAGATCTTGTGGGTCCAAATAGGTCCATATGTACCAGCTCATAAGGTTTGGAGGACAAGTCTTCAGTTCTAGATTTGAATGACTTTCTGGTTTGCTTGGACTGAGTACATGCATCACAGACTTTGTTTTCCTTCTTAAAAGATATTTCAGGGAGTCCTCTAACCATGTTATGTTTATTTAATTTGTGCAAAATAGTGTAGCTAGCATGGCCTAACCTACGATGCCACAAAAATGCAAGATCATCTTTATTAACAGTGAGGCATAGGTTGGAGTGAGAGAGATCATCTAAATCTACGATGTAGATGTTATTTACTCTATTACTAGAAAATTTTATTATATCAGAATTAGGTTCATAAATCCTACAGCATTGAGAATCAAAGACTACTCTATGACCTTTGTCACATAGTGGTGAGGACAGCAGAGCTAGCCGTCGTTATCAGACACGTAGCACGACTCGAGCGACGCCGACCTCCTTGTGACTAGGTGATAGCATGGACTACCCACCGGCGTATTGAGTTTCTTTATGTTTGTTACGAGTGTATGGGTGTGTATTTATTTCAGTATTTATGAGTGTAATGGGTCAAGGTTGTAAAATGGGTTACACTTCATGTAAGGAGCCCAATTTCTAAATTGGGCCTCCAAACTTTTAGGAGCCCAATTGGGCCTCTCTCTCCCTTGTGGGCTTCTACACATGTGGGCCCAAAAGGCTGGTCCAAGGCCCAAGATGGGCGTCTAGAAGACTTGAACCATTGGACCAAGGAGACAAAGGTAGAGGATGCCCCCTCCTTGCCCCCCATGCTTGTCCCCCACCTACCCTTAAAGGGGGGTGTCCCCTCCTTGTCCCCCATGCTTGTCCCCCACCTACCCTTGACCAATGTTAGTGGATGTCCTTTGGTCTAGATGTAAGGTTTGAGTATTTAAGATCTCTTGTATTTTTGTGGAAGAATTAATGAAGAAATGAAAAATTGTTGTCATTTGGAGCAAGCAACCCCTCTCCCTCTCCTACCCTCTCTCCCCCCCTCTTCTTCCTCCTCCAGATCCAGGGTTTAGACCCTTTCTATCTTTTCCTCCCCCCCCCTCTGCCTTCTACCTCTGCTGCCACCGCCGTCGATCGTGCCGCCGACGAGCCACCGCGTCGCTCTTCTCAAGTGCTGCCCCGAAGTGCTGTCTTGTTGGAAAGAGACTCATAACGGGATTTTTCACTCCCAACACCCAGATCTGTTGAAGCTAAAACTTGGCTGGTAGGTTCCCCATGTCAACCCCAAACTCCACACAAAAAACCCAGCCCAAAAATCGCTCCATTTCGATTTTTTCCATTTTCTTTTTTCCACCCCGGTAAATCGGCCCACTGTGCAGATCTAGTTCCAGCAAGCCACCATCCGACCACTTAGCCCCCTTTAACCTCCTCCAAATCTCATGAAATTTTAACCGGAGGTTCTGTCCATCAAAGCCCATCTCCCATATTGTTTTCACGAATTCAAGAATTTTCTTACCTCCCCTAAAAATTCTTGTAAACTTTCTTTCCTATCTGTCCATAGTTTTCCAGACCCGACCCCCATCCACTATAAAATCTCCAGAAAATCAAAACCTCCACCAAAGGTCACTTAAAAAATATTTCCGTTTTCTTTACTTTTCTCTCTACAACTTTCATGAAAACCCATCACCCATATCCATTGCCATTCACTTGGTCAAACCGTGTTCTCTGTCAAGTCCAATTTCTACACTGTCGGTCCAAGATCTATGAGTCAGCACCTTATGAAATCACCAGCGGCCAGCACAGAGGGTTCATAATTTCTGGGCCAGCGTAGGATCGTAGCTCTTTGAGAGAGCTTTCCAATGCCGCCAGTCTCGCATCGATCCGACGTCAGAGTTGGTCGCAGCAGCCGTTCTCGCCGGGCCGGGCGCTGTAAAAAATAGCAGTTCCAGCTCGTGGACGACAAGCGACGACCGCCTAGAGCCGGCCGACTCGCCTTCCACACCACGGGCAAGCACGTCGCCTTCCCCGAGATCTTCCCTCCAGGGACCACTGACGCTATTGTTCCACTCTGGGCCCACTCGGCCCGCCAACTAGGACGTGGGCCCCACGGTTGCCGGCGCTCACCATCACCGGAACGGTCCAGATTGCCGCCCATCAATCCGAATTCATTACTCCTGGATCCCACGTGTAGCCCTTTACCTCTCTGCGTGGAGTGGGTAGAAGTACTCATTTATGTAATTATTAATAATTATTGTACCAGGAGTATAGATTCGGCCGGGGTCATCTTCCCCACGCCCGGAGCGTGGAGGTACACCCGTACCCCCTCCTTAGTTGTTTGCTTTCCTAGTATAGGCTCTTGATGCCGCTGCTTGTGAGCATGTTAGGCCCCTTAGAATGATCATATTAGTCACCGCTGTAAGTTGAGAGTGTGACACCCATCCCGTGACTCGATCCGAGCACGAGAGTGAGCCGACCACCCGAGACTCATTGCCAGTTTCTCAACCGTGCAGATCGCCTCGTT
This sequence comes from Amorphophallus konjac, assembly GCA_022559845.1. NCBI lineage: Eukaryota > Viridiplantae > Streptophyta > Magnoliopsida > Alismatales > Araceae > Amorphophallus > Amorphophallus konjac. The sequence goes on along the minus strand of CM040119.1, from coordinate 119,906,967 downwards.
TCCCTCGCCAGGGATGACCGTGAGCGAGTGCTTCTTGTTTGGGCACGTTTGCCTCTTCAGGAGCCACGTTAGGTGCCGAGTTGGTCATGTAGTTGCTGGTCGCGTCGTCTAGTAGAAGTCCAAGGATCGCCTCCAATGTGTCGAGTCTCATTGTTGTCCCGCATCAAATTGGTATCAGAGCCGATTTATGTCTAGGGTAGTCATTGTTTAAAAAGGAAAAAAGTGTTTTAAATTACATTTCACCCCGATAACCAGTATATCAAAAGATGTTACTGGACGGTTAGGTTACGTCTATCCGGAAGGTAGCCCTTCGCGTCGAGTCGGATCTTCGGATTATAGCCTCCGCCAAGTACTGGAAATCGGGTTAAGTCTAGGGTCCTCGTCTTGCCTTGGTCCATCCATATAGGTTTAAAGAGTCAACCTATCTTGTCTCCTTGTAACTAGAGTCTGTCATGTAGTCTCCCCATCCCCAACTCCCCATGGAGTATGAGTCACCCAAGTCATATGAAAGGTGGCGTAGCATCCATGGGCTGGGCAACCATCCCCTCCACTTCCGTAGGCCCGTAGCCTTGGATTATTATGGCTCCAAGGTCCCGAGCGACTACCTACATTGGGAAGCTGCTATGGATAAATACTTTGATTGTTACCCCATGTCCGAGGCTAGGAAATGCTCTTTTGCCAAAGAGCGGATTTTTCACAAAGCGGCCGAGAAGTGGAGAAGCATTGAATGCTTGAGGGAGATTAGGAGGCAATGGCCCATCGAGTCATGGTGGGAAATGAAGAAGGAGCTTAGGAGGGCCTACTTGCCTCACCCAGTCACCTCCAATCAGTCCCACCAAATTACCTCCAACCTTCCCCACCCAGTCATCTCCAACCGACCCCACCCAATCACATCCAACCAAATGGGTCATAGTCGGAGGCAAAGAGCCCCGCATGTAGCCGAGCCTAGGTCCACAACCAGGCCGAGAGCCGATGAGCGAGTCCACCACGATGCCCCAACTCCAACCCGCACCGTTGTCGAACTATTGAAAATGTTTTCAGAACGGTTAGATAGGAGGTGTGCTTATATCGAGAGCCTGGTTTCCCCTTGCCCACCTCCGAGACAGGACGGAACCAAGCACGAGTCTAAGAAGGTAGTGACCGAAAGTCTCACCCCTCTAGCCACCCATCGTGGGAATAGTCCTTTCCCAGACCAGTGTCCTCCCCATTCTCCTATCTTAGAGGACCCACTTTCGGAGGATGCCCATTCCAGGCTTTTTCCAGTGAGTTATGAGGCTGACCAGGAGTCGGCCGAGGAGTACGTCGCTGAGGTTGAGGGCTTACAGAGTAATGCCATAGAGCTGTCTGCCCCGCCCACCTTGTCCATGGTGGTTGTGCCATCCGCCGACCCTGTGCTATCACCCACCCCTTCAATTCACTCACCATCATCTGTAGATCCCCTTGTTGAGCCACTCTTACTTCCCAAGGGTGAGCTTGTCATTGGAGAACCCTTAGATAGCTGGTTAAGGAAGGGTCCACTTCTGAATGTCTCGATTCCTTGCTACCCACCCATGGAATCAGCACTCCCAGTTGTACCCCTTAACTCCTTTCACACCATTTTTCAGTATTTTTGCTTTGTGGAAAATGTGAAGGACTTTCTTAAGAGTATAGATTGCCAATGGGAGTTGACATATATGTTGGCCTTAGGGTCTGACCAACCCTATAGTCATAGCTTCATGTACCCTACTTTGGGGTCCATCACCTCGGTGTACACCATGGGTCATATTACCTCTGAGGTCCTCTTGCTCTTTCCCATACCCGAGGAGTTTGACTCTCTCCCATTTTATGGTGCTACTATCCCGAGGGAGGAACCTTACCTTCCACGTGAGCCCCTTGTACCACCCATCAGTGTGCCTGAAGGTGACCCGCTGCACCATGGCAAATATCACTCATGGGAAAGTATAGTGAGGGACCGGTCAAGATGAGTCTTCATTTCTTTGACCCTTTCGATCCCCTCCCTAGTGAGCCTCTCAACCCATTTTATTCACTTCACGTTGTCAAAGAGAGGTCCACTATCATACCCCTTCCACACATGCCCGTCAACATCTCACCATGCATGCATCCACACCCCAGAGCTTGGAAGGAAAGGAACATCGGTCTCCCTCCGATGCTTCATCATGTCCCCCATCATATAGGAGTTACATAATGAGTGAGTTGGGACATACTGGTACCCCAGAGTCTACCACATTTAGTCGGACACTTTTGCATGATTGGTACAACTCTGGATGTCTAGGTTCTCCTCATGTTGTCCAGTCAGGTAGGCGTCATAGACGTACTAGGTCCATGTTTGGATGTCCAGGACCACCCCTACATTCGCGTAGGTATGAGTCCACACAGCTATCTTGGAGTCGGCATCATCATCACCACCTTGAGTCCAGCAACACACGATACAAGGAGTTGGTTGATGCCCATAGGCACCACCGTGTGTTTCAGGAGGGTGAGTATGTCATGATCAAGGTTAGGCCTGAGCGATTTCCCTCGGGAACCATGAAAAAGCTACAAGATCACGGTGCCAGTCCTTTCGAGTAGTGAAACGAGTTGGTCCTAATGCATATGTTGTAGATCTGCCAGAGGAGTACGGGATCAGCTCCACTTTCAACATCTCGGATCTAGTCACTTGTAGGGACCCAGTGGTGATACCTAGTGAGCCCTTTGAGCCGTCTCCACCCATTGTGAGCGACCCTACCCCCGAGCGTCAACCTCCAGCTTTGTCACCTTAGTAGCGTGAGCAGATAGAGCGTATACTAGATGAGCAAGTGACTACTACCCGGGGTGGAGTGTACCAACTCTATCTGGTGCGATGGAGGGGACGGCCAACATCCGATGACACTTGGATCACCCAGGTAGAGTTATAGAAAATAGATCCAGATCTACTGGATCGATACCAGAGAGATCAGGACCCCTACTTGACAGGGTCGAGCTTCTGCCACCCGGGGAGAATTGGTGAGGACACTAGAGCTAGCCGTCGTTATCAGACACGTAGCATGACTCGAGCGACGCCGACCTCCTGGTGATTGGGTGATAGCATGGAGTCCCCACCTGGGTATTGAGTTTCTTTATGTTTATTACGAGTGTATTGGTGTGTATTTATTTGAGTATTTATGAGTGTAATGGGTCAAGGTTGTAAAATGGGTTACACTTCATGTAAGGGGCCCAATTTCCAAATTGGGCCTCTCTCTCCCTTGTGGGCTTCTACACATGTGGGCCCGAAAGGCTGGTCCAAGGCCCAAGATGGGCTTCTAGAAGACTTGGACCATTGGACCAAGGAGATAAAGGTAGAGGATGCCCCCTCCTTGCCCCCCATGCTTGTCCCCCACCCACCCTTAAAGGGGGGTGTCCCCTACTTGTCCCCCATGCTTGTCCCCCACCTACCCTTGACCAATGTTAGTGGATGTCCTTTGATGTTAGTGGATGTCCTTTGGTCTAGATCTAGGGTTTGAGTATTTAAGGTCTCTTGTATTTTTGTGGAAGAATTAATGAAGAAATAAAAAATTGTTGTCATTTGGAGCAAGCAACCCCTCTCCCTCTCCTACCCTCTCTCCCCCCGTCTTCTTCCTTGTCCAGATCCAAGGTTTAGACCCTTTCTATCTTTTCCTCCCCCCCTCTGCTTTCTACCTCTGCTGCCACCGCCGTCGATCGTGCCGCCGACGAGCCACCGCGGTCGCTCTTCTCAAGTGCTGCCCCGAAGTGCTGTCTTGCTGGAAAAAGGCTCACAACGGGATTTTTCACTCCCAGCTCTCAAGTGCTACCCCCACGTCAACCCCAAACTCCACAAAAAAACCTAGCCCAAAAATCCCTCTATTTCGATTTTTGCCATTTTCTTTTTTCCACCCCTATAAATCTGCCCACTATGCAGATCTAGTTCCAGCAACCCACCATCCGACCCCTTAGCCCCCTTTAACCTCCTCCAAATCTCATGAAATTTTAACCGGAGGTTATTCCCATCAAAGCCCATCTCCCACATTGTTTCACGAATTTAGTATTTTTTTTACCTCCCCTAAAAATTCCTGTAAACTTTCTTTTCCTATCTGTCCATAGTTTTCCAGACCCGACCCCCAGCCACTATAAAATCTTTAGAAAATCAAAACCTCCACCAATGTTCACCTAAAAAATATATCCATTTTCCTTTCTTTCCCCTCTACAACTTTCATGAAGAACCCATCACCCATATCTATCTCCATCCCCTTGGTCAAACCATGTTCTTAGTCAAGTTCACTTTCTACCCTATCGGTCCTGGATCTGTGAGTCAGCACCTTACAAAATCGCCAGCGGCCAGCACAGAGTGTTCATAATTCATGGGCCAGCCTGGGATTGTAGATCTTTGAGAGAGCTTTCCAACGCCGCCAGTCTCGCATCGATCCGACATCGGAGTTGGTCGTAGCAGCCGTTCTCACCGGGTCGCGCGCTGTAAAAAACAGCAGTTCCAGCTCGTGGAGGACAACCGACAACCACCCCGAGCCGGTCGACTCGCCTTCCACATCGCGGACCAGCACGCCGCCTTCCCTGGGATCTCCCCTCCAGGAACCACTAACGTTGTTGTTCCACTCCGGGCCCACTTGGCCCGCCAACCAGGACGTGGGCCCCACGGTTGTCGGCGCTCGCCATCACCGGAACGGTCCAGATTACCGCCCGTCAACCCGAATTTGTTACTCCTGCATCTCACGTGTAGCCCTTTACCTCCTTGCGTGGAGTGGGCAGAAGTACTCATTTCTGTAATTATTAATAATTATTGTACTGGGAGTACGGATTGGGCCGGGGTCGTCTTCCCCACGCCCGGAGCGTGGAGGTACACCCATACCCCCTCTTTAGTTGTTTGCTTTCCAAGTATAGGCTCTTGGTGCCGCTACTTGTGAGCATGTTAGGCCCCTTAGAACGATCATATTAGTCACCGCTGTGAGTTGAGAGTGCGACACCCGTCCCGTGACTCGATCCGAGCACGAGAGTGAGCCGACCACCCAAGACTCATTGCCGGTTTCTCAACCGTGCAGATTATCTCGTTTCCCTCGCCAGGGATGACCATGAGCGAGTGCTTCTTGTTTGGGTATGTTCGCCTCTTCAGGAGCCACGTTAGGTGCTGAGTTGGTCGTGTAGTTGCTGGTCGCATCGTCCAACAAGTCGCATCGTCTAGTAGAAGTCCAAGGATCGCCTCCAACGTGTCGAGTCTCATTGTCATCCCGTATCACATAGCTGGCTAATGCTGAGCAAGTTATAAGCAAGACCCTCAACCAGCATAACCTCCTCAATGCAGCAGGTAGTGCACTTACCTACTTTACCTGATCCGATGATTTTACCCTTTGTGTTGCCGCCGAAGGTGACAAGGCCTCCATTCTTCTCTGTTAGCAGGCAAAACTTGGCCTTGTCTCCTATCATATGCCTAGAGCAGCCACTATCCAGGTACCACATGTTGTTCTTGGCTGCCAGGGATACCTGCAAACACAATCAGGGAAAAGATTTTGGAACCCAAAAGTGTTTGGGCTCTGAAACATATGAAGAGCAATTTAAACAAGACAGTAAACTCTTGGGAATCCACATTTGTTTAAGCATGGTTGACTTGGTGGATTTCCCAACATTCTTTTCATTGTTTCTTTTCTTCTCAGCACCAACAGAATTAACCTTTTTTTTCTGGTGCTGCGTCTTGGCCCTATTGTTGTTACCAACTTTGCCATTTTTGTGCCAGTGCCTAGGCCAATAAGTATTCAGAAAATGGTGGCCATAATTGGTCCTAGGCTGACCAAAGAAAGATTGTCTACTAGGAGCCCACGTCCTAGACTGACCGACCCAATTTCTAACCTGAGGTATATAAGATTGAGTAGGAAAGGACTGATATATAGACCTTCCTCGACCTTTATTCCATCCAGACCTATAGGATTGTTGTGGTAGAACTGGAGAGGACTGATACATAGTCTGTAATGGTAGGTCTGGACATTGGGTTGGCAAAACTGGCTCGGTTGACCTCTACCAAAATTCTGTCTCCCTTGCACCTTTGACTCACCTGGCTTGTGCATATGTGTATATTGAGTCTTCTCCTTGGTTGCTGGTGGTGGTGGAGACTTGGTGGCCTTGCTCTGGGGTTTGGGTGTGTAAGTAGACTGACCCCTGACCTTAGACTTACCCTTAGGTGTAGAGCAGGGTGTGCTAGGCTCACTAACCGTCTGCTTACCTTTGTCCTTAGCACTGGACATTTTGACATTAACAACATTAGCGACAGCATTTTCATTATTCATTTTGGTAAGAGGTCTCCTCTCCTTTTTTGCTACAAATGAAATTGTCTTGACATTAAAGCTTTTCTTAGCAGTAGGATTATACCCGAGACCCTCCTTCCTGAAATTGACATTTGACCCTAACAAAGCATTCAGATTATCAGATCATTGGGTCATATTCTCAATTATTTTCACTTTGTCAGCATTTCCTTTTTCTAACTGTTCGATTGAATTTTTTAATTCATTGTTGACACCAAGAATAGCTTTATACTTTTCATCAACAATCTTCATTTCATTTTCATATTTTTGCAATGTTAGTTTCAAATCATCAATAACATTTTTCAGCATTTCATTTTCTTTTCTATATTCAATCAAAGCATGCTTCAGTTCATCAAATTCAGAACAAGAATTTTTTAACCTATCATTTTCAGATTGTAGACAAGCAAGTTTATCAGACATTGTTTTATCATTCAAAACAGAGTTAACCTTCTTCTTCAAATGCCAGTTCTCTCTCCTAATATCATCTACTCTGTCTAACAAATCTCCGTAGGCATCTTGCCGGTCAGAGATGGTATAATGCTCAAAAGGAGATGATACCTCATCGGTGTCTTCTTCTTTTTCTTCATCATCTTTTGCCATCAGGCAGATGGGCTTTTCTTCGTCCTCGCTCTCTGATGTGAAGCTGAATGCGCCCTCGTCCTCGTCGCTCCATGTGCTCACCATCGCCTTTCCTTTGGGAGCTTTCTTCTTTGACTTCTCTTTCAGCTTCTGGAGCTCGGGACAATCTGCCTTCATATGGCCGGCCTTCTTGTAGTGGTAGCAAACATTAGTGTCAACTTTCTTGGCAGGGTTAGATCTATACCTTGTTTGCCTCCTGTCGCCACCAAACTGCCTTCGGCCGAAGTTTCTTCTTTCCTTTCTTAGAAATCACCTAAATTCTCTGGTCAGCATGGCCAGTTGCTCTCCATCGATTTCTGACCCAGAGGTGCTTTCCTCGCTTGATGATCCACTGTGGCTGGATCTATTCGATTTGCTGAAGCTGGCCTTCAGCACAATAGGCTTCTTCTTTTTCTCCAGCTCCTCGGTCTTGGGAAGATTCATCTCGTATGTCATTAGTGAACCGATGAGCTCGCCAACTTTCATATTCTGCAGATCCCTTGACTCGTCAACAACTGTGGCTTTTGTATGCCATACTGGAGTCAGGGACCGAAGGATCTTCCTCATAATTTCATACTCCGAGTAATTCTTTCCCAGACTCCTGAGACCATTGGTGATGATCATGAGGCGCGCATACATTTCTGTGATGGTCTCACTGGATTTCATTCGAAAAGCTTCATATTCTGAGACTAGCAAGTTCGCCTTGGTCTCCCTTACTTGAGAGGTTCCCTCGTAGATGACCTCCAACTTATCCCATATCTCCTTTGCAGTGGTGCATGATGAAACCTAGGAGAACTCGGTGGGATGAAGTGCGTATTGAATAGCATTGATTGCGCTCCAATTGAGAGTAGATCTCCTGATCTCCTCTCTTGTCCAGACTTCCTCATTCTTATGAAGCTCGAACGGACCCTTGCTGACTACCTTCCATATCTCATGGTCTTTCATCCTCAGAAATACTTGCATACGATTCTTCCAGTATGCATAGTTTGATCCATCGAAGTATGGGGGCTTGGTAGTAGAGTGTCCCTCAGCTGTCATTCCTTTACCGTCCATGGCCGTTGACTCTTCAGGACGTTGATCCCTATAGAAGAGTTAGGCTCTGATACCAATTGATAAAAAATATGGTATCCTATGATACCAATTGATAGAGACAGTTGGATAATCTAATGCCTATAGATAGAATACCTATAGACGATCTAGAGGGGGGTGAATAGATCGGTCACCCACTTAAAACTTACTACAACAAAATAGTTGCGGAAAATAAACAAACTACTGTAGGACGATCGAAAGGCACTCAGTCACAACAGGAATGGACTAGATCAAACGGATTAGCTCTTACGCGATCCTAAGCAATCATCTACCGGGCGATGAATAATGATAGAGAACAAAACCAAACCACAAACAATCGCACAGTGGACAGATGATTTTTAAGGTGGTTCGATCGCAAGCTTGAGATCTACGTGCACCCCACACTCAAACTAGAGTGTGGTTTCACCGCTGATGCACAGCTTCCGCTGATCCACAGCTTCGGGGTACAAACCCTACAGACCGCTGGGAATTATAGCTTATGTCGACCAGAGGAGTCCTCCTCTGCAACCGTTGGGGCTTATAGCTTAACTCGTCCAGAGGATACTACACCTCTGCCCGCTAAGCTTCACAGCTTGCTCCGCTGACAAACGGCTTGAAAACGAGTATCTAAAATGAAAACAAAACACAGCAAAAAACCAAAAAACCCACAAAGGGAATATAGCTCAACACTGAGCGAATTCAGCTCCGGTTCTGAACCTGGAGACTGAAGAACAATCTTTCTCTCTCAATTCTCTCAAGGGATTTCACTCAGAACTCTCTTTCTTTTCTGCTCTCTCTCTATCTTCCATTTTCTCCCTGGATCGTTTAGGCGCTTGCTATCTCTACTTCAGCTCTTCTGGCACGATCAGTGTAGCAACCCTGGTAAATGAAAGAAATAAAATCCCAAATAGATTAAAAGATTAAACCTAGGATAAAGGCCCAAACCCTATACATATAACAACTAGGTCGAGATGATTAACACCTCCAATCAAGTCGTCATTTTAATTGAAGACTGTCAAGCAGGCGCTAATTTAAGAATTGACGCCCTCCGTGACAGGTGTTATATAAGGAAATTGAAGACTGTGTACAAAGACGTCATTTTAAATAACGCCCCAACCTTAGGCTTCATTTCCAAACCGAACCGTTGGTGTTTGGTTCGAACAAGGATGTTAACTGAGTAAGTTCTAATTAGGGAAAGGATCAATACGTGGATATCTCAGTTTAAACAGGATTCTTCATAGGAAGTTTTTCTAGAACCCATTAGGATTCCTTCTCCTATAAATACCAACCCTTCTGTCAAGCCAACCTGCTGGCTCTTTTCTTCAACAACCTGCTGCTGCTCCGTGCGTGAAGAACTCAAAAAAGTTCTTCATCTTCCTCTTCCTCTTCCTCCTGTTGCTACTGGTTCTTCTTGAAAACGGAGGAAAATCTTCTTCTCCATCTCTTCGGCCGCGGTAGTTGCTGCCACTACGTTGAGGAATCAAGAGCTACTGCTCTTGTTATCATCCAAGTTTTCTCTTCTTTCTGTGGATTGCCTGCAACACGAAGGGGCTGCGGCCACTAATGCTACTCTTGATATCTTCATCCTCTGGACGTGAACGTGCTGCTGTTGATTCTTCTTTCCATCAAGCTGCATAGTCTTCATCCTGCTGCTTCTTCCTAATATCCCTTCAAGAGCTGCAGTTGTTATCTAGTTTTTCTGTTCAAAATAGAGTATCGGATCTTCACATATTCTTAGCGAATCATCAACCCAAGGATCATCCAAAGTACCAAAAAGGTAGGTTTTCTCAAGTTCTATGCAATACCAAGTTAATAAAAAGTCTTTACATGCATATAGGTTGACAGTGATCAGTAGAAAGATTTACCGGTATCAGCTTTTATGGTTTCTGCATTTACAGTAAATAGCGACCCAAGCTAGGGCGCTATTTGATTTAACGACCGTATAGATAGTCGTCAATTGTCTAGTTAATTAATAAATTCACAATGTTCAAAATTTAATAACTGAGAACTCTCACATGTAGACTAATGCATGATCATACTAGAAAATTCCTGCTATTTTTCTCTATCTGTACATGTCTCTAATTTCTTGATTAGAAATACTCCAAAAATCACGTGCCTGTAATTGTACCTGCCCGATGCAAATCTGATGACAAATAAATAACGACCCTATCTAGGTCGTCAATTGAATGAATGCCCCTACACATGGGCGCCAATTAGTAATAAATTGTGAAATTCTAAAATATTTATAATTTCTTGGATCTTGGAATTAGCGACAAGCACCCTACCCTTTAATTTGATATATGACACCCCAGACTAGGGCGATGTTTAATAAATTGAAGCCTTAATGAAAGTCAGAATTTACATAATAACTGAAAGTTTAGAATATTTACATATTTTTAGTAACAGAAATCTGGGTGTAATGACTGAATGAACAGTTGTCATTTACTGAACTGACGACCCTGACAAGGGCGCCAATTCAGAAAATGAAGACTTAAGCTCAGGCGCCAAATTGACTGATTCCTGATTTTGTGATTTTTCTGTAGCCCTTGACAATGGGTTATGTGTATTGGCACTATATTCCATTCCGTGAATATAGTCCCATGTTTGACGTTGTTTTATCGATTATCCACTATTTCTCGGTGATAGATGAACCCTCCGCGGGACACTCTGTTCCTCCGGACCGGTGAGTTTATCATAGAGACCTCCGTAAGACTCCGCTAGCCTTGGATTCCCTCAAGGCAGCCGAGCAGGTTGTACCATTAAAACCTATGACATTACATGATTACCATGTCACTCTAAAGGAACATGGTATACCAGCCCTCACGACATACTATGTGGATGTCATGAGAGTACCCGTAAGATTTAATGGAATGGGGAAACCATGCCATTAGTGCTCTTATGAATTATGTGCCATACTTGTGGACCTCTATTCTATCTAGCTTATCATTATTAAGAACGAGCGACCATCTCTATATGAGTGCTTATTTTTAATATCATGGCACCCAGTTAGGGAGCCGATTCCACCTAGTTTTAATGTGAATCGTGATTATACCGTTACTATCATAGTACGTCCTTACACATCATGTTCAATCCTTGTGATTCCATTCCACAAGATCTACCTTAAAGTTCCTACAAGCGTATTCCTTTGAAATTCTATATTGGCTATAACTATAGTGGATGTCAAAAATACATGATCAATGCCGACGCATATAGGGCCCGATCTGGTCCTAGGAAGAGCACCCGAAAGTACTTGTGCCCCTGAGAGTTGTAATGATCATGGTGTGACATTGCACTGAAGTGCATGACTAGCTTGATTAGATATTTCCATAATCTCATACTTGACTTGACTTGACTTGACATGACATGACTTGTGTGACCCAAAAAGGGGTATTTATTTATACTTGCTTGAAACATGATAGCCAATTCTTGACATGACTTGATTACTTGACATAATGAATATACGTGCTTGATTATCTTGCTATATTGACATGAGTTCTTGAAAAGACTTGCTAGTTCACTCATTATCTCTTGATATGCTTTCTCTCTTGTTATACGTTTTATGCGAGCATGCATAGCTTATTGCATTTCATGTAACATGTAATCTACTTAAAGCAATCTAGCTCTTGAGATATAATCCCTACTGAGCGCTCGCTCACATAGTGTTTTCCCCTTATTTTTTAGGTAAGTCCGAGGACGAAACTCTTTCGGACGGGGAAAGTCAAGAGTGATGAGATTAGAGCTACTCCAACTATACAAGCGTTATCCAGTCTTATCTTTTCTACATTCTTGAGTCAATCATTGTACTTTTTCATTTTTCTGAGTCTTAGCACTTTCATTAAGAGGATTGTAATAGAAGTACTTTGAAAGTTTTGATGAAATAAAGGATTGGATCATTTTACTCTTGCGCGCTCTATCTTTGTGTCGATTACACTAACACTCTGATTGACATGATCGATATAAACTCGTCACGCGTCTCCGAGTTCCTTCCGCGCTCGGGGCGTGACAGTTTTTGTGGTATCAGAGCCTAGGATATTCAATTCCTAGGAAACCCAAGTCCAAGGATAGGTTTAAACCTTTAAACCGGGGAGATTGGGTAGAACCATGGGTTAAGATCACTTAGGTATTCAACTCTTGGTCAAATCTCATTAGTTATTTAAAATCCTTGTAGGACAATGGCTGCCAAACGTGCTCAATGGCATAACATGCAACGCACTCTCCAAGGCATGACGCAAGCACTTCAACAGGTAGCACAAGGAGGTGCACACCATGGAGCGGGAAACCTCCACCAAACTTTCAAGAACATGAACCCTCCTAAGTTCATGGGATCCACTAACTCAGATGATGCCGAGCACTGGATCCGAGAGACTGAACGCATCTTTAGAGTTATGCAATGCACAGACCAAGAGAAGGTCTCGTTAGCCACGTTTCAACTGGAGAGAGACGCCCGATACTGGTGGGAGTCAGTAGAAGCCACATTAGATCAAGCCCAGGTTACATGGGAAGAATTTGTTGAATATGTCAACAATAAGTATTTCTCAGACCGAATTCAAGAGAAGAAAGCCGCCGAATTTGCCGCACTGAAGCAACGATCTTTGTCGGTGGCTGAGTACGAGGCACAATTCTCTAGGTTATCCCGGTATGCTAAACATCTAGTCAGTACCGAGAAGATGAAAGCTAGGAGATTTCTTAATGGGCTCAAGCCTCAATACATCACACAACTGGCGCCGATGGACATACAAGTTTATTCGGAGATGGTACGACGAGCCTAGTTACTCGAGGATGCCACGGAGCTATCTGATAGGATTCGTGGGAGAGATAAGAAGGAACAAGTCACTAGTTCTGGTTCCTTTAAACCCAGTTTCAACAAAAAGAGGCCAAGTAATAGAGGTACTTCCTCCCAAGAGGAAAAGTTCAAGAAGACTAAACCTTTCTCCATCACCACCACCCCTTCTAAAGTGGTGTGTAAACACTGTGACAAGGCCAGACATAAGGCCGAAGAATGTTGGAGAAAACTTGGAGCTTGTCTCCGCTGTGGGAGCTGTGATCATCGGATTCCCGACTGCCCGTTGCTCAATGATCAAGCCGGTGATGGAAAATGCCCGGTGACGAAGAATGCACGTCTCCAAGCTATTAAGGAGGCAGATCAAGACGAGGGTGGACTAGTGGAAGGTACGCTGCAAGTTTGTTCCAAGTCTACACATGTCTTGTTTGATACTGGTGCATCGCATTCTTTTGTCTCCTAGAAGTTTGCTAACCTGCTACCTATGGAACCGGAGTGGATAAAATTAGTTATCTCAACTCCTCTTGGAAACGAGGCCGATATTGCTCACCATTACCAAAATTGTGAAGTCTTGGTTAAAGGAAGAAACCTCCCTATCGACCTCATATGCCTAGATATGAAGGACTATTATATCATATTAGGAGCAGATTGGCTATCCAAATACCAGGCAACTGTTGATTGCCGTAACAGCAAAGTTACTTTCAAGGAATTCCCGGAACTGGTCTATACTAGCCCTAAGAGTCGGAGCAAGTCACCTCTTATTTCGACTCTCCGAGCTAGCAAGCTAATAAGGATGTGTATCTTTCCTTGCTTTTGTCAACATTAAGGAAACTAAGGAGACTAAGCTAGAAGACATCCCTGTTGTGCAAGAGTTTCCGGACGTGTTTCCAGAAGATTTGCTTAGATTATCCCCATAAAGAGAAGTGGCCTTCACCATCGACTTGGTCCCTGGTGCTAGTCCAGTTTCTAAGGCACCCTATAGGATGTCCCCTGCTGAACTCAAGGAGTTAAAGGAACAATTGATGGAGCTTCTGAAGAAAGGATTTATTAGACCAAGCACTTCCCCGTGGGGAGCACCTGTGCTATTTGTAAAGAAAAAGGATGGATCCATGAGGTTATGCATCGACTATCGACAGTTGAATCATCTCACTATCAAGAACAAGTATCCACTATCGAGAATCGATGAGTTATTTGATCAAATATCTGGATCCAAGTATTTCTCAAAGATTGATCTCAGGTAGGGATATCACCAACTAAGGATCAAAGATGAGGACATTCATAAGACCGCGTCCAGGAGCAGGTATGGGTACTATGGATTTGTTATTATGCCTTTTGGACTCACAAATGCCCCTGCTGCCTTTATGCAGTTGATGAATAGTATATTCAGGCCTCATGTAGATCAGTTCGTGGTGGTTTTCATTGATGATATATTAATTTATTCAAAGACCAAGGAAGAGCATGAGGAGCATTTGAGGATTGCATTACAAATATTGAGGACAAATCAGCTATATGCAAAGCTCAGTAAATGTGAATTCTGGCTAGAAGATACTTCCTAGGACATGTGATTTCGAAGGATAAACTATCTGTAGATCCATCAAAGGTTGAAGCTATAAGGAATTGGGAAAGACCGACCAACGCTAGCGAGATCCGAAGTTCTTAGGTCTTGCAGGCTATTATAGGCAATTCATCAAGGATTTCTCCAAGATCGCCGTACCACTCACTAGGCTAACTCGCAAGGAGATCCGTTATGAATGAAGTGAGGAATGTGAAAGAAGCTTTCAAGTTCTCAAGGATCACCTAACTACCGCCCCGATCTTAGCTTTGCCAGTTGAAGGAGAGAAATTCGAGGTAAACACCGATGTGTCAGGCATTGGCCTCTGGTGTGTTTTAATGCAACAAGGGAAAGTTATAGCTTACTCTTCTCGCCAATTGAAGAAGCACGAGGTGAACTACCCAGTTCATGACTTAGAGCTGGCGGCGGTAGTGTTTGCATTGAAGATCTGGAGACATTACTTATACGGAGTGCAGTTCACTGTATACTCCAATCACAAGAGTCTCAAGTATCTTTTCTCTCAGAAGGAATTGAATATGAGGCAAAGACGTTGGCTAGAATATCCCAAGGACTTCGACTTCACAATACAATATCATCCTGGAAAGGGTAATCATGTAGCAGATGCCCTCAGTCGGAAACCAAAAGTAATATTAGCCAACTTTATGATTTAGGAGTGGAAGTTGCTAGAACAATTTTCTAAGCTTGACATAAACATGGACCAGGAGAACAAGTGTGTCACACTATCCCATATGAGCATACAGCCAGATCTACTCTCAGAGATACAAGGACTGCAAGATAATGACCCAGTATTAGTGGAAATCAAGGGCAAGATAGAAGAGCAATCTGATTTTAAATTAGCATCAAATGGAAGCTTGTTATTCAGAGATAGAGCTTGCATCCCAGATTGTCCAGAGCTAAAGAAGAAGATCTTAGATGAAGCTCACAGATCAAGGTACACGATTCATCTAGGATCTACCAAAATGTACCAAGATTTAAAAAGGACCTTTTGGTGGCCCAACATGAAAAGAGAAGTAGCAGACTTCGTGTCTCGCTGTCTCACTTGCCAACAGGTCAAGGCGGAACATCAAAAGCCTGCCGGAAAGCTACATCCTCTTGATATTCCCAAGTGGAAGTGGGAGGATGTCGGTATGGACTTCATTATGGGATTATCTTAATCTAGAGGAGGACATGATGGAATATGGGTTATCATAGATCGATTAACCAAGTCGGCACATTTCTTGCCAATCAAGCGCCGATGGTCAATTGACGTCCTTACTGCATTATACATTAAAGAGATAGTCAGGTTACATGAAGTACCTATCTCAATCGTGTCTGACCGAGACCCTCACTTTACTTCTCATTTTTAGAAGGGTCTACAACATTCGTTGGGGACAAGACTCAACTTTAGTACTACTTTTCATCCTTAGACGGATGGTCAGACCGAGAGAACGAATCAGGTGGTAGAAGATATGCTCAGAGCTTGCATCATCGATTTTGGTGGAAGCTGGCATGATCACTTGCCATTTGTCAAGTTTACATACAACAACAGCTACCAGGCAAGTATACAAATGACACCTTTCGAAGCCTTATACGGAAGGAGTTGCCGATCACCCTTGTACGGGGATGAAGTTGGCGAGAAACAACTATTAGGACCAGACATGGTATGGGATACCACCGAAAAGATTCAGTTTATTAGAGAGAGACTTCAAGTGGCTCAATCTAGACAGAAGGCTTATGCTGATACAAGAAGACGAGATCTTGAATTTTAAGTCAGTGACCACGTATTTCTTAAAATATCACCTGGACGTGGAATAAGGAGATTTGGTGTTATGGGCAAGCTTACACCAAGGTTTATCGGACCTTTTGAGGTACTAGAAAGAGTGGGCGAGGTTGCTTATCGCATCACTTTGCCTCCTCAATTGTCCGACGTCCATAATATATTTCACATATCTATGTTGAAGAAGTATGCGCACGATCCGTCACATATCATCGATCATGGAGATCTGGTGATTCAAAAGGATCTTACATATGATCAAAAGCCAGTGAAGATCCTCGATCGTGAGGTTCGTACTCTAAGGAACAAAACGATTCCCATGATAAAGGTGCAATGGAGTAAATGCTCAGAGCACGAAGCCACATGGGAGACTGAGGATTCCATGAGAAAGCGATTCCTGGATTTATTCTAAAAGGTATGTATCCTGCACCCTCCGTAAATATGTGCAATTTAATTTGGGGACCAAATTCTTCTAAGTGGGGGAGGGTGTAGCAACCCTGATAAATTAAAGAAATAAATTCTCAAATAGACTAAAAGATTAAACCTATCATAAAGGCCCAAACCCTATACATATAACAACTAGGTCAAGATGATTAACGCCTCCAATCAAGTCATCATTTTAATTGAAGACTGTCAAGCAGGCGCTAATTTAAGAATTGACGCCCCCGTGACAGGCGTTATATAAGGAAATTGAATACTGTGTACAGAGGCGTCATTTTAAATAACGCCCCAACCTTTGGCGTCATTTCCAAACCGAACCGTTGGTGTTTGGTTCAAACAAGGATGTTAACTGAGTAAGTTCTGATTAGGGAAAGGATCAATACGTGGATATCTCAGTTTAAACGGGATTCTACATAGGAAGTTTTTCTAGAACCCATTAGGATTCCTTCTCCTATAAATACCAACCCTTCTGTCGAGCCAACCTACTGGCTCTTTTCTTCAACAACCTACTGCTGCTCCGTGCGTGAAAAACTCAAGAAAGTTCTTCATCTTCCTCTTCCTCCTGCTACCACTGGTTCTCCTTTAAAAAGGAGGAAAATCTTCTTCTTCATCTCTTCGGCTGCGGTAGTTGCTGCCACTACGTTGAGGAATCAAGAGTTGCTGCTCTTGTTATCATCCAAGTTTCCTCTTCTTTCTACGGATTGCCTGCAACACGAAGGGGCTGCGGCTACTGAATGCTGCTCTTGATATCTTCATCCTCTAGACGTGAACATGCTGATGTTGATTCTTCTTTCCATCAAGCTGCATAGTCTTCATCCCGCTGCTTCTTCCTAATATCCCTTCAAGAGCTGCAGTTGTTATCTAGTTTTTTTGTTCAAAACAGAGTATCGGATCTTCATATATTCTTAGCGAATCATCAACCCAAGGATCATCCAAAGTACCAAAAAGGTAGGTTTTCTCAAGTTCTATGCAAAACCAAGTTAATAAAAAGTCTCTGCATGCATATATGTTGACAGTGATCAGTAGAAAGATTTACCGGTATCAGCTTTTATGATTTCTGCATTTACAGTAAATAGCGACCCAAGCTAGGGCGCTATTTGATTTAACGACCGTATAGACAGTCGTCAATTGTCTAGTTAATTAATAAATTCACAATGTTTAAAATTTAATAACTGAGAACTCTCACATGTAGACTAATGCATGATCATACTGGAAAATTCCTGCTATTTTTCTCTATCTGTACATGTCTCTAATTTCTCGATTGGAAATACTCCAAAAATCACGTGCATGTGATTGTACCTGCCCGATGCAAATCGGATGATAAATAAATAACGACCCTATCTAGGTCGTCAATTGAATGAACGCCCCTACACATGGGCACCAATTAGTAATAAATTGGGAAATTCTAAAATGTTTATAATTTCTTGGATATTGGAATTAGCGACATGCACCCTACCCTTTAATTTGATATATGACACCCCTGACTAGGGCGCTGTTTAATAAATTGAAGCCTTAATGAAAGTCGCCATTTAAATAATAACTGAAAATTTAAAATATTTACAGATTTTTAGTAACAGAAATTTGGATGTAACGACTGAATGAACAGTCGTCATTTACTGAACTGACGACCCTGACAAGGGCGCCAATTTAGAAAATGAAGACTTAAGCTCAGGCGCCAAATTGACTGATTCCTGATTTTGTGGTTTTTCTGTAGCCCTTGACAATGGGTTATATGTATTGGCACTATATTCCATTCCGTGAATATAGTCCCATGTTTGACGTTGTTTTATCGATTACCCACTATTTCTCGGTGATAGATGAACCCTCCGCGGGACACTCCGTTCCTCCAGACCGGTGACTTTATCATTAGGACCTCCGTAAGACTCCGCTAGTCTTGGATTCCCTCAAGGCAGCCGAGCAGGTTGTACCATTAAAACCTATCACATTACTTGATTATCATGTCACTCTAAACGAACATGGTATACCAGCCCTCATGACATACTATGTGGATGTCATGAGAGTACCCATAAGATTTAATGGAATGGGGAAACCATGCCATTAGTGCTTTTATGAATTATGTGCCATACTTGTGGACCTCAGTTCTATCTAGCTTATCATGTACAAGAACAAGCGACCATCTCTATATGAGCGCTTATTCTTAATATCATGGCACCCAGTTAGGGAGCTGATTCCACCTAGTTTTAATGTGAATCGTGGTTATACCGTTACTATCGTAGAACGTCCTTACACATCATGTTCAATCCTTGTGATTCCATTCCACAAGATCTACCTTAAAGTTCCTACAAGCGTATTCCTTTGAAATTCTATATTGGCTATAACTATAGTGGATGTCAAAAATACATGATCAATGCCAGCGCATATAGGGCCCGATCTGGTCCTGGGAGGAGCACCCGAAAGTACTTGTGCCCATGGGAGTTGTAATGATCACGGTGTGGCATTGCACCTAAGTTCATGACTAGCTTGATTAGACATTTCCACAATCTCATACTTGACTTGACTCGACTTGACATGACATGACTTGCGTGACCCAAAAAGGGGTATTTATTTATACTTGCTTGAAACATGATAGCCAATTCTTGACATGACTTGATCACTTGACATAATGAATATACGTGATTGATTATCTTGCTATATTGACATGAGTTCTTGAAAAGACTTGCTAGTTCACTCATTATCTCTTGATATGCATTCTCTCTTATTATACGTTTTATGCGAGCGCATACCTTATTGCATTTCATGTAACATGTAATCTACTTAAAGCAAGCTAGCTCTTGAGATATAATCCCTACTGAGCGCTCGCTCACATAGTGTTTTTCCCTTATTTTTCAGGTAAGTCCGAGGATGAAACTCTTTCGGATGGGAAAAGTCAAGAGTGATGAGATTAGAGCTACTCCAACTATACAAGCATTATCTAGTCTTGTCTTTTCTACATTCTTGAGTCAATCATTGTACCTTTTCATTTTATTGAGTCTTTGCACTTTCATTAAGGGGATTGTAATAGAAGTACATTGAAGGTTTTGATGAAATAAAGGATTGGGTCATTTTACTCTTGCGCGCTCTATCTTTGTGTCGAATACACTAACGCTCTGATTGACATGATCGATATAAACTCGTCACGTGTCTCCGGGTTCCTTCCGCGCTCGGGGCGTGACAATAAGTCTTCTCTTGAGGGAGAAGCTTCTTATTTAAGCTTCTTATTTATAGAGCAGCAGAGAAGTAGGGCGTGTGCTCTCCACGATTCGCGCCCAACGCCTTGGCCTATGTGGCAGCATCTCAGCTTACTGCTTTGCACGTTTCACGATCCTGGCTCCTTCTCCAATCTTGGATCATGTGCCATTCTTAATCTTTACAAAAAGGCATCTGTCAAGACATCAGACAAAAAGTCATCTTCAGACAGTGATACGAGATGAGAAGAGATTGCACGTAGTAGGTATTCTGACTGAAGCCAAACTGCACTGACTCAATGTGGTGATCACACGCACTTGCACAGTCTTAACATTCATGTACTAGCAGATGCACAGACTTGATTGCAGCATAGGACAACGGATGCACTAGCTACGAGTATGCAGTGTGCAAGCCTTGCACAGACCTGCTCGGGTCGTGAGCAGCCTTGCATGGACTCCGTGTGTGCGAGTATAAGAGATGCACAGACTTAATGTGCACGGTGCAAGTATTGCACTGACTCGATGACATGCCACTAGAGGCGTTGCACTAACTTAACTCAGAAGGAATGCACAGACTCTATATGCATGGCGTAGATATTGCACCGACTCACTATAAGCAACGAATGCACCGACTTAGAAGCTGAGCTTGAGGCAAACGACGTAGGATAAAATAGACACATGCACAGACCTAGGCCTTATGAGACGCAGTATAAGACGGACACAGAATGTGCACCGACTTGTGTCTGCTTAATGCAAAGATGCACTGACTGCAAGCATAGAACTTCACCCATATGCACAGACTCTGCTCGGACTTAGTTGCGTGCTGTAGCTAAGGATGCACAGACTCAATGCAGACTAGACAGATGTTGCACCGAGTCAATCTAATGCACAGACTAGGGGTAACTGAGCATGCAACATTTAGATGAACATCTGACAAGTTGACAATCATCAAAACAAGATTTACAACAACCTCTAGTACCCAGCTCCTAGTATCCAATACCCAACCTCCAATATCCAGTACTTAGCCCCCGGTATCCTGTATCCAGCCCTAGTATCCAGTACCCAACCTCCAGTATCAAGTACCTAGCCTCCAGTATCCAGTATCCAACACCAAGTACCCCACCTCCAATGTCTGGTTCTCGGCTTTCAGTTTCCACCACCCAACTATGGGCCGTCGTCCTTTATTTAGGCAGGCCCCTGGCACTCAATCTCTGCTACACAGTTCCCAGCTTCCAATCTCTAGTACCCTGGTATAGGCCATTATGCCTCATTTAGGCAGGCCTCCAGCACGCAGTCTCTAATACTCAACCCCTAGCTCCAGTACTTGGTTTTCGGCACTTAGCTGCCGGCACCCAGCCTTCAGTATCGAGGCCCCAGCCTCCAGCTCCGGTACCCAATTACGAGCTGGCATCCCTTAGTCAATTGTGTTGGCCTCCAACACTCAGTCTCGGAATCCCAACTCCTAGCTTGAAGATGTCGGCCTTCAGTTCCGTTCGTCAATTGCGGTTCTAAGCCCCGACCAAAGATTAGCATGTTATATAGCTAGAAGATACCTAATGACGTAGTCTTCAGCAATGAGAAGTAAGGCACGAGGTGATCTCTCCTTATGATCGAGTTTCATAACAACAACAACCACATGAACAAACCAAAATTCCTCATCGAAAGGTTTGACCTAGCAGCAGAGCTATAAGCTTCACCCAGGAGGGCCTTAGGTGACTGGGTCCTTTGACCTCCAATTCCTAGCAATAGGTATCCACCTTATCCGGACGAGTTTCCAATACACTATCTCCAGTTTCCAGCCCAATCTCAGGCTAGGCCCATATATCATAACAAAGAAAGTGCCGGTCTCCAGTCTCCGATATCCAGTCTGCCGCCAGCACCAGTTGCTATCTCCCAGCTCCGGCCTCCACCACCCATGACAAGCCATGCCCCTTTGGCATCCCGAAGGCATTTAAAAAGTCAGCATCAATCAACCACAACATGGTTGCCAGCTGCACCACTAGGCTACATTCCAGAACTAGAAGACAACGGAACTAAGAGAAGAATGACAAAATAACCAATTCAAAGATTTATCATTCATTCCCGAGAAAGGAGCCCAAGACATTCCCTTAGGGTAACACAAAAAATATGTTCGGCTAGGCACAAAATACATGGATGGCATATATACATAAAAGAATAATAAGCATAATAGAGTCATGGCTCGCTCTTCTCTAGTGTCGCCAAGTGAGATTGAACAGCTGCAAACTCCACCTCAAGAATTGATAGGACATGGGTGCTGGCATCGACTGTGCTCGCTACCTCCCACCTGATGTGACACACCCTTGGACTTAAGCAAGCAAGCACAATCGCATTCAAACGGGCCGATGTGGGCCACCGCTCTATTGTCGCTCACCCAAGCCCGGGGTGACTTGGCGATGCCAAGTAGAGGATGTGAGGGTTGGGCCCTTGCTGGTAGAGGGCCAGCAAGGTCAAGATTTGATTCCCAAAGGATGTGGAAGCCCAATTCAATGGGACCGACAAAGTGCCAAAGGCACCAGTTACACACTTCCCCACAGTGATCACTCAAGGTAACGGGGCTTGAGGATCGAGCTCTCACTCTCACGGCCAGCGGAACTAAGAACTAATATTGAAAGACAAGCACAAATGAGAGCAAGGTTTTGGAGCACTTACTCGACCGGTTTGAAGAAACCGGTACCGCTCGGAGACGAGGGCGAGCGGGGAGGCGGGTGGATCCCCACACGCCGCGTCGGGGTAGCTTGACCTGCCCAAATGATTACAATACTATACCTCTCGCAGGAGGGGGGACCTTGGGATGGGGGTTAAGTGATATTACAACTAAAACTACCTCCACACAGGGAGGGGCCTTCAGCCGGCCAAGCGGGGAGGGGAACTTAGACTAAAGGTAATGAAAAGATGACGAAGCGAATCTGCCTGCTCTCTGCGATAGGCGACATGCAGACAGAGTTGAGGCCGCATAACTTGATAGAAAATTTTTCTGAAGACGAGACTAGTGGGGAACTCTTAGTAACGGGAAATGGAATGCCTCAGAATTTTGTTGATTTCTTCTGGTGCCGATGCTGGTCTGGGTGGAGGCTCGAACAGGGTTGCAGATTCTCGGACTGACAGCTTCAGGTTTCCAACATTAGGAAGAAGTAGATGCCCCGACAGGTCACAAACTTAGAATCAAGTACCGCCAGAGTTTTTGGAACTGTGGGTGAGTCCTCTTCGTCGCAGAACCAACGGGGAAGCCAAACGATGTCGAAGAAGACCAGTGGACTCTGAACAATGATGATAGGTCGGTGCAGACTATGGGAAGCAGAACCGCATACCCGAGAGACAAAATTGATAACTCTGGCTCACGAAAGTCGATCGAAGTTCCGCTTATTGATTCTGAAAGTAGACAAGACTAGGAACAACTTTTCAGAAGAACTCTTGGCCTGATTCCTCCTAGGTTCGTCGTGGCAGAGCTTCTCCTCCGGTTCAGGTGCTCAGTAGGGGCAGCACTGCGCAGTTGTGGGAGAACGGATCTCCCGGGCAGCACCGAGCTCGGATGGGGATGAAACCACCGCCGTTGCGAAGAAGACCGGTAGATGCTTCTGTGGATACCTCTTGGGCCTTCAGATTCGTATGGAGGTGGTCGTGGTGGCTACTGCAAGCTGCTGGTTCACCTACAACCTCTGGACTGCAAGCTGCAACCTAGGTATAGCTTCCAATGGCTAAGGAAGAAGAAGGAGAGGGAGGCATATGGTGAAGGGGAGGTGGATGAGGGGTGGTTAAGGATGGTGGGGGAGTTGTGGAGAGTGTCTAGGGGTGGTGGAGGGGCTGGAGAAGGGGGTGGCGCAAGGGTGTGTGTGCTGGTTCAGCCAAAGGGGAGGATGAGAGGAGGGTGGAGGGTGAAGTGGAGGATGGAGGGTGGAGGGAAGGAAGGGGGCGAACCTAGCCTAAGGGAGGGGAGAGGGGCGGCCAAAGTAGTGGAGGGAAGGGTTTCAAATTTCAAATGGGTCTTGGGAGGTGGAAGGTTGCATGGGGAAGAAGGAAAAATGTGTTGGAAAGAGGTGGGGGTGGTTGGTGGTTGGAGGGTGGGGTGGGGATTGGGGGTTCCCTCTTGGAACTAGGGGGAAGTGATTAAAGAGGGTGGTGGGAAGTGGGGAGGTCTTAATGGGGTAGGTGGGAGGGTGGAGGTGGTTGGGAGTGGAGGAGAGAGGGAGAGAGAGAGAGGAGGTTGGGTGGGGGATTCTCTCCCCTAGGGTTTCTCACCCAATATTGGATTCACTCCACTAGAACTAAATAATGTGAACTCTCAAATGGAAATTTTGCATTGATTCATTAGTCCAAAATGAAGGGAATGGGGCCCTATATATAGGCAACCCATATTTTACAATAAGACCCTGACAAAAGACTCAATGATAAATAACCGAGGGGGTAGGGGGGGTGCACTTGGGCCAAACCTAATGAATTGGGCCCAATAACTAACTAAACAACATAATGACTCTCAAACTTTAGGGAAATAAACACAAGACTTGGGGACATGACTCAAGTAAAATGAAAATTACATCAAATGACTCAAATAGAAAGCACAAAAAGGATAATTGGGCCTTTATAGAGAGAGGCCCGAACTCAAATGACGCCGGAGTGTGAGGAAGACCCGAGCCAAAGGGAGTCATGGGTGATGCCTCCATCAAATCCCCTGGGCTGTGAAGAGCTCGACTCCGTCGAGTAGGGGTCCATCCGGCTGTGGTACTGCTCGAGAAGGTCGGGATCCAACTACTGGAGATCCTCCCGACTCACCCATAAATCCTCCGAAGGAGGCCGATCCTTCCACCTGACGAGATAGCGCTCGTATACCTTGCTCCGAGTGGTAGTGACTTGTTCATCCAATATCTGTTCAATGCGTTCACGCTGGGCTCTCTTGGCTGGTGGCCTCTCCTCACAGGTAGGTGCTCTCTCAAGGAAAGGAATATGCTCAATCTCCTCACTGGGTACCACCGTGGGTCCCTTATATGGCACTAGGTCGGCGACATTGAATGTGGGACTTACCCCATATTCCTCGGGGAGATCTAACTCATAGGCATTTGCACCAATGCGCCTCAGGACCTGGAAGGGACCAATCCCACGTGGCCTCAATTTGGAGATGGCTCACGGGGAGAGCCTCTCTGTCCTCACCATCACAAAGTCACCCTCATGGAATTCTTGGTGACGCCGATGAGAGTCAGCCCGCCTCTTATAAGCCTCATTCTTTTTTCTTATGTGCTCGCGAATTTCTTCATGCAATTCTCTAATATGCTGGGCAAATGATTCAGCTGAAATAGACACTCTAGCATGCTGGGGAAGGGGAATGATATCTGAGGGTTTCCTTGGCTTGTACCAATGCACGACTTCAAATGGACTCATCCCTATGGACTTATTGATGGAGTTGTTATATGCAAACTCAGCTTGTGGTAGAATGAGATCCCAATTTCCCGGACGATCCTCAACAAGGCACCTATGGAGGTTCCCTAGACTTCGATTGACAACTTCGGTTTGACCGTCCGTTTGGGGGTGATAGGCCGTGGAGAATCTGAGGAGGGTACCCATCATGTGCCAAAGAGTTTTCCAAAAGTAGCTAGTGAATTTGACATCCCTATCGGAGACTATGGTTTTAGGTAGCCCGTGGAGACGGACAACCTCATCAAAGAACAACCGGGCCACATGGGAGGCATCGGAGGTCTTGGAGCATGGGATGAAGTGGGCCATCTTGGAAAACCTATCAACTACCACATAGATGGAGTCATGCTTTCTTTGAGTCTTGGGTAATCCTAGCACAAAGTCCATGCTCAAGTCTTGCCATGGACGGTCGGGGATGGGGAGTGGGGTATATAGGCCAGTGTTTTGCTTCACCTGTTTGGACGAAGCACATGTTTGGCATTGATCCACTATCTTGCCTACATCTCTCTTGAGACTTGGCCAATAAAACTGTCCCTCAACTAGACCAATGGTTTTGTGGACTCCAAAATAACAAGCTAGCCCTCCCGCATGTAATTCCCAAATCAAGAAGTCACGGAGTGAGGTCCGTGGGATGCAAAGCTTTGGTCCCTTGAAGAGGAATCCATCCTCTAAGACAAATCCCTTATGTTCCTTGCTAGAATGGGTGGTCAAGGTGGTATAGATGTGCCCAAAGTCGGGGCAGCTAGGGTACTCATCCTTGAGCCTATCAAATCCGGTCACTTCCACTTGGATAGTGGATAACAAGGAAACTTTCCTACTAAGGGAATCTGCCGCTCGATTCTCACTCCCGTCTTTGTGTTTGATGACAAAAGTGTAGGATTGGATGAACTCAACCCATCGGGCATGTCGGGCATTTAGCTTTTGTTGGGAGTTGAGGTATTTGAGGGCCTCATGGTCGGAAAAGATGACAAATTCTTTGGGCAACAAGTAGTACCTCCAATGTCGGAGGGACTAAACCACGGCATAGAACTCCTTGTCATAAGTGGAGTATCTTGTCCTAGCATCACATAGCTTCTCACTGAAGAAGGCTATCGGGTGTCCTTGGCTAAGAATCCCTCCTATTCCTATCCCGGATGCATCACATGTGACTTCAAAGACTTTAGAGAAATCGGGTAGGCATAGCACCGGGGCTTGGGTCAACTTCTTCTTAAGTTCTTGGAAGGCTTTAGAGGCTGATTTGGTCCACATAAAAGTCCCCTTCTTGAGACAATCGGTGATAGGGCCAGTGATAGTGCTAATCCACGAATAAACCTCCTATAGAATGTTGCCAATCCATGGAAACGTCGGACCTCATGAAGGGTGTGGGGTTCCGGCCAATCAAGAATAGCTTGGACCTTGTCGGGGTCCATGGAGACACCCTTGGTGGACACCACAAATCCTAGGAAGGTGATGGATGTGGTCATGAAGTGGCACTTTCCTAAGTTGGCAAATAGGCTCTCTTGTCGGAGGATGGTGCAAACTTGCCTAAGGTGATCAAGGTGGGTCTCTTGGGATTGACTATAGATGAGTATGTCATCAAAGTAGACCACTAGAAAGATCCCAATGAAAGGCCTAAGGACATCCGTCATAAGACGCATAAAAGTACTTGGGGCATTTAAAAGCCCAAAAGGCATGACTAACCATTCAAAGAGACCATCTTTGATCTTGAAAGCCGTTTTCCATTCATCCCCGGGCCTTATCCTAACTTGGTGATAGCCACTCTTAAGGTCAATTTTGGAGAAAATAGTGGCTCTGACTAGCATATCAAGCATGTCATCAAGCCTAGGGATGGGGAACCTATACTTGACGGTGATCTTATTAATAGCCCGGCTATCCACACACATCCGCCAAGACCCATCCTTCTTGGGAGTTAGAAGGGCCGGGACGGCACATGGACTTTTGCTTATTCGGATGAAGCCCTTCCTAATGAGTTCCTCAATTTACCTACGAAGTTCGGCATGCTCTGTGGGATTGAGGCGATAATGAGGAAGGTTTGGGAGGGTGGCTCCCGGAACTAAATCAATTGCGTGTTGCACATCACGCATGGGAGGGAGTTGGTCCGGGAGCTCGGCCGGGAACACATCATGAAATTCTTCTAGGAGATGCCGGACTTCTATAGGATGTGGGTTGGTGGGAGTGGGCTCTCCTAGGCAAATGATCACCGCACATATTGGTACTCCTTGATCTATCTCCCTTTCAAGCTCTTTCCTAGTGATGAGATGAAGACCCTTGGTCAACCCCGAGGTCCCACTTTGTTTGGGAGTTTGGGTGAGGGATGAGGTTGGAGGGATAGAGTTCCCCAAGACTTGTGTGGTGGTGGGGTGGTGTCCTTGAGGGAGAGTGTCCCTCTTGGGCATGGGATGTGGTGGGGAGGGGTTAAGACGGATAGTCCTACCCTCATGTTCAAAAGTACATGTGTTGGTCCTACCCAAGATGGTGGCATCTACATCATAAAGCCAAGGTCTTTCTAGTAGGATGCTTCCTACTTCCATGGGGATGACGTCACACCAAATTTGTCCATGATATGAAGAGAAGGTGAGGGGCACAAGGCATTGGGTGTTGACCGGGATGGAGTTGTTGTTGATCCATGAGACTCGGTATGGATTTGGATGGGGGGTGATTGCAAGCCCAAGGAGCTTAACGGTATCGGGGGATACGGCATTGACACAACTCCCACTATCTAAGATCACTTTTCTTACATGGCTCCCTATCTTGACAAAGGTGTGAAAGATTGAGGTTCGACGCCAATCCTCTTCTTGGGGTTTGGTGAGGGTGCATCTAATCACTCCTAGATGGGAGTTGGTAGGTGGAGTGGTGTGGTTTAGTCCCGATTCAAGGTATTGGGCCTCATACTCTTCTTCCCAATCTAGGGAGGCTTCATGGTCCTCAACAACACCCTCAAGTTCCCCTTGGGGTGAAGGAGCTTCCTCCTCAATAAGCAAACTAGATAATCCTTTGGATGGACATTGCCCCGCAAAGTGACCAAACCCTTGACACCTATAGCATTGTTGACACCCGCTACCCGGAGTGGTTCCTACATTTGGGCCTTTGGGAATGTCTTCCCTCCGTGGAGGAGGGTGATTAGGGGTGGGCTTGTTTGGAGTGATGGTAGGAGGAGGGTTGTAGGGCCTTAATGGGGCATTCCCACTTGGGCTAGGGGCTTTCATGGGGGTGGTCGGAATGGGTCGTGGTCCCATGTGTTTAGGATCGACCGGTCGGGGAGTAGCAAACCGAGGGATCCTAGAGAATCTTTCCACATCCCTAGCTACTTGGTAGGCTAGCTCAAGGTTGTGAACGTCCCTCATGAAAAGTTCTCTCTTGATGTGGCTTTGGAGCCCATTTCTAAAGCGGGACAAGGTGACGGCTGGGTCCTCATGAACTCCACACTTCAAAAGATAGGAGTCAAACTTCTCAATGTATTCAACCACGGTTTTCACTTCTTGGGTGAGGCCTTGCCATTCATCTAAGAGCATTTGGTGGTAGGATTGGGGTAGGTATTTGTTTCTAAGTTGGTTCTTCATACCCTCCCAAGTTTCAATAGGCTCTTTCCGCCTAATCCTTTTTAAGCCCTCTTGGTTTAGCCAATAAGTTTTGGCTAATTTGGTGAGATGCATTTTGGCCAACCTTACCCTCCTTTGGTCGGACATAGGGTACCATTCAAAGTATTGGTCCATGGCGATTTCCCATTCTAAGTAGACACTTGGTTCATGGGAACCATCAAAGTTTGGGGCCTCTACCTTAACCATCCTTAAGAGAGGGTCATCCGGGTCATCCCGTGGACACCTTTCATGAATTTGATGGTGACGGGGCCTCTCATAGTCATGGTAGGGGTCAAAATCCAAGTCTTCCCTATGAATTTCAGCATGTGGATGATGGGCTCTTGGTCCATTGTTCCTTGGGTGGTAATCGTCCCTATGAGGCTCAACATGTGGGAGGTGGACCCTTGGGTTATTGTTCCTTAGGTGGAACTCATTCCTATGTAATTCACCATGTGGAAGATGGGCTCTTGGGTCATTATTCCTTGGATGGGGATCTTCCCTATGAGGCTCATCATGTGGAGGGTGGATTCTTGGCTCATCGTTCCTTGGGTGGAACTCATGCTCTTCTAGCCGAGTAAGTCGAGTGGAAAGGGACTCAAGTTGGGCAAGAATGTTGGTAAGGGCAGCATCTACCCTATTCATTTGGCCTTGGGGTTCCTCCCTAGGAGCTTCTTCGTTGATTTAAGGATTGGGATCCATGGGTGGAACCGAAGATGATGGATCGGGTCGGTAACTAGCACCACTACGGGTGGACATGCAAGATAAGGGGACAATGATGTTGGACACACAGTGCAAAGGTCCTAGGACTTAGACTTGATAGAGACAAGTCAATGGCTTGCTCTGATACCAATTGATGTGACACACCCTTGGACTTAAGCAAGCAAGCACAATCGCATTCAAACGGGCCGATGTGGGCCACCGCACTATCGTCGCTCACCCAAGCCCGGGGTGACTTGGCGATGCCAAGTAGAGGATGTGAGGGTTGGGCCCTTGCTGGTAGAGGGCCAGCAAGGCCAAGATTTGATTCCCAAAGGATGTGGAAGCCCAATTCAATGGGACCGACAAAGTGCCAAAGGCACCGGTTACACTCTTCCCCACGGTGATCACTCAAGGCAACGGGGCTTGAGGATCGAGCTCTCACTCTCACGGCCAGCGGAACTAAGAACTAATATTGAAAGACAAGAACAAATGAGAGCAAGGTTTTGGAGCACTTACTAGACAGGTTTGAAGAAATCGGTCCCGCTCGGAGACGAGGGCGAGCGGGGAGGCGGGTGGATCCCCACACGCCGCGGGGGGTAGCTTGACCTGCCCAAATGATTACAATACTACACCTCCCGCTGGAGGGGGGACCTTGGGGTGGGGGTTAAGTGATATTACAACTAAAACTACCTCCACACAGGGAGGGGCCTTCAACCGGCCAAGCGGGGAGGGGAACTTGGACTAAAGGTAATGAAAAGATGACGAAGCGAATCTGCCTGCTCTCTGCAATAGGTGACAGGCAGACAGAGTTGAGGCCTCAGAACTTGATAGGGAATTTTTCTGATGACGAGACGGGTGGGGAACTCTTCGTAACTGGAAATGAAATGCCTCAGAATTTTTTTGATTTCTTCTGGCGCCGATGCTGGTCTGGGTGGAGGCTCGAACAGGGTTGCAGATTCTCGGAGTGACAGCTTCAGGTTTCCAACAGCAGTGGATGCCTCGACAGCTCCCGAACTAAGAATCAAGTACCGCTGAGTTTTTGGAACCGTGGATGAGTCCTCTTCACAGCAGAACTGACGGGGAAGCCAAACGATGCCGGAGAAGACTAGTGGACTCTGAACAATGATGATAGGTCGGTGTAGACTATGGGAAGCAGAACCGCGTACCTGAGAGAGAAAATTGATAACTCTGGCCCACGGATGTCGATCGAAGTTATGCTTCTCGATTATGAAAGTAGACATGACTAGGAACAATGTTTCAGAAGAACTCTTGGCCTGATTCCTCCGAGGTTCGTCGTGGCAGAGCTTCTCCTCCGGTTCAGGTGCTCAGTAGGGGCAGCACTGCGCAGTTGTGGGAGAATGGATCTCCCGGGCAGCACCGAGCTCGGATGGGGATGAAACTACCGCCGTTGTGAAGAAGTCCAATAGACACTTCTGTGGATACCTCTTGGGCCTTCAGATTCAAATAGAGGTGGTCGTGGTGGCTGCTGCATGCTGCTGGTTCACCTGCAACCTCTAGACTGCAAGCTGCAACCTAGGTATAGCTTCCAATGGCTAAGGAAGAAGAAGGAGAGGGAGGCATATGGTGAAGGGGAGGTGGATGAGGGGTGGTTGGGGATGGTGGGGGAGTTGTGGAGAGTGTCTAGGGGTGGTGGAGGGGCTGGAGAAGGGGGTGGTGCAAGAGTGTGTGTGCTGGTTCAGCCAAAGGGGAGGATGAGAGGAGGGTGGAGGGTGAAGTGGAGGATGGAGAGTGGAGGGAAGGAAGGGGGCAAACCTAGCCTAAGGGAGGGGAGAGGGGCCGCCAAAGTAGTGGAGGGAAGGGTTTCAAATTTCAAATGGGTCTTGGGAAGTGGAAGGTTGCATGGGGAAGAAGGAAAAATGTGTTGGAAAGAGGTGGGGGTGGTTGGTGGTTGGAGGGTGGGGTGGGGATTGGGGGTTCCCTCTTGGAACTAGGGGGAAGTGATTAAAGAGGGTGGTGGGAAGTAGGGAGGTCTTAATGGGGTAGGTGGGAGGGTGGAGGTGGTTGGGAGGTGGAGGAGAGAGAGAGGGGGGCGAACTATGGAGAGGGAAAGTGAGAGAGGGAGAGAGAGAGAGGAGGTTGGGTGGGGGATTCTCTCCCCTAGGGTTTCTCACCCAATATTGGACTCACTCCACTAGAACTAAATAATGTGAACTCTCAAATGGAAATTTTGCATTGATTCATTAGTCCAAAATGAAGGGAATGGGGCCCTATATATAGGCAACCCACATTTTATAGTAAGACCCTGACAAAAGACTCAATGACAAATAACCGAGGGGGTAGGGGGGTGCACTTGGGCCAAACCCAATGAATTGGGCCCAATAACTAACTAAACAACATAATGACTCTCAAACTTTAGGGAAATAAACACAAGACCTAGGGACATAACTCAAGTAAAATGAAAATTACATCAAATGACTCAAATAGAAAGCACAAAAAGGATAATTGGGCCTTTATAGAGAGAGGCCCGAACTAAAATGACGCCAGAGTGTGAGGATGACCTGAGCCAAAGGGAGTCACGGGTGATGCCTCCATCACCACCCCTCAGCTCGGACGTGCTCAACAGTCGATTGCTGCTCCTCCAAGGCCTTCCTCAAGGCCTCGGCCCTGCTCTTAGCCTCTCCAAGCTGAATAGCCCGATGTCGGCTTCGCACGTGAGTTGCCTCAGTATCGCCCCTCTGCTCGGGCATGGCTGTTGCCAGCCTACCCAGTCTCTCCTGCCCTTCCCTGATGGCAGCCAGCCTTTGTGCTCTCTACTCTTGCATGGGCCAAAGCCGTCAGAACTCAGCCCATGTCGCCGCCAGTGCGGTCATCTAGGGCTCATTTGGGAAGCCAAGACTATGGTAGCCCCGAGTGCAGTCTGCTAGCCGCCTCCTCAGGTCCTCTAGAGATGGGAGAGGATCACGCTGAAGGCACCTCCGAACGTGTTGGAGAAGGGAGGTTGATGGGGGCATCACCCACGTCTCTCTCTGGCTCGGGTACCCGACGTACTTCGGAGATGCATAGTCTTGTTCGTTGTCGTGTTCAGGTCATGATATGTATTTTTTCCCTTTTTCAGAGTCATATCTATATAGTTTTTTCTTTTATTTGAGTCAAGTACCTAGGTTTATAGCCATTTTTCCTATGTTTGGAGCCATTAGACCCTTGGTTTGCTCCCTTGGACATCAAGGGATATTTTGTGTAAAGCCAAGGGTAAATTGGTATTGTAAAAGCTCAGGCTCCTATAAATAGGAACCAACCCCCCACTAGGAGATCCAATGAAAAATTGAGCATTTTGAAAAGATCCCGTCCTTGAGTGAGTTTTCCTTGGTGAGAGACCAAGAGTGGGTGAGAGGCCCAAGGTAGTAAGAGGCTCCCATACCCTCATCACTGTATCTCTCTCTGTCTCACTTTCTCTCCCTACATTGTCTCTCTAGCTCGCCTCCCATCTCTCTCTAACCCATCCTCTCCCTCTCCAGCCTACCACATCATCCCCCAGCCCCTCCACAACCCCTCCACATCAGCCCTAGCTAGTGCCACCTCACCACCACCTCATCAAGACCTCCACTTCCCCATACAACCATAGATCTCCATAATAACCCCCACAGCACCCAAGGGATCCTCCCCACATTCCCAAGGCCACCCCTTGTGACGACCCGGACTCCGGATACCAGATATACCCGATAGGACTACCGAGTAGATCCGATACCACTTAGAACCCGTGAAGCCTCCCAAGAGCTGTAAAGCCCCGAAGGGATAAAAGGATTGTGGTGTAGTACATTGAAGTCGCAGATATAACAGTAAACAATTAAATTTTATTAGATCGGTTTGCTAAAATAGTAGAAATAAAATTACTTTTTAATTAACAGTTTAGATTAACAATTATACCAGAGTCCAATCCAAATGAAAGACAAGTACAATCCAACAGAAAGAAAACCATACACTGAGGACGGGGGAAGCCCGACGCAGGTACTGCTGGCAACTACGAGCACACCACACCAGGAACCGCAAGGAAGCAGAGACGACCACACCTGAAAAGCAGGGGTGAGTCTCGTGTCACTGGCTCAGTAGGGGTCACGCGGATCCCCACTGAAAAATGACGCAGTAACATGGAACAACCACTAAAATACCAGTATTAGTAAAGCAGGAAAGAAAGTAGGAAAAACTACTACTAGAAAGCTGTAAAAGAAAGTTGGGAGAGCAGGAGTAGAACGACTAAAAAAAGGGAAAAGCAAAGCCATAAGGAACGAGAACACGGCTACTGAGCAAAGCACGGCTCCCTAAGCTACTCCAAACAGTGACAGAAGGGCGAACCCTGATCTCACAAAGTCAAGAGTTACCGATCTGTCAGCCAACCATTAGCCCAAACGCTAAAGCCCACGAAACCAGGCAAAAGCCCTAGAAAAGACCTAGACAGACAACAGACACTGATGCATACAAGACTAGATCGTCGTGCACACAACACAAAGCTATCCTTGGTAAAGTCGAGAATAGACCAACTCGGAAGGGGAAGCTGAACTTGGACGAAACCAAGAACAGACTAACTCGGAAGGGGAGCACAGACTCCGAGAAACACGAGGGTCATGTGCCAAGTGACAGAAGCACCTCCTCACTAGAAGAACAGCCAGATGCATCCACTGACGTCTTACACTGCACCATAGGTATCTCGCTACGGACGCTGAGAATGACGGAGACTAAGATACTCACCGAACTGAACCAGGAACTACAGTAACGAGTGACTAGTGAGGGTCACACCCCTCGACGTTCGTCCAAAACGCCCCTGACCACGTGTGCACACACAAGCTCAATGCCTTGAGCCAGGCCTCTAGCTAGTTTTCTCCCCCAGCAGGATGCTACTGCAAGGCAAGGGAGCCCACGGAAACTCGCCTACAAACTGTATCTCGGGAACTGCCCCACCACCACTCCCAGGTGGGCCGACACTCGAGGTCGTCGGGCTACGACTAGTGGATGCTCACTAGACACAGAGACTCTGAAACACAAGTGCTGAAGTACGGACAGGCTAAGCAAGCACTGTCACACATACTGCGAAGCAAAAAGGTAGTACACCAAACTGCCAACAGAATCAGGACAGGGCAACCAGACTTACCAACACAATGATCCTTGAGTCCCATGACTCGGAGTCAAGAGCGCCGCACAACGACGGTGACAAGCCGCCAATCAGCCTAATCCTAAGCCAAGGAAAATGACACTGGATCATCAGAACCACACAACCGTATAAAATGACTCACAGAGACCTGAGTGAACACCAAGACCCTCAAAGCACCTGGACACGCAAACTGAGGGAAGACAGCACCTCTAGGTGTCCAGAATAACGCCTCGATTGGATGAGACACTTCCAAGGTCACTTATCGACCACTGGATCACACCAGATCGACCAGAAACCAAAGATGACTCTGAAGCGTCATCAAACACTACTCGATGTGATGGCACACCCGGCTACCTTATAGCATGGTCATATCCCTCATAGGATATCCAAGACGTCCACGGAATGATGGGTAGACCACCAGGCTAAGCCAAGACAAATGGAGGCCAAACCATCGGAAAAAACAACACAAAACTGCACTCCGAGAAATAAACGGTCGTACACCTGACCACTTAATAGGTCAAACGGTCAGATAGGAGGCCGTTCCATTACCCAGAACACACGGGCAAATCACGGTCGTCAAGAGGCCGTGCAAAGCCAAAGACGGTCAAAAGCATGCTGTCCCACTGAATAGAATGGTCAGGGGTATGGCCGCTCAAACCTATAAACGGTGTACAAAAGGGCCATCTACCTATAGAAAACACAAACACTGGACGGTTAGCAAAGGGCCGTGCCAACGTACAAATGGTCTATTCATGGGCCGTGTCACTGAGTAAACGGTCAAGGGAAGAGCCATTCCCTTCAAAGACTCAACGACCAAAACTACAACAGCATAGGGTTACACGGTCTCGTTGAGGCCCTGACTTGCACAGCACGGTCTCCTCAAAACCATGTAAAGACTATAGCGGTCAGAGCTTGGCCGCTCAACCCAGTCAACCCCTAACCGACTTAACCGGTCAAACCACTGAACGGTCCACTTTGAACCACTTCACCAGGCCAGGCGGTCACCCAAAGGGCCGCCGAAACCATTGCACGGTCGGAGCTAGACCACTAGCTCGAATCGACTTAAAACGTTGACAAAAGTCAAATTAACATACGCGGACGACCCGGCATCGCGCAAACCACAGGGCGGACGGTCGCATGGCCGCTTGGCCAGCGAACCGACATAGCCAAAACAACGCAAAGAATAAGCGGTCACCAATGGGCCGCTTACCCAACATAAATGGTCTATCGCCCGACTGCTCTACCTTGAAAACGGTCTATCGCCAAGACCGTTAAGATGATACGGCGGGAAAAATAAGGGATCGGCCGAATCCGATCGTTCCACGCCCCAATCGCGTCTAAACAACGGGGAAACAACCCTGAGACCCATACATACCTTCCACAAACTGGAAGGGGTCCAAACGGCATCAAAATCATCAAGAACGGGCGATTCTACCGAATCGACCCAAAACGAGTCACGGGAAGAGTCGGGCTCATACCGACTCCGATTCTTGGCCAAATATAATAAAACTAGCGGGGATGAGTTCCCAGCGTGCTAGGAGTTTGAATGAAACTAACTAGGTTGAAAACCGTTGCCATTTTTTGGCGAACCCGACGAACACCCCAAAGGCATGATTTTCTCAAAACTGAATGAAACCCACTCGTTCTCGCACCATTCGGCGTGAAACTACGAGGGAACGCAGAGAAGAAGTAGAGCGTCCGTCTCCCTACCTCCACCAATGATTCCGTGCATCGAAGTGACTAAATCGCATTGGAAATCGCCAAACCAACGAACCGCGCCGGCTATGAATCCACCGAGGGATCGCGCCGTGCCACACTCAATATGCCACTCCATCACGTTCCTGCCTCAGCCAGCTCGCCACGGTCGCGCGTCCCTCATCGAGAGTACCAGAGAGGAGAGAGAATGAGAGAGAGAAAGTGAGGGTGAGAATGGGGGAGGAGAGAGGGTGAAAAGGTTAAAATAGAAGAAAATTAGGAATTTTTCTAATTTTCTAAAATTCTTATTTTTGTGCCTAAAATTCACTAATTCAAAAAAATACGAAAAAATAGCCGAAACAATCCTCTCGAAGAGTACATCGCAACTGTAGCATCCTTGAGTCGATGAACTGAGAAATAAACTCACCACAGGGTTCCGTAACTTGTACGGGAGAAAAACTCACGCGGATCGTAAAACTCAAATCAGGACCCACAAAAGCGATCCGAAAGCACTCCGATAAGGATCTGAAAGATCAGATAAGAATGTAGGGTATTACAGCCTCTCCACCTTCAAGAAATTTCTTCCTCGAAATTTAAGGAACTAGCAAGGAGAAGTAGGGAAGAACAAACCCAAACATCTGGACTCGGAACAACACAAATCTCAAAAAACACAGTTCAGAGGGACACTGCCTGACCATAATCACAAGCATACGCTCTGGATCTCAAGGGAAATCGATCCACAGAACGAGCATAATACACGAGTAAACACAAGCCTGACCCCTCTGAAACAAGGCAACGTCGCTTACGTCTCACAAGGAAGGAGACACGACCCATGCCACTACAACAGCAACCGATAACATAAAACGACAGACACATCAAGCATCAGCATAAACATGGAAGCATAGTCCTCTCAGCTGACAGCTTGACATCATCGGCTCCAGTGCCAAGGGTAACAGCGAAAGTCTGGCACACAGGACGCCAACGACAGCACTGGACCACAATCACAATCAAGTCAGTCCTCACTCAAATATTACATCTGATCGAGTCGCACACTAACTCCACCATGAAAGAAGAGTACAACACAACCAACTGACAAGACTTTGGTCCACACAGTGCCAAGACATATTCACAAGGAAACAATGACAAAATGACAACAACGACAACAATAGCACTTGCAGAATCCCGACTCTGTACAGAACACAGAACCACGGAACACTACTGCAAGCTGGGTCACATCAAGGCACGATAACAACTGAACACACGACTACAAAGGACTAGCCATGCGTCGAGTAGCTTACCAAGAAAAGACCCACGACAATAAGGATAACAATCTCGGGAAACGCATCTCAAAGACCACGATCACTTCCCGAGAGCACAACACCCAAGAAAAAGATATAGAGGAGCAGTGGGTTATCAGCCCACATGATTCCGCTGCGCACTCATACAATGCACACACTCGGTGCCATCACAATTCACGGAACTACAATATAACACGCCCCGAGTACTGATCCTTCGAGCAACCGATCACAAGTTGCCTAAGTGCACATCAAGAAGAGTACCAGCTTCAGCACAAATCACAAGGAAAATTACTAATCTCAGCTTACCCTTATGTCCTAAAACAATTACTGAACCTTCACAACACGTCAGCTGCCAGACACGGCACGACAAACACGGTATACAACGGCTTCTAACACAGAATTACGTCCAAAGCCAAGCAACCGTCAAATAAAGAGGTAGATCAGGCTCAGCATAAACACAGTCCACACTTAAGTAGACATAGGACAAAGGTCTCACTAAGACAGCAATTCCAAGGCTTACCTCGAAAAAGACTCCACCAAATAGGATGAGAAGCATCAAGCTAACTAATAGTAGCTCACCAGGAAGAGAAATCCTAGGTTCACTTGAGCATCTTCTCAATCGAGGAAATAAAGTAACCACTTCAACAGAAGCAAAACACCTCAGGAGCTGAACAGACTCAAGCTGGGACGACCAAAACAACATAAGAATGTGCATGGCCATCGCACCAATGCTAAAAGTCACCTGCCACCTGAACAAATCACGGAGAAATCTTGAACAATGTACTGCAGATTCAAGCCTACTGGCGAACTCTGCTAAGTATAGCACGATCGAGACAAACACCATGATGAAAAGGAGCATCCCGTCGCATCCTGACGAGAGCAAAACCATCTCGCACAGTGCCAACATAGCATGCACAAGACCACACACGAAAAACAAAGCGACAAGGAATCGCGAAGCCTAAGCCAACGAAAGACTGTACTGGACTTTCAGAACTCTGGATACTGTAATATCTCAGATTCCCATGTACTTGCACACAACAACACTCTGATACCACCTGTGATGACCTGGACTAATGATACCGGATATACCCGATAGGACTACCGAGTAGATCCGATACCACTTGGAACCCGTGAAGCCTCCCAAGAGCTGTAAAGCTCCGAAGGGATAAAAGGATTATGGTGTAGTACATTGAAGTCATAGATATAACAGTACAAAATTAAATTTCATTAGATCGGTTACTAAAATAGCAGAAATAAAATTATTTTTTAATTAACAGTTCAGATTAACAATTATACCAGAGTCTAGTCCAAAGGAAAGACAAGTACAGTCCAACAAAAATAAAAATGTACACTGAGGTCGGGGGAAGCCCGACGTAGGTACTGCTGGCAACTACGAGCATACCACACCAGGAACCGCAAGGAAGCAGAGACGACCACACCTGAAAAGCAGGGGTGATCCTCGTGTCACTGGCTCAGTACGGGTCACGCAGATCCCCACCGAAAAATGATGCAGTAACACGGAACAACAACTAAAACATCAGTAGTAGTAAAGCAGGAAAGAAAGCAGGAAAAACTACTACTAGAAAGCTGTAAAAGAAAGCTGGGAGAGCAAGAGTAGAATGACTAAAAGAAAAGGGAAAAGCAAAGCCGTAAGGAATGAGAACACGGCTACCGAGCAAAGCACGGCTCCCTAAGCTACTCCAAACAGCGACAGAAGGGCGAACCCTGATCTCACAAAGTCAAGAGTTATCGATACGTCAGCCAACCATTAGCCCAAAGGCTAAAACCCACGAAACCTGGTAAAAGCCCTTGAAAAGACCTAGATAGACAACAAACACTGACGCATACATGACTAGATCATCGTGCACGTAACACAAAGCTATCCTCGGCAAAGACAAGAACAGACCAACTCAGAAGGGGAAGCTGAACTTGGACGAAGCCAAGAACAGACTAACTCGAAAGGGGAACACAGACTCCGAGAAACACGAGGGTCATGCACCAAGTGACGGAAGCACCTCCTCACTAGAAGAACAGCCATATGCGTCCACTGACGTATTACACTGCACAATAAGTGTCTCGCTACGGACACCGAGAATGACAGAGACTGAGATACTCACTGAACTGAACCAGGAACTACAGTAATGAGTGACTAGTCAGGGTCACGCCCATCCGCGTTTGTCCAAAACGCCCCTAACCACGTGTGCACACACAAGCTCAACGCCTTGAGCCAGGCCTCTAGCTAGTTTTCTCCCCCAGCAGGACGTTACTGTAAGGCAAGGGAGCCCACAGAAACTAGCCTACAAACTGTATCTCGGGAACTACCCCACCACCACTCCCAAGTGGACCGACACTCGAGGTCGTCGGGCTATGACTAGTGGAGGCTCACTGGACACAGAGACTCTGAAACACGAGTGTTGAAGTACGGATAGGCTAAGCAAGCACTGCCATACGTATTGCGAAGCACAAAGGCAGTACACCAAACTACCAACAGACTCAGGACATGGCAACCAGACCTACCAACACAACGATCCTTGATTCCCATGACTCGGAGTCAAGATCGTCGCACAACGACGGTGACAAGCTGCCAATCAACCTAATCCTAAGCCGAGGAAAATGACACTGATCATCAGATCCACACAACCGTATAAAATGACTCACGGAGACCTGAGGGAACACCAAGACCCTTAAAGCACCTGGACACATAAATTGAGGTAAGACATCACCTCTTGGCATCTAGAACAATGCCTCGATTGGATGAGACACTTCCAAGGTCACTTATCGACCACTGGATCAGACTGGGTTGACCAGAAACCAAAGATGACTCTGAAGTGTCACGAGCACTACTCGATGTGATGGCACTCCTGGCTACCTTATAACATGGTCATAGCCATTATAGGACATCCAAGACGTCCACGGAACGACGGGCAGACCACTAGGCTAAGCCATGACAAATGGTGGCCAAACCATCGGAAAAACAACACAAAACAACACTCCGGGAAATAAACGGTCGTACACCTGACCACTTAACAGGTCAAACGGTCAGATAGGAGGCCGTTCGATTACCCAGAACACACGGGCAAATCATGGTCACCAAGAAGCCGTGCAAAGCCAAAGACGGTCAAAAGCATGCCGTCCCACTGAATAGAATGGTCAGGGGTATGGCCGCTCAAACCTATAAACGGTGTACAAAAGGGCCATCTACCTATAGAAAACACAAACATTGAACGCTTAGCAAAGGGCCGTGCCAACGTAGAAATGGTCTATTCATGGGCCGTGTCACTGAGTAAACGGTCAAGGGAAGAGCCGTTCCCCTCAGAGACTCAACGACCAAAACTGCAACATCATAGGGTTACACGGTCTCGTTGAGGCCCTGACTTGCACATCACTGTCTCCTCAAAGCCATGTAAAGACTATAGTGGTCAGAGCCTGGCCGTTTAACCCAGTCAACCCCTAACCGACTTAATCGGTCAAACCACTGAACGGTCCACTTTGACCCACTTGACCAAGCCAGGCTGTCACCCAAAGGGCCACGTAAACCATTGCACGGTCGGAGCTAGACCACTAGCTCAAACCGACTTAAAACGTTGATGAAAGTCAACTTAACATACGCGGATGACCCGGCGTCGCGCAAACCATGGGGCAGACGGTCGCATGGCCGCTTGGCCAGCGAACCGACATATCCAAAACAACGCCAGGAATAAGCAGTCGCCAATGGGCCACTTACCCAACATAAACGGTCTATCGCCCGACCGCTCTACCTTGAAAACGATCTCTGTAAGACCGTTAAGATGATATGACGGAAAAA
This sequence comes from Amorphophallus konjac, assembly GCA_022559845.1. Lineage (NCBI taxonomy): Eukaryota > Viridiplantae > Streptophyta > Magnoliopsida > Alismatales > Araceae > Amorphophallus > Amorphophallus konjac. The sequence continues at coordinate 119,865,668 of CM040119.1, read as the reverse complement.
ATAGGGGATCGGCCGAATCCAGCCGTTCCACGCCCCAATCGCATCTAAACGACAGGGAAACAACCCTAAGACCCATACATATCTTCCACAAACTTGAAGGGGTCAAAAAAGATATCAAAATCATCAAGAACGGGTGATTCTACCGAATCGACCCAAAACGAGTCACGGGAAGAGTCAGGCTCATATCGACTCCGATTCTCGGCCAAATACAATAAAATTGACTGGGATGAATTCCCATCGTGCTAGGAGTTCGAATGAAACTAACTAGATTGAAAATCATCGCCATTTTTTGACAAACCCGACGAACACCCCAAAGGCATGATTTTCCCAAAACTGAATGAAACGCACTCGTTCTTACACCGTTCAACGTGAAACTACGAGGGAACACAAAGAAGAAGTAGAGCGTCCGTCCCCTACCTCCACCGATGATTCTGTGCACCGAAGCTACTATACCGCGTCAGAAATTGGCAAACCAATGAACCACGACGGCTTTCAATCCACCGAGGGATCGCGCCTCGCCATGCTCAATCCGCCACTCCATCACGCTCCAGGTTCACTCCATCGCGTTCCTACCTCAGCCAGCTCGCCACGGTCGCTTGCCTCGCGTCGAGAGGACCAGAGAGGTGAGAGAACGAGAGAGAGAAAGTGAGGGTGAGAATGAGGGAGGAGAGAGGGTGAAAAGGTTAAAATAGAAGAAAATTAGGAATTTTCCTAATTTTCTAAAATTTTAATTTTTGTGCCGAAAATCCACTAATTCAGAAAAATATGAAAAAATAGTCAAAATGATCCTCTTGAAGAGTACATCGCAACTGTAGCGTCCTCAAGTCGATGAATTGAGAAATAAACTCACCACATGATTGCGTAACTTGTACAGGAGAAAAACCCACGCAGATCATAAAACTCAACTCAGGACCCACAAAAGAGATCCGAAAGCACTCCGATAAGGATCCAAAAGATCCGATAAGAATCCAGGGTATTACACCCCTCCTCTTCCCCAATCCAACCCCACATTCCCAAGGTCACCCCTCCTCTTCCCCAAGCCAACCCCCACATTCCTAAGGGCACCTCTCCCTTTCCCCAAGCTTGCCCTCCTCATTGCCAAGGCACCCCTCCTCTTTCCCATGCTAGCCCTTGACTCCCCCAAGGCTCCATCAAGAGGAGAATTCCCCCTTCCCTGCCACCTCCTCTCCACCTAAGGTCACCCCCACTCTCAATCTCCCCATTCCTCTCTTCGTCGCCCCCCCATCCCCCCTCCCCTTGGCTGGTCGCAGCTCCCCTCTCCTCTCCCCCTCTTCCCATCCCACAAATCCACTCCCCCCCGCTTCGTGGTCTGGTCGCAGCACCCTCCCCTTATCCCCCACTTCCCGCTGCTCTGCCTTCCTCCCTACCCCCTCTGAACCTCCCTATCGGCTCTCCCTGCTGCTACTGCCCCCCCTCCACCTCTCTCTACCCACCTCCCTCTCCATCTCGAGCTCGGAGTCAGCCCTACAACAACAAGGTGTGGCAGCCGCAGCACTCAACTCCGACATCTCCGGTGACTACAGCGGCACAACTCCCTCTAGCATTCCAGTTGGGGCTGAGGCACGGCCTCTTCAAGCTGCCACACACCTGCTGCTCACTGTCCTCCACTCGCACCGACTCTCATGGAGCTAACGACAACCTTGACAACACCTTGCTGCCCTGCAGTTCTGGATCGAACAGAAGCAGACTAGTTCGTTGTTATCCTCCCTCAGCGACCTAGGCCAGCCCCTGGACAGCACGCCCATCCTACAACAAGCTTCCACCTCGCTCCTGGTCCGTCTTGCATCGGCCCCGCCTCCAACGGTGACCGAAGGAACCTCCAACGACCTCGACATCTCCTTGCTGACCTGGGAATTCAGTCTGGACTGAAGCAGACCCCAATGCATCTCCAGGCCTGTCGCGCCTTGCAATAATCCCCATACGACCCACCATTTCTACAATAAGCTCCCAACCCATTCTCGGACCATTCTGCATTGGCCCTACATCCAACGGCGACTGGAGAAATCCACAATGACTCTGGCATCACCTTTCTGTCCTGCGGCTCCAAGGCTGGACAGAATAGGACCCCAGTACACCTTCTGGCCTGTCTCGCCCGGAAGCGACCCCCATATGGCACGCCATTAGTACCGGGGATTCTTGACAAGTCCGTGGACGTTCTGAAACTGACTCCGGCTCTGGCAGTGATCAAAGAAGCACGTGGCAACCCTGATACCGGCTTGCTAGCAGTCAAGAAATTGGACCAGATAGAATGGGCTCTCCGGCGCCTTCCCATCCCCTCACCTAGCCGGCTGACTGCCCCTCTCTGTGTGGAGGTAAACTTTGGTTGTAATGATTACTTCCCCACCCCTGAGCCAACCCTCTTGCGTGAGGTGTAGTGGGGTAATCACACACTACCGGTAAAGCTTCATAGGCAAAGCATGCGGGGTCGACCCTATTGTATAAATGTTGTTTTGATGATGTCTCACTATAAGTCATTGGTTAATTTACTTTAGAACTCATGATGTGCCTTTTGAATGACAAAGTGTAAAGAAGGTCGACCTCATGCCTCCCAGTGTCGACCTCACTAGCCCTATGCTAGCTATCAAGTGTATGAAGAAGGTCAACTTCACAATCAGCAGTGTTGACCTCAGGCTCTCAGGAGGTCGACCTCAGACCCCAAGAGAAAGTGTTATAAATGCTCTTCCTCATGGCTGCCTCGACCTCATAATCAGGTGTGTCAACCTCTTCAAAGCTTCCAAGACAAAAGAGTTGACTGTGAGTGTCGACCCATTTTCACGAATGTTCTGCTGTGTCACACCGTGTCGACCTCACCTTCAAGAAGTGTCGACCTCACGATCGCAACCAGCACTTTGGAAAGCGGCCAACGCAAGCAGTGTCGACCTCACTTTTACATGAGGTCGACCTCATGCTCTTCCAGAAGCCGTTGTAATCACGTTTTTGCAAAGTAGTGTTGACCTCACTTTTACAGGAGGTCAACCTCAGGATCATTCCAGAAGCCATTATAATCACTCATTTTGAAAGCAGTGTCGACCTCAGTCTCTCAGCAGGTCGACCTCACTAAAGGGTAAACTCAAAAGTCTTCTGACCGATCTGTCTTTTGGAAAATCGTATAGAGAGCAAAGATGTTCGACGTAAACCTCTAACAACATAGATTTTGAGGTATGAAGAAGATTCTTAGGACACTCAAAACATCCCTATCATCATAAGTGTCCATGGCAATTTCTTACTCCAAATATCTGCCAGTACAACTCCTTGAAAAGGTCTCCCTCACTGACAGCTCTGTCCCCTGCGCCAGCCAGCTGGGATTCTATCTGAAAGGAGAAAAATCTCTGGACAAAGGACGTCCTTTCTGCTAACAGAAATTAAGGTTAAGCAAGTTTCCTTAGTCAAACCCTATTATTTATTTCAGCTATTAAGAATTGCAAGAAAAATGGAGGGAAAAACTGTTAGGTGCGAGATACGGATTCAAAGGGGGGGGTGAATGAATCCCCGTTAAAAATTGCTCAATAAAATCTTTTAATATAAGATCAAGTAAAACAGGCTGCCTCAGTTTAAACAACAGTTCTATTGAGGCACACTCTCAAACACCAACCAGACATCAACTGCCTTAAGCTTTACTAAGCATACGGCGGATGCTCCACGGACAGTAGCAGAAAGCTTTAATTAAGAATTGTTTTAGAACGCTAGAATCGTTAGAGTCCATGCACTGCTGAAAACACAACCTCCATTCAAAGAGAACAAATGAAGATAGCTTCACTGAAGATAGGTAGAAATGAAGACTTCTACTTAGACCAGTGGACAAACATTTGTCATGCCACTAATGAATTAGCGAGAGACTAGATGTAAACCCCAACAGTTGTAACTCAATTCAAGCGTATATTGAACAGCTAGCGCTCAATAGAACAAACAATTGAAGGAGGCAAGAGACAAGGATAATCACACCAAGCAAACCACTGCACATGATATTTTAGGTGGTTCGGTCAGACCCACAGTCTGCCTACATCCACCCCTCACCCCAAAACGGAGTGAGACTTCCCTTGCAAAAGTAAGAACCGCAGACTCAGTCTATAACAGACGCTGCCTAACAGCTTGACAAATCGAGGGAGACAAATCCCTCAAACCAAGTTCTGCAACCCACAGAAGCTTGGCACCTAGACTTGCTACCCACAAGACCAGAACCAGAGACGAATCTCCCTTCCTCCTCAGCGGAGGGGAACCGCTAGTGACACCCTATCACTAGCAAACCAGAAGTCACAGACCTCTCTTCCTCCACACCGGAGGGAAACCACAAGTGGCACCCAGTCACTTGCAAACAGGAGGACCAATCCTCCCTTCCTCCAAACCAGAGGAAACCCACAAGTAGTACACCACTACTTGCAGTCGGAGACTACGTCTCCCTTCTCCTGAGTCCATAGGAGGAACTCCGATCCCAAACAAGGGAAACGGAAAGCACTAAGGATATGAAAAGAACAAGCGAAAAATGAACAAGAGTAACAAAAACAGATATAGCTCCGAGGAGCACAATGACTATGGACTTGATCCAGGAGTCAATTCATGGGCAGATCTTCAGGATACACTGGCTGCACACTCTTTCTCCTTCTCATGATTTTCTTCTATCTCACTCTGGCTCTCAGCTTCCTCTTCACTCACTAACTGCCTCTCTTCTTCTTCTTCTTCTGCTGGCTCTCTTTTCTTTTCTTCTGGCGGCCTCTTTTTCCGCACCCTTCTTCAAAGGGTTGGGTATTCTTATATAGGAGTAGGGGCTCCGTATGGATGAGCAAAAAGAACCCTACTGCAATTCCATTGGTCCACGTGTTAGAAAATAAAAGCTTCTTTTCCTCGGATCACGTGCCTGTCATTTGCCCCCTTTAACCACGAGCCAGCCTATTACCATTTCAGAGATCACGTGCCTCTTCTGTGAGCGAGATTGTTCCCTATAAAAGTAAGACAGAGTACCATTTAGGATTATTCTCGGCAAACTACAATTCACTACGTAGAAGAGCAGACATTGCACAGACCTTAGGTAGCACGAACACAACATGCACCAACTATATGCACTGACCATAAAGACTACCAAAGGATGCACTGACCTTGGTCATGCACAGAGCTCAGTATGGACAACGAAAACATGCACCGAGGCACATATGCACCGACCTTATGAGCCTAAGATTAAAGGTCACACTGACCGTGTAAAAATCTTGCACCGACCTTAAGTAGTCTAAGGCATAAGTGCACAGACCCATATATGCACGGACCTTCAGATGCAAAGAAGAGAACGTGCACAGACCCTCATTCCTGTGCTACAGGGATTAGCACGGTCCTTGGTATGCTTAGAGCTGAAATGTGCACATATGTTATCTGCCCAGTGCAAAGTATGCACCGACTTGGTGGTGAGACATATGCCTACGCTTAACCAAAAATTGCACCGACCTTGTGCGAACCAAAACTAGCACTGACCTGACGCGCTCACAGCAAGGAATATGCACTAGCAAAACTTGCACCGAGGCAAAGAATGCACAGACTATAAAGTCTTGTGACTACAACGTGCACAGACCTTGTGTGCAAGAGAACAGATGTGCACTGAGTTGAAAGTTGCACGGACCTTGTATAGCACAAGGCAAATGTGCACAGACTATATGTATATATATATATATATATATATGCTTTAGACAGAGACAGCATCGCCCTAAGTTACTATTTGAATAGTAACGTGCACATACCCTAAACAGTAACATGCATGGACCTAAACATTCACCGAGTGTATGAATGGAGATAAAAACCTGCACCGATCTTAGTTGTGTGAACACGCAAACGAAGACGCAATATATGCACAGACCTTGGGTGTGCGTGAGACGCAACATGCGACGCAAATATGAAACACAAACGTGCACTGACCCTAGGTGTGCATGAGATGCAATATGAGACACACAAGTGCATGAGACGCAAATGTAGATGCACTGACTTTATATATTCACAACACTAAGACGCAAATGTGCACCGTCTTCAACAACAATAGACAATGCATGTGACACAAAAGATTGCACCGACTTCCTATATGCTCAGGCAGGAAAGGCACAGACCTTGTATGAACATGCACTGACTTTAATGGAGTATTCTAAACAGTTAAGAGCACGTATGCACAATGGTTGAATGTGCTCGGACACATGAACATGCACGGACCAGCTATAGTGTGTGCATAGACCTTCATATGCAAGCAGTACCGTGCACATACCTTAGCTGCAACTTGTTCAATGAAATGAATGTGCATGCCACCTGTTTGATAAAATGACTGTGCATGCAATCTGATGAGGTTCTATGCAGTATGAAAATGCATCTACCTGAAAATCCATATATCATACAAATGATTATGATGACAATCATTAAAGCACAAAATTCAATGCACATAAAACAATCCTCATTAATGTACAGTGCAATGACCAGTTGCATAACCAAATGCATATTTCATCATCATTCAATCTTTTCATGCAAACGGATGATGACTTATAGTGTTTGCCCCCCTTTTTCATGATGGCAACACTATGAGTCATGAAGATAAAGCAAGATGCTATGCTGACAGACAAACTATTCTCCCCCTTTGACTTCATCAAAAAAAAATAGTTTGATATGCTATGCTCCCCCATACCAAAAGAGCCTAAACAGCCAGATAAGATCATGCACAACATGTGACCCTACTCCCCCTAAAAATGTGAGGTGAAAAGAAGTAAGACTAGGGTACGATGAAGGACAGCCAAGAAGGAGTGTCAAGAGATTAATCTCCCCCTTAATGCCAGAAACATGCTGATGTGACAATTTCCCTTTCTGACAAAGCAGAGGTATTAGAGTGGAAGAAGTGATAAGCATCAATCAGCAAAAAAAACACAGGGACAATCAAGGATAAGTTCTGTTCAGAATGAATGTTATCAATGAGTAAATGACAGTGAGCAGAAGAATGCCGAATGAGCTTCAATCACATAAGTAATTCAACAAGATGTTCAATGAGATGCCAATTTCATAAATCAAATAGTAAGAGTGTTTCGGAGTCTTCCATGACAAGGGCTTATGAATGAACGTTATTGAACTATATGGTTTAAACATGATGTATAGACAGTTTGCCAATAATATTCAGTACTCATATCTGAAATCAATTTTAATAAGATTGAACCAAGCCCTCATATTTACATCTTGATTAACCTACCTACATCTTACACAATCTATTTCAATGACTTCTTTAGGAAAAACAGTCATGAGTATTGAGGTTAAACAATTTAACATTTCTAAATTTTCACCTTTTGGGTTCAGTAGAATTTTCTTTTCTTTTTAATTTTCAGAATAGTTAGGAATAATTCATGCCTTTCGTCGTAAAGGTAGACACTGATTAGATGCCAGTACCCCTAGCTTACTCAGCAGAATGTACCATTCTGTTTTAGGTATAGATGTCACCTTTTTGCGTAAGGGTACACGTTTACCAGACGCAGGTACCCCTAGTTACTCAGTGAAACTAACCTTTGTTAATTTTCTGAACAGAGTTAGCCAAGAAGCATCATGACATTGGGTCCATTATTTTTGACAAGGATCCTAGTTTCTCAGTACATTTGGCCATTGCTCTGCCATTGCATAACTGAATTAACATTTAGACACAGCTACCCATAAGGTTTTTTGAAGAAAGACTTGTTTAAAAACAATACAAATTTCATGCATTTCAACCAAATAGGTCATGATTTCAAAAATGTAGATTATAGAAGATTTTTCAAAATGTAACATGAAACGGTTGGTTAAAGTTTATTAAAACATGATTTAGATATTTTTCAAGATATTCAAAGATAAACTCAATAAATACATTAAACTTAAACCAACAAGATCTTTTAGACATTCATAATTCTTTATAATAGAAGATTCTTTATAGATAAGATTTCCATATTTATGAATGAGGTATGTAAATTGAAATCTTCCTGAAATTCAGAAGGATCAAGAAAGGATTCAGAAGCAGTCGACTTGACAACATAACTAGCAATTAAAACATGCATCATATGTGAGAACATTTGAAGTTCATGCATGTTGCAGAGAAGGCCTAGATTGCATCAAGCAAATGCAAGAGCAGCAATAGATTTCGGACTCAAGAAGAGTATCAGTTCAGATGAGTTTAGAAAGTTTAGATGGAAGTGACACTAACTGATGCCTGTTGTTGATGTATGTTGCAGGAGGAGCAAGGATTGCAGAATGAGCAAAAATATGGTTAGACAATAAAGGTTTTGGTTGACTGAATGAGTAATTCAAGTTGGCCGAAATAAATAAAAAGGAATCAGATGAATAACCATACAGTTCAAAAGATGATTTAGATGCTCCCCCTGACAAGATGCACTCAATCTTTTGGAATTTTCAATGTGAATGATATGCAATTAACTCATGTTTGCATATGCATTGACTCTTTTTCACAGAATGCATTGTCCCATCATATATAACATGAAACCCATGTAGAGAGTTAAATTAACCAAATATGCATGAAGCACACGAATTAACTTGACAGACTCCCCCTATCTAGATGCCATGATTGACAACCCTGAATGCATCATATGTATGCATCAATGCAGTCAACCCTTTAATCTCATATATGCACAGATCACCCAACAAGTGCATGAACTGAAAAGAAAGCAAATGGCAGATGCAGTTGTGGACATGTATGCATGAGATATTAATTGACATATTAAGCATGATGTTCAGCTAAAAGTAAATTCAGGTGAACAAGTCTGTAAACAGCAGAGTTGGGGTTTTACCTTACTTGAGCGCCTTGATTTATTAAACCCCCTTTTTATTCTCCGTCCCAAGGCACTCCTGCAAACAACATCCCATTTTGCATTTTTAGGAACCCAAGTTACCTTGGGTCTTTTAGTGACAGTAGCACCTTTGAATGGTGCTCTCCTCATTTTCAACACTTGAGAATCATCAAACCTCATCAAATAGCAGTTAGACATGGAATGTCCTAATTGTCCACAGTAATGACAAGAGATAACAGATTTCATGTTCTCCTTATATGCATTAGCATGGGCATGTAGTTGGTGTGAGTGAACATGATTAATTCTGTTATTAACATGGAATTTTTTTTTTTCATAACCAACCAGCCAACAGTTAGCAGCTCTGTGGCTTGGCTTTTCATAGTGAAAGCATGCAAGGTGTTTACCTCTAGAACCAAGGTTACTTCTATCAGAAACATGGTTCATAGGAAATTTGTTATAACCAGAATCATTTCCTTTTCCAGGGAATTTAACAAATTCAGATTTAAGTTTCTTTCCGCGAGCATGCCAATAAAAAGAAGCAATGTGTCCCAACTTGCCACAGCAGTAACATTTAACTTTCTTTTTCTGAAATGCATGATTCTTAACATGGTCTTTCCTAGCATGCATGTTACTAGCATTCAAATCATCTAGTTCCATTAATCTACATTCATGCATTTGATGACCAACCTTGTGACAGTAATAGCATGTCAAGAGTTTCTTGTGTGCATGTGTGTACGTGGATGATTGATGAACAACATGCAAAGAGGTGACTGGAATCTTTTTGTTCTTTTCCTTTTGTTTGTTAGTTGTTATCGAGCATTTTTTAACAGAAAACTGAAATACAGGATTCGGAGAGCTGTGAGAAATAGAATTGGAAACAAAGGATGTTTTTATTTTATTTTCAAAACTATTTTTCTTTGCAGGGTTATAGCCCGACCCTTCCTTCTGATAATTAACCTTAGTTCCTAGAAGCTTGTTCAGATTATCTTTTCCCTCCACAAATTTTGAAAAGGAATTATTCAAATCCTTAATTTCATTTTCCAGAGAAACAATGTGTATTTCATAACTGGCAATCTCTTGTTCACTGCAATTTACACATTCGCTTAGCACCTTGTTTGCAGTTTTATATTTTTTAACTTCTTGTTCCAGATTGCTCAGTTTTTTTGGTTCTTCAATGCAAACAGATGTTTCTTTTTTCTAAGACAAGAAGTCTCTCTGACATAGCAGTGTTCAACTGCTTCACTTTTTCAATTTCTCTAATCAATTTGTCATTTTCTATTTTCAGATTATCAGTTTCTTCAACACATCTTTTATCAATTTTCATTGAGTTCATTTTATCATTCAACTCTTCAAACTCCATAATCTTGTTTAACATATCTTTATTTTCTTCTTTTAGGGAAGCAATTAAATCCTTCTGCCATTCTAAATCTGAGTGAAGATTTTTGTTTATTTCCTTCAGAAAAGGACAATCATTGCATGCAGATTTAACAAAACATGTCGTTTCAGCATTGACTTTTAGACACTGCTTCCTAAGACATTAATTTTCAGATTTTAGAACCTTCATTTCAGAGTTTACACAATCAAGATCTTTCAATAATTTTTCATTCTGAACTAGATTATTAATATGAACCTGATCATTATCAAACGAGCTAGGTTTTTCTTTTAGTTCAACAATTTCATATGCAAGTTCTTAATTTTCTTCTTTGTGTAGACCAATTAGTTTCTTAAGCTTTTCTTTTTCAGACAAACAGGCATCATGAGATTGTTTGAACTCCATACACTTTTCACAAGAAGAGTTTGAACTACTCAACTCAGTTGTCTTTTTCAACTTTTTATATTGTTTTTTTAACATCTCATGTGTTTGTAACAAATCACCATAAGCATCCTGCCAATCATCTATGGAGAAGTTTTCAAAAGGATTTACCTGATCATCATCATCATCCTCTTCATCTTGGTTGCTGCTTTGATCGTTGCCATTAGCCATCATGCATCTGTCCTCATTTCTCATGTGAGCTAGCTTCAGCTTATCCAGAATGTCCTTAGCGGACCTACAGTCATGAAAGCAAGAATGTAGGACCTTGTCAGTAGCTGCTTTCATTAGATTGAAAACTTTCTGATTTTCTCCAAGCTTTGATCTGATTGTTAGTCCATTTGGACTCTTTCTTTGGTAATCTGTGAGGACCGTGTGAAATTAATTTTCACAGATCAGCATTAATATGTTTTACATAATTATGCAGACTACTAAGCCATGAATTAAAATTAGACCCATTGAAAATCGGTGGATGAGCCATGGTGATCAGTTCAAGAGTAATTCTCGCGATAGACTGAGCACAAATAGAAATGCACCTAAAATAGGATAGCAGGATCCTCTATAGATTGTTTGATCTGATGAATCAGAGACCCGCTCTGATACCAGTTGTTAGGTACGAAATACGGATTCAGAGGGGGGGGTGAATGAATCCCCGTTAAAAATTGCTCAATAAAATCTTTTAATATAAGATCAAGTAAAACAGGCTGGCTCAATTTAAACAACAGTTCTATTGAGGCACACTCTCAAACACCAACCAGACATCGACTGCCTTAAGCTTTACTAAGCATACGGCGGATGCTCCACGGACAGTAGCAGAAAACTTTAATTCAGAATTGCTTTAGAACGCTAGAATCGTTAGAGTTCATGCACTGCTGAAAACACAAACTCCATTCAAAGAGAACAAATGAAGATAACTCCACTGAAGATAGGTAGAAATGAAGACTTCTACTTAGACCAGTGGACAAACATTTGTCATGCCACTAATGAATTAGCGAGAGACTAGATGTAAACCCCAACAGTTGTAACTCAATTCAAGCGTATATCGAACAGCTAGCGCTCAATAGAATAAACAATTGAAGGAGGCAGAAGACAAGGACAATCACACCAAGCAAGCCACTGCACAGGATATTTTAGGTGGTTCGGTCAGACCCACAGTCTGCCTACATCCACCCCTCACCCCAAACCGGAGTGAGGCTTCCCTTGCAAAAGCAAGAACCACAGACTCAGTCTGCAATCGACGCTGCCTAACTACTTGACAAACCGAGGGAGACAAATCCCTCAAACCAAGTTCTGCAACCCACAGAAGCTTGGCACCTGGACTTGCTACCCACAAGACCAGAACCGGAGATGAATCTCTCATCCTCCTCAGCGGAGGGGAACCGTTAGTGACACCCCGTCACTAGCAAACCAGAGGTCACGGACCTCTCTTCCTCCACACCAGAGGGAAACCACAAGTGACACCCAGTCACTTGCAAACCGGAGGACCAATCCTCCATTCCTCCAAACCGGAGGCAAACCCACAAGTAGCACACCACTACTTGCAGCCGGAGACTACATCTCCCTTCTCCTAAGTCCACAGGAGGAACCCCGATCTCAAACAAGGGAAACGGAAAGCACTAAGGATATGACAAGAACAAGCGAAAATCAAACAAGAGTAACAAAAATAGATATAGCTCCGAGGAGCACAATGACTGTGGATTTGATCCACGAGTCAATTCATGGGCAGATCTTCAGGATGCACTGGCTGCACACTCTTTCTCCTTCTCACTATTTTCTTCTCTCTAACTCTGGCTCTCAGCTTCTTCTTCACTCACTGACTGCCTCGCCTCTTCTTCTTCATCTTCATCTGCTGGCTCTCTTTTCTTTTCTTTTGGCGGCCTCTTTTTCCGCACCATTCTTCGAAGGGTTGGGTATTCTTATATAGGAGCAGGGGCTCCATATGGATGAGGCAAAACAACCCTACTGTAATTCCATTGGTCTACGTGTTAGGGAATAGAAGCTTCCTTTCCTCAGATCACGTGCCTATCATTTGCCCCCTTTAACCACGAGCCAGCCTTCTACCATGTCAGGGATCACGTGTCTCTTCTGTGAACGAGATTGTTCCCTATAAAAGTAAGACAGAGTACCGTTTAGGATTATTCTCGGCAAAGTAGAATTCACCACATAGAAGAGCAGACATTGCACAGACCTTAGGTAACACGAACACGACATGCACCGACTATATGCACTGACCATAAAGACTACCAAAGGATGCACCGACCTTAGTCATGCGCAGAGCTCAGTATATACAATGAAAACATGCACCGAGGCACATATGCACCGACCTTATGAGCCTAAGATTAAAGGGCACACTGACCATGTAAAAAGCTTGCACCGACCTTAAGTAGTCCAAGGCATAAGTGCACAGACCCATATATGCACGGACCTTTAGATGCAAAGAAGAGAATGTGCACAGACCCTCATTCCTGTGCTACAGGGATTAGCACAGACCTCGGTATGCTTAGAGCTGAAATGTGCACAGATGTTATCTGCCCAGTGCAAAGTATGCACCGACTTGGTGGTAAGACATATGCCTACGCTTAACCAAAAATTGCACCGACCTTGTGCGAACCAAAACTAGCACTGACCTGACGTGCTCACAGCAAGGAATATGCACTAGCAAAACTTGCACTGAGGCAAGGAATGCACAGACTATAAAGTCTTGTGACTATAGCGTGTACAGACCTTATGTGCAAGAGAACAGATGTGCACCGAGTTGAAAGTTGCACGGACCTTGTAAAGCACAAGGCAAATGTGCACAGACTATATGTATATATATATATGCTTTAGACAGAGACAACATCAACCTAAGTTACTGTTTGAACAGTAACGTGCACAGACCCTAAATAGTAACATGCATGGACCTAAACATGCACCGAGTGTATGAATGGAGACAAAAACCTGCACTGGTCTTAGTTGTGTGAACACACAAACTAAGACGCAAGATATGCACAGACCTTGGGTGTGCGTGAGACGCAACATGAGACGCAAATATGAAACACAAAGGTGCACTGGCCCTAGTTGTGCATGAGACGCAGTATGAGACACACAAGTGCATGAGACGCAAATGTAGACGCACTGACTTTATATAGTCACAACACTGAGATGCAAACGTGCATCGTCTTCAAAAAAAATAGACAATGCATGTGACACAAAAGATTGCACCGACTTCTTATATACTCAGGCAGAAAAGGCACAGACCTTGTATGAACATGCACTAACTTTAATGCAGTATTCTAAACAGTGAAGAGCACATATGCACAATGGTTGAATGTGCTCGGACACATGAACATGCACGGACCAGCTACAGTGTGTGCACAGACCTTCATATGCAAGCAGTAACGTGCACAGACCTTGGCTGCAACTAGTTCAATGAAATGAATGTGCATGCCACATGTTTGATAAAATGACTGTGCATGCAATCTGATGAGGTTCTATGCAGCATAAAAATGCATCTACCTAAAAATCCATATATCATACAAATGATTATGATGACAATCATTAAAGCACAAAATTCAATGCACATAAAACAATCCTCATTAATGCACAGTGCAATGACCAGTTGCATAACCAAATGCATATTTCATCATCATTCAATCTTTTCATGCAAACACATGATGACTTATAGTGTTTGCTATCATCAAAACCACATGGACACAACAAAAACCTCTGCTTCCTAAGGCCTATATATTGGACGCCCCTCCCTTGCTTGTGGCGCTGCTGGAGTTCCAAGTTGGCCTACAGAAAGAGCAGATCATGGGAAAGAAAGAAAAGTGAAGAGAAAGGAGAAGGATCCAGCCAGCCAGCCATCCTTGGTTCCCTTGCTTCATTAGTGGATCACCGCCATTCGTAGTGCTTCTTCGCTCGGGACTACTACAGTTGCGGCTTCTTGTTTTGGTTTCTTGTGTGTTCCTTACTTTTTTGCAACATATCACCTTGTTTGTGGAGTGTTGTCACCATGTAAGCTGCAGTTGCAGCTTGTGTGTGTCTGGTTTCTTGCTCGATTTTATTTCCTTCTTGTGGGATTTCTTTCCCGTGTGCTTTGAGGACTTGTCCTCATGTGTATGTGTGTTTGTGTTGGGGGTTGTCCCCCTGTGTTGCTGGTTTCTAGTGTGTGTTTGAGTGTTTCTTTTGGCCGAAGAGTGGAATCCTCACCGTGTTGGTGAGGGGTGAACGTAGGTGTGCCCAGGTATAGCCGAACCACCTTAAAAGCCTTGTGTAGTGGTTTGCTTTCCATATCTTCTATCCCCTCTTCACAAGTGGTTTTTTTTGTCAAGAGTATATTTTATCTCTTTACTCAGTTATTCCACCATTTGACTTTGCTTGTGATAACCGTAGTGCTATCATCTATAGCTTGACTTTTGAAGTTGAAAAGTTGGTATAGGATCTATTCACCCCCCCTCTAGATCCTCTCATATTGTCCAACAGTTGGTATCAGAGCGGAATCCCTAGAGATGTGGTCCAACGACCCAGGGAGATCCGATGGGAACATCCCTCACAGCTACATAGCTGAGGGTCATGCCATCAATCGACCGCCATTTTTTGATGAAACAAACTACTTGTATTGGAGGAACCGAATGGAAGTTTTTCTGCGTGCCCAGGATCATTTGTTGTGGCATGTTGTGAGTAAAGGTCCTTTTGCTTTAACCAAAGTAGACGACACCTAGACACCGGACCAGGTTAAAAAATCCACAACTAATTGGAGCGCTATGAATATCATGCAATGCACTATCCACCCTACTGAATACTCAAGAGTATCCACTTGCAAATCTGCAAAAGAAATGTGGGATAGGATTGTGCGAATCTATGAGGGTACATCTGAAGTCAGGGCCACCAAGGCCAACATGCTAACAACTGACTATGAAATATTTAGAATGAAACCTAATGAAACCATTTCTTAGATGTATGCAAGGCTCACCCAGTTAACCAACTCCCTAAAATCATTGGGTAAAGAATACCCTGACAGTGAACTGATTCGGAAGATTCTAAGTTCTCTCACCCCAATATGGCACACTAAGGCCACTGTTATTAAGGACTCTAAAAACCTATCTGTTATGACAATTGATGGTTTGATAGGTTCGCTCATGACATATGAGCTCAACTTGAAGAGAAGTGAAGAAGACGTCAAGCCCAAGAAGACTGTGGCTCTCAAAGTTGTTGAGAGCACAGACGGCTCAGATGAGGACAACGAAGATGACCTTTTGGAGGCCAGCACAGCTGACCATGCCCTACTCACTAGGGAATTCAAGAAGTTCCTGAGTAGACAAGGCAAATTCCAAAAGAGGAAGAAGGCTCCACAGGTAAGTAGAAACTCCAATCTCTGACTTATGCTAAAAACTCTGACAATGTTATATGCTATCAATGTAAGAAAGCGGGACATATGCGAGGAGAATATCCTGAACTGATCAAGCAAGTGTCCAAGGCCACGGGAAAGAAGCCCAAAGCCATGGTCTCCACCTGGAGTGATGATGAAGAGGATGAGAATCTCTCTGCCGATGAAGAGGAGGATGACATCTGTCTCATGGCTGACAGGAGTGAGGATCAGATAAGCAACATTTTTGAAACCTTTTCAATTGAGGATTGGGAAGATGCATATGATGATCTAATTGAGAAGTATGAAATGTATAAAAAGGAGAAAAAGCACTTTAAGAAAAAGATCAATGCTCTTGCTTATGACAATCCTGCCAACAAAGAGTTAGAAACCTTGAAAACTAAAAATGAAGAACTGAAAGAACAAGCTGAAACTCTTGAGACCACCCGCTCAGACCTGATAGGATTAAAGGATGAAAATGATGCTCTTAAAAAATAGCTAAGCCAAACCAACGTGAAACATGAAGATTGGGATAAAGAGAACAAACTCAATCTTGAAAAATATGAGGCTGTTAACGCTATTAATATTGAGCTGCAGAAGAATTTGGAAAGAGTAGAAGAAGAGCTAAAGAAGAAACAATCCCCCCTAGAGACAATGACCCAGGATAAATCTAACTTAGATGTTATCTTAGGTAGCCAGGTTAATTTCAGAAAGGAAGGACTGGGTTTCAATCCCACTGAGAAGAGGCCTTTTGAATTCAAGACTACATCCTTCTATCCTGAGAAAGGGAAAGGGAAGATGATTGTTGAAGAACCAATAGAAGAGAGCCATAGCGATCATGCTACTCAATCAGGTCAAGGCACCAACCAACAAGGTCGACACCAGGGCCAACCAGGTTGACACATCAGTACTCAACAAGGTTCTACAGGTTGATGCAACACCAGCCAGATAGAGGTGAGTAAGCAACAAGGTCGACACCATGGCCAACCAGGTCGACACTTCAGCGCTCAACAGGGTTCTACATGTCGATGCACCAGGAATATGCCTCGACGTAGCTCATTCTCCCACTCTGGAAAGAAAAACCGTTCCAATGACACAAGAATGTTCAATGGCCAGCCTAACTTGGGTTCCTTCAATACCCAATTCAACCCTTTTGGAAACCTAAAAACCAGACCTCAACCTAACTTACACTCCAAGAAATTCATGAAATCTGCTTGTCCTACATGCAACCAACCGGTACACACCAACAACCAGTGCTGGTTCAATCATAGAATGAAGGCTTTTAAGCAAGTTTGGATTCCGAAGATTTTATTGTATGCTTAGAACTATGACTGTGGACCTAAATTTGTTTGGGTTCCAAAGACCTCTGCTTAATGTCTTCTATGCAGGATTGCCTAGTAGCCTATCACAACCGTTGGTACTTGGACATTGCCTGCTCACGGCACATGACGGGAGACAAGAAGAAATTCAGCCACTTAATCAAGAGGGAAGGAGGTCAAGTAAGGTTTGGAGGCAAGGATAAAGAAAAGGTATTTGGCACAGGCACCGTGGGTAAGAATTCATCCAACTCTATTGATAATGTGATGCTTGTTAAAGACCTTGAGCAGAATCTACTTAGCATAAGCTAGCTGTGCGACAAAGGCCATAAGGTAATGTTTGATACTAGTAATTGTAGAATACTTGAGAAAAAATCTCAATATGTGCTTTTCATAGGTCATAGAGTTAATAATGTTCATATGGTAGACCTTAATGCATCTAATTCTGAAAGCCTGTGCTTGACTGCCAACCAGCTCAGTGATGCACGCCTATGGCACCGACGGGTGGGACATGTCAACTATGGTACTCTGCACAAACTGTCCAAACATGGGATGGTTAATGGTTTACCAAGATTGGGCTACATAAAGGTTGACCAGGTTTGTGAAGCTTGCTCTCTAGGTAAGTAAACTAGAAAGTCTTTCAAATCTAGAAGTGAGAATTTGTCATCCATGCCTTTTGAATTTCTACATATGGACTTGTTCGGTCCAACAAGAACAACTAGCATTAATGGGAAAATGTTTGGATATGTGATAGTTGATGATTTATCACGGTTTACATGAATTTTCTTCCTCACTAATAAGAATGATGCATTTCTTGTGTTTCAAAATTTTTTCAGAAAAGTAAAGCAAGAAGATAAATTCAAAATCTCCACATTCTTGTCTGATAATGGAGGAGAATTCAAAATTTCATCCTTTTCTGAACTATGTGATCAAGAAGGCCTAACACATATATTTTCTTCTCCCAGGACCCCAGAGCAAAACGGAATTGTGGAAAGGAGGAACCGGACAATTGTGGAGATCGCCTGGACCATGTTAATAGAGAGTCAACTCCTAAGGAAGTTCTGGGCGGAAGCAGCAAACACAGCATGCTACGTAGTCAATAGGGCCATGATAAGGCCAAAGTGTAAGAAAACCCCTTATGAGATGTTGAAAGGTAAAAAACCCAATTTGACTTACTTTAAAGCATTTGGATCCAAGTGCTATGTGAATAACAATGACAAATCAGATTTGGACAAATTTGAAGTCAAGAGTGACATTGGAGTATTCTTGGGTTATGCTGAAACATCAAGGGCATATAGGGTTTTTAATGTTAGGAATCGAACTATGGAGGAAACTCCACATCTTGTGTTTGCTGAAATAAATGATAAATCTGACAAGGAAAGTTTTGACAGGGAAAAGAAGGAGGAAGATCGATAATTTCTGGAATCTAAAGGAGATGAGAAAGATGGCAGCCAACCATAGCTCACAGAGCAAGAGATAGGTCAGTCGACCAAAATCCATGCACACACATTGCTGCCTGGTGAGTCTTCTACCAATCTATGCACCTTAAAGGATCATCCTGTGCATAACATCATAGGTAACTTGCATGACCCCCCTAGGACCAGGTCATTTCTTAAAGATGTTCATAATGATGACCTCATTGCATTAGTCTCTCATTTTGAACCCAAAAGCATTGAAGATGTATTGCATGATGAAAGTTGGGTTAATGCCATGCATGATGAACTCAACCAATTTGAAAGAAACCAAGTTTGGAATCTGGTTCCAAGACCCACCGACCAGCATGTCATTGGGACTAGATCAGTTTTTAAGAACAAGCTTAATGAGGAAGGGGCAATTATTAGAAACAAGGCTAGGTTGGTGGCCAAGGGGTATAACGAAGAAATTGGCATTGACTTTAAAGAATCTTATGCCCCCGTTGCTAGACTAGAAGCCATCAGAATGCTGCTAGCCTTTGCATACTCCCTAGGCATTAAATTGCATCAAATGGATGTCAATAGTACTTTTCTGAATGGCTTGATAAAAGAGGAATTATTTGTAGAATAGCCCCCTGGTTTTGAGCTAATTAATTTTCCTAACCATGTTTACCAATTGAACAAGGCACTATATGGACTAAAGCAGGCTCCACAGGCCTGGTATGACAGACTCAGTGGACATCTAACCGAGGAAGGTTACATCAGAGGTAAGATTGATCAAACACATTTTACAAAGGTAATGAATGGCCAGATCATCATTGTACAGGTATATGTGGATGACATTGCATTTGGTTCAATTGATTCTAACATGTGCAAGTAATTTGCTAAACTTATGATAAGAGAGTTTGAAATGAGTCTCATGGGAGAACTCCAATTTTTTCTTGGACTGCAGGTCTTATAGACAAAGGAAGGATTCTTCATAAACCAGTCCAAATATACATTGGAGGTCCTAAAAAGAGTTGGAATGAAGGAAGCCAAGCACATATCCACGCCCATGGGAACAAATGCATCTCTAGATGCAGATGAGAATGGTAAATCTGTAGACTCCAAAACATACCGAGGTATGATTGGGCCTCTTTTATATCTCATTGCTTCTAGGCCAGATATCCAATTTAGTGTGTGCTTGTGTGCTCGATTTCAAGCTAATCCTAAAGAATCCCATCTCATTGCTGTGATAAGAATCTTAAGATACATTGCTAGCACACATGACTTAGGACTGTGGTATCTTGCATCATGTTCTTTCGATTTAATCTCATATACTGATGCTGATTATGCTAGATGCAAACTTGATAGAAAAAGTACAAGTGGCTACTGCCAATACTTGGGTGGATGCTTAGTTTCATGGGCTTCCAAGAAGCAGCACTTTGTTGCACTTTCCACTACAGAAGCTGAGTACATTGTTGTAGGTAGCTATGGAACCCAAGTGCTATGGATAAAGCACCAACTCCAGGACTACGGAGTATATCTTGGTTGCACACCCATCATGTGCGATAATACCAGTGCCATTAACTTAACAAAGAATCCCATTCAGCATTCCTGCACAAAACACATTGAGATAAGGCATCATTTTCTCCAGGATGAGGTAAGCAAGAAAAACTTTGAATTACAATTTGTTGAATCTGAGAAGCAAATTGCTAATATTTTTACAAAACCTCTGGGTAATGACAGTTTTTCTACCTTGAGGAGAGAATTGGGTATGTGCCGACCCCCCTCTTGATTATTTTTGCCTGGTGAAGTTCATTGTAGCATGAGAGGCCCTTGTTTGATAATTAATAGGGGGAGTCCATCCTGTTGTTTAAATTGTTGCATCCCCATAGTTGCATCTTAGTTTTAGTGTTGCCATGTTGTTCATATGTGCATCACCCTATGGTATATTAAATGGCGTTGGGAGAAGGGCAAATTATGTCTATCTGGAGACCCACTATGTGCGTGAGGTGATCCAAGGATCCAAGTTCTCCGCCTAGTACCATGGTCTTTAGTCATACACCCTTGCATAATTTCAGTGACTTACTTACATACTAAGTGCATTATATTTTAGTGTCCATATGTTGAGGGGGAGATGGTTGTTTTTCTTGAGAAAGGGTCATAACAAGGTATGATGTATTAAAAGGTTTTCGTTTGTCTAACTCCAAAGAGTCGACACCCTGTAAAAGACGGTCGACACCATATTGTTCAAACCACTCACATCATTCTCATTTCCTATGTTCTACACTTCTATAGATGTTGCTTTCATATTCTTTTCCATGTCAAACCCTGCAATCTGTAAGGGGGAGTGTGTCCTAGTCACTTATCCACTCTTCACTTCCTTGTGGAATGCTTCAAAGGGAGATTCCCTTCTAAGACTATCTTATTGACTGACATCTCTAACATCACTCTCCTACGTGTTATCCTTTCATGGTGGTTTAAATAATGAGGCTTAAGGTCAACAATTTTTCATTTTGAAAACTAGCAACTTGAAGGAGAGATTCATAGGCTTACTACTGCTGATGCTTTCTCATAATATAAGTTCTAATGATCCATGGTCTGCTTATGTATTTTCAGTAATTATTTTGGTTGATATACCACTATTGAGTATTGTGATTGTAACACCGCATAATTTTCTAAAAATTTTCAGGGCTTAAATAAAATCTATAAGCATTAACTTAAGTTTAATAGGTCGTTAAATAAATTATGGGTTAGATTAAAAAAATTTAAAGGCCCTATATTAACCAAAGGGTTAAGCCCACTTAGAGTAGGCCCATAGACCTAAATCTAAGTCTTTTAGGCCCAAGCCCATATCTAGAGACGTAATTAGGGTAATTTACGGATTTAAATTGGATAAATAGGCTGATAAAAAGGATAAATGGGAGATAATTAGAAAATCCAAAATTGTTAGATTTTCATGCGAGAACGTGGTCTATTACACGACCGCCTTCTCACAATAGCGGTCGCGAGATGACCACTACTAGGTTCCGTGAACGGAGGTGTTGGAAGCTTGGAAAAAATAGCTTTTTCCCATCCCAAACTCTATAATTCAAAGCTACCTGGCATGAAAACTTAGTCTAGGACTCTTAGGGATCAATCCTACTCCTAAATAGGACTCCTAAATCGATCTAATCTCTAAAACCCTAGCAAACCCTATAAATAGGTCTTAGGTTCGACCTGCTCAAACCCTTGTTTTAGAGCGCGTAGTTCAAAAGTAAGGAGGTGTTATTTAAGGTTAGTTATTTAGAACATTATATTGTTTTTAGTATTAACTAGCTTCCCTCCAAATTTCATGATAGGAGGTCAAGCCTCCAGGGAGTTAGAAGCCCTCGAAGTTGCTGTTCCTCTACAAGGCGCTCAGGAACCAGCGTGCCGGTCCAAGGAAGATATAGAGATTGGAGGCCTTAATCGAGGTATTTAGAAGATCATCCTTTAGAACAATTTGTTAACCTTTATATCTCTTACCTACCCTCCAAATTTCATAAATTTTGGTCAAGTGGTTATGGAGAACGATGGACGGGAAGTTGCTAGTTTAGCACAGGATGTGTCGAAACTGGGTCATCCTTCTAGTCCAAAATTCGTAGTCTAAAGTCTATTACAAAGGTTGGTTATCACATGAAAATGCTTAAACATCAAGTTAGGAGTAAAAGCCCTATGATTTCTTGTGATTTCATGCATTGTACATGGAGAATTTCATGGTTTACTATGACTGCACATCTACGTTATTTCTGCATGCATAGTCTTGCACCTTCTAATTAAAGATAAGAACTTTGGCATGATCCATGTATTCCCATGCACCCTCTTCGTTATAAACATGCTCTTACATGTTATCCATTTTTTCCCATGTTTTTTATGCATTTATTGCCCTAGGATAGGCCTTGCACTCGATAGTTATGTGATGTCTGATACAGGATAGAAACGGTCTACCAACGACCGCTACTGTCTAATAGCGGTTGCCAAAGGACTGCTACTGTATAAAAGTGGTTCTGGAAAGACCGCTACTATGCTCTATTTTCTGCACTTTGTTAACTCTAAACAGAATGCAGAATTACCCTAATAAACATATATGTTAAGCCTAGGTAAATAGGTTTTATTCCTGATTTTGGCTACATATTCAGGATTATGGTTATATTGTGCATCAACCATAATAAGTTTCATGACTTTCATATGTTTTAAACCTATTTTAAACTTATGTTACTTTCATGCCAAAATCATATAGTTTGTATTAAATTGAATTTTCACATGGATTATGAGACTTATTTTATGCATGTTCGATCGCTATTTTTCTACGATCCACTCTTATCTTTGAGTCTTTCATAAGTACATAGTGCGTACTCCGGTGTGTAGCTATTAGTTACACTTTGCACATATTAAGAACACACTCTTGGACTTGTGATCCTCTTCGTTGGATATTCCTTCCACCGAACTAGGTGATCTTATTTCAAGACCTCCGTAAGTCTCCGCGAGCCTGGGATTCCCACTAAGACACCGAGCTAGTTGTACCCTCAAACCCCAATTGTCTAGAAAGCACTTTACAAGTGTTTTATGTATCCTAGATAGTCGTGGCCATTAGGCGACCACCACTGTCAAGTAGCGGTCATCCCTTGACCGCGTTAGTCCAGATTTCACCACTGCATAGACTCTTTTCTTTCTGGTGTCGACTCTATCCAGAAATGGTACTGACTTGACCGCGTCTGTCTAAAAATGGTCTAGGAATGACCACATTCATACTGAGTTCTGTCTAACCCGAGGTTTGACCCACATGTTGGTTTTCCTAAGTTCCTAGATGGTCTATGGATTATTTGGAACCTAACGCCTTGTTCAATAAGCTATTAATGAATTATGAAAGTTAATGAATGTACCGTTATGCTGTCGGATTCCTCTCGTAGCATGATCTTGTCATTAATGAATCCCTTGAACTCCCATGTTCTAAGTTGGTGCATTCTTACCTTGATATTGATTATCATAAGCTTATTGTTGAATTGTACATTTGTGGCCGAACTTTATTATTATATCTTGTGGAAGTAGCTTGATTTATAACGTGAATATGCAGATCAAGCACTGATTATGTCCAAGGGCTCCATACTAGCCCCCTCGACTGATTGTCGGAAACGTACTGAAAATCATGGGGTACGATGATATTGGCGTCGCATTGCGCCGGGAGTACTTATTTTTATAGATGAGTGAAAACTACGAGGTAATCTAGTGAAATTACATTCTTGCGTGTTAAGTGACATTCTAGTGCATAGCCTTTATGGTTATGAAAAGTGCATTCTCATTACAATATTGTTCGTGCAAGGCCATATTTACATCCATGCTATATTCTTTTTTTTAAGCCAATACCTGACAAGGAGGCAGGAGAGCACTCACCCCTTCAAGGAAGGGATGAGTGGGTCACTTCACCACCAAACAGTGATCAGAAAGATTTTATTATGAAAATGCAGACGAAAAGAGAGTACATCAAGAAACTAGGGCCTAATGGAAGGACACCGTATCTTATCAAGACGATGTGGACCTTTTAAAAGAGTGGGGAGGTCAGCCCAAAAAAGATAAATAGAGGGAGACAAAGACAAGGTACAACCATGACCAGCCAGGCTATCAGCAACCTGATTTGCCTCTCTAAAGACATGAGAAATGGAGACCCACATCAACCGGCATTTAAGAGCCACATCCTTTATAATATGCATGAGGTGCCAAGGACACATGAAGGAGCCCTTCAAAATCTACACCAGCACTAGGGAATCGGATTCCACAGCAACTGCCAAAATGGCCCTGTCACAGCACATAGAAAGGCAATCAAGCCTCAGCTTCAATGCTGGAGCAGACACCGGGGTAGACAACAGCAAAGGCTGATACTATATCACCATTGGAGTCCCTGAGTATACCCCTTCCACCAGCAGCACCAATGCTGCGTTTATAGGCCCTGTCGACATTCAATTTCAGTCTACCTAAAGGGGGAGCTAACAACCAGATTAGCCTCAGAAGTTCTGACTAAAAAATAGGAATGAATACCCCAAAAGGCAAGCATCTGATGTTGTTGAGGGGAAAGGGCACTGCCCTTGAATCGATGAGCACGGAAAATGGATCCTATAGCCTGCATAGCCCTGTTCAGAACATGCTGAGAAGATGACCACTGGCCATCATATCTAGACAAGTTGCGGTAGGTCCAAATCTCCCAGAGGACAGCCAAGAAGATGCATCTGGAGATACTTCCAGCTAATGTAGAAATATGACGATCCAACAAGTAATCAGTGACGCCATTAGCAATCATGATGATGGATGAATTGCTAAATCTCAGGAAGCCATACAAGGTAGTCCACACGTCATTAGCAAGATTCCCATGGAAAAACAAGTGCACACTAGTCTCAACTTGAGAGTGTTGACAACAGGAGCATTTAGAGCACATGGGAACACCACATGCAGTGATAGCATCATCAATCGGAAGGCAGCCCTGGAGCATGCGCCAAGCCAGGATAGACCACTTAAGGGGGATGTGCTGGCCCCACATAACAGACCATCTAGTAGAAGCAACACCTTGGAGAAAATTTTGGACAGACTTCAAAGAGAATTTCTCATCAGAGGATGGGCACCAAATCCATCTATCCTTATTACCATTAACTGATAGAGCACGATTCAGACATCCATAGGGGCAATGATCTTGAATAATCTGTAAATGCAAGTTATTAGGATCATAAAGAGCATGCTGGATAGAACATAGTTTATCTACCATGTTAGACCAGATATGAGCAAGTAGGAAGTCACAGAGGGGCATAGAACTAGCCCAGACATCCATCCAAAAGCTAACTCGAGAAGCATTATCCGAAACCAGCACCCTATGATTCGCGTGCACCAGATGTGCCGCCCACTGCCAAAGCCACCTGTCTGCAGCGAGCATGTGAGGGAAGGTCACCTCTGAGTAATGGACATTGTATAGGTGCTTACCCTTGAACAACCTAGCCCAAAGGGATTGAGTGGTAATGGCCACCCACAGCATTTTGGTTCTCATAGCAATCTGCATAAACTGCAGGTTTAAAGCCCCAAGACCACCACACTCATTGGGACACAAAATAACATCTCATGATACATAATGCTTCTTGGGCGATCCCTCATAAGATCCCCAAAAGAAATTCACCAATAATCTGTGAAATGCCCTCATAATAGAAGATGGGATGGTCAAAGTAGACATAGTATAAATTGGCAAAGGTGAAAGCACATGCCGAATGAGAATGAGGCGACCTCCAGATGAGAGAAATCTGAACTTCCAAGATTGGAGCTTTGATGTAGTTTTGGATAGAATATGAGAGAAAAATAATGGTCTCTATCTCCCAGAATAGAAAGGAATACCCAAATATTTCATGGGGAGGTTGGCTTTAACAAAACCAGTAGCATCCATAATAGACTGACAGAAGGAACTAGGCGCATCAGCCGAGGCAATAAAAGAACTTTTATAAACATTAACCCGCTGGCCTGAAGCAATCTCATGCTTCTTCATAAATCCCATAAGATTTCTTTGGAGAATATCAGAGTGTCGTCCGCAAAAAGAAGGTGTGAGATAGAAGGGCACCTCTGAAGCGTTTGATATCAGGCACCTCTACTACGAGAGAAAAATAAGGACAACCCTCTACTGAGAGCTTCTTCTACAATAATGAACAAAGTTGGCGCAATAGGATCTCCTTGACGAAGCCCTTTGCTGGACTTAAAATTTTGTGGGGAGATTGTGTGGGATAATGTGTGTCTCATGTTGTGTCTCCTTTCACTTGATTCTCTAAATTTAATTTCTTATTAAGTTTTGATGATTGGCAACAATACATTTTATCTTCAACTTTTAGATATTGACAATTTTGATACTCTAAATATACTCTTCATTGTAGCAACACTGTTAGTATCTTATAGCTTCTCATGCTTCAAATGTATGTGTTTCTCACTGAGGTCGATGCTAGTGTGTATGTATTTCTCACTATGGTCGGTGCATGTTCATAGTGCTGCATATGAAGGTCGGTGCATGCTCATAGTGTTGCATATGCAGGTCGGTGCATGTTCATACATGCTGCATATGAAGGTCGATGCATGCTCATAGTGTTGCATATGCAGGTCGGTGCATGTTCAGACATGCTGTATATGAAGGTCGGTGCATGCTCATAATGTTACATATGCAGGTCGGTGCATGTTCATACATGTCGCATATGAAGGTCAGTGCATGTCTGCATGTAAGCGCATAAGCTCAGTACACATAGTCATTTGTACATACTAAGGTCGGTGCACATTGTCATTGTTGCATACAAAGGTAGGTGCACATTGTCATTGTTGCATACTAAGGTCGGTGAACATGTTCAGTGTTGCATGTCAGGTCAGTGCACATGAAGAAAATGCTGCATGAAAAGGTCGGTGCACATTGTCACTGTTGCATACAAAGGTCGGTGCACCACACTAAGGTCTGAGCATATGTGCAATTTAAGGTCTGAGCATATGTGCATGAGCACACATTGAGGTCTGAGCATATGTGCCCTCTTAGGTCTGAGCATATGTGCATGAGCGCACACTAAGGTCTGAGCATATGTGCAATTTTAGGTCTGAGCATATGTGCTAGTGTGCACTATAAGGTCTAAGCATATGTGCTAGTGTGCATTATAAGGTCGGACCACCTATACTGTAGTTAGTGCACATGAAGGTATCAGGTCAGAGCATATGGATAATGCTGGTCAGACTATATTCATACAAGTCTGAGCACATGCATGTAAAAGGTCTGAGCATATTCACATGAAGGTCGAAGCACATTCGTAAGTCAGTGCACATTCACAAGACTAGGTCGGTGCACATGCACACGTAGGGTCTGAGCATATATGTTACATGCATAAGGTCAATGCTAGTGTGTCTAGGTTTCATATCATCAAGTTTGTGCATCATTGTACTTTCTCCAAGGCATTTGCAGAACATTCATATGACAAGTCTGAGCATATGTTTTCATATGGTTATTGCCTAAGTATGAACTCAAACATATAAGGTGTTTGACTAAATGACTGTCTTATGATTGGTAGGATTAAGCCAAGCATTATGTCTTTGAGAGTAGCAGAAATTCAAGTAAAATACGTGAAGACTTAAGTCACGCCCGAAGCATGAGCTCGTGGGGATTAAGTGAACCAATGATTGGCACGTGATCCAAGTTGAATATCGTTCTGATATTCTACCATGTAGATCATCGTACCATCTGCACTTGACACGTGGACTTCCAGCGGAGCATTCCTTTTCGAATTTCCTTGGGTGGGAATGTGTTTCCCACGCGCCACATTCTCGCGAGCCTATAAAAGGAGGCCAGGTCGCTCAATTAAAAGGATACAGAGAGTAGCAAAAAAAAAGTAGCAGAACATATAAATCTAAGAGAGCACTTGTAGAGAGAAAAGAGAAGCAGAGAGAAGAAGAGCAACTGAGGAAGAAAGGAATCTGAGAGGAAGTTTGTGAAAGCCAGTTGCAACGAGTTGCGTGAAAAATAGAGTATCAGAGTGTCTGCTATCTGAGTGAGTTGTATCTCAACTAATGGATCTGATCCAGAGTCTAATTGCTCAATTGTGAGCTACATTTGCATTTCTGTTATCATTCTTTATTTCACCTTTTCTTTTTTCAAATCTCTTGTAAGCTGTGTAGCTCAGTAGAGCAAGCTGTGAAGCTCAGCAGACGAGGTTGAATCCTTGGACAGCAAGCTATGAAGCTCAGTGGTTGAAGCTGTGAATCAGCGGTCTAGTAAGCTATGAAGCTCAGCGGATTGTAGGGATCTAGTCCCCGAAGCTATGGATCAGCGGATTCAAGCTGTGAGTCGGCAGTAAGCCTTACTCTGTTGAGTAAGAGTTGGATGTAGATCTCGAGCTTGAGATTGAACCACCTAAAATTGCTTTGTTCGTTGTGTGTCTGCTTATCTACTTTTCACCACTCCACTAGATGAATGCCTAGGAAGGCCCAGTACTAATTTCTCTGATCTGTCTGCGTATTCATCTGAAGTCTTCTATATTCGATTGATGTGCCTGTTCGCTGAAGTTTGAATCTATTCTTAATTGAGTTGAATTTCTTCATCATAATTCTGGTTTATAATATATAACTTATTGGTATATAAAAAGGCTAAGTCAGAAGGATATATTACATCTATCTGGAAAACTCACCCTTGTGTGAGGAGATTATCTAATCAACCCTCCACCTGGTACCATACTGAGTTATCGATTCAGTGAACTGTTGTTTCCATAGATATTCATAGTGGTTCAGTAGTGTGATTTGTAGTAGTTCATTCTTAATTCTGCATTTCTTTTAATTACTGTGATTCAATTATAATTTGGGGTAGATCTATTCACCCCCCTCTAGATCTGTATTCATTCGATTCAACACGTGGTATCAGAGCCTAACTCTCCCTAAGGGCTTCACATCCCGGAGAGGTTAGCCGAAATGGATGCTAGAGGATTAACCGTAGAAGGTCACTCAACCAGTAAGCCACCTTACTTTGATGAAAATAATTATGCATATTGGAAAAATCGCAAGCAGGTCTTCCTTCATGCGAAAGATTATGAGATTTGGAAAGTTGTGAGCAAGGGACCATTCAAGCTCCCTGACGATGAGGAAGTATGGACGAGAGAGCAAATTCACAAATTAACGTTAAATTGGAGTGCCATCAATGCAATTCAGTGTGCTCTCCATCCCACAGAAATTTCAAGAACTTCATCATGCTCCACTGCAATGGAGATGTAGGATAAGCTAGAGGTAATCTACGAGGGTACATCTCAGGTAAAAGAAACTAAGGCTAACATGCTTGTTTCAGAATATGAAGCCTTCAAAATGAAGCCAGATCAGTCCATCTCTGAGATGTACGCCCATTTGATGGTACTGACCAATAGCTTGAGGAGCCTCGGTAAGGCCCACAGTGAATATGAAATTGTTAGAAAAATTCTCAGGTCCTTAACTCCCATCTGGCACACTAAGGCCACTATTATGGAGGAGTCTAGGAACCTTGTCACAACCACTCTAGATGAACTTGTCGGTTCGCTCATGACTTATGAGTTGAACCTTAAGAGGGTTGATGAGTCTGAAAAGAAGAGAAAACCCCTTGCTCTGAAAGTAGCTTCCTGTAGCAAAGGATCCTCTAGTGAGCATAGCTCTTCTAGTTCAGAGGTGGATCTAGATGAATTAGGAAGTTTAAAAAATTTATGAGAAAAGAAGGAAAAGGGATTAGAAGAAAATATCATTCTAGAAAGAGACATTCAAAGTATAGATCTAAAACTATTAAGAAAACTGACTCTAATGTTTGTTATAATTGCAGGAAAGCTAGTCACCTGAAGGCAGACTGCCCCGAGCTACAGAAGAGAAATTCAGGTCAAAGAACAAGAAAGGAAAGGCAATGATCAGTACCTGGAGTGACGAGGATGAAGGAAGTCTCAACAACACATCAGGTAGGGATGAGGAAGACAAACTCTGCTTAATGGCCAAAAATGATGAAAGAGAAAGTGATGAAGAGGTAAATAATCCATTCGAAAACTATACTCTTCATGATTGGAAAGATGCTTATGCCGAGATCTTAGATAAGTATGATGATGTGCGTAAGGAAAATATGCATTTGAAAAAAAGAATAACTTCTTTAGTGAATGATACATCTCTGAATGATAAAATCACTTGCCTAGAAATAGAAAATGATAGTTTAAAGAAATCTCTTGCTGAATGTGATAGCTTGAAAGTCTCTTTAGCTGACATCAGAAACAAAAATGAGAATATGAAAGATGTGATTGATGAATTGAAGATTAAAATGCAGAAATTTGAGGAAGAAACCAAAACTACTAATGAAAAATATAGTGCTATTGTTGAAGTGAATAATAACTTGAATAAGACAATTGAAAATCAAGAGAAGGAGAATAAAGTAAACAATAATCCCTTGAAGGCATGACTCAGGGAACTGACAATCTTAATGCCATCTTGGGAACAAAAGTGAACTTTAGAAAGGAAGGATTGGGTTTCAACCCGATGCGGGACGGACTGAGGAGACGACGCTATATGAGACGGACACGACTCGACCAGCAACGACACGACTACTAGAGCGACCTCGGCTCGACACTAAGAGCTCCTATAGGCTACACGTCGCTAACAGAAGTGCAAACTCACTCGTCGTCTCATGCGAGGGAAAGCGTGGATCGTGCGCGGTTAAGGAACCGGCAGAGTTCAAGGTAGTCTGACTCAACTTCTGGACTCGGATCTAGTCGCGGGACGGGTCACTCTCACACTCACAGCGGCAACATGAACACATGGGCTAGTACCTATCGCTCTCGGCAGCAGCAAAAGACCATATACTAAACTAGCAAGCGAATGCCGAGAAGTTGAGACCTTTACCTCCACGCACCCAGCGTGGCGAAGACAACCCCGGCCAATTCACGAACTCTCGATTAAATAATATTTCTGCAGTACAATAATTTGACCCACTCCACGCAGGGAGGTAAAAGGTCACATGTGGGACCCGGGAATCACGCAAATCGGGTTGACGGGCAGCATCTTGATGTCGCCCGACGGTGCCGAACTCCGCGTCTTCGTGCTTTCCGAACGGCGGATTCTACGGGTCCGTGGGGCCCACGGACGGCGCTGTCCTCCGGATCTGCGGGGGTGGGACCCACTGTGATGGGGACCCCTGGTGGCGCGCCTCCACGAAAGGTGGTCGGCCGAAAATGCCGATCGGGGGTCGATTGGCCCCGATTCCCAATTGTTGAACTAGCTGCCCACGGATTTTGATTTCTGTTTTCCGGCGCGCGCTCCGGTGAAAATGGCCGCTACGATCAATCTTGGCGTCGGATCGGGATGCACGAACTATCGTTGGAATACTCTCTCCAAATCCTTCAATCTAGGCTTAGAGAGAATTGCTGGATCTGGTCGGATATGGACTTTACTGAATTTACAAGTTCCTATTGTACAGTACCCGAAATCTTAGATCTGTAGGTGAGTTGTCTGAGAACGGCCGTTGACCACGAGGTTGATGGTCAATTCAGCTCCTGAGCTCTTCACAAAAGTTGTAGGATTTTGAACAATGAAAATGGGGATATTTTTTGTGGACTGATTGGAGGTGGCTGTGATTTGTTATGAGTTGTTTACTAGAGGGTGGTCGGATCTGGGAACAGGTGGACAGCACTATAGCTAGCTTTGAAAATGAATTTTTAAAAATAGGTGGAGGGCTGATCAAAAATCAGGAAAAGTCGTGGAAGGAGGGCTTGATGGATAGAACTCCCAGTAAAATTGGGAGCCGTAGAAAAAATCAAAAGGTGGATCTAAGATGCGAAACTCAAGAAAAGTGGAAAATCAGATCTGAAACTAGCAGAACTGAACTTAGAACTTTAACGAAAATGGGAAATTATCAAATCGAAGATTCATGACCCACCAATTTTTGTAGAATGTGGGGAACACCTCTGGAACATCCCCTCAAAATCCCAAGACGATCTGAGCTCGTGGCTGATAGCAGAATTTCGTGGAAGTGGCAGTGGTCGGCTAAAAATAGAACTCCGACGAACTTGATGGCTGTGCGATGGCGGCTCGTGGCGGCGGCGATGATGACCGGAACCGATAGGGGAGGCATCACACCTTAGAATGGCAACCGTCTCAGCTGCAAGGGGGAGAGGGAGGAGAGAGGAGGGGTGCGCCCAAGGGCTGCTCCAAGCAATTTCAGATTTCACAATGCATTAATTCTCATCAAATGAAAATATAAGGTATATGTATGAATTGGCAAAAGACATAAACTACCCTTGGACCTAGGATTTGTGGGAATATAAAAATGGAGTATAACTAATTAGTTCTACTCACATTTTTCAAAAATTAAAACCTTGATGGTGAGAGGGGGGCGCCCCCTTGACTATGGGTGGGGGTAGGTGGAATGTTGGTGGCCAACCTTGACAAATTAGTCTAATTATCCCCCCCCCCCCCACTTGGCCCACCCTTCTAGAAGCCCACATTAGAATGTTGACTGATCCCACATGGGGCCCTAGGCTGAGGTGGATCAATGGGAGGGGTTTGGGAGGCCCGTGGGACCTGGGGGTCTCATTTTGCAAATAAACCCCTCTTACAATCAAAATTACAAACCGAATAAAATGAAATAAACACACATTACACACAAATAAAGTCTAAGCAAATATGATAAATGTCGAGACTCAGGGGGGAGTCTCCAGGCTGTCTCCGAGCCAGATGGACGCTGAAGTGGCTCTAGTCGTGCTCCGCGTGCGGTACCGGTGGCTCGGCGTAACTGCTCGGGTGTCCGCACCAATTCTCCCCGGGTGGGAGAAACTCGACCCTGTCGAGTAAGGGTCTGCATCGCTTCGGTATCGCTCCAGAAGGTCCGGATCAATCCGCTGTAACTCTCCATGCGTAATCCACGTGTCCTCGGTAGTGGGCCGTCCTCTCCATCGCACTAGGTAGCGCGGGTAGGATCCACTCCTGGTAATTGTCACTTGCTCATCCAGTATATGATCTATATGCTCACGCTGCCGTGACAAAGGGGCTGGAGGTGGACACTCAGGTGTGGGATCACTCTCAATTGGAGGAGATGGCTTGAAAGGCTCACTAGGGATCACTACTGGGTCCCTATATGCAACTAGATCCGAAATATTAAAAGTAGAGCTTATACTGTATTCCTCGGGCAGGTCCACAACATACGCATTGGATCCAACGCGTTTCAACACTCTAAATGGACCGGCTCTGCGAGCTTGCAACTTCTTAATGGTTCCCGAGGGAAACCGTTCAGGTCTTACCCTGATCATGACATATTCGCCCTCTTGGAACTCTCGGTGGTGTCTATGGGCACCGGCTAACTCCTTGTACCGTGCACTGCTGGCCTTACTGTGACGACGGACGTCGTCATGCAGACTCCTAACATGCCTAACAAAAAGAAAAACACACAGATGCACACACGACCCTACACAAACCTAATGCTAGTCCGACCCAATCATATGCAAGGTGGTCCAGGACATCCGAATGTGTGCCATGCATGCATTTGACATAACCGGAGGTTAATGGCATGGTGGATTCCTAGACATCCTACGATGCACCAATCATGGACATTGGGTTTGGATGTGGGAAGTCCGGGAGGTTTGGGTGGTTTAGGTGGGCCGGGGGAACCAAAGTCTTCATTACCCCCAAATGACGGTTCGGACCTATTGCCATGTGAAGGTTGCCAGGCCCGAGTAGGAGGGGTGTGATAGTGGACTTCCTTAAAGAGGTGGAGTGGAGGTTGTGGGCCAAAGGGCCCATGAAGAAAGGGATCGAAGGGATCAAAGAATGTGTGACCCCTCGATATGGATTCCCTCGTCTCAAGGTCCCATGTGTGGAATTCTAGAAGGTGTTGATGGTCACCTTCATCCATTGACGTAGATGGGACTGTGTATAATAGATATGGCTCCTCCCTCGGGATAAAAGGAGTGAAGTCAGGCTCGGCCGGTAAGGGGAGGAGTAAAAGAACCTCCATGGTGATATGGCCCACGGTGTATACGGAGGTGATAGACCCTAAGGATGGATGTGTGAAGCTACGACCTATAGGTTGGTCAAAGCCTGGGGCCAACAAGTGTGTAAAAGTCAATTGCCGGTCTAACCCTTTAAGAAGGTCATCTAATGTATCCACATAGTGACTAGAACGGAAAGTGGTGTGAAATGAATTGATTGGCACCAAAGGTAGGATAGGGTCCATAGATGGGAGGGGAGATGGGGCCAGGCCATTCTTAAGCCAGCTAAGGAGTGGCTCGGCTAGAAGTAGCTTTCCCGTTAGAAACACGGGTAGCTGTGGCTGAGGTGGCTCCGAATAAAGATCGGAGAGTGAGGCTTCTCCAACCCTTTTGTCCCCTAGGGCTAGAGATGTCCGAGTGGGACACTGTCCGGCAAAGTGGCCAAACCCTTGGCAGCGATAACACTGCTGTCGTGATCCTCTTTGCTCCTTGATAAGCGGACCCTTACCCTTATCCTCCTGACGGACAGGGGGTGTAGGCAATGGAGCTCTCTTGGGTGGGGAAAGAGGATCCACCAAGATGGGGAGAGGACCTCGGGATGGCACTATAGATGGCACTGGGTTGGGACTACCGGTTGCTACCTCCTTAGGCTCGTGCTTGGTTCCATCCTGTCTAGGAAATCAGGGACTCGATATAATCACACTTTCTATCCACTCTTTCCATAATGATTTGGAAGAGTTCGACAATGGTAGGATTTGGAGTAGGAGTAATGTGGTGGACTCTCCCATATGAACTCGCTTAGTCGTGGACCTAGGCTCTTCTACATGCGCGGCACGTTGCCTCCGATTATGGCCCACTTGGGTGGAGGTGATTGGGTGGGGTCGGTTGGAGGTGACCGGGCCGGGTAGGTAGACCTTCCTAAGTTCGTCCTTCATCTCATGCCACGAATCGATGGGCCTTTGCCTCCTAACCTCTCTCATGCGCTCAATGCTATCCCATTTCTAGGCGGCTTTGTGGACAAGCCTCTCTCGGGCAAAACTAACTTACATGGCATCGGACATGGTGTAACATTCAAAATATTTGTCCATGGCGGCCTCCCAATTGAGGTAGTCGCCCGGATCATCAGAGCCATAAAAATCAGAGGCTTCGGGCCTACGAAAGGGGAGAGGATGGTTGCCAAGCCCATGGGTAGACCAACGGCCATATGGCCCGGGTGATTGGGAATCCATGGGAAATTGGGGGGGAACTACATGTTGAACATGCCGACTCTTGGATATGACACTAGACCGGCTATGCAAGGTTGGAATGCACTAACTAATGCAAACACCGACTAATGCACCTAGACCTAAACCAATATCCGGTATGTGGCGGAGTTAATCGATCCGAAGATCACTCCCGCAAGTGTGCGACCTCCCGATAGGCATAGCCAAACGTTCGGACAACACCTTTTAAGATATCGAATTATCGGGATGAAATACAATTTTAAAACACCTTTTTTGTTTTGAAAGTAATGATGGTCCTAGACTCGACTTAGACCATGATTCATGCAAGACATATGCAATGACTACCCTAGACTCGACTCGCTCTGATACCAAACTGATGCGGGATGGACTGAGGAGATGACGCTATATGAGATGGACACGACTCGACCAGCAACGACACGACTACTAGAGCGACCTCAGCTCGACACTAAGAGCTCCTATAGGCTATACGTCGCTAACAGAAGTGCAAACTCACTCGTCGTCCCATGCGAGGGAAAGCGTGGATTGTGCGCGGTTAAGGAACCGGCAGAGTTCAAGGTAGTCTGACTCAACTTTTGGACTCAGATCGAGTCACGGGACGGGTCACTCTCACACTCATAGTGGCGACATGAACACACGGGCTAGTACCTATCGCTCTCGACAGCGGCAAAAGACCATATACTAAACTAGCAAGCGAACGCCGAGAAGTTGAGACCTTTACCTCCACGCACCCGGCATGGCGAAGACAACCCCGTCCAATTCACGGACTCCCGGTTAAACAATATTCCAGCAGTACAATAATTTGACCCACTCCACGCAGGGAGGTAAAAGGTCACATGTGGGGTCCGGGAATCACGCAAATCGGGTTGACGGGCAGCATCTTGATGTCGCCTGACGGTGCCGAACTCCGCATCTTCGTGCTTTCTGAACGGCGGATTCTACGGGTCCGTGGGGCCCACGGATGGTGCTGTCCTCCGGATCTGCGGGGGTGGGACCCACTGTGATGGGGACCCCTGGTGGCGCGCCTCCACGGACGGTGGTCGGCCGAAAATGCCGATCGGGGGTTGATTGGCCCCGATTCCCAATTGTTGAACTAGCTGCCCACGGATTTTGATTTCTGTTTTCCGGCGCGTGCTCCGGCAAAAACGGCCGCTGCGATCAATCCCGGCGTCGGATCGGGACGCACGAACTATCGTTGGAAATCTCTCTCCAAATCCTTCAATCTAGGCTTAGAGAGAACTACTGGATCTGGTCGGATATGGACTTTACTGAATTTACAAGTTCCTATTGTACAGTACCTGAAATCTCAGATCTGCAGGTGAGTTGTCTGAGAATGGCCATTGACCACGAGGTTGATGGCCGATTCAGCTCCTAAGCTCTTCATGAAAGTTGTAGGATTTTGCACAAGGAAAACGGGGATATTTTTTGTGGACTGATTGGAGGTGTCTGTGATTTTTTATGATTTGTTTACTAGAGGGTGGTCGGATCTGGGAACAGGTGGGCAGCACTGTAGCTAGCTCTGAGAACGAATTTTGCAAAATAGGTGGACGCTGATCAAAAATCAAGAAAAGTCGTGGAAGGAGGGCTTGATGGATAGAACTCCCAGTAAAATTGGGAGCCGTAGAAAAAATCAAAAGGTGGATCGAAGATGCGAAACTCAGGAAAAGTGGAAAATCAGATCTGAAACTAGCTGAATTGAACTTGGAACTTGAACGAAGATGGGAAATTATCAAATCAAAGATTCATGACCCACCAATTTGTGTAGAACGTGGGGAACACCTCTGTAACATCCCCTCAAAATCCCAAGTCGATCTGAGCTCGTGGATGATAACAGAATTTCGTGGAAGTGGCAGTGGTCGGCTAAAAACAGAACTCCAACGAACTTGATGGCGGTGCGATGGCGGCTCGTGGCGGCGGCGATGATGACCGGAACCGATAGGGGAGGCGTCACACCTCAAAATGGCAACCGTCTCAGCTGCAAGGGGAAGAGGGAGGAGAGAGGAGGGGTGCGCCCAAGGGCTACTCCAAGCAATTTCAGATTTCACAATGCATTAATTCTCATCAAATGAAAATATAAGGTATATGTATGAATTGGCAAAAGACATAAACTACCCTTGGACCTAGGATTTGTGGGAATATAAAAATGGAGTAGAACTAATTAGTTCTACTCACATTTTTCAAAAATTAAAACCTTGATGGTGAGAGGGGGGCGCCCCCTTGACTAGGGGTGGGGGTAGGTGGAAGGTTGGTGGCCAACCTTGACAAATTAGTCTAATTGTCCCCCCCCACTTGGCCCACCCTTCTAGAAGCCCACATTAGAATGTTGACTGACCCCACATGGGGCCCTAGGCTGAGGTGGATCAATGGGAGGGGTCTGGGGGGCCCGTGGGACCCGAGGGTCCCATTTTGCAAATAAACCCCTCTTACAATCAAAATTACAAACCGAATAAAATGAAACAAACACACATTACACACAAATAAAGTCTAAATAAATATGATAAATGTCGAGACTCAAGGGGGAGTCTCCAGGCTGTCTCCGAGCCAGATGGACGCTGAAGTGGCTCTAGTCGTACTCCGCGTGCGGTACCGGTGGCTCGGCGTAAGTGCTTGGGTGTCCGCACTACAACCCAACAAACGAAAAGTGGTTTGATGTAAAAACCATGACATTCGTTGCTGAGAAAGGAACATCAAAATTCAAACCTCTAATAAGAATGAACCCTGAAGAGAGCAGCAACAAAAGCTCTGTGAAAAATGTTCATCAAAACAAGCCCAGTGCCACGGACAAGGGCAAAGGAAAGGTTGAGTTGTCTAGTGGATCATGCACACACACTACTACACCTTAGGCTAGAGGACAAGTTAGGGGTCAATATACTAAAGATCAAGTCCATGGAAAACCCCAGACCAAAACATCCCAGTATCCCTAGAAAGGTTGAGGCTGCTACCAACCTGCACCGATGCACACTTATTATGGGTTTAGGACCTTAAAAAATCTAGGTCTGAGTATGGACACCTTAGGTCGAAGCTACCACCGTGGTGCACAGACCTATTCCTCATTTCACAACCCTATTATTACCACCCTAGTAAGATAGGTCGAGGCAGTCCTAACAGGAGGTCAGTGTAGCAGTCATATCCCAATCAAAAACATAGACCTAAATCTTGGAACACCTTTGGGCAACCTAGGTTCAGGAATTTCAGAAACCAGAACACTCATAGCTTTGTTCACTCTATGTCTGGTCAGCCAAGGACCCACACTGGACACCCTCATCCTAATGTCCATTGGGTTAATCACTGGCACAGAAATTTTTAGGCTGATAATAAGAATGCTAAACCACAGAAGTTACCAATCAAAGTTCAAAATGCTAATGTGAGACAGAACAAATAGAAAGTAAAGAAATCCACAACTAAATTGAAGACAACAAATCAAATGTGGATTCCAAAACACCTTCTATCCTACTTGAATGATTTGACTATTAGTATGGGGCCCAAACATTTTGGGTTCCAAACTTTTTCACTTGATTTCATTTGCAGGTATGCCTGGTAGCCAACCAGAACAAATGGTATCTTGACAGTGGCTACGCCAGGCACATGACTGGGGATAAAGGAAAATTCTACATGTTGGTGAAGAAAGTTTCTGGTCATGTTACATTTTGAGGTAATACCAAGGGAATGATCATTGGGTCAGGAAAGGTTGGTAAGTGCTCTTCCTGTTTTATTGAAGAAGTTATATTAGTTGAAGGGCTAGCTTATAATTTGCTCAGTATTAGTCAGCTTTGTGAGAAAGGCCATAAAGTTGTTTTTGATTCTCTTGCATGCACTATTTTTGAACCCAATTCTGAATCTATGAAATTTATTGGCAAGTGAGTAAATAACATCTATATGGTAGATTTAGGTGATGTAGCACACACCAATCTCTGTCTCACTGTTAATAAGGATGACTTAGCCTATCTGTGGCATCGTAGGTTAGGTCATGCCAGCTATAGTGTGCTTCATAAATTGAATAAACATTGCATGGTGAAAGATCTTCTTGACATTTCTTTCAAATGGGACAATAAAATTTGTGAGGCATGCACCCAATGTAAACAAACCAGAAAGTCATTTAAGTCCAGAACTGAAAACCTATCTTCTAAACCATATGAGCTGATTCACATGGATTTATTTGGACCCATTAGATCAGCTAGCTTATCTGGAAAAAGATATGATTTTGTGTTAGTTGATGACTTTTCTAGATTTTTTTGGGTATTTTTCTTGTCTCACAAGAATGAAGCTTTTGA
Organism: Amorphophallus konjac; assembly: GCA_022559845.1. Lineage (NCBI taxonomy): Eukaryota > Viridiplantae > Streptophyta > Magnoliopsida > Alismatales > Araceae > Amorphophallus > Amorphophallus konjac. The sequence goes on along the minus strand of CM040119.1, from coordinate 119,826,021 downwards.
GGAATTTCAGGAGTTCTTTCATAAAATAAAACAGACATGTGAACAGCCTATTTCTAATATTTTGTCTGACCATGGAGGTGAGTTTGTAAACTCACAATTTGATGAATTCTGCAGGAAAAATGGCATCAATCACAAATTCACCTCACCAAGGACTCAAGAGCAGAATGGAGTGGTGGAAAGGGGAAACCGAACGCTAGTAGAGATGGCTCGGACTATGCTGTTAGAAGGGAACTTGCATAGGGAGTTTTAGGCTGAGGCCATTATTACTGCATGTTAAATCATTAATAGAGCCCTAGTAAGACCCTCTACACAAATGACTCCTTATGAGATTCTTAAGGGTAAGAAGCCTTCTCTAGCACATTTCAAGGTTTTCGGTTGCAAATGCTTTATTCATGTCAATTCTAAACAAGACATCGATAAATTTGAACCTAAAAGTGAACCTAGGATTTTTCTAGGTTATTCTGCACTGTCCAGAGCTTATAGGATATACAACCTTAATTCTAAAGTTGTTGAGGAATCTCCACATATAGTTTTTGATGAATTTACAATTAAGACTAAAACTGGCTTATATAGGGACAAAGTTGATGGAGATATCTTGGAAATAAAAGAAGAACAAAATGAGGAATCTGCAGAAGAGGCTGAAGTAGAAGGATCTGATGCTCAGGGGGAGGTAAATGAACATCCAGGTAATCAGGTTACCAATGTTAGATTTCTCAGAGATCATACTTTAGAAAACATAATTGGTAATTTGCATGAACCCCCTAGAACTAGAGCACATTTCAGAATTGAAAATGAATTGAACTCATTTGCTTTAGTTTCACAGATAGAATTAAATAATATAGAAAGTGCCCTACAAAATGAACATTGGATAAATGTCATGCATGATGAACTTAGTCAATTTGATAGAAACAAGGTCTGGCACTTAGTTTCTAAACCCACACATGGCAATGTTTTAGGTACTAAATGGGTCTTTCGAAATAAAACTAATGAGTAGGGCAATATAGTCAGAAATAAGGCTAGGCTTGTAGCTGAGGGGTACAATCAAGAGTTTGGCATTGACTTTGAAGAATATTTTGCCCATGTAGCTAGGCTAGAAGCCATTAGGATTCTTTTGGCAATTGCATGCAGTTTAGGAATAACTCCCCAGCAGATGGATGTTAAATCTGCATTTTTAAATGGTGAAATAAAAGAGGATGTTTTTGTAAAACAACCCTCTGATTTTGAGTGTCTTGACTTTCCTGACATGTTTATAAGCTTGATAGGGCACTCTATGGATTGAAGCAAGCTCCCCAAGCTTGGTATGACAGACTGAGCAAATTCCTCACAGATAAAGGATTCTCCAGAGGTATGGTTGACTAGACATTATTCACAAAGGTATGTGATAAAGATATTTTGCTTGTTCAGATCTATGTAGATGATATAGTGTTCGGGTCAACCAAGCCATCTATGTGTGTGGAGTTTTCTGAATTAATGACTAATGAATTTGAATTGAGTTCAATGGGATAATTAAAATTCTTTCTTGGATTGCAGGTCTGTCAGACTAAAGAAGGGACATTCATAACCCAAGAGAAATATATCAAGGATCTACTGAAGAAATTTAAGATGGAAAACCTCAAAGCCGATGGGCACATCAACCAGCCTTGATGCTAACCCTGAAGGTAAATTGGTAGACACCAAACTCTACAGAGGTATGATCGGATCCTTATTATATCTTACTACATCTCGCCATGATATTCAATTTTCAGTGTGTTTGTGTGCACGTTTTCAAGCTAGTCCTAAGGAATCACATTTGAAAGCTGTGAAAAAGATCTTTAGGTATCTGTCTTGCACCCTAGACTTAGGTTTGTGGTATCTTGCTAGGTGTGAGTTAGACCTCATAGCTTACACTGATGTAGACTATGTAGGGTGTAGGATAGATAGGAAAAGTACTAGTGGATATTGTCAATATCTAGGTGGTTGTCTAGTGTCTTGGGCATCTAAGAAATAGCATACTGTTGCCGTATGCACTGCTGAGGCACAGTATGTTGCTGCAAGAAACTATGCAGCCCAAGTCCTTTGGATTAAGCACCAGCTTATTGACTATCACATTCACCTTGGTTGTATTACAATTCTTTATGATAACACAAGTGCTAATTTGTCACGCCCCGAACCGATAGCAGCGGAACGTGTCGTTTGCTCGGAACGTGGCAGTTAACAGTCATGAATAATCAAAAGCAGGAAACATGACACCAACTAATTTGAGGCAATAAATGAAAATTTTATTCCAAATAGAAGTCTATTACAAATTTCCAACTTTAGTAAAAAGTCTCAGGAATAATACCAAGAAAGAAAAGGAATTAGAGACACACTAACAGATCTAGACATGACAATCTAAACAGAGAATATCATCTAGACTCAAGAAAGTAAAAGACTCGAGTTCACTAAATCTTGGAACTCTCTCGCATACTTGTCCCGCCCGCGTCAGTCTCGGTCTCGCTAGCCATCAGGTTACTTGAAAATGTTGGAAGAGAACTGAATGAGCGAATGCTCAGTAGGAATTATATCTCAAGAACCAGCAATTGGTTTAAGTAATTACATTTTTTATATGAAAATGCAAGTCTAACTAGCATGTCAATCATGTAAAATAGCACGATATGGAGTTGAGCACGAAATCAAGAGGAAATAACATGTATTGTTGATCCAAGATCGGGGATTTCAAGTATTCAATAATTCAAGTATTCGAACAAGTGCCAAGTGTTTTCAATAGAGTTTTTCTTGTCACGAGATAATGGCTATTAACAAGCAAGTACTTTGCCCATTTCGGGCCACGCAAGTCATGTCAAGTCAAGCAAGTCAAGCACGCGAGAGAGATAGTGGAGTGTCGTAGATTCAAGCAAGTACTTCGGTGCAATGTCACACCGTGATCAATATAACTCCCATGGGCACAAGTACTTTCGGGTGCTCCTCCTAGGACCAGACCGGGCCCTATATGTGCAGGCATTGTTACATATAAATATCTAGACAACCACTTTAGTGATAGCCATAGATTTCCAAGAACAAGTTCATGTAGGATATCAAGGTAGACTTATGGAGATTTTCCATAGAATTCAAGGAAGAACATTCACGTAGGGATGGACATGTCAAAACCACGAGAATCATGACATATCGATAACCTGGGTAGAATCGGTACCTTAACTAGGTAGCCGTGATATCTTTAATAGATTACTAAAATAGTCACCATCCAAAGGACTTGAAGCAAGCTGAAAGATCGGCCCCCAACCATAGGTGACCCAATCCAAGACATCGCCTAGTGGAACGTCACCATTCCACTGGCTTGAAGTATTCTCACATGGACCAAGATGGCGCCATGAGAGGGCCGGGTTACCACATGACATGGGAATAAAAAAGGTACAAGGTGTTTAAGGTACAACTAGCTCAGTCGGCCTTGAGATAATCCAAGGCTACGAGGAGACACTACAAGAAAAATCGCGGATAGCGACCGACCTAGCGGTCGCTATTCAGTCGTAGATCGGTCGCAAATCTCCATTGCGACCGAACAGAGACTATCTAGCGACCGAACATGTCGGTCGCTATATACTAGTCGCTATATAGCGACCGACATAATTCGGTCGCAGTATCAGTCGTTACCGGAGACCGATTATAATCGGTCGCCTGATCGGTCGCTAATTAAGTCGGTCTCAATTCGGTCGCTATTCGGTCTCTAATTATGTTGTATTTTTAAAAATAAAATTAACCTATTGGATTTATTCGGTCTCAATTCGGTCGCTAGTCGGTCGCCAAGTATAATTATTTAATAAAAGAAATATAACGTATAGTCGCTATTCGGTCGCAATTCAGTCTCCATGCGGTCGCTAATTTTGCATTATTTTTTTTTTAAAAATTTATTTAAACTGATAAATAAATTACCTGATAAATAACAAATTCATAACATAAATATAAAATCAACTACACAGACAACAATATCGACAAATCTCAAATTCATCACATACAAGCACCTGATAAATAACAATTTCATAAAACAATAATAAATCAACTACACGGATCACAATCTCCACGAACCTCAAATTACACACAATTAAAATAAAATCACAAATTAATCATACATCCATAATAATAAAATGACAACATACACAACTAAAATAAAATCACAAATCCTCCACATATGTCTCATCCTGGTCGTCGTCTCGTCCAACATCATCCTGGTCGTCGTCTCGTCCAACATCTCGCGACGGATGATCCTGTATATCATTTAAAAAAATTATAATCAAATCCTTAATAAAGAAATCAAGCATTAACAAGACTTAATAAAGAAATCAAGCATTAACAAGAGTATGCCAATAGTTTAAGCCAGCTCATTTTCATATATATAAATACACACACACAATATAAGTTCAAATTTCATCTTGTATTTTAAAAATGAAGTTTGAGCGCCGAGCTCAAACCGGGCATCCGATTTGGATTCCGTCAGTTCTGACAAGTCACTTTCATCTCCCCGGTCGTATTGGAATGATCGGCACGGCCATCCGACCGGTATTTCGAATTTTAGACCCCCGGACCCGTCCTAACAGTTCATTTGAACTAAGTGTATTTTAAAAATGAAGTTTGAGCGCCGAGCTCAAACCGGGCATCCGATTTGGATTCCGTCAGTTCTGACAAGTCACTTTCATCTCCCCGGTCGTATTGGAATGATCGGCACGGCCATCCGACCGGTATTTCAGATTTTAGAACCAAATGCCCCGTCCTAACAGTTCATTTGAACTAAGTGTATTTTAAAAATGAAGTTTGAGCGCCGAGCTCAAACCGGGCATCCGATTTGGATTCCGTCAGTTCTGACAAGTCACTTTCATCTCCCCGGTCGTATTGGAATGATCGGCACGGCCATCCGACCGGTATTTCGAATTTTAGACCCCCGGACCCGTCCTAACAGTTCATTTGAACTAAGTGTATTTTAAAAATGAAGTTTGAGCGCCGAGCTCAAACCGGGCATCCGATTTGGATTCCGTCAGTTCTGACAAGTCACTTTCATCTCCCCGGTCGTATTGGAATGATCGGCACGGCCATCCGACCGGTATTTCAGATTTTAGAACCAAATGCCCCGTCCTAACAGTTCATTTGAACTAAGTGTATTTTAAAAATGAAGTTTGAGCGCCGAGCTCAAACCGGGCATCCGATTTGGATTCCGTCAGTTCTGACAAGTCACTTTCATCTCCCCGGTCGTATTGGAATGACCGGCACGGCCATCCGACCGGTATTTCAGATTTTAGACCCCCGGACCCGTCCTAACAGTTCATTTGAAATAAGTGTATTTTAAAAATGAAGTTTGAGCGCCGAGCTCAAACCGGGCATCCGATTTGGATTCCGTCAGTTCTGACAAGTCACTTTCATCTCCCCGGTCGTATTGGAATGATCGGCACGGCCATCCGACCGGTATTTCGAATTTTAGACCCCCGGACCCGTCCTAACAGTTCATTTGAACTAAGTGTATTTTAAAAATGAAGTTTGAGCGCCGAGCTCAAACCGGGCATCCGATTTGGATTCCGTCAGTTCTGACAAGTCACTTTCATCTCCCCGGTCGTATTGGAATGATCGGCACGACCATCCGACCGGTATTTCAGATTTTAGAACCAAATGCCCCGTCCTAACAGTTCATTTGAACTAAGTGTATTTTAAAAATGAAGTTTGAGCGCCGAGCTCAAACCGGGCATCCGATTTGGATTCCGTCAGTTCTGACAAGTCACTTTCATCTCCCCGGTCGTATTGGAATGACCGGCACGGCCATCCGACCGGTATTTCAGATTTTAGACCCCCGGACCCGTCCTAACAGTTCATTTGAAATAAGTGTATTTTAAAAATGAAGTTTGAGCGCCGAGCTCAAACCGGGCATCCGATTTGGATTCCGTCAGTTCTGACAAGTCACTTTCATCTCCCCGGTCGTATTGGAATGATCGGCACGGCCATCCGACCGGTATTTCGAATTTTAGAACCAAATGCCCCGTCCTAACAGTTCATTTGAACTAAGTGTATTTTAAAAATGAAGTTTGAGCGCCGAGCTCAAACCGGGCATCCGATTTGGATTCCGTCAGTTCTGACAAGTCACTTTCATCTCCCCGGTCGTATTGGAATGATCGGCACGGCCATCCGACCGGTATTTCAGATTTTAGAACCAAATGCCCCATCCTAACAGTTCATTTGAACTAAGTGTATTTTAAAAATGAAGTTTGAGCGCCGAGCTCAAACCGGGCATCCGATTTGGATTCCGTCAGTTCTGACAAGTCACTTTCATCTCCCCACTGAAAATGAACTTCTTGTAACTTATGACCTATGCTCCTTTGTATGAACTGCCCTTCCTTTGCTTAGAGGTGCTGTTCCTGGCTTCCTGCCATGACAGTTACCAGACTTTGGGGAGATCTTTTCACCTAAATTGGCATATTTTATTCATGTCTACATGTTACTTTCCTTATATTATTCTAGCTTTATGAATATTTATAGATCTGTATCCTCCCCCACTCAAGTGAATAGAATTTATACATATCTTTTCACTTTCAGTTCTAACCAAAATCTCTATACACCTATGGAAAATCCTGCAGAACAGTCTGCCTGTTGATTCTAATATCCAGAGGATAGGTGTAAGATGATATTTAGAGTTAAGAAAATGATATTTTCCCCTCCTCAATCTAAATTCTTATATTTTGTAAGATGATATTTAGAGTTAACAAATAGAAAATCAATCAAATAAAATACTTACCGGAGGCTGCTGTGCAGGAGGTGCAGGAGGTGCTCTACTACTATCAATTCCCAAGGATGTGAGCATCTGGGAGACGGTCTGAGCGACGATGGTTGAGATATTCTGAGAGATATTCTGAGAGACGGTCTCGTTGACGATCTGCCTAAACATATCTGGAGTCATGGTCGGGGCGGCACTGGAAGAACCATCTGGGGCTGCTGGTGTGGTAAATGGAGAGGTCGCATGTGAGACCGAACTCGAGCATGATGATAACACCCTAGTCGTGCCCAAGCTATGTCCAAAACCATAAACATGTCCTTTCTTGGGTGCCCCAGATGCTGCAACCCAAATGGCAGGATCCAACTCTGGACGCTGACTGTCATCCCCGTACCTCTCATCCATTCGTCTACTATATGAGTCCTGCAAAAACCAAAAAAAAACAAAACCAAATTATTCTACAATTTAATCTTAAATGAAAACTATTAATGTATACACTTACCGCTACCTCCCGAGCTTTCTCACTAATGTAAGCATTTGTCCCTTTCTTCTTATGAGTTCGATCAAAAAGTTCATGAAATTGAGCTGGCCGCTTTAACTGTGCTTCCTGTTATTCAAATAAATCACAGTTTCATAATAGAAACAAAAAATTTATATATGTAGAAGTGTACTTACTAATCTCGCTTTATGTGTTGCAAAGGAGACAGAGCCACCCGTGTGTAAATTCGCTTCAGGATGCGCTGCTCTGTTTTGCTTTGCTTTGTTTGAATTGGCATTCCATTTCTCCGCTTCCCAAATGTTGCACAGCTCTGTCCAATACTCCTTTCTCATCCACACAGGCCCATGCTCCTTCCATATGTTCTTATCAGTACTTGCACATGCTTTTTTTGCATATCTTCGGGCATTGTACATAAGATGTTTGAAATTATCTCTTGCAGTAGCTGTCCATGCAAATCTAGCACGTAACTCATCTGAATGTTCTGTGAATCGATGATTCCTCTATATATTAACAACAACAAAAATTTATATGTTACATAACAAAGTGGGTTAAAATAATAATTGAAAATGACTTAATATGATAAAATAAGATAAATACCAAGAACATAGAGAACAATAAATCCTGAACACCCATCGGAAAATCAGCAAAGCGATGGATGGGGCCTGGAAAATGTGCTTGAATTGTCTTTGTAATAAATTGTGATGCTTGGGCTGGCTCTATTTTATTCCTGAAATTAAAAATATTAATACCACAATGACGAATAAATAACAAAAATAATGCATTACGTACCCTTCATTTATCCACACTGCCCGCATCGTCTCATTACAACAGCCCTCCCCCTCATGATGACTCGCCTCGTCATCAGCACGTACTATACGAATTAAATAGTATAAATAAAACAAACTATCAAAAAAACATAAATATGCAAATGAACATACCTGACTCAGCTGGGGGAGGTGTAGATCCACTCGCCATGTGTGATGGCGGTGCATAGGCCGTCAATGTACCCGTTGTCAGTGGTAACGGTGCAGAGGCCGTGGGTCCTGTAAGGATAAGAATCAGATAACACAAAAACATAAAGAATTATTTTAAACAAATACTCAAATGAATTATACATGAAAGTATACATACCTACTACCGGTGGTAGCGGTGCATCCCTCGGTGGTAACGGTGCAGAGGTCGTGGGTCCTGTGAAAATAAGAATCAGATAACACAAAAACATAAAGAATTATTTTAAACAAATACTCAAATGAATTATACATGAAAGTATACATACCTACTACCGGTGGTAGCGGTGCATCCCTCGGTGGTAACGGTGCAGAGGTCGTGGGTCCTGTGAAAATAAGAATCAGATAACACAAAAACATAAAGAATTATTTTCAACAAATACTACAATGCATTATACATGAAAGTATACATACCTACTACCGGTGGTAGCGGTGCAGAGGTCGGTCGTAACGGTGTAGAGGTCGTGGGTCCTGTGAAAATAATAATCAGATAACACAAATACATAATGAATTATTTTCAACAAATACTACAATGCATTATGAAGGGAAAGTATACATACCTACTACCGGTGGTGAAACGGAAGTAAATCTCCTCCCGCTACCCTCTCCCCTCCCACCTCTGGGAGTCCCACGCCGTCCTCGAACCATATCTTCAACTGGTAATAAAATACATGCATATTCATCAAATAGTGAAAGAAAGAAAGTTACAGAGTATTAAAATTCCCAGATAAAATTGTATACCATTAATCAAACATTCTCCATTTCTTCTTCAGATGTTGGAGATATAACAAATTCAGCATTCACATCTTCATTATCAGATTCATTTTGATCACTAATATATTCCTCCTCTTCGGAGTCCCCCAACTGTATTTCTGGTTGTTCTGGATCGACTTCCTCCACTTCATTCTCTTTAGATAAAGACGGTGCCTCCACAGATTCATCACTAGAAGCAGGCAAGTCTACATCATCACCCAAGTCTGATTGAAAGAATTCGGCATTCACATCCAACTGCTCTGTTTCAGTCAAATCCAACTCATAATCCGGGAAAAGCCTTGTCTTAACCTTGCAAACTGCCCACCAATCATTTCTTTCTTTATTTCTAGACGATGGATACTTTGTATAATAGACCTGCTGGGCTTGTGCGGCCAAAATGAATGGATCATAAGTATTCAATTTAGACTTATGTCTGATATCGACAATCCCATATGTTGTGTCATTTCGAACAGAATTAGGATCAAACCAATGACACTTTAACAGAAATATATGGTTGTCATCTCCGAGATATTGCAATTCTAAGATCTCCTCAATAATACCATAATAATCACATTCGTTTGCATCTCCCCACACCTCTCCGATATACCACAAAATATTTATTGATTAAGAAATTTTCTTAAACACTTACTAATAAGTGGTTAAGAAAATAATCAAAATCAATAAAGGTATATCAGAGAGGAGTGAGAAGACGCAGCCAAAATTTTTAACAAACAACACAAACACATATAGTAATTAACCACCTAAGTGCGATCAAACATTCACAGACTGTCCAAACGGGACAATTCAAGACTTTGAGTTAGATATACACATTCTCATCATTCAAAATGAGAACGTGCATATCAATCCCAAAGTCTTGAACGGGTAGGTTGATTGGCACGGGCTTAACACGCTCTCCTAAGATGCGTGCAATGTTAGGTTGCACCCACGCATCTCAGCTCACATACAACACCCAACTAATTAAATATTGACAAGATAATAACACAATCTAAAAACATAGCAGTAACATGTGAAATTGGCAATACATGTACACAATGAAAACATGAATTTTATTTTAACATCCAACATAAAGACAACACTTTCACTAGCTATTTAGCAGAAATAAAATATAGCATGATACTTTTTAGCTTAAAGACAACACTGTCACTAGCTATGCAGAAATCAAGTAAAGAAATTGATAGTATCGTCACTGAATAAGACAATAATAAAACACACTTTACTTTTCATCCAACACTATCCAAACAGTACTCTTAGCTAATGACATGTTTTAGATATTCTAAAATTAAGAAACTGAGCTACAATTCTAAAATGTCAATGTTTCTCTAATACTCATGTCATGTAAATTTAAACATATCAATAATTTATGAGGTTGTCAACCACGACTGCTAATCTTTTTTTTTTTTTGAAAATCTACAAGATGACTAGTAGCTTCCATTGACAGATTCCCCATTTTAAAAAGGCGCGGGTTTACATGATTTGCAACGTCTCGACAGTCCTCAACTATTGTGCCTAGAAGATATTATCTCGTAGGGGTATGTCTAAAATTATTGCAAATTCTGATGAAATGGCCCACATCTGGGTATTATGGAAAGACCATCTGCATGTTTCTCTGGTTACTAGAGATGATCAGCAAATTACTCTTCTCATGGGTCTTAATGGTCAAGTCCCTTTTCACTTAACTGCAGTATATGCAAAATGCAATGTGATTGAGAGAAAGGGTCTTTGGACTTCTTTAATTAACGTCCACTCTAACATTTCTGGTCCTTGGATGGTGGCAGGAGACTTCAACTACATTACTGATACAAAGGAAAAAATTGGTGGTAATGATCCTAATTCGATTGCAATGACTGATTTTAAGGACTGTATATCAAATTGTGCACTTTTGGATACTGGTTTCAAAGGATCTTCCTACACTTGGCATAACAATCAATCAGGAAGCAGGGGTATTTGGGCCAGACTGGATAGAATTCTAACCAATTCTGATTGGATGGCTCATTATGCCTTCTCCGTTGAACATCTTTCCAGGGAAGTCTCAGATCATGCCCCTCTACTTGTGTTGCAGACTCCCCAGATTAAAAGGAAAACCAGATTCTGTTTCCAAAAAATGTGGACTTATCATGACCATCTTCTTGCTGATGTTAAAAAGTGTTGGGATACTAGTCCTTTAGCTTCTTCACCTACCTTAACCCTTTATCTTAAGCTCAAGAGTCTCAGGCAAATGCTTAAAGTTTGGAATTATCAAGTCTTTGGTAATATTCATAATAATGTGGCAAAAGCGGAGGATGATGTTATTAAGGCAGAACACGCTTATGACACCCAGCCTTCCACTACAAATCAGACTGCCCTGGATGAGGCTAAACTTGTTCTGTCCAAAATGTTGCTTCAGGAGGAATGCTTTTGGAGACAGAAATCTAGAGTCCGATGGCTCACTGAAGGGGATAGAAATACCAGATTCTTTCACTCTACCACTTTAGCTAAGAGGAAAAAAATGTGCATATCTCAACTTCAAAACTCTGCAGGCCTTCTCACTTCGGACCCTGGGGAAATGACTTCAATTGCTGTGACACATTTTCAGGAAGCCTTCTCTTCCCAACATCATTTAGCAGATAGTACTGTTCTTGACTGTATTCCCTCTCTGGTTGATCAGTTAGACACTGACACCCTCTGCTCAATCCCTACTGCCGCAGAAATCCAAGACTTATGTCTTCAGGCTATCCCAAGATAGTGCACCGGGCCCTGACGGATTCACAGGTGCATTTTACCAATTTGCTTGGGGGATAATTGCCTCCACTGTGATAAGAGCTGTGCAGGAATTCTTTACTTCCCATGAAGACTTACCCAGATCTGTCACTGCTACCCTGGTTGCTCTCATTCCAAAACAAACAAATGCTACCAGAATTTCTGAGTTTAGACCTATTAGCCTGTGCAACTTCTTTTACAAAATTATTGCCTCTATCATTAATACTAGGCTTGCCAGCATTCTTCCTAAGATCATATCTCCTGAACAATCTGCATTTGTCAAAGGCAGAAATATTATTGAGAATATTGCTTTGGCCCAGGAACTTACCAATGAAATTGGCATGAAAATAAGGGGCTCTAATGTGATGATAAAGATTGATATGGCTAAGGCTTATGATAGGCTTGAATGGGATTTTCTCTTCAATGTTCTTAACAGGTTTGGATTTAATGACCAGTTCATCAGGCTTATTAGAAAAATGGTGCACAATAACTGGTTTTCTATTCTTATAAATGGTACCCCTGCTGGATTCTTCAAATCTTCAAGAGGGGTGCGTCAAGGTGATCCAATTGCTCCCTCACTATTTATCATTGCAGAAGAGGTACTCAGTAGATCTCTGACAAAAGCCTTCCAATGTGGCCTCATAGAATGGTATGCTAGTCCTAGACATTGCCCGAATATTTCACATCTTTTGTTTGCGGATGATACCATCATTTTTTGCAATGGCAATCTTATTTCAATAAGGAATCTCCTTAAGATACTACAAGATTATGAAAGAGCTTCAGGGCAGTCAATAAACACAGGTAAAAGTGGTTTTTTCATACACTCCAGGAATAATAACTCTACTGCCAGGAAAATTCAGGATGTCACTGGTTTTGTTAAACACTCCTTCCCTCATAAGTATCTTGGTTTTCCCCTGATCAAAGGAAGATGCAAGAAAATTCACTACACTGGTATTCTACACAATATTCAGAGGAGGATTTCAGGTTGGAAATGTGGGATGCTCTCCTAGGGAGCAAAACTAGTCCTTATCAAGCATGTCCTGATCTCATTGCCCATATACTTTCTTACATCTTCTTCACTGCATATTGGAACTCACCAAGCTATTGAAAAATCACTTGCCAATTTCTTCTGGGGTTCATCTGATCATGGTCACAGGAAGCACTGGAGAAAATGGAACAAAATCTGCACTCCTATCTCTTAAGGTGGACTGGGTATTATATCACTAAGGAATATGGAAACTCCCTTAAGTGTTAAAATGTTGTGGCAAGCTCTTCATTCAAATTCATTATGGGCCGAGTATTTCAGAGCCAAATATATTAGGAACTGTCCTCTCATCCAGGTTCAGTTTACAAATATGAAGGGTTTTGAAAGGAGAAGGTGGATCACTGCAAAAAATTTAATTATTCAGCATAAGAGGGTCATTATTGGAGATGGCAGCAGGACAAGCTTCTGGTATGACAGATGGATAGGCCAACACACCCTTGCTGATTTTGCATTGGCTGATAACACCATCAACCCTATGCTCTCTGTTCGGGACTTTATTGTACAGATGAATTCAGAAGACACAAATTGGCCTAACAGGTTTTTTACTGAAGAAATTAGCACTGCTTTGAAGCATGTTAAACTCAATCAGGAACATGACCTACCTGCTTGGAGCCTTTCTTCTTCGGGGAACTGTTCAGTCTCATCCACCCAAAAGGCTATTAGCAGGAACCAAGAGACTCAGACTTTCAATCAGTGGACTAGCATTTGGTCACCATGGCTGCCTTCCAAGATCTCCATTCATCTGTGGAAAATTATCAACAAGTGTCTTCCTCTGGATTGCAACATTCAGAAGATAGGGATTCCAATTTGTTCAAAATGCTGCTGCTGCAAGACCCCACAGACTGAAAATTATAACCACTTATTTATTTTCGGTGATTGGGCTTCTTACATATGGACATATTTCAGATCTAAGGGGTTGCAAATTGAAGAAAATTCAGCTACCTCAATGATACTCAACAATTTATGCTCCACTCAGAAAAAATCAATGTTTGGCCTATTTGGTCTAGCTGCTGTCGGAGTTAGTATGTGGGAGATTTGGTGTGCTAGAAATTCAGACAAATATGATGACTCCAAAACTTCCTGCCAGGGTCTCCTCCACAAAATCAGATACAAAGTCAAAGAAATATGTCAGATTTCCTCACTACCCGAAGCCAATCAGGAACATATCAGAATTCTGGATGCTCTAGGAATTCAATTTGCTAAACCAAAGCAGCTTAGAGCTATAGCCATTAAATGGTTTTGCCCTCCTTGGCCTTCTTTAAAACTAAATACTGATGGAGCATCTAAAGCCAATGGTGAATCTGGTGGAGGTGGGGTCATAAGAGATCACCTTGGAAATGTCATCCTAGCTTTCAGCCACTACTATGGATTCTCAAATAGCATCATTGCTGAGGCCCCTGCCCTATTAGATGGAATGAAGTATATCAAAATCACTGGTTCCACAGCAGCAATAATTGAATGTGACTCTCAAACTATTGTCAATATTATCAAAAGGAAAGCCACCTGCCCTTGGTCGATATTGTCCTATGTCAGGGAGATATGGAGCCTCCTTAATCCTGCAGATACCATTAATCACATCTTTAGAGAAGGGAACACTGTGGCTGATTCCTTAGCTTCTTTAGCTTGTAAGTTGAAATGTAATGCATCCTATTCCTCCTCTGAGCTTCCTACTCTCATTAGAGGTGCTGTTAGGCTTGATAAACTGGGTATGCCCAGTGTCCGCTTGATGTAATTTATCTTTACAATTGCTTTTACTCAATAAAATACCCACTGGTGGTTAGGTGGTAGAGTTCTTCTCTCAACCTTTCCACTAGGCAGGGCTTTCACATAAAAAAAAAAGAAGATAGTGAAACCCTTCAGTTTCAGAATGCTATAGGCAGTCTCCATGCATGCATGTGGAAATGACAATGTCTATAAAGCAAATTAAACCTTAAGTCAAAGTTTTGAATTCTTCAGCTAAAATCAATATGTAACTTCTACAGTCCACTGATAGTTTGCAGAGAGTTGAGTTGTTTGAACAAAGATTTATTGTTTTATGAATTTGGCACGTAAACTGTCGGGAGACATGTAATCACCTCTGCACGTGGATTGTGCTAGCTTTCACAGAAAAATTCCACACCTAAGTACATAACCATGCATGACTATGCATAAATCTTTGAAGTCGATTCTGCTGGTTCGGGTGCCGGAGGGGGTGACACAGAGAGAGAGGGATCAGAGAGAGAGAGGGTGCCAGGTGGAACCTTTAATGTTGTAGTCGGCGAGGGTGCGGCCGTCCTCCAGATGCTTCCCGGCGAAGATGAGATGCTGCTGGTTCGGGGAAATGCCCTCCTTGCCCTGGATCTTAGCCTTCACGTTGTCGATCGTGTCCGAGGAGTCGACCTCCAAGGTGAACTGTGCTTTGACCGCAGGGGGAGGGGGGGCTCCGGCGGAGGGGGGCTCGGGCGGGAGGCCGCAGGGGGAGGGGGGCTCGGGCGGAGGTTGGCTCGGGCGGGAGGCCGCAGGGGGAGGGGGGGCTCCGGCGGAGGGGGGCTCGGGCGGGAGGCCGCAGGGGGAGGGGGGCTCGGGCGGGAGGCCGCAGGGGGAGGGGGGGCTCCGGCGGAGGGGGGCGGAGGCCGCAGGGGGAGGGGGGCTCGGGCGGGAGGCCGCAGGGGGAGGGGGGCTCCGGCGGAGGGGGGCGGAGGCCGCAGGGGGAGGGGGGGCTCCGGCGGAAGGGGGCTCGGGCGGGAGGCCGCAGGGGGAGGGGGGCTCTGGCGGGAGGCCGCAGGGGGAGGGGGGGCTCCGGCGGAGGGGGGCTCGGGCGGGAGGGGCGTGGGGGGGCTAGGGCGGAGAGGGGGCCGCAGGGGGAGGGGGCTCGGGCGGGGGCTCGGGCGGGAGGGGGGGCTCGGGCGGAGAGGGGCTCGGGCGGGCGGGGGCCGCAGTGGGGAGTATAACGGGATCAGCGACTGATTGGAGACCGAAGTAAATTCGGTCGCAAGAACAGCGACCGATTGGAGACCGAACTAAATTCGGTCGCCAAAACGGTCTCACATATGCGACCGATTATTTCGGTCGCCGAATTGGTCTCTATTTGGGACCGACTAGCGACCGATTTAATCGGTCTCTAAGTCGGTCGCTATAGCCACTTTTTCTTGTAGTGAGACTTACGAAGGTCCCAATGACTAACTTGCCAGTCCGAAGGAATGGAATGTCCAACGAAGGGCTTGTATGTCACCGAGAGTTGAGGGTGTATCGGGAAACCAACGTGAAAATAGGGACTCTATCCACGGACTGGGATAAGAGTGCCAATAGACCCACGGTAAGGGTCAAAAATCGGATAAAAACTGTAGGGGCAAGAAAATAACGTTTCTTTAAAAAGAGCATTTATTTAAAGTGGCGTCACGGGAGGACGCGTAGTTTATTTATACATAGTATCATGTGTACATGCATATTTTCATTTTTAAAGAATAAAGATAGAGATGTAGTTCTTTCAAAAGAGTAAGCGAAAATAATAATGGCACAAAGAGAAATAAAGTGGTTCATGTGGTTATATGAAAACTTCCAAAAAGGGTCTTGAGCATCCTACGGTTGTCACTTGGCCATGTTAATATAACAGTTTACTGTTCATTAGAGGAGTGAACAGTGTCACTTTTCATTTATTAGGATCTAATAGAAACTAATTACATTATAAAGAAGAGAAAAATCCAAGGATCTTAACCATGAAATATCATAATTTTATGACATCAGGTTAAAAAGATAAAAATCGACAAAGATGGTATGGGTGTTAACCGCATGAACATGGTCGCTTTCCAATTTTAAATCTTTTTATGCATCTAAATATATGAAAATTAAGAGAAAAATGTGAGGATCTCAAGAATATATTTATCAGAAATTTTTGACATAAATTTACATGATTAGAAAATTTTTAATCTGTGTTAACTTTCACGTAAAATGTATCAACGTGAAACTATGCATGTAAAAGTCACATGAAATCATGGAACATGCAGGGATCATGCAAGATTTAGTTGTTAATAAGTTTTTACTTATGAGAGATAACACCTACATGCATGATCTTAAGGCTAGTTAACTTGTTTGGGCTACGTAACTTGAGAAAACCTACCTTTTGATGATGTTTAACGAGGAACAAAGGTTGAAGAAGATGGAGAGAGATCACGCTGTAGTAGCTGGAAGAAGAACGGCAGTCAACAGCAGGTAGCAGATGCGTAGGAGGAAGAAAGGAGCAGAGGAAGAAGACGTCCACCGCAAGCTCCCTTCGATGCTGCAGCAGGATCTCCCATTTGAAGATGCAAGGCAATTAGCCCATGCACGTTCGACGGGGAAAAAGATTTTATAGAGATACAAGGGTTCTAGATGGTTCGAAGATAGATTCGGGAAGGTTTTTAAATTCACTTCCTTATGTTGTTTATCCTTTCTCTGTTAACAGCCGCTAGCCCTATATTGGTTTTAAAACCCTAAAGCTAAACTCCATGCGACCGAAGGCATCCTGGTTGGGTTGGCCTTTGTGCGAAGGCCCACATACGTGGGTTTTGGGTTATACTATACGCGCATGGGTGAAAGACCCTTCGTTATACATACTGTATTATATATTTATGTGTGTGCGGTTCTCTTTTAGACCCGTAATACATATTGTATTACATATATATGTATTTATATCCATGTGGGTTTAAAGCTTGAAATAACGGATTTCGGTATATGCAGGTTGTGAAGTATATATATGTATATATATATATATATATATATATATGTAAGCTATATCTATTTATGTGTGGGCGTTTTCGGTTGGTATACAGGCCCATGTTAATGGGTTTAAGGCTTTACTGTGTATATGGGTTTCTGAAGCTATATTGGCTGGTATGTGTACGTGTATGAGATTAGCCCAATATCCTATGAGTTTCTTCACAGTGGCTTAAGGCTCGAGAGTTTAGGCCTGTGAACATGAGGTCCTTTTTGGGTTATACACAATGGTTTGGGTTTTCCTGTTCGATCATGGGTTAAAGCCCCTTGGGGAAACCCACAAATATACGTTTTAAAGCCTATATCTAATACATGGGTTTTATTTTGAGGGGTATTTTCTTTATAGTTACCAAGGGGTTGGCTTCCAATAGGTGAATGGGTGAGAGCCCATTGGCTGGGATGGTCGTGGGCTATATTATATAAAGTCATACCATAAGGCCCATTTAACTATTTAGGTTTCTTATATTCATGGCTTATATATAAGACCGTTGTTAAGATATAATATATGTGTATGTCTATATATATGTATAGGGGTTAAAATTTGTCAAGGCTCCATCGTACATATTTATGATGAGTGAAGATCCAAGGGTGATGGTTAGTGGGTTGGGACTTAAGGGCCCTTATTTGTGTCAATATGTTGTTATCCATTTTTCCCAAAGCTTGTTATATCTCATATACGTATCCTAAAGGCCCTTATAATGCGTGTGGGTTTTATTTATCATTCATATATCTTGATATATATATAACTAAACCCATTTGTTATTTACTAACCCTCATATACGCGGCTTATATCTATTAATAATTTGTATGTATATATGTATATGCATATATATATATATATATATATAAGGCCCATTAGCTTTAAGCTAAGTTCATATGCAAGGCCCATACGGCTATCAGGTTTTCCATTTCTATTTTATCTACTTCATTAATTTGTTGTGGTTGGTCCCAACATACATTAGGATCTTAGTAATACTTCATATAGGGATTTTATTCCTCATAATTTCATTTACTTTTATTAGTCCTTGTTCTGGGTATCAGAGGCAGGTTCGATCCTAGTAAAAATATTTATTTTCCTTTCGTTTCTTTTTTAAAATAATATTAATTAGTCACTTCTTTATTCAAAGAAAATTATACCTAAATGTTTATCTATTCAATAATATTAACTTTTTAAAGGAATATGTAGCTATCATCATGTGTATATTGTCTTTTCTCATGAATATTTTCTTCCTAAAATTACCGGGTGTTACATATTTCTTTAACTAAAAATCGGTTCACCATTCACAGACTACGCACATTGAAATAAAACATCATTTTCTTAGAGATGGGGTAAATAAAAAGGAACTTGAATTAGAATTCATTGAGTCATGAAAATAAATTGCTAGCATTTTTACCAAGCCTCTTAGCAATGAAAGATTTAAGTTTTTGAGAAGAGAACTTGGTATTTGCAAATTTTCTGCATGAATGTCTGTTTAGAAAAATGGCTGTAATAGTTTCATTCTTATGTGCCTAAGATGATATGTCCAGCAGTAAGTGCATCTAGTTAGGGAGAATCAGTGTCAAAAACATTCTTTGTCCATCTCTTTTATGCATGCTGTAAGAGGGAGTCCATGTTAGATTCATGCTGTTTAATCAAGGCAACCATGTGTCCTCCTTGCATCATGTCCATGTTGTTCTCAATGGTATATAAAATGGTATGATGGTAGAAGGACAAATTAATTTTTGTCTGGAAACCCATACTATGTGTAGAGGCCAGTCCTCCGCCAAGTACCCTAAATCAAGAGTCTTTCTGAGTCCTTAACTCCACATGTTGTGTCTAAATATCAATGCATATAGATAGGGGGAGTTTCTTGCATGTTGACAGGGGGAGTTAATAATAATTTTGAGTCAAATTTTATTCGTCATATCATGTGATATCTCTTCAGTCCAGATTCAAATTCTTGAAATCCTGACTTTGTTCTCCTGATCATGGAAATTCTTATTAATTCCTTACTGAAATTTCAGTAGCACTCTGTCACTAAGCATTCCTAAGTGTCATGTCTTTTTGGCACACTCAGATTTTTTCATTCATTGAATTCAATCTCTTGGAAAGTCCTTGCAATTCTGTGCCTCTGAAATAATGACAATCTGATAATCGGTTCATCATTCTAAGCTACTAAAATCAGAAATCTTTTTTTATAAGAATCCTCTAATGTTTCATGAATGAACTGATGGTTTAAACTTAATAAATTTTACAGTCTAAAGACTGAATTCAATGAATTGGTTTATTTATTATAATTAATAGTTCTCAACCATTTTTCTCATAACATGTCTGATAAAATCATCAAATATCTGAAAGTTCTTGGATTAATGATTTCTTGGTTGAGAAACTTGGAATGAGTATTATTTTTAAACAAGTCTTTCTAAATACAAAGGGCAGTAAGATTATAAAAATAAGTCAAAATATGTACAGGTAGAGCAATGATTGAATGCACTGAGAAACTAGGTACTTCATCAAAGTAATGGAGAAAAACTCATGTCATGAAGTGCTTCAAGTTATCTCTGTTCAAAGGTCAAAACAGTATGGGTAGTTTCATTGAGTAACTAGGGGTATTGGCGTCTGATAAACATGTACCCTTATGCAAAAAGGTGTAAACTATTTCTACTGTTTTGATATATGAAACATGATGGTAAATTTTGCTAAGTAACTAAGGGTACTAGCGTCTAATCAACGTGTACCCTTATGATAAGAGGCATAGATGATACCTAACTATTCAAAATTATGGAAATAAAAAGATAAATAATGCCTCTGCTGTAACCCTAAAGTGAAAATTCAAAAATGTCAAATTATTTAACCTCAATACATATCCTTGTCATTCCCAAAGAAATTCACTCTTTTTTGAACAAGTAGGATATAGAAAGGCCAACTCTTTCATGTCTAATGTGATTGTGGTTTATTGCTATTAAGGGTTTTTGCAGACTTATTCAAGAGTCCAGTGGATACACTCTAATCTTTATTACTATTAAACTAGAATTCTATCAAGAATGCAGTACATAGATTCTTATATCTGAAGAATTTGAGCTCTGTCTGCTTAGCTTAATGAACTATCACTCAGAATGTCGATAAGAATTCTCTTGTTCTTTCCTCCTTCTTGATGCTATCCTGTCTTTCCTTATCTCTACCATTTCCTTGTTTGTTGATGGCAAAGGGGGAGAATGAAGTTTTTTGATTGTTTGTAATGGATTTTTGATGGGGTACGCAAAGGGCATAGGGGGGGAGATTTTCAATGAGAGATTTTTTTTTGAGGTATCATATTGGCTTGGGAAGAGTTTGATAACTGTAGTAGCTGCATTTTTCTACATAATGTGCATATTTCTGGATCTTAAAAAGTCATTGTTGCCATCAAAATGTAAGTGTGTTGCCACCAAAATGTATATCAAAGTTTAATTTGTTGCCATCATCAAAAGGGGGAGAATGTTGTGGGGAGATTGTGTGGGATAATGTGTATCTCATGTTGTGTCTCCTTTAACATGATTCTCTGAATTTAATTTTTTATTAAGTTTTGATGATTGGCAACAATACATTTTGTCTTCAGCTTTTGGATATTGACAATTGTGATACTCTGAATCTACTCTTCATTATGGCAACATTGTTAGTATCTTATAGCTTCTCATGCTTCAAATGTATGTGTTTCTCTCTAAAGTTGATGCTAGTGTGTATGTGTTTCTCACTAAGGTCGGTGCATGTTCATAGTGCTGCATATGAAGGTCGGTGCATGCTCATAGTGTTGCATATGCAGGTCGATGCATGTTCATACATGCTGCATATGAAGGTCGATGCATGTTCATAGTGTTGCATATGCAGGTCGGTGCATGTTCATACATGTCGCATATGAAGGTCAGTGCATGTCTGCATGTAAGCACATAAGGTCGGTGCACATAGTCATTTGTACATACTAAGGTCGGTGCACATTGTCATTGTTGCATACAAAGGTCGGTGCACATTGTCATTGTTGCATACTAAGGTCAGTGCACATGTTCAGTGTTACATTTCAGGTCAGTGCACATGAAGAAAATGCTGCATGCAAAGGTCGGTGCACATTGTAACTGTTGCATACTAAGGTCGGTGCACCACACTAAGATCTGAGAATATGTGCAATTTAAGGTCTGTGCATATGTGCGTGAGCGCACACTAAGGTCTGAGCATATGTGCACTCTTAGGACTGAGCATATGTGCATGAGCGCACACTAAGGCCTGAGCATATGTGCAATTTTAGGTCTGAGCATATGTGCTAGCTTGCACTATAAGGTCTAATCATATGTGCTAGTATGCATTATAAGGTCAGAGCACCTTTACTGTAGTTAGTGCACATGAAGGCATCAGGTCAGAGCATATGGATTATGCTGATCAGACTATATTCATACAAGTCTGAGCACATGCATGTAAAAGGTCTGAGCATATTCACATGAAGGTCGAAGCACATTCGTAAGTCAATGCACTTTCACAATACTAGGTTGGTGCACATGCACACGCAGGGTCTGAGCATATATGTTACATGCATAAGGTCAATGCAAGTGTGTCTAGGTTTCATATCATCAAGTCTGTGCATCATTGTCCTTTCTCCAAGGCATTTGCAAAACATTCATATGACAAGTCTGAGCATATGTTTTCATATAGTTATTGCCTAAGTATGAACTCTAACATATAAGGTGTTTGACTAAATGACTGTCTTCTGATTGGCAGGATTAAGCCAAGCACTATGTCTCTGAGAGCAGCAGAAATTCAAGTAAAACACGTGAAGACGTAAGTCATGCCCGAAGAATGAGCTCGTGGGGATTAAGTGAACCAATGATTGGCATGTGATCCAAGGCGAATACCGTTCTGATATTCTGCCATGTGGATCATCATACCATCTGCACTTGACACGTGGACTTCTAGCGGAGCATTCCTTTTCGAATTTCCTTGGGCGAGAACGTGTTTCCCACGCGCCACATTCTCGAGAGCCTATAAAAGGAGGCCAGGTCGCTCAATTAAAAAGATATAGAGAGTAGCAAAAAAAAGTAGCCGAACATATAAATCTGAGAGAGCACTTGCAGAGAGAAAAGAGAAGAAGAGCAACCGAGGAAGAAAGGAATTAGAGAGGAATCTGAGAGAAAGTTTGTGAAAGCCAATTGTAGCGAGTTGAGGGAAAAATAGAGTATCGGAGTGTCTGCTATCTGAGTGAGTTGTATCTCGACTACTGGATTAGATCCAGAGTCTAATTACTCAATTGTGAGCTACATTTGCATTTCTGTTATCATTTTTTATTTCACCTTTTCTTTTTTTCAAATCTCTTGTAAGCTGTGTATCAGCAGAGCAAGTTGTGAAGCTCAGCAGGCGAGGTTGAATCCTCGGACAACAAGCTATGAAGCTCAGCGGTTGAAGCTGTGAATCAGCGGTCTAGCAAGCTGTGAAGCTCAGTAGATTGTAGGGATCTAGTCTCCGAAGCTATGGATCTACGGATTCAAGCTGTGAGTCAACAACAAGCCTTACTCAGTTGAGTAAGGGGTGGATGTAGATCTCGAGCTCGAGATTGAACCACCTAAAATTGCTTTGTTCGTTGTGTGTCTGCTTATCTGCTTTTCGCCACTCTACTAGATGAATGCCTAGGAAAGCCGAGTACTAATTTCTCTGATCTGTCTACGTATTCATCTGAAGTCTTCTATATTAGATTGATGTGCCTGTTCGCTGAAGTCTAAATCTATTCTGAATTGATTTGAATTTCTTCATCATAATTCTGGTTTATAATAGATAACTCAGTGGTATATAAAAAGGCTAAGTTAGAAGGATAGATTACATCTATTTGGAAAATTAACCCTTCTGTGAGAAGATTATCTAATCAACCATTCACCTGGTACCATACTGAGTTATCGATTCAGTGAACTGTTGTTTCCATAGATGATGATTCATATTGGTTCAGTAGTGTGATTTGCAGTAGTTCATTCCTAATTCCGCATTTCTTTTAATTGCTATGAATCAATTAAAATTTGGGGTAGATCTATTCACCCCACCTAGATCTGTATTCATTCGATTCAACAAAAATAGCCATGTATCCCACCATTAAGAAGAACAGAGAACCTGTAATTAGAGAGAAGAGGCTCAAGCAGAGAAATAAATGGTATGGAGAAACCAAACCTGCGAAGGATAGCAAATAAAAAATCCCACTCCATACGATCATACGCCTTGGCCATGTCCAACCTAAGAAGAACATTTCTGCCTCTGCACTTCCTACCCAGGTGCTGAACCATCTCGCGGGCCAGTGACACATTCTCTATGATGTAGCGGCCTTTGACAAAGGCACCTTGTTCCTCTGAGATGAAAAAAGGTAAGACACGGGCCAGCCTGTCACTGAGAACCCTGGAGATAATTTTATAGAAAAAGTTGCAAAGACTAATCGGCCGAAAATCTGCACATGTTTTTGGGGTATCCACCTTGGGAACCAAAGCAATAAGCGATGAAGTGAACCCTCTCGACAAAAGTTGGCCACAGAAAAAGGCCTTCATAACTAAGCAAACATCACCCTTAATGAACCTCCAACAAGTATGAAAGAAGTGACCCGTCAAACCATCCGGGCCCAGGGCGCTGTCCGCAGACATGCTAAAAACCACTCCCTTAATTTCTGCACTAGATGGCACGGCACACAGCATGTCACTATGACGATCTTGAAGCAAACAAGGAATAGAGTCCAGCACCTCAAGATGAATGTAATGGTGAATGGAAGACAAAGCACTGGCAAATTGAGACACAAACATATTAGCAATGGCACTTTCCTCCTCCACAACAGAGCCATCAACATCATAAAGCCGACTGATAACAGATCGCCTCCACTGCGACATAGCATAAGCATGGAAAAATTTTGTATTTTTGTCACCCTCTTTCAACCATTTAAGCCTAGATTTCTGCCTCCAAAACACCTCCTGTAAATGAACATGATTGAGGTCAACTTTTGCTGTTTGGAAAGCCCCTTGATTATCAACCGATGGATCAGCATAAATCATTTCCTCAGTAGTAGAAAAGGACTCCTCAGCAGCCATAACATTATCAAAAATATTCTTGAAAATATTCTTATTCCACTCCTTATAAAAGCCCTTCGTATGCTTAAGTTTTAGTGCCATACCAAGCAAGGGATAGGAAGAAGGAGCAGCAGCCCATGCACTCTTAGAATCCTCAATAAAATGGTCATGAGAAACCCACATTTGCTGAAAACAAAACCTAGATGGTTTACCATAAGACCTGGACTGAACAAAAAGAAGTAAAGGGTTGTGGTCGCTACAAGAACATGAGAGATGGAGAACAGAGAGAAGAGGGCAAGACACTACCCAATCGCCATTAAAAAATACCCTATCAAGTCTAGCCTAAATACCATTCGCCTACTACCCATTGTACCAAGTGAATTTACTGCCAGTATACCTAGCGTCTTCAAGGCCTGCTACAGAAATACAGGCCTGAAAATCAACCATGGACAAAGCAAAAGCTCTCCTACCACGCTTCTTTTCAGCCACATCAAGGATGTTGTTAAAATCTCCACCTACAAGCCACGGAGTGCCACATGTGGCAAAGAAGTCTACCAAATAGTCCCAAATGGTACGACGCTCGGCAAGGGAACAACTATCATGGACGATGGTAACAAAGAAATTTTGTCCAAGCACAGAGCTAACAAGAACAGAGATGTGCTGATTAGAGTTAGAGACCAATGATACATCAAAAGACTGCCTCTAGAATAGCCAAATCCGCGCCCGATCATTAACATTAATAAGGCTCAAAGCCATGTTGAGCTTCCTCATGATTTTATCAATCTTAGAAGAGGAAAGCTTGGGCTCAATCACAGCAACAAAACCCAGATTGTGTTTACGAACAAGATATTTCCGTCTACTAATCGACTGTGCATTGCTAATGCCCCGAATATTCCATATGAGAGCCTTCATTTAGCAGATGGTTGGGAGAGATTAGCAGAGGCACTCCTGCGCATACCACTACGAGTCATAACACCCGCTGCCTTTGTAGGCTCACGATTCTCTGAGCCAACACAATTTAAATGGGCCGCGATAAGATCGTCAGCATTAGAAGTAGGCATCATACCCGGCACCAGAAGAACCTTACGAATAGGTGGAACAGATAGATGATCATCAATTGTGGCAATGGTGGAGCGTCCTGAAAGATCAGGAGCACCGCAGTGGTCACCCTCAGCCGTAGAATGAGGCCGCCCACTAGAGGCACCCGCAGTAGGCTTCACTCCAACAGCAGCACCCACATTCCCCTTCTGGGAGACAGCATTTTGGGTTGAAGGAAGCTCAGGAGCAAGACTAGGCCCAACCAGCAAGGCCTGCACTGACGCCTTAGTGCAATCAGACGTCTTTGTAGCGCGAAGGGGGAGCTGCATCGACACAGAAATGGGAAGCATCGATGCGCTAGCGTCCTTAGACAGGAACTGCATTGACGCATCACCATCCTACATTGATACAAGAGCAATGACAGTAGGCACAGGCAGATCAGGCGCCAGAGGCTTCGACGTGAGGGCTGCTATGGTCAGCACAAGAGGCAGAGACTGATCCTGGGACGTCGTCGTTTCAGCACGATCAGACACCTGCTGATCAGCTGGCTTCATCGACGCAGAAATAGATTGCATCGACAGGCTGGTGGCCTTAGTGCGATCAGACACCTGCTTAGTAGGATGCATCGATGTGGAATTGTCCTTCGGTAGGACCAGCGTCGACGCATGGGTAGAAGAAGAGCAATGCTGTGTCGATGCAAAAAGAGTGATGGCACGCACAGGCAGCTCATGAACAAGCTGTAGATCAGACTACGTCTTGACCAGTTGAGGCTGAGCAACCGTAACTACAGGAACCACAGGTCCAGCATGGCTCCTCACAATCTGAGCTTCAGTAAAAGTGGGATTATTAGTTGATGGCTTTTTATGGAGAACATCCTTCGTAACAACAGAAATAGGGAGCCATTGACTCTTAGTGTCTGACTGATCAGTGTCTAGAGCACCCGTACTAGATGCTTGATTGCCACCAGCCATTTTCTTGCATTTAGAAGCCAAGTGCCCAAGACACTTACAAACGGGGCAGAACAGAGGCGGGTCAGGGTACACAATCTGCTGCCAATAGCCACCAAATCGACGCCAACCCAGATATGCTCAGGCAGCTTATTGGAGACGTCAAGTTGCACGCAAACACGAGTAGCATATGTCCTTGTCATGTATAATGTGTTCCTGTCCACATTAAGAACATGCCCAATGCTCCAAGCAATGGAGCGGATCATGTCGTCATGGTAGAAATTAGCTTGAAGGCCGAGCAACTCCAACAACACCGGAACAAATGGGCAATCATCATTAGGAGAGAACTCTATGGTCCACTTATAGAACTGGAATAACCTACTGCGAACATAAAGAGATTCCTTAAGCAAGACCTACAAATAGTCCTCCTTATTCTGAAATCTTAGTAGGAGATGACGCCCATCAATGGCACTAATAACAAAATCCTAGTTAAGCTTAAAACGCTAGGCAAGATGGGTTCTGATCTCTTGAAAAGATGGCCGGCCTTGGGGAGTCCTGTCAATGATGGCATGGTCCAAAGAGGAGTAGGACATGTGGATCTCATCCAAGGTGAAGAAAACAACAGGTTCCCCAGAATCCGTGCAAGCAGGCCCATGAGCAACCAACGGTAAAGACGGCGGAGAGATGGAGTGTAACACCACTTGAGCAAAGGAGGGAGGCATAGAGGCGCGAGGTAGAGGAGGGCCCTACACCCCAGGTCGCTACTTAGGGCCGACGCTCGTAGCATGAGCGGAAGCCACATGAGCCCCAGGGAGAGGCCCGGCTGCAGAAGAAGAAGC
Source organism: Amorphophallus konjac (assembly GCA_022559845.1). Classification (NCBI taxonomy): domain Eukaryota; kingdom Viridiplantae; phylum Streptophyta; class Magnoliopsida; order Alismatales; family Araceae; genus Amorphophallus; species Amorphophallus konjac. The sequence goes on along the minus strand of CM040119.1, from coordinate 119,798,652 downwards.
ACCGGAACATGGTGCCACAGCAACGGAAGCCGACGAAGGAGAGTCAAGCCGGAGAGGAGGAGGGGGAGGCGCCAGCCCCCCCCCCCCCAGGCCTGCCATGGCGGCTAGGGTAAAACAGGTCATATTCCCAATCTACGTGAACTCTCATATCTCATCTTTATCATATCTTGTTACTTATGTTACATTGGTTTATACCGCATGTTTTACCGTATTTCTTTTATCTTATTTTCTAGAGCTAAAATGTTAATTACTTAAACTTTGCCTTCATGTTGATACGAAGATACCTACTGGGAAAGTGTGCTCATTACCCTACTTTTCTAATCTTTTCTAGATATTTTAGCAGGTCAGATTTAGACTATTCAAGTGAAGGATCCGAGAGCGATTGATGGTTCGAGAGAAGCCGTAGCTAGTCTAGTCAAGAGTTAATTATGTAATTTTCACTTTATTGAGTCTAGTTAGTCAAAGAGTCTTTGTAAACATTTCATTATGATTCAATAAAGTCAAGGTTTTTGGATTATACCATCTTGTGTTAGCTTTTATATGTCTTGTCGGCTGTTCACGTTCCCGATTAGTTCCGCTGCATAATCTCGAGACGTGACAGTTAAAGTGGTATCAGAGCCTAGGCATAAGTAAGTCCTTGGAAAAATGTCTTGTCATAGGCTAAGTCCACGGTTTAAGGACCCACACCTATGAACTAGGAAAGAAATTTTCGAACCCATGAGAGATCGGGTAGAGCCCGGGATGAGATAGTTATTTAGAATTTAATCCCTTGGTAAAATCCCAAGAAATAACTATTTGCTTATTTCTTTCAAGCACTTTACTCTTGCAATGGTCGTTGAACGTGCTGCTAATCGAGTAAATTGGGAAGCGATGCGACAAACAGTTGTGGGTCTTACCCAGGCCCTACAAACGGTAGCCCACGCTGGCACACGGACTGGCACGGGTAATCTACATGGGAATTTCCGGAGTATGAATACTCTGAAATTCTATGGATCCTCCAACCCCGATGAGGCGAAGAATTGGATCGATGAGATGAACACAATATTCGATGTCATGCAATGCGCCGACCAAGAGAAGGTCCATCTAACCACATTCCAACTGAATAAAGATGCTCGTACTTGGTGGAAGGCACAACCTCAAAATGATCAACTTACCTGGGATGGATTTCTTACACTCTTCCGTGCAAAGTACTTCTCCGAGCACGTCAAAGAAAGAAAGGCTGCCGAATTCACCTCTCTTCGCCAAGGCATGATGTCCGTGGTAGAATATGAACTTCAATTATCTTGGCAGGCACTATATGCTCCTCATTTGGTTAGCAGGGATCCCTTAAAGCTAATCGATTCATGGACGGCCCGACTTGGGCCTCAAAATATCCGCACATATACGGAAATGGTCCAACGGGCACATTTATGTGAAAGGACCCTGGAGACAGTAGAGAAGTTCCAGGGGAAAGAAGAAAGGTCAAGCCAAAAAAATGATAGGCGAGAGGAAAAAGAAGAAAGGTTTAGTATCACGGAGGATGATGAATGTAGTGCCCCAGAACTTCATAAATAATAAAGGCCTAAATAAACTTATAAATGGTTTATTTGATTAATAAGTCATTATAAGGCCAAGTAGTGTTGATCAATTAACCCAACCCACTTAATTAAAGTCTAAAAGGTTTTTAACTCAGGCCCATTAAGTTAGGCCCATATTCTAGAAGGTATTCAAGCCTATCCACGGATTTTATGATAAGTATTAAATATATATATATAATGATGTGGATAATTAACAAAAGACTTTTAATGATTTAGAAATTCTACCTACGATGACTGTAACGGTCTATCGTAAGACCGCTACATCCATGTAACGCGTGGTCTCCAGACCGTTACATGCCTGTAAGTTTCGTGAGTGAAGGAACTCATGAAAAGATTGAAACTTGATGTTCCTATCCACTATGGATCGACTTGGGAAGACTTGTAATGTTACTAAGGACTCTTAGAGATTGGGATTTGATGAAATAAGGACTCTAAACTCGATCTAATCCTTAAACCCTAGCATAAACTCTATAAATAGGGCATAGTTCTGAACTGTGCGACCCCTACTTTTGGGACGTAAAGAAGCAAGGTAAGGAGTCATTATCTCAGGTAAGTTCTTTAGAGGTATTTGTTTACAATACTTTAGACTAACTCTCCTCCTCATTTCACATCTTTAGGTCAAGAGGGCGTGGAGTTAAAGCCTAAAGAAGTTGCTGAAAAAGTCACAAGAGAAGGAAGGGATCTAGGGCAAGGTTCTCAACCAAATTCAAAAACTACAGTCTAAGTAAGAGGTAGGTTATCTCATGAACGGCAAAAACAGCATGATAGGACTAAAAGCCCTCTGGTTTGATTGAATTCCATGCATTATAGAGCATTGATTTCATGTTTTATTTGTTCTATGCACATCATGCACCTCTTAGCATAATTAAGAAATTAAAACATGACTATTCATCTATTCATGATTACCTATGCATGTAGATGGCCTTACTTCGTTAACATGACTAGAAACTCATCATGTTTTGATAAAAGACAAGATGTGAGTTGATCTCTTAATTTCTATGATTGTTTCTGTTAGCAGATACTGTAACGCATTATCATAGGACCGTCGCTTTCAAGTAACGGCCCTACGACAGACAGTTACACACTCTGTGATATTTGAATTGTACTGTTGTTTCTAATGCGGTTGGACAGACGCGTTACATTAATGTAACGGCTGGGTCCTGACCGTCACAATAAAAGTGACGCCCCATCTCCAGACCGTTATATCCTGTGTTCTGTCAACCCTATGACAGAATATAACCTGCCAATCTTATTATGGTTAAAACCTAGTTACCTAAGTTTTAAACCTAATCATGTGATTTTAAGGATATTTGATTATTCATGATAGCTATTGCATGTTTTGTCATCACTTCTACTTAAGTTATGTTAAACCAAATTCTATAGTTTTGTACTATAAAGTATGACTTTTTAACATTGTATTAATGGAGTTTTTATCATGATCTTCACATTGATTATACATATCTCTCTCTGTCAATAGAGTCAATTCTATATGTACATGGCACATATTCCGGTATGTTGTCATTAGTTCACACTTTGCACTATAGGAACACCATCTTGGACATGAGGACCTCTCTATTGGATAATCCTTCCAATGGACTAGGAAATCATTGTTTCAAGGCCCCCGTAATTCTCCGCGAGCCTGGGTTCCCACTAGGACGCCGAGTTGGTTGTACCAATGAAAGCCCATTAATTAGAACACTCTATCGTGGTTTTGATTCTTGAAATGTAACGGCCTTGAACTGGACCGTCAGGATCACGTAACGGCCCAGTGCCAGACCGTCACATTCCTCTGAGTCTATTTTTATCCTTCTGGACTCGGATCACTGTAACAGCCTATTACTGGCGCGTTACATAATGTAACGGCCCAGCCAATGACCGTTACATAGCTTGCAATTGTTAACCCAAGGTTTGACCAAGGGTTGATATTTCAATGATTGTAGACAAACCTTGATGATCTAGAACTTATCATATTGCTTAATAGACTTAATGTAATGGATGAAAGTTAAGGAAATATACCGTTATGCTGCCGATTTATTCTATAAGCATAACTTAGTTTAAATGTCATTCTTGATCTCATATATTCAAAATTGAAGCATTCATTCATTGATTATTGTTATCATGGAATTATTGGAATTATTACATTCTTGGGCATACTTTACTGATATATTGCGTGGAAGTAGCTTAATTTATAACCGAAGATGCGATCGAGCACTGATTGTGTTCAAGGGCTCTATGTTAGTCCCCTCGGCTGATTACCGGAAACATACTATTTTATAAACCATGGGGTATGATGCTACTGGCGTCGCATTGCGTTGGGAGTACTATTTCTATAAATAAGTGAAGATCCACGGCACGACATGACATTCTTGCTTGATATTCCACAGAAATTCACGAACTATGTACTCAAAAGAGACTAGTGTGATGAATATGTGGCTTGCTAGTACTATCTCGTTACATTCTTGTTCATGGAAGGCCAATATCATGTTCTTGTTATATTCTTGCTAGCTCATTCTTGATCATTCTATCATACATGGTTATCTTGTTTCTATTGATTTGATCGCATGATTGATTCGCATTCGCATGATTTTACCTTATTTCTTTAGAGCTAAAATGATAATTACTTAAATAGTACCTTCATGTTGATGCGAAGATACCTACTGGGCAAGTGTGCTCATGACCTACTTTCCAATGTTTTTCAGGAGATGGAAATAGTTCGGATTCGGATTCGGGCTATACTAGTAGCGGGTCCGGAAGCGAGTGAAAGTGTTATAAAGCTGAGAATGAAGACTTAGGAAGTTAAAGTGTCTAGATTGAGTCAATGTAATTTTCCTATTTCTTGAGTCTAGTAGAATGGAAATCAAATTAGTGATTGTATCTTGAATATTGAGCATTATGAAATAAAGTTGAAGTTTGATTAAATCTTATGCAATTGCATTTACTTGTGTGATTGTCTTGCGCTCTGATTGATTCTTGCTTGCAAGAGGCTTACCATGCCAGCTGTTCGCGCTCCCCGAGTGAGTCTTCCGCTGTAATAAAGGCTCGGGGCGTGACAGTTAAGTTGGTATCAGAGCCTAAGTCTCAAGACTTAAGGAAAAGCGTCATGTCATAGGATATGTCCAAGGTTTAAGGACCCATACCTCTGAACTAAGGAAGAAAATTTCCGTACCCATGTGAGAATTGGGTAGAGCCCGAGATAAGATAGCTAATTAGTTTAAGATTTATTATGCTTATTCCAATATTCATGAGAAATAACAAGTTGTTATTTTCTCTCAGGTACCTTATTATTATTATCATGGCTCATCGCGTAGATTGGGACGGTATGTAACAAACTGTTGCCGGCCTCACCCAGGCACTGTAAACTATAGCACAAGGTGGTGCGGGGGCAAGGGCAGGAGACCTTCATCGTAATTTCCGGAGGCTAAATCCTCCACGTTTCTATGGATCTTCCAATCCAGACGAAGCAGAAAATGGGATCGACGAGATGAATAGGATATTTGATGTTATTCAATGCACTGATCAGGAGAAAGTCCGTCTAACTACGTTCCAATTAAACAGGGATGCTCGCACTTGGTGGAAATCGGTTCCAGCACCCCCAGCCGATGCGCCACATACATGGAATGTTTTTCTCACTTTATTCCGTGCCAAATATTTCTCCGAGCATGTAAAGGAAAGGAAGTCTATGGAGTTTGCCTCCCTTCGTCAAGAGATGATGTCCGTGGCAGAATATGAGTTGTAGTTTTTAAGGCTAGCACCGTATGCACCACATTTGATTAGTACAGACTTATTAAAAGCAAACCGATTTATGGACGGGTTACGGCCCGATTTCATTCAACAACTGGGGACACAGAATATCCGCACTTATGCGGAGATGGTTCAAAGGGCATATTTATGCGAGAGGACCTTAGAGAAGGTCGAAAGGTTGAAAGGAAAGGGAGAAGAATCTAGCCGACGTTGTGATCGGCATTATAAGAAGGAGAAGTTCAGCATCATGGAACAATACAAAAGCCGTGATAATAAGAAAAGATCAAGGAATGGGAACGGTGGAAGTTCTCAAAAGAATAGTAAAAAGGTGAAGGAAGAAAAGGAGCAAGTCGCCTCGGCGTGCACCTTTTGTGAGAAATTCGGCCACTCGGCTGAAGAATGCTGGAAGCGCCTAGGTGCTTGTTTGCGCTGTGGGAGTAGGGAGCATCGTGTGCCAGATTGCCCCCTTATGAAAGACGAACCAAATAATGGAGGACGTAGGAGGCAGGCTCGCCTCAATGCAGTTATAGATGAAGAAGTAGCGCCCAGGGATCAAAATGATGGGCTCATGGAAGGTACTCTTCAAATCTATTCTCGTCCTGCATTCGTGCTATTTGATACTGGTGCTTCTTATTCTTTTATCTCCACCACTTTTGTAAAAATCTTACTAACTGCATCAGTTCCCCTACCTTCAGATCTCGCTATTACTACACCTTTAGGATCTGGAACTAAGCTTACTAAGTATTATCTCGATTGTGAGGTGGTAGTAGAAGGACAATCTCCCCGCAAACTTAGTATGCCTCGACATGAAAGGTTATGATGCCATTTTAGGGGTAGATTGGCTTGTAGACCATGATGCTTACATCAACTGCCGAAATAGGATTATATCTTTCCGAAAATCTGATCTTCCAAGATTTTCTTTTCTTGGCATCAAATACAAGAAGCATCCTACCATTATATCTTCTCTTCACGCCTGCAAACTTGTCACGCCCCGAGCGCGGAAGATTACCTGGAGGCGTGACACGTCTATATAGATCGTGTCAATCATGTAAATATCAGAGTGCGCAAATAACTAAGATTTAACTCGAAATTAATACAAATAGTACAAGCTGACAATTGTCACAACTAATCAAAGGACAAATACATATGTTCCCAGAGTCCAACGACTAGGCTTCAAATCTTAAGCGGTTCTAATCAAGTTGACTAATACAAATGACATAGATGAATTGATACAACTGACATAAGTGAACTAATACAATAACACAAAAGACATGACAATTTGATAACTTCACTCTAACACTCATCACTCAGTCTCATTCCCTTCTGAGTGTTGGTTGACATCCAAATTACCTGAAAATATTAGAAAACAACTAGATGAGCGAATCGCTCAGTAGGAATTATATCTCAAGACTTAACATACTTTAAGTGGTTTACAAGTTCAATTAATGTCAGTAAAGCTATGCATGTAGATGAGTAGATATCAAGGATTGTAAGAATCGACAAGAGTAGTGAAGGAATAACAAGTGAGAGTATAAGGATTCCAACTTCAATGCAGCAATAGCAAGAGATTCAAGCAAATAATAACTAGAATTAACAAAATCTTTCCAAGAGAGTAAGAACTCATGTCAAGCAAGTAATAGAAAGTAATATAAATTCAAGCATGTAAAAATAGAATTGGCTATTTATCAATTTCATTCAAGCAAAAACTTTACCCTTCTGCGGGTCTCAAGTCAAATCAATCAAGTAATATCATGAGAATGAGTGGAATGTCTAAAGCCTAGCAAGCAAGTACTCCGGTGCAATGCCAAACATCGTGGTCAATAAACTTCCATGGGCACAAGTACCTTCGGGTGCTTCTCCCAGGACCAGACCGGGCCCTATATGCACAGCATTAATCATGTTTGTTGACATCCACTCTCATTTATAGCCAATATAGAATTTCAAGGTTTGACCCGTATCATATATATAAGGCGGAATTATGGAATGGAATCCAAGGGCGCATTGATGTGTAGGGATGAACTAGGAGTGGAAACCAGTAACGTTTGATACACGGAAAAAAACTAGATAAGAGTGATGCCTTATGGGCCACCTGACAGGTTTAGAAACGACACCCTCACTGTGGGATGCCCTTTCTGGGAACTATACAAGGTTTAGAGGACCCTGTCAGGAGTTAAATGGCACCTCTTAGGCTGCCATCTATCAGTGGAGATGGCAAAAGTGAAAGCCTAATGATCACGTTAACGTAATGAGCTAGCTGTGTCGACTCAATAGTTCATCGCGTCAACGCGGTGAACAGGCTGGGTCGACCCTGTGAACAGGCAGGGTCGACTCTACAGTTCATCGCGTCAACGCGGTGGACATGCTGGGTTGACCCTGTGAACAGGCAGGGTTGACTCTGCAGTTCACCGCGTCAACGCGGTGAACTGGCTGGGTCAACCCTATGAACAGGCAGGGTCGACTCTGCAGTTCACCGCGTCAACGCAGTAAACTGGCTGGGTCGACCCTATGAACAGGCAGGGTCGACTCTGCAGTTCATCGCGTGCAGTTCACCGCGTCAACGCGGTGAACTGGCTGGGTCGACCCTGTGAACAGGTAGGGTCGACTCTGCAGTTCATCGCGTCAATGCGGTGAACTGGTTGGGTCGACTCTGCACCTCATATCTGCTCAAAATGGCTTAAGATATTAATCTTTGATTAAGCTAGGGTTAACTGGATGATTAGTTTAACATTATGCAGTTAGAAGGTGCACATGGGGCTGCCATCTCTTAGAAGAAGGCGCCCTTGGGTCTGCCACCTTCTATTAAATTTTATTAGGTTAGTTAAATGATAAAACTTGCGTTATACGGATATATCGTATGGATATGAAGCTAATTCATACCAATTACCCTAGATTGAAGCTAATACCTGCAAATCGTCTTGGGTATAAGACTAATACATGAGAAACATGCCGTATATACTTTATATCTATTTGCTAAACATGCAATTGAGAGGGGTCTTGGGTTTGTATGTTTATGTTCTTATTCATGTAAGTTCTTGAGATTTTAATCTTTCTTAGTCCTTTTCATACGTTTCGGATCTTCCTTTCAATTTCATGTTTTCTGCAAACTTGTTCATCCTTAAGTGCTTTACATTTTCTTCTTCAACCTCTTTCTCTAATTCTTCTCCATTTTCAAGTTATTGCATATTTTTCCACTTGCTGTTCTGGCACATTACTGTTCATCCGAGTTGATACTTTCTTTTGTTCCCCAGTTTACATGCCTTTCCAATCCTCTTTTCTCTCTAAGTTCTTCACAAAAGTTCTTCTTCTCTTATAGATATAGATTTTCTTCTTCTACCACTTCCTCCAATTCGCCTTAGTTTTTAAGTTATAATTAATTTTCTACGGTTCTATTTTCTACACAGTCACTGTTCACCTGTGCCTATAGATCTCGGTTTTTCACATTTTTCACCTTCTTCCTCTCATTTTCTCTCTCTTCACTTTTCATAAAACTTCTTCCTAACCCTCCAATCGACAACTTTTTCTTCTTTCACATATTCTCATTCTCTCTAGATTTTTTGTTATTCTCCTTCTTAGAACCCCCTATTTTCAATATAATTTCATTGTACTTTCAACTTGGTCTTTTTTAACTTGGTCTTTTTCCACGTTTTTCATCCTCTTGGCTACAATTTCTTCTTTCACTATTTTCAGGTTTTAGTTTCTCTAATATAACATTTTTAACATGGTGATTTCAGTTTCACAGAAATTGACATAATGACAGGCCCTTTACTAAAGCATGAACTATATCAAATATAGATATTAGCTAATACATGCTAATCGTCCTAGATTTAAGCTAACACATGCTAATTATTCTAGGTATGAGACTAATACTTACTAATACTTGCTAATACTTGCTAATTATTCTGGATATAAGGCTAATACATGCTAATTATCTTAGGTATGAAGCTAATACATGCTAATCATCCTAGATTTAAGCTAACACATGCTAATTATTCTCGGTATGAGACTAATACTTGCTAATACTTGCTAATTATTCTGGGTATAAGGTTAATACATGCTAATTATTTTAGGTATGAAGCAGATACATGCTAATCGTCCTAGATTTAAGCTAACACATGCTTTATAAACACTAAATATCGCATGGAAATGAGCCTAAGACTAAATGCCTAGACTAATCATCCTACTTAGCTGCTAGTTTAGTTAAAAGTTGAGAACACCTACATATGTGAAGTGGCAGTAGTTGTAGTAAATGGAAGAAGCAACTCTTCCCTTCTCTGCAACCCTTCAGAAGTGTCTCCCCTTCTCAATAGCAAGCCTTCTAACCAACGAAGGTTTGCTTCGTTAGGAGTATAATATAAGGTTTGAGTTGACAAGAGGGGGAAACAAGATCCGTGAAAATCGGATCTCAGTGGGATGCCAGCTTATACAGGCTGTTGGGGATAAGGAAATCGAAAAGTTTGTCGGGTGGATTGTAGCTCCTATGAGAGGGTGGTTTATTTATTTTAAACTTCCCACCTAACTTTCATGATTTTTATCTTTACAATTTGATGGAGTTATTTAATGAAATTTCATGGATAAGATCCTTATATTTTTCTCTATTTTTACATATAATTTTTTTTTAAAAATTCTTTTTAAATAGAAAGTGATACTATTCATGGCACTATTCATGTTAGAAAATAATGACTTGTGAATAACGATCACGTGAATCACTTGGAGCATTTTCCTACCACCCTATAAGGACCAAAATTGTACATATGTCCTTTCAAATCTTGTGTATTTACTTTACTTGCATAATGACATCTTACATGTCGTTATTTCTTAAGTAATGACTTAACAACGGTTGTTATTTTGAACTGAGATTTTTGTATTTACCCTATACTTAACCAAGATTATCTATATATCCTTTCTTACTTCCTGAATTAGGTTTATCCTTTAATTCTTCATATATATATCCGTATTTCTTTCAAGCAATGATATAAATGAAAATTTTAAATTATTAAATTTTATAATTTATAAAAATATGATTGTAATTTATGAAAATATAATTTGGCATCTTCTAAAGTATCCATTGGTTTTTGTAATATTAATTAAATGGTTGAAATGGTTAAAAAAATATTTTTTTTGTGCCTTTCTATTTTAAATTTCCCGGGTGTTACACCCTCCCCTACTTAAAAGAATTTGGTCCCCAAATTCAATTGTATAAGGGCATTGTCGAAAGTATAGGATACTTACGGTCTAAAATAGTTCTCGGTATCTTCTTTTCATAGATTCCTCGGTCTCCCAAGTTGCTTCTTGCTCCGAGCATCGATTCCATTGGATTTTCACCATAGGGATTGTCTTACTCCTTAGAATTCGGACTTCGCGGTCGAGGATCCGCATCGGCCTTTGCTCATAAGTAAGATCTCTTTGAATCACCAAATCAGCATGGTCGATGACATGGGAAGGGTCGTGCACATATTTCTTCAGCATAGAAATATGAAATACATTGTGCACTTCCGAGAGTTGAGGAGGTAAAGTAATACGGTAAGCCACCTCGCCCACTCTTTCCAATACTTCAAATGGACCGATAAACCTTGGTGTAAGCTTGCGTTTAACACCGAATCTTCTAATACCTCGGCTAGAAGATACCTTGAGAAATACATGGTCGCCTACTTGAAATTCCAAATCTCTCCTTCTATTATCAGCATAAGATTTTTGCCTGCACTGAGCTACCTTGAGTCTCTCTCTGATAAGGTGTATCTTCTCAGTCGAATCTCTAACCATATCTGGGCCTAGAATTTGTCTTTCACCGACTTCTTCCCAGCATATTGGAGAACGACAACTCCTGCCACAAAGTGCCTCGAAAGGAGCCATTTGAATACTAGCTTGATAGCTGTTATTATATGCAAATTCGGCTAATGGTCAGTGGTCATGCCAGCTTCCGCCGAAATCTATAATACATGCCCTTAACATATCTTCAACAACCTGATTTATCCTTTCAGTCTGACCATCTGTCTGGGGATGGAAAGCAGTGCTGAAATTAAGTTTCGTCCCCAGAGAGTGTTGTAGACCCTTCCAAAAATGAGAGGTGAAGCGTGGGTCTCGATCAGATATGATCGAGACGGGAACTCCATGCAATCTAACCATCTCCTTAATATACAGGGCAGCAAGTACGTCGACTGACCATCGACTTTTGATGGGTAAGAAATGGGCCGATTTAGTTAACCGGTCGATAATTACCCAAATTACATCATATCCGCCCCTAGACTTTGGTAAACCCATGATAAAGTCCATGCCGATGTCTTCCCACTTCCACTTGGGAATATCCAGCGGATGTAGCTTTCCGACGGGTTTTTGATGTTCCGCCTTCACTTGTTGGCATGTGAGGCAACGAGACACAAAGTCTGCTACCTCCCTTTTCATGTTAGGCCACCAGAAAGTTCTTTTCAAGTCTTGGTACATCTTAGTGGCTCCAGGGTGGATTGTGTACCTCGATCTATGAGTTTCTTCAAGAATCTTCTTCTTCAATTGAGGACAGTCGGGCACACATGTCCGTTCATGAAATAGTAATCTGCCATCAGGTGCCAGCTTGAAATCCAGTCTCTCGTCCAGCTTGCTCTTTATCTCCACTAGCGAGGGATCCTCTTCTTGTAACTTCTTGATTTCAGGTAGCAAATCTAGATGTAGGCTCATATGAGATAGAATAATACACATGTTCTTCTCATCTGTGCTGATATCAAGCTCAGAGAATTTCTCCAGCAGTTTCCATTCTTGTATCATGCAGTTGGCCAATATTGTTCTCGGCTTTCGACTAAGGGCATCAGCTACGAAATTACCCTTACCAGGATGGTACTGTATAGTGAAGTCGAAATCCTTGAGATACTCGAGCCAACGCCTTTGCCGCATGTTTAGCTCCTTTTGGGAGAATAAGTACTTGAGGCTTTTATGATCGGAGTACACAATGAATTGTTCTCTGTAGATATAGTGCCTCCAGATCTTTAAAGCGAATACTACCGCGGCCAGTTCTAAGTCATAAACTGGGTAGTTCTCTTCATGTTTCTTCAATTGTCGGGATGAGTATGCAATGACTCTCCCATTCTGCATCAATACACATCCGAGGCCAATACCAGAAGCATCAGTATATACCTCGTATTTTTCTCCTTCTATTGGTAATGTTAAGACTGGAGCAGTGGTCAAGAGATCCTTCAAAGTTTGAAAACTCTTTTCACAGTCTTCCTTCCACTCATAAGGCACTTCCTTGCGGGTTAACCTGGTCAGGGGAACAACAATTTTGGAGAAGTCCTTTATAAAACACCGGTAGTAACCAGCTAGACCCAAGAAGCTCGAATCTCAGTTACATTTGTGGGTCGTTCCCTGTTCTTCACGGCTTCGACCTTTGATGGGTCAACAGCAATTCCGTTCTTCGAAATGATATGGCCTAAGAAGGATACTTCCTCAAGCCAAAACTCGCATTTGCTGAATTTGGCATATAGCTTGTTTCCCCTTAATATCTGCAATGCCTTCTTGAGGTGTTCTTCATGATCCTCTTCGGTCTTTGAATAGATCAGAATATCATCAATAAAGACCATAATAAATTGGTCTAAATAGGGCCTGAATATGCTGTTCATTAACTGCATAAAAGCTGCGGGGGCATTTGTTAGTCCGAAAGGCATAACAGTAAATTCGTAATGCCCATACCTACTTCGGAATGCAGTTTTATGAATGTCTTCTTCTTTGATCTTCAATTGGTGGTAACCAGAACGAAGATCAATCTTGGAGAAATATAAAGCTCCAGATAGTTGATCGAACAGCTCATCAATCCTTGGCAGTGGATATTTATTCTTGATTGTAAGGTGATTTAGCTGCCGATAATCTATGCATAATCTCATCGATCCTTCCTTCTTTTTGACGAATAGCACGGGTGCTCCCCATGGGGAAGTACTCGGCGTGATGAAACCCTTGTTTAATAACTCCATTAGCTGCTCTTTTAGTTCCTTCAGCTCAGCAGGGGACATTCTGTATGGTGCCCTGGAAATAGGACCAGCACCAGGGACAAGGTCGATTGTGAATGACACTTCCCTTTCCGGGGGTAAGCCGATTAAATCTTCTGGAAAAACATCGGAAAAATCCCGAATTACACGGATGTCTTCAAGTTTAACCTTCTCGACTTCCGTGGCAGTCACGAATGCTATGAAAGCCATGCATCCCTTATTCATAAGTTTACTAGCTCAGAGTGCTGATATAAGAAGTGATTTACTCCGAGGATATTGTAAACTAGCTATGGGAAATCTACGAAAGTTACCTTGCCATGCCGGCAATCTACAGTTGCTTGGTATGTGGATAGCCAGTCGGCACCTAGTATGACATCATAACCCTTTATATCTAGGCATATCAGGTCAGCAGGTAAATTATTTCCCTTAACCATCACTTCACAGTTTGGATAGTGATAAGTGATATAAGACTCATTCCCAAGAGGTGTAGATATGACCAAATCTAACAGTTCATGTTTCTTAGAAAATGAAGCAGCAAAGTTCTTGGAAACGAATGAATGAGTTGCTCCGGTATCGAATAAAACTTGAGCAGTTTTTGAACAAATAGTGAGAGTACCTTCCACATTTCCACCTTTAGTGGTTTCCGTCTCTTGGAGAGCTTGCAGACGGCCTTGTTTCTTTATCGGACACTTCTCGTCTTTGGTGTCTTGTTCCTTCATCAGTGGGCAGTCTGGGATTCGATGCTCTCGGCTCCCACATCGAAGACAAGCTCCTAACTTTCTCCAGCATTCCTCGGTCTTATGACTAGCTTTATCACAATACTTGTAAATCTCCCTTGATGGTGTGGTGGTGGAGAATGGCATGTCATTCTTCTGGAATTTCTTCGCCTTAGAGGGCTCCCCTTCCATGAAGAATCACTTCTTGTTGAAGGATTGTTTGAATTTTCCCGGGCTTGTGACGGGTTCCTTCTTGTCTCTTCCTCGGATTCTCTCAGATAATTCGGTGGCGTCTTCCAGCAGTTGAGCACGCCAAACCATCTCCGAATAGACTTGGATGTCCATCGGGGAAAGTTGTGTGATATAATGGGGCCGAAGCCCGTTGAGGAATCTTCTCGCCTTCATCTTTTCCGTACACACCAAGTGGGGTGCATACCTAGATAATATGGAGAATTGGGCCACATACTCGGCCACTTTCAAGCCCCGTTGTTTTAGAACGGCGAATTCCGTGGCTTTCTTTTCCTGGATATGATCGGAGAAGTACTTGTTGTTGAAATGCTCCGTGAATTCATCCCATGTGACATGGTATTCTGGCAGTGTTGCTTCTATGGATTCCCACCAGCATCGAGCGTCCAGCTCTAGTTGGAATACGGCAAGTAAAACCTTCTCTTCATCCGCACATTGCATCACACGGAAGATTCGTTCCATCTCCTTTAGCCAATTCTCGGCATCCTCGGGGTCGGACGAACCCGTGAACCTCGGTGGGTTCATGTTACGAAAACTTCGGTGGAGATCTCCCGCTCCACGATTTGCTCCGTCTTGGGCCACTTGCTGTAGTGCCTGTGTGAGGCCTTGCACGGTGCGCTGCATCTCGCGCCATTGTGCTCTTTCCGCAGTCATGATCCTACAAAAGAATTAAGTATGATAAAGATCGGATTTACTTGTAAGGTCGAAAGTCATTGTAGAACTTAACACATGGCTCTATCCATCTCACCGGGTAAGGTATATCTATCCTTTAACTTGGGTTTTACCTATCCATGGACCCAAGTTTTTACTTAGATTTCAATTTCTAACCGTTTATTTTTTTCTAGTTCCCTAGGTTTGAAAACCTAGGCTCTGATACCACGAAGACTGTCACGCCCCGAGCGCGGAAGATTACCCGGAGGCGTGACACGTCTATATAGATCGTGTCAATCATGTAAATATCAGAGTGCGCAAATAACTAAGATTTAACTCGAAATTAATACAAATAGTACGAGCTGACAATTATCACAACTAATCAAAGGACAAATACATATGTTCCCAGAGTCCAATGACTAGGCTTCAAATCTTAAGCGGTTCTAATCAAGTTGACTAATACAAATGACATAGATGAATTGATACAACTGACATAAGTGAACTAATACAATAACACAAAGGACATGACAATTTGATAACTTCACTCTAACACTCATCACTCAGTCTCATTCCCTTCCGAGTGTTGGTTGACATCCAAATTACCTGAAAATATTAGAAAATAACTAGATGAGCGAATCGCTCAATAGGAATTACATCTCAAGATTTAACATGCTTTAAGTGGTTTACAAGTTTAATTAATGTCAGTAAAGCTATGCATGTAGATGAGTAGATATCAAGGATTGTAAGAATCGACAAGAGCAGTGAAGGAATAACAAGTGAGAGTATAAGGATTCCAACTTCAATGCAGCAATAACAAGAGATTCAAGCAAATAATAACTGGAATTAACAAAATCTTTCCAAGAGAGTAAGAACTCATGTCAAGCAAGTAATAGAAAGTAATATAAATTCAAGCATGTAAAAATGGAATTGGCTATTTATCAATTTCATTCAAGCAAAAACTTTACCCTTCTGCGGGTCTCAAGTCAAATCAATCAAGTAATATCACGAGAATGAGTGGAATGTTTAAAGCCTAGGAAGCAAGTACTCTGGTGCAATGCCAAACACCGTGGTCAATAAACTCCCATGGGCACAAGTACCTTCGTGTGCTCCTCCCAGGACCAGACCGGGCCCAATATACACAGTATTAATCATGTTTGTTGACATCCACTCTCATTTATAGCCAATATGGAATTTCAAGGTTTGACCCGTATGATATATATAAGGCGGAATTATGGAATGGAATCCAAGGGCGCATTGATGTGTAGGGATGAACTAGGAGTGGAAACCAGTAACGTTTGATACACGGAAAAAAACTAGATAAGAGAGATGCCTTATGGGCCACCTGACAAGTTTAGAAACGACACCCTCACTGTGGGATGCCCTTTCTAGGAACTATACAAGGTTTAGAGGACCCTGTCAGGAGTTAAATGGCACCTCTTAGGCTGCCATCTATCAGTGGAGATGGCAAAAGTGAAAGCCTAATGATCACGTTAACGTAATGAGATAGCTGTGTCGACTCAATAGTTCATCGCGTCAACGCGGTGAATAGGCTGGGTCGACTCTGTAGTTCATCGCGTCAACGCGATGAACAGGCTGGGTCGACCCTGTGAACAGGCAGGGTCGACTCTGCAGTTCATCGCGTCAACGCGGTGGACAGGCTGGGTCGACCTTGTGAACAGGCAGGGTCGACTCTACAGTTCACCGCGTCAACGCGGTGAACTGGCTGGGTCGACCCTGTGAAAAGGCAGGGTCGACTCTGCAGTTCATCGCGTCAACGCGGTGAACTGGCTGGGTCGACTCTGCAGCTCATATCTGCTCAAAATGGCTTAAGGTATTAATCTTTGATTAAGCTAAGGTTAACTGGACGATTAGTTTAACATTATGCAGTTAGAAGGTGCCCATGGGGCTGCCATCTCTTAGAAGAAGGCGCCCTTGGGTCTGCCACCTTCTATTAAATTTTAATAGGTTAGTTAAATGATAAAACTTGCGTTATACGGATATATTGTATGGATATGAAGCTAATTCATACCAATTATCCTAGATTGAAGCTAATACCTGCTAATCATCTTAGGTATAAGACTAATACATGAGAAACATGCCGTATATACTTTATATCTATTTGCTAAACATGCAATTGAGAGGGGTCTTGGGTTTGTATGTTTATGTTGTTATTCATGTAAGTTCTTGGTATTTTAGTCTTTCTTAGTCATTTTCATACTTTTCGGATCTTCCTTTCAATTTCATGTCTTCTGTAAACTTGTTCATCCTTAAGTGCTTTACATTTTCTTCTTCAACCTCTTTCTCTAATTCTTCTCGTTTTCATGTTATTGCATATTTTTCCACTTGGTGTCCTGGCACATTACTGTTCATCCGAGTTGATACTTTCTTTTGTTCCCCAGTTTTCATGCCCTTCCAATCCTCTTTTCTCTCTGAGTTCTTCAGAAAAGTTCTTTTTCTCTTGTAGATATAGCTTTTATTCTTCTACCACTTCCTCCAATTCTTCTTAGTGTTTAAGTTATAATTAATTTTCTACGGTTCTATTTTTTACACAGTCACTGTTCACCTGCGCCTATAGATCTCGATTTTTCACATTTTTCACCTTCTTCCTCTCATTTTCTCTCTTTGCACTCTTCATAAAACTTCTTCCTAACCCTCCAATCTATAACTTTCTCTTCTTTTACATATTCTCATTCTCTCTAGAGTTTTCGTTATTCTCCTTCTTAGAACCCCCTATTTTTAATATAATTTCATTGTGCTTTCAACTTGGTCTTTTTCAACTTGGTCTTTTTCCACGTTTTTCATCCTCTTGGCTACAATTTCTTCTTTCACTATTTTCAGGTTTTAGTTTCTCTAATATAACATTTTTAACATGGTGATTTCAGTTTCACAGAAATTGACATAATGACAGGCCCTTTACTAAAGCATGAACTATATCAAATATAGATATTAGCTAATACATGCTAATCGTCCTAGATTTAAGCTAACACATGCTAATTATTCTAGGTATGAGACTAATACTTACTAATACTTGCTAATACTTGCTAATTATTCTGGATATAAGGCTAATACATGCTAATTATCTTAGGTATGAAGCTAATACATGCTAATCATCCTAGATTTAAGCTAACACATGCTAATTATTCTCGGTATGAGACTAATACTTGCTAATACTTGCTAATTATTCTGGGTATAAGGCTAATACATGCTAATTATCTTAGGTATGAAGCTAATACATGCTAATCGTCTTAGATTTAAGCTAACACATGCTTCATAAACACTAAATATCGCATGGAAATGAGCCTAAGACTAAATGCCTGGACTAATCATCCTAGATTAGCAACTAGTTTAGTTAAAAGTTGAGAACAGCTACATATGTGAAGTGACAGTAGTTGTAGCAAATGGAAGAAGCAACTCTTCCCTTCTCTGCAACCCTTCAGAAGTGTCTCCCCTTCTCAACAGCAAGCCTTCTAACCAATGAAGGTTTGCTTCGTTAGGAGTATAATATAAGGTTTGAGTTGGCAATAGGGGGAAACAAGATCCGTGAAAATCGGATCTCAGTGGGATGCCAGCTTATACAGGTTGTTGGGGATAAGGAAATCGAAAAGTTTGTCGGGTGGATTGTAGCTCCTATGAGAGGGTGGTTTATTTATTTTAAACTTCCCACCTAACTTTCATGATTTTTATCTTTACAATTTGATGGAGTTAGTTAATGAAATTTCATAGATAATATCCTTATATTTTTCTCTATTTTTACATATAATTTTTTTAAAAAAATTCTTTTTAAATAAAAAGTGATACTATTCATGGCACTATTCATGTTAGGAAATAATGACTTGTGAATAACGATCACGTGAATCACTTGGAGCATTTTCCTACCACCCTATAAGGACCAAAATTGTACATATGTCCTTTCAAATCTTGTGTATTTACTTTACTTGCATAATGACATCTTACATGTCATTATTTCTTAAGTAATGACTTAACAACGGTTGTTATTTTGAACGGAGATTTTTGTATTTACCCTATACTTAACCAAAATTATCTATATACTCTTTCTTACTTTCTAAATTAGGTTTATCCTTTAATTCTTCATCTATATATCCGTATTTCTTTCAAGCAATGATATAAATTAAAATTTTAAATTATTAAATTTTATAATTTATAAAAATATGATTGTAATTTATGAAAATATGATTTGGCATCTTCTAAAGTATCCATTGGTTTTTGAAATATTAATTAAATGGTCGAAATGGTTAAAAAATTTTTTTTTTGTGCATTTCTATTTTAAATTTCCCGGGTGTTACAAAACTTATCTCGAAAGGATGTGAAATTTTCTTGCTTCAGTCATTGTCACCGAATCTAAGGAAATTATCTAGCAAACATTCCCATTGCAAATGAATTCCCGGACGTGTTCCCATCTGAACTACCTAATTTACCGCCCGAGAGGGAAGTAAACTTTACCATCGAACTCATTCCAGGTGCAGCACCTGTTTCTATAGCCCCTTACAGGATGTCCCCCACAGAACTTAAGAAACTAAAGAAGCAATTACATGAACTTCTAGACAAGGGTTTCGTTAGACCTAGCACATCCCCTTGGGGTGCACCTATTCTATTTGTCAAGAAGAAGGATGGTTCTCTCAGATTATGCATCGACTATCGACGATTGAATCAACTTACAATCAAGAACAAATACCCATTGCCGCGTATTGATGAGCTCTTCGATCAGCTTTCGGGGGCAGAATATTTTTCTAAGATTGACCTAAGATCAGGTTATCATCAGCTTAGAATCAAAGAAGAGAACATTTACAATTTGGCTTTTCGAAGTCGTTATGGCCACTATGAATTCGTGGTAATGCCGTTTGGGTTAACTAATGCCCCAGCAGCATTCATGCAACTTATGAATAGTGTCTTCCAGCCATATTTAGATCAGTTCATCGTCGTCTTCATCGATGATATCCTGATATACTCCAAGACAAAAGAAGAACATGAAGAACATCTAAGGATAGCCTTGCAAACACTTAGAGAACATAAACTTTATGCCAAACTCAATAAGTGTGAATTCTGGCTTAAGGAAGTCTCATTCCTAGGCCACATCATTTCAAAAGAAGGTATTGCTGTGGATCCTTCTAAGGTAGAAGCTATCAGAGATTGGAGCCGACCAACGATTGTGTCTGAAGTTAGAAGCTTTTTGGGTCTAGCAGGTTATTATAGAAGATTCATAAAGGACTTTTCAAAGATCGCGGTTCCTTTAACTAGACTTACCAGAAAAGAAAATCCTTTTGTCTGGTCGAAGATCTGTGAAAAGAGTTTCCAAAGTCTTAAGAATCATCTTACAACAGCCCCTGTTTTGTCACTACCAATAGAGGGTGCTGGATTTGAAGTATATACGGATGCATCTGGAATTGGCTTAGGGTGTGTCCTTATGCAAGATGGAAAGGTGATTTGCTATTCTTCAAGATAATTGAAACGTCACGAAGAAATATATCCTGTACATAATTTAGAATTGGCAGCAGTTATCTTCGCCTTGAAGATTTGGCGTCATTATCTTTATGGAGAAAAGTTCACTGTCTATTCAGACCATAAGAGTTTGAAATATTTATTTTCTCAAAAAGAGCTTAACATGAGGCAGAGGAGATGGTTGGAATATCTTAAAGACTTCGATTTCGCTATTCAATATCACCCTGGCAAGGCAAATGCTGTAGCAGATGCACTCAGCAGGAAACCAATGGGTATGTTATGAAGTCTCATGATTAGTATGACTAACCTTGTTCCTCAATTTGCTTAATTGAATCTAGATGTTGACATTAAGGAAGATAATTGTTTCACGGCAAATATCCGAGCTCAACCAACATTGATTGAGGATTTGGCCAAGTTACAAGAGGATGACCCAATTTTACTGGAAATTAAGGCCAATATTGAACAAAGACCGGATTTTTCTATATCCGAAGATGGAAGAATGCTATTCAAGGGTCGAATGTGTATACCCGATCATGAAGATACAAAGAAATTGATCTTAGAAGAAGCACATAAATCAAAGTATACCATTCATCCAGGAGGTACAAAAATGTATCAGGATCTCAAAAGAAACTTTTGGTGGCCCAATATGAAGAGGGAAGTAGCTGACTTCGTATCTCGGTGTCTCACATGTCAACAAGTGAAGGCGGAACATTTCAGACCTGCAGGTAAATTACATCCTTAAGTATTTCGGAATGGAAATGGGAGAGTATAGCAATGGATTTCATTATGGGACTATCTAAGACAAGAGGTGGACACGATGGAATATGGGTAATTATAGACCGATTGACTAAATCTGCACATTTCATACCAATAAAAAGTCGATGGTCTATAGATATTCTAGCAGCACTAGACATAAAAGAAATTGTCAAGTTACATGGAGTCCCTGTCGCTATTGTATCAGATAGAGATCCCCGATTCACATCACAATTCTGGAAGAGCCTACAACATTCACTTAGGACTAGATTAAATTTTAGCACCACTTTCTATCCACAAACTGATGGTCAAACAGAAAGGACAAATCAGGTGGTAGAAGATATGCTCAGGGCTTGTGTCATTGACTTTGGAGGAAGTTGGCATGATCACTTGCCTTTGGTGGAATTTGCATATAACAACAGCTATCAAGCAAGCATACAAATGGCACCTTTTGAAGCTCTACATGGGAAAAGTTGTCGATTACCAATATGTTGGAATGAAATAGGGGAAAGGCAATTTCTAGGCCCCGATTTAATCAGAGATTCTACAGAGAAAATCAAGCTCATTCAGGAAAGGATGAAAATGGCACAAGATAGGTAGAAATCTTTTGCTGACAATCGAAGGCGCGACTTGGAATTTCAAGTAGGAGAACATGTATATCTAAAGGTTTCTCTGGGTCGTGGTATTCGAAGATTTGGCATTAAAGGAAAGCTAACTCCAAGATTTATCGGTCCATTTGAAATGCTCGAAAGGATCGGTGAAGTGGCTTATAAATTGGTTTTGCCACCACAGTTAGCAGGAGTTCATGACGTATTTCACGTCTCGATGCTGAAGAAGTATGTGTATGATCTAGATCACATTATCACTTATGACAATTTGGAGATTCAGAAGGACTTGACATATGAACAAACGCCAATGAAGATTTTGGAACGAGAAGTACGTCAACTCAGAAATAAGGTCAATCCTATGGTTAAGATTCAATGGAAGAAAGCATGGCCTTATGAAGTAACATGGGAACAGAATCAGCCATGAAGAAAAGATTCCTGGAATTATTTGACTGTAAGTACACTCTCCTCAATTCATGTATTGAATTTGGGGACCAAATTCTTTCTAAGTGGGGGAGGGTGTAGTGCCCCAGAACTTCATAAATAATAAAGGCCTAAATAAATTTATAAATGGTTTATTTGATTAATAAGTCATTATAAGGCCAAGTGTTGTGTCCCTGTGATTTTGATGATAGCAAACGCTATAATTCATCATCTATTTGAATCTGTATTTAACTGGTTGGGTTGCATATGTATGTCTCATTGAACATCTTATCTGAACTACATAACCAACGAACAGGCAGAGGCTATGTGCTGTGTGCATTGGTGCATTTCATTTATTGTTGATGCATTTCATGATTGCTATTGTTTGTTATCTGGATTGTTTGTTATCTGGATTTTTTCATGTTAGCCTGTTCAATGGGTCGACCCCTCAGTTCATTCATCAGGTTTATACAAGTCCATACATCAGACTGTTTGAGCACTTGTACAGCGTTTCATTCATTGGATGTCTATACATTGCACATCATCCTCCAAGTCTATACATCGCTCAATCCTTCAGCTTTCAACGTCAAGTCTGTACATTGGGCTCTTCATCAAAGTCCACACAATGCATTCTTCATCCGATCGTCTTAGCAAGTGTGTACAGTCTCGTTCCAACGTCAAGTCTGTACAGCGTGAACAGTGCGTCTTCTTCTCCAAGTCTATACATCGCTCGCTCTATCAGCCTTTCACCACAGAGTCTATACACTGTCTCTTTGATCAAGCATCACTTCGAGAAGTCTGTACAGCGTTCAAGTCTATACATCGGTTGCTTTGAATCTAGATGATCAAGTCTGCACATTGGGGGCTTTTCCTACGTTTGGCCAAGTCTATACATTCATAGCTTTTCCTACGTTTGGCCAAGTCTATACACTGCTAAAGTCTGAACATCGCAGTGTTCATGTCTCTCAAAGTCTGTATATTGGCTTCGCTTTTGCAAGTCTGTACATTGGTGTCTCATCACCAAGTCTGTACATCGGCTTCACTCATTCAAGTCTATACATCCACAGTGGATCATCAAGTCCATACATCCACAGTGTAACTTCCAAGTCTGTACAACGCTGAAGCCTTCACAAGTCTGTACACTGTTTGAACCACCAAGTCTGTACATCGCTTTAAGCGCTTCAAGTCTATACAGCCTGCCTTCACGTTAAGACTCTATACATCGTTCCTCAAAGGCTAAGTATATACATCCGTCAAACGCCTCAAAGTCTGTACATTGGTTTTCACGAGAAGTCTATACACTGGTCTTCACTTGATGCCTGTACATTGGCTCAGACTTACCAAGTCTGTACACTGCCTTTGTGTTCCAAGTCTATACACTCCCTCAGTGTACATACTTATTCATTTCCTGGTTCAAAGTCCATACACTCGTTTCTAAGGCAAAGTCTATACAATCGTCTTTGAGCATCAAAGTCTGTAGCCTGTCTGTCTTCATGGGTTCTGTGCTTTTAGTGCGTTGACGCACTTGGCTGACTGCATAGACGCAATTGTGCGTCTTTCGCTTTCTGTCTTGTTCACTATGTCGACGCTGACACTGGATGCGTTGACGCATTGGCCAGTTGCCAAGGGCGTGAGCATCTCGCTTGAAGAGCTGAGGCGACGCTGCACGATGGAAGCGTTGACGCCTTGGGCTGATGTCCAAAGGTCTTTTGATCAACATCAAGTCTGTACAACATGAAGTCTGTACATTGGTTTTGTCTTGAACAGAACGCCTAAGTCTATACATTGCTATGGATTGCACTGAACTAGTTAAGTCTATACACTCGTTCCTTCACGCCATTAAGTGTGTACACTGCCTTTCCAGGCACTCTTTCATCAAGTCTATATAGACTTAGCGAAAGCTCAGCAAGTCTGTACACTAGTTTGTCTGGCACGTTAACATGAAGTCTGTACACTGGTTTCTCTGGCACGTTAACACTAAAGTCTGTACACTCACTATTTCGCTAAGTCTATACACTCGTTGTTAGCGGCCTGAACTAACTAAGTCTATACAGCCGTCTATGTGTGCCTTGCTCATTGAATGAAGTCTGAACATTGCCTTAAGCTGATACTGTCTTCGACTGATTAACTGATAGGTTATTCAACTAATTATCTGACAGGTTTAATGGATGAGGCCATCAAGACTTGCACGTGATCCTAGAGGCTGAAATGCTGACACGTGGACCACTGAAGCTTGGGCGGGAATCGAAAAGAGCATAAGCCCTAGCTGCCTGCTGCTGGTATATATATGGAGTCTCCTCCATCGGCTGAGCGTGATCAAAATGCAGAGAGCCATCGAGAAAAGCTGAAGAGCAGAGAGTGCCTCCACGATACAGAGAAAAGAGAAGAAGAAGAAAAGAAGTGAGAAGAAGGAGAAGGCTGAAGTAGTGAGAAGAAGAAGAAGAAAGAAAGAAGAAGAAGAAGAAAAGAGAGTTCGTGCTGGGAGAAAGAGAGAAGCAGAAGAAGAAGTTCCTGCTGGACCGTGGATCAAATCCAGGCCAGCCAGCTCCTGCGAGAGCCACATTTGATTTTATCTTTTTAGCTTTCTGTTGCTGCGTTTTTGTTTTTCCTTTGAACTATTCACTTGCTGTTCTTCCGATCCTCTAGTGTGAGGTCGGGTTCCCTCCGGTGTGGAGGAAGAGAGACTTGCGTCTCTGGTTGCCTTTGACTGGGTGTCATTGGTTGTTTCCCTCCGGTTGGGAGGAAGAGAGGTCCGAGACCTCTAGTTTGCAGGTGACTTGGTGTCACTTGTGTTTCCCTCTGGGTTTCAGAGGAAGAGAGAATTGGGTCTCTAGGTTCCCCTCCGGTTTGGAGGAAGGGAGGTTTGGTCCTCTGGTTCTGGGCTTGTGGGTAGCAAGTCCAGGGGTTCCCTCCGGGTCTGGAGGAAGAGAGACCGTGTGTCTCTGGTTTCCAAGTGGCTGGGAGTCACTTGGGGTGTCCCTCCGGTTGGGAGGAAGAGGGGAGGTTGTTCCCCAGGTCAAGCTGTTTGGCAGCATTTGTTGCAGACTGAGTCTGCTGTGCTAGTGTTACTAGTGGAAGCCTCACTCCGGTTGGGAGTGAGGGGTGGACGTAGGCCTTTGGACCGAACCACCTAAAAATCCTTGTGCAGTGGTTTGTTTGATTACTTGCTTCCGCTAGATGCATGCTAGGACCGTGATTTAATTGATTATATATATCCTAGAGTTTAATTGAGTTTGCATATATTATGTTTGATCAATTGTCAACTGATCTTGTTGTTATCATCTCATGCGAATTTTAAATTGGGTAGAATTCTCTGAAAGATCCATTCACCCCCCCTCTGGATCTGTGTTTATCAATTGCACCTAGCTAACAATTGGTATCAGAGCGGTTCTCTGATTGATCAGATCCAACGATCTACAGAGGATCCTGCTTCCCTTGGTGCATTTCTGTTTCTACCCTTTGCTGCATTAATCTGGTTACCGATTTATTCAATGGGTTCTCCACCGGTTTTCAATGGCTCTAACTTTAACTCATGGATTAGCAGTCTTCACAATTATGTGAAAATGATTGATCCGGATCTGTGGAAGTTAATTTCACAAGGTCCCCATAGATTGCCAAAGGAAAAGTCCAAATGGACTAAAAGTCACAAGTCAAAATATGGAGAAAATCAGAAAGCCTTTAACCTGATGAGAGCAGCTACTGACAAGGCTCTACATTCTTATTTTTATGACTGCAGGTCCGCTAAGGACATTCTGGATCAGCTGAAGCTAGCTCAGAGGATGAATGAGGACAACTGCATGATGGCTGACGAGATCAACCATAGCAGTGATCAAGAGGAATTCCAAGAAGCTGAAGAGGTAATCGTCCCCTTCTCTAGCTTCACTTTAGATGACTGGGAAGATGCCTATGCTGATCTGTTACACTCCCATGAAAAAATGAGTAAGAGGTATAGAAGACTGAAAAAGAAGCTGGAAAAACTAGGAGGTGAAAATCTTGAAACTCTGAAAACTGAAAATGAAATATTTAGAAGACAGATAACAGAGTTTGATTCTATTAGTTCAGACTTAGATCATTTCAAATCTGAAAAACAATCTCTTACGAAACAAGTTGGTCTACACAAAAAGGAGAGTCAAGAGCTTGTTTGTGAAATTGCTGAACTAAAGGAAAGGTTTAGCTTAGTTGATCAGGCTCACAACAATGATATTGTTCAAAATGAAAAATTGGTGAGAGAATTAGAATGTGTCAACTCTGAATTGGAAAAAATGAAATCTGCAAATGAAATACTCAATAATCATCTCAAGGAATTTGAACTCAAATCAATAAATCTTGAAAAAGAAAATAGATTGATTTCTGAAAAACTAGAGGCTGATAGAGTAACAAATTCAGAGATTCAAAATTTTTTTGACAAACTTCAATCTGAAAAACAACAGGAAATGTTTCATGAATGTCAGTCTCTCTCAGATGAATGGGTGCTTGATGCTGATCTCCTAGAGCAGAACAGTAAACTGAAAGAGGAAATCAATGAGTTGAAACATCTAAACACCCAGCTGATAGATAGACTAATGACAATGGAAAAAGGCAAGTGTGTGAGTGTGGATAATTCTGATAGGTTGATGAATGCTGAACAAGAAATTGAGAGTCTAAAAACCATCAACTTAATGTTAAATGGAAATGTCAGTTGCAGTGAACGGAAAATAGCTGGATATGAGCTTACTATCACATCCCTTCAACAAGAAGTTGATGATCTTTATAAGTCCCTATCTAAAGCTGACAATGAAATAAAACTAAAACAGGAAGTTGAAAAACTCAAAAGTCTGAATGATGCCTTGCATCAACAAGTCATTTCCTGTGAAATAGATCTGTCCAAATATGAAGCTAATATTTGTGGCTTGAATTCTGAGATTAAAGATTTGAAAAATTCTCTATCAAAATTTGTCAAAGGAAAGGACAATCTGAATAAGCTTCTTGGAAAGAGTGATAACTTTGAGAGAAAGGGACTGGGCTATAGTCCGACAAATAAAAGGAGTAATGGGAATGAAACATCTACTGTTTTTGTCAAAGCTACCAATCAGAACACAACCTCTGCTCCTTCTGTCTTCCAATTCACTGCACAAAAATCCACTGTGAAACCCAAAACTGTGGAACAAAATCAAAAACTGAAAAAAGGTGGAACTTCACAAAAGAAGGATAAAGACACTCCTGTTACTATAAAGAAGGCTACACACAATTCACATGATCACTCACACACTCATATTAAAAAGGGGTCATGTTATTATTGTGGGAAAGGAGGTCATATAATGGAAGATTGTAGATTGATGTTAAAGGATGAGCATACTAGTGGAACTTTACATTCAAGAAATCTTTCTGATAGAAACCATGCTGCTAGGAAGCCTGATACTTCATGTTATTATTGTGGGAAGCATGGTCATCTCATGAATGAATGTTTTATCATGAAAGAAGACAATAAACTACA
Source organism: Amorphophallus konjac (assembly GCA_022559845.1). NCBI lineage: Eukaryota > Viridiplantae > Streptophyta > Magnoliopsida > Alismatales > Araceae > Amorphophallus > Amorphophallus konjac. The sequence goes on along the minus strand of CM040119.1, from coordinate 119,771,043 downwards.
TGCCAGGTCTTCCATGCACTTTCATGATCCATATAGATCTAAACACAATTCTAGTCAGCACATTGTGTGCTTCAACTGCAATAAGCCTGAGCACAAGGCTGCTGAGTGCTGGTTTAGATCTACTTGGGGTAAAAATGGTTTTCATAAAAGAAATTCTTTTGCTTACTCTCACTGTGGGAAGAATGGCCATGCAGTCAAGAACTGTTGGCATGTTCAGAAGAACACTGTTAACCCCTATGGTGTCAAATTCCCTGCAAAACCATTTGCAAGATTTTCATGCTATAACTGTGGAAAGCAAGGTCACAAGGTGACTGATTGCTGGTTTTCTGACCATCTGAAACAAAGTGGTGGTAAAAACAGAAACATTCATGCTCATGAATTTAGCACACCTGCTTACATGCATAGTAAGAAATTCAGACCGAGTGGTTCATGTGATTATTGTGGTCGGTCTGGACATTCCATGCCTAGTTGCTATATGAAAAAGCATGATGATATGATGTCTCAGAAGCTTTGGAAAACATCCCATCAAAATGCCACTAACCCTGCAGGACCCAAGGAAACTTGGGTACCAAAATGTGCCAAGTGAGAAACTTTTTGCAGGTGTGTCTTGGGAACGAGAAATAAAAGGGGCAAATAAACCAAGACACCCTAAAAAGGTAAACCCCACTCATGCACTTCTCAGGTAAGTCTCTTGACTTTTCAATGAGTCTGCTTAGATGGCATTAGGTATATAGATAGATTTGTTAATTAGTGGTTTAAACATGCATGTTTGCATTTCCATGCAATAGTTGTTGCGTCTGGATATGCTCATTCTGTGACTGCATACATCTAGAATTCATGACTCATGAATGATTTTCAAATGTTTTGAATGCATACCGTCAGGGGGAGCTGCACTGCATATCATGCACATTTGACTAGTCTAATACCCTTCAGGGTCTTCATGCCCTTCATGAGTAGTTAATGCATCTAATTGCATCTTAGAGTGGCATCATTTAATCATAAAATTTTTCAAAAGAAAAGGGAGGGTTTCAGTTTATGCATTTAGTGAGGGGGAGCATTTCTCATTATTCATTCATGTAATTGCATGTGACCATCATACCTTTCATCAAAGCTCATGTCTGATGACTAATACTCACATTCCTGTTTGAACTCTTCAACACCTCTTGAACTCCTTCTGTCTAGCAATCTGATCCATTCTTGGCATATGTGTGGTTCTCTTGAATTCTCTACTGTCTACACTGATATAGCTGATCTGTCTGTATTCCAGACTTAGCTATTGATTCTGTTCGCTTTGAAGTTCAACTGCTAGCTTGTTCCTATCACTCACATTTCTTGATAGCTTGTCAAGTCTAGTCCAAGCTAATCTGACTAAATTCTAGTCTTTAATGCTGGCTTCTTATTGCTCTCTGCTATTCTCTCAATAAAATTACTTTGTTGACTCCATTGATTTCCTGACAATGTCATTGATTCATCTAAATGAGGAAGATTTTAGTTAGTGCACCCTAGACATAAATCAGACACATTCTGAAAAGAAGAATCCTCTATTATACTGGCTTAAGAATGTTTTGATAAATCAAATTGATTTAAGTCTAATGTATTTCCAAAGTTTTGATGTAAAAGTCTTGAAAATATCTGATTCATTCTACTTAATAAATCTTAACCAGTTGTCTCATGAACTTCATGCAAAACCTTCTGAAATCTAAAATTTTAAAAGACATGGCTTTCTTTGGTTAAGATACATGTAGAAGGTATTGTTCTTAAACATTTCAAGTGTACTGAGTTTTGTTTGAAAAATCTGAAAACACTTAAAAATTCAAAGCAAGAGCAATGACCTTGGTCACAGAGAAACTGGGTTCTCTATTAATGAAGTAGAGTAAGCCCATGTCATGAAGTGCCATAGTTAACTCTCTTTTCAAAATACTTGAAAATCTGGCAGAGCAATGGCATGGTTGTGTTGAGTCACTGGGGATTCTGGCCTCTGATCAAGGTGTCTCCTCATGTAAAAAGATACTCCATTGCTAACTCTATTTTCTTTAAGAGGCAATGTGGTTGTCACACTGAGTAACTGGGTCACTTCACCTTAGACGTGTTGTGCCTCATGTAAAAAGGTGTTGACTGAATCAAACTTGCTCAGGAAAAATGAGTGATGCTCAATAGAAAATTCTGAAAATTTAAAGAGAAGTTAAGTCTCATTTATTTATGTTTAATCTCAATACTATCTTGTGTAACTTCTATAGGAGTCATTGAATTTAAATGAGTAAGATGAAATGAGGTTCAACATGAATAACAAATGAGTTGATGGTTCATCTTTATTAAAAGATGCTTCTGATATGAGTAATGAATTTTCCTCATAAACTTTAAATACATCACTCTTAAATCATGATGGTAAGTTTAAATTCATAATCTATTATAATTGAAGAATCTGAAATTCGTTTATAAAGATTTATGAATTTGGTGTGCTAATGAAAATCCTGCTTTCTCATTTATTCACTGTAATTACAGACCGTGGTAATTCTTGAATACCCATGTGCTTTGTTGATAGATGCTCATCACCTCTTTCACTCCATCTAATCAGGGGGAGCTTCCATGTCATGCTGAGTGTTTTTCATAAAGGGAGAGATCTAGTCAGCATTCTTGAGTGTCCCTGTGCTCTTGTTGATATTCTCCCTTCATCTTATTTGGTTTCAACCTTCGAAACGTTCTGATCATTATTCTTTTCAGGGGGAGCTAATTGCCATAAAGGGGGAGTTTAGTCAGAGGGGGTGCTTTTAATTCACTCATCTTATGCAGTATTATTCCTCCCTCTTCAACTAATGTCTTTTTGCTGAAGTCAAAGGGGGAGAAATATTTTTGATCAAGTCAGTATGACTCACAGTGTTACCATCATCAAAAAGGGGGAGATTGTTGTATCCCTGTGATTTTGATGATAGCAAACGCTATAAGTCATCATCTATTTGAATCTGCATTTAACTGGTTGGGTTGCATATGTATGTCTCATTGAACATCTTATCTGAACTACATAACCAACGAACAGGCAGAGGCTATGTGCTGTGTGCATTGGTGCATTTCATTTATTGTTGATGCATTTCATGATTGCTATTGTTTGTTATCTGGATTGTTTGTTATCTGGATTTTTTCATGTTAGCCTATTCAATGGGTCGACCCCTCAGTTCATTCATCAGGTTTATACAAGTCCATACATCGGACTGTTTGAGCACTTGTACAGCGTTTCATTCATTGGATGTCTATACATTGCACAGCATCCTCCAAGTCTATACATCGCTCAATCCTTCAGCTTTCAACGTCAAGTCTGTACATTGGGCTCTTCATCAAAGTCCACACAATGCATTCTTCATCCGATCGTCTTAGCAAGTGTGTACAGTCTCGTTCCAACGTCAAGTCTGTACAGCGTGAACAGTGCGTCTTCTTCTCCAAGTCTATACATCGCTCGCTCTATCAGCCTTTCACCACAGAGTCTGTACACTGTCTCTTTGCTCAAGCATCACTTCGAGAAGTCTGTACAGCGTTCAAGTCTATACATTGGTTGCTTTGAATCTAGATGATCAAGTCTACACATTGGGGGCTTTTCCTACGTTTGGCCAAGTCTATACATTCATAGCTTTTCCTACGTTTGGCCAAGTCTATACACTGCTAAAGTCTGAACATCGCAGTGTTCATGTCTCTCAAAGTCTGTACATTGGCTTTGCTTTTGCAAGTCTGTACATTGGTGTCTCATCACCAAGTCTGTACATCGGCTTCACTCATTCAAGTCTATACATCCACAGTGGATCATCAAGTCCATACATCCACAGTGGAACTTCCAAGTCTATACAACGCTGAAGCCTTCACAAGTCTGTACACTGTTTGAACCACCAAGTCTGCACATCGCTTCAAGCGCTTCAAGTCTATACAGCATGCCTTCACGTTAAGACTCTATACATCGTTCCTCAAAGGCTAAGTATATACATCCGTCAAACGCCTCAAAGTCTGTACACTAGTTTTCACAAGAAGTCTATACACTGGTCTTCACTTGATGCCTGTACATTGGCTCAGACTTACCAAGTCTGTACACTGCCTTTGGGTTCCAAGTCTGTACACTCCCTCAGTGTACATACTTATTCATTTGCTGGTTCAAAGTCTATACACTCGTTTCTAAGGCAAAGTCTATACAATTGTCTTTGAGCATCAAAGTCTGTACAGCTTGTCTGTCTTCATGGGTTCTGTGCTTTTAGTGCGTTGACGCACTTGGCTGACCGCGTAGACGCAATTGTGCCTCTTTCACTTTCTGTCTTGTTCACTACGTCGACGCTGACACTGGATGCGTTGACGCATTGGCCAGTTGCCAAGGGCGTGAGCATCTCGCTTGAGGAGCTGAGGCGACGCTGCACGATGGAAGCGTTGACGCCTTGGGCTGATGTCCAAAGGTCTTTTGATCAACATCAAGTCTGTACAGCATGAAGTCTGTACATTGGTTTTGTCTTGAACAGAACGCCTAAGTCTATACATTGCTATGGATTGCACTGAACTAGTTAAGTCTATACACTCCTTCCTTCACGCCATTAAGTGTGTACACTGCCTTTCCAGGCACTCTTTCATCAAGTCTATATAGACTTAGCGAAAGCTCAGCAAGTCTGTACACTGGTTTGTCTGGCACGTTAACATGAAGTTTGTACACTGGTTTCTCTGGCACGTTAACACTAAAGTCTGTACACTCACTATTTCGTTAAGTCTATACACTCGTTGTTAGCGGCCTGAACTAACTAAGTCTATACAGCCGTCTATGTGTGCCTTGCTCGCTGATTGAAGTCTGAACATTACCTTAAGCTGATACTATCTTCGACTGATTAACTGACAGGTTATTCAACTAATTATCTGACAGGTTTAATGGATGAGGCCATCAAGACTTGCACGTGATCCTAGAGGCTGAAATGCTGACACGTGGACCACTGAAGCTTGGGCGGGAATCGAAAAGAGCATAAGCCCTAGCTGCCTGCTGCTGGTATATATATGGAGTCTCCTCCATCGGCTGAGCGTGATCGAAATGCAGAGAGCCATCGAGAAAAGCTGAAGAGCAGAGAGTGCCTCCACGATACAGAGAAAAGAGAAGAAGAAGAAAAGAAGTGAGAAGAAGGAGAAGGCTGAAGTAGTGAGAAGAAGAAGAAGAAAGAAAGAAGAAGAAGAAGAAAAGAGAGTTTGTGCTGGGAGAAAGAGAGAAGCAGAAGAAGAAGTTCCTGCTGGACCGTGGATCAAATCCAGGCCAGCCAGCTCCTGCGAGAGCCACATTTGATTTTATCTTTTCAGCTTTCTGTTGCTGCATTTTTGTTTTTCCTTTGAACTATTCACTTGTTGTTCTTCCGATCCTCTAGTGTGAGGTCGGGTTCCCTCCGGTGTGGAGGAAGAGAGACTTGCGTCTCTGGTTGCCTTTGACTGGGTGTCATTGGTTGTTTCCCTCCGGTTGAGAGGAAGAGAGGTCCGAGACCTCTAGTTTTCAGGTGACTTGGTGTCACTTGTGTTTCCCTCTGGGTTTCAGAGGAAGAGAGAATTGGGTCTCTAGGTTCCCCTCCGGTTTGGAGGAAGGGAGGTTTGGTCCTTCGGTTCTGGGCTTGTGGGTAGCAAGTCCAGGGGTTCCCTCCGGGTCTGGAGGAAGAGAGACCGTGTGTCTCTGGTTTCCAAGTGGCTGGGAGTCACTTGGGGTGTCCCTCCGGTTGGGAGGAAGAGGGGAGGTTGTTCCCCTGTCAAGCTGTTTGGCAGCATTTGTTGCAGACTGAGTCTGCTGTGCTAGTGTTACTAGTGGAAGCCTCACTCCAGTTGGGAGTGAGGGGTGAACATAGGTCTTTGGACCGAACCACCTAAAAATCCTTGTGCAGTGGTTTGTTTGATTGCCTGCTTCCGCTAGATGCATGCTAGGACCGTGATTTAATTGATTATCTATATCCTAGAGTTTAATTGAGTTTGCATATCTTATGTTTGATCAATTGTCAACTGATCTTGTTGTTATCATCTCATGCGAATTTTAAATTGGGTAGAATTCTTTGAAAGATCCATTCACCCCCCCTCTGGATCTGTGTTTATCAATCGCACCTAGCTGACACCAAGTAGTGTTGATCAATTAACCCAACCCACTTAATTAAAGTCTAAAAGGTTTTTAACTCAGGCCCATTAAGTTAGGCCCATATTCTAAAAGGTATTCAAGCCTATCCACGGATTTTAGGATAAGTATTATATATATATATATATAATGATGTGGATAATTAACAAAAGAGTTTTAATGATTTAGAAATTATACCTACGATGACTGTAACGGTCTATCGTAAGACCGCTACATCCATGTAACGCGTGGTCTCCAGACCGTTACATGCCTGTAAGTTTCGTGAGTGAAGGAACTCATGAAAAGATTGGAACTTGATGTTCCTATCCACTATGGATCGACTTGGGAAGGCTTGTAATGTTACTAAGGACTCTTAGAGATTGGGATTTGATAAAATAAGGACTCTAAACTCGATCTAATCCTTAAACCCTAGCCTAAACTCTATAAATAGGGCATAGTTCTGAACTGTTACTTTTGGGACGTAAAGAAGCAAGGTAAGGAGTCATTATCTCAGGTAAGTTCTTTAGATGTATTTGTTTACAATACTTTAGACTAACTCCCCTCCGAATTTCACATCTTTAGGTCAAGAGGGCGTGGAGTTAGAGCCTAAAGAAGTTGCTGAAAAAATCACAAGAGAAGGAAGGGATCTAGGGCAAGGTTCTCAACCAAATTCAGAAACTATAGTCTAAGTAAGAGGTAGGTTATCTCATGAACGGCAAAAACAACATGATAGGACTAAAAGCCCTCTAGTTTGATTGAATTCCATGCATTATAGAGTATTGATTTCATGTTTTATTTGTTCTACGCACATCATGCACCTCTTAGCCAAATTAAGAAATTAAAACATGACTATTCATCTATTCATGATTACCTATGCATGTAGATGGCCTTACTTCGTTAACATGACTAGAAACTCATCATGTTTTGATAAAAGACATGATGTGAGTTGATCTCTTAGTTTCTATGATTGTTTCTGTTAGCAAATACTGTAACGCATTATCATAGGACCATCGCTTTCAAGTAACGGCCCTACGACAGACCGTTACACACTCTGTGATATTTGAATTGTACTGTTGTTTCTAATGCGGTTGGACAGACGCGTTACATTAATGTAACGGCTGGGTCCTGACCGTCACAATAAAAGTGACGCCCCATCTCCAGACCGTTATATCATGTGTTCTGTCAACCCTATGACAGAATATAACCTGCCAATCTTATTATGGTTAAAACCTAGTTACCTAAGTTTTAAACCTAATCATGTGATTTTAAGGATATTTGATTATTCATGATAGCTATTGCATGTTTTGTCATCACTTCTACTTAAGTTATGTTAAACCAAATTCTATAATTTTGTACTATAAAGCATGACTTTTTAACATTGTATTGACGGAGTTTTTATCATGATCTTCACATTGATTATACATATCTCTCTCTGTCAATAGAGTCAATTCTATACGTACATGGCACATATTCCGGTATATTGTTATTAGTTCACACTTTGCACTATAGGAACACCATCTTGGACATGAGGACCTCTCTATTGGATAATCCTTCCAATGGACTAGGAAATCATTGTTTCAAGGCCTCCGTAATTCTCCGCGAGCTTGGGATTCCCACTAGGACGCCGAGTTGGTTGTACCAATGAAAGCCCATTAATTAGAACACTCTATCGTGGTTTTGATTCTTGAAATGTAACGGCCTTGAACTGGACCGTCAGGATCACGTAACGGCCCAGTGCCAGACCGTCACATTCCTCTGAGTCTATTTTTATCATTCTGGACTCGGATCACTATAACGGCCTATTACTGGCGCGTTACATAATGTAACGGCCCAGCCAATGACCGTTACATAGCTTGCAATTGTTAACCCAAGGTTTGACCAAGGGTTGATATTTCAATGATTTTAGACAAACCTTGATGATCTAGAACTTATCATATTGCTTAATAGACTTAATGTAATGGATGAAAGTTAAGGAAATATACCGTTATGCTGCCGATTTATTCTATAAGCATAACTTACTTTAAATGTCATTCTTGATCTCATATATTCAAAATTGAAGCATTCATTCATTGATTATTGTTATCATGGAATTATTAGAATTATTACATTCTTGGCCATACTTTACTGATATATTGCGTGGAAGTAGCTTAATTTATAATCGAAGATGCGATCGAGCACTGATTGTATTCAAGGGCTATATGCTAGTCCCCTCGACTGATTGCCGGAAACATACTATTTTATAAACCATGGGGTATGATGCTACTAGCGTCGCATTACGCTGGGAGTACTATTTCTATAAATAAGTGAAGATCCACGGCACGACATGACATTCTTTCTTGATATTCCACAGAAATTCATGAACTATGTACTCAAAAGAGACTAGTGTGATGAATATGTGGCTTGCTAGTACAATCTCGTTACATTCATGTTCATGGAAGGCCAATATCATGTTCTTGTTATATTCTTGCTAGCTCATTCTTGATCATTCTATCTTACATGGTTATCTTGTTTCCATTGATTTGATCGCATGATTGATTCGCATTCGCATGATTTTACCTTATTTCTTTAGAGCTAAAATGATAATTACTTAAATAGTGCCTTCATGTTGATGCGAAGATACCTACTGGGCAAGTGTGCTCATGACCTACTTTCCAATGTTTTTCAAGAGATGGAAATAGTTCGGATTCGGATTCGGGCTATACTAGTAGCAGGTCCGGAAGCGAGTGAAAGTGTTATAAAGCTGAGAATGAAGACTTAGGAAGTTAAAGTGTCTAGATTGAGTCAATGTAATTTTCCTATTTCTTGAGTCTAGTAGAATGGAAATCAAATTAGTGATTGTATCTTGAATATTGAGCATTATAAAATAAAGTTGAAGTTTGATTAAATCTTGTGCAATTGCATTTACTTGTGTGATTGTCTTGCGCTCTGATTGATTCTTGCTTGCAAGAGGCTTACCATGCCTGCTGTTCATGCTCCCCAAGCGAGTCTTCCGCTGTAATAAAGGCTCGGGACGTGACAATGAACCCCATCACAATAAGAGGTCCCATAATGGGAATGGTAATGCTAAAAGAAATAGTAACGGAAAAAGGAATGAAAATGGCAATGCCAATGGCACTGGAAAGAGTAAAAGAGCCAAGGAGGAGGAAGAAAAGCTGGTCATGGCGGCTTGCTCATTCTGTGAGAAGTTCGGGCACACGGCCGAAGAATGTTGGAAGCATCTCGGTGCTAGTCTTAAATGTGGAAATATGGAACATCGCTTGCCCATGTGTCCTCTCATAAAGGAACAATCTTCAAGGGATAACAATGGACGCGGGCAATGAGGCCGACTAAATGCCATCTTGGACGGGGAGGGTAAGGCGATTGAAGGTATCACCATGACTTATTTACATATTAGTATTGCCTTAAGTGTCAGTCCGACTAATTTAAACACACTCTCCATAAAACTCATGCAATCAATTTGGGGATCAAATTATTTTTAAGTGGGAGAGGGTGTAACACCCCATAATTTTCTAGGAATTTTCAGGGCTTGAATAAAATTTCTAAGCATTAACTTAAGTTTAATAGGCTGTTAAATAAATTATGGGTTAGATAAAAATAATTTAAAGGCCCTATATTAACCAAAGGGTTAAGCCCACTTAGAGTAGACCCATAGACCGAAATCTAAGTCTTTTAGGCCCAAGCCCATATCTAGAGACGTAATTAGGATAATTTATAGAATTAAATTAGATAAATGTGCTGATAAAAAGGATAAATGGGAGATAATTAGAAAATCTAAAAATTTTGGATTTTCACGTGAGAACGTGGTCTATCACACGACCGCTACTAGGTTCCGTGAACGGAGGTGTTGGAAGCGTGGACAAATTAGATTTTTCCCATCCCAATCTCTAAACTTCGAAGCTACCTGGCATGAAAACTTAGTCTAGGACTCGTAGGGACCGATACTACTCCTAAATAGGACTCCCAAATCGATCTAATCCCTAAAACCATAGCAAACCCTATAAATAGGTCTCATGTTTGACCAGCGCGAACCCTTATTTTGGAACGCGTAGTTAGAAGGTAAGGAGACATTATTTTAGGTTCGTTATTTAGAACATTATGTTCCTTTTAGTATTAACTAGCATCCCTCCAAAATTCGTGATAGGAGGTCAAGCGTCTAGAGAGTTAGAAGCCCCCGAACTTGCTGTTCCTCTGCAAGGCACTAAGGATCCAGCATGTCGGTCCAAGGAAGATCTAGAGATTGGAAGCCCTAATCGAGGTATTTAGGAGATCATCTTTTAGAACAATTTTTTAACCTTTATATCTCCTACCTACCCTCCAAATTTCATGAATTTAGGTCAAGTGGTTAAGAAGAACGAGGGATGGGAAGTTGCTGGTTTAGCACAGGACGTGAAGAAACTAGGTCATCCTTCCAGTCCAAAATTCAGAGTCTAAAGCATATTACAAAGGTAGGTTATCTCATGAAAAAGATTAAGCATCAAGCTAGAAGTAAAAGCCCTCTGATATCTTGTGATTTCATGCATCATACATGGAGAATTTCATGGTTTACTACGACTGCGCATCTAGGTTATTTCTGCATGCATAGTCCTGCACCTTCTAACTAAAGATAAGAACTTTGGCATGATCCATGTATTTTCATGCACCCTCTTCGTTATAAACATGCTCTTACATGTTATCCATTTATTTCCCATAATTTTTATGCATTTATTGCTCTAGGATAGGCCTTGCACTCGATAGTTATGTGCTGTATGATACAGGATAGAAATAGTCTACCAATGACCGCTACTATCTAATAGCAGTTCCCAAAGGACCGCTACTGTGTAAAAGCAGTTCTGGCAAGACCGCTACTATGCCATATTTTCTACACTTTGTTGACTCTAAACAGAATGCAGAGTTTCCCTAATAAACATATGTTAAGACTAGGTAAATAGGTTTTATTCCTGGTTTTGGCTACATATTCAAGATTATGGTTAAATTGTGCATCAACCATAATACGTTTCATGACTTTCATATATTTTAAACCTATTTTAAACTCATGTTACTTTCATGCCAAAATCATATAGTTTGTATTAAATTGAATTTTCACATGGATTATGAGACTTGTTTTATGCATGTTTGATCGTTGTTTTTACACGATCCACTCTCATCATTGGGTCTTTCATAAGTACATAGTGCGTACTCTGGTGCGTAGCTATTAGTTACACTTTGCACATATTAGGAACACACTCTTGGACTTGTGATCCTTTCCGTTGGATGTTCTTTCCACCGGACTAGGTGATTTTGTTTCAAGGCCTCCCTAAGTCTCTGCGAGCTTGGGATTCCCACTAGGATGCCGAGCTGGTTGTACCCTCAAAGCCCAATTGTCTAGAAAGCACTTTATCAGCGTTTTCTGTATCCTGGATAGTCGCGGCCATCAGGCGACCGCCACTGTCAAGTAGCGATCATCCCGTGACCGCGTTAGTCCAAAGTTCTCCACTGCATCGACTCTTTCCTTTCTGGTGTCGACTCTATCCAGAAAGGGTCCTGACTTGACCGTATCTGTCTAGAAACGGTCCAGGAATGACCGCGTTCATACTAAGTTCTATCTAACCTAAGGTTTGACCCACGGGTTGATTTTCCTAAGTTCCTAGATGGTCTATGGATTATCTAGAACCTAACGCCTTGTTCAATAAGCTATTAATGAATTATAAAAGTTAATTTATGTACTGTTATGCTGTCAGACTCCTCTCGTAGCATGATCTTGTCATTAATGCATTCCTTGAACTCCCATGTTCTAAGTTGGTGTATTCTTACCTTGATATTGATTATCATAAGTTTATTGTTGAATTGTACATTACTGGCCGAACTTTATTGTTATATCTCGTGGAAGTAGCTTGATTTATAACGTGAAGATATAGATCGGGCACTGATTGTGTTCAAGGGCTCCATGCTAGCTCCCTCTGCTGATTGTCGGAAACGTGCTGAAAATTATGGGGTACGATGATACTGGCGTCGCATTGCACCGGGAGTACTTATTTTTATAGACGATTGAAAATCATGAGGTAATCTAGTGAAATTACATTCTTGCGTGTTAAGTGACATTCTAGTGCATAGCCTTTATGGTTATGAAAAGTGCATTCTCGTTACATTCTTGTTCGTGAAAGGCCATATTTTCATTCATGGTATATTCTTGCTTGATCATATTTTCAATCTACGTGAACTCTCATATCTCATCTTGATCATATCTTGTTACTTATGTTACTTTGGTTTATACCACATGTTTTACCATATTTCTTTTATCTTATTTTCTAGAGCTAAAATGCTAATTACTTAAACTTTACCTTCATGTTGATACGAAGATACGTCCTGGGCAAGTGTGCTCATTACCCTATTTTTCTAATTTTTTCAAGATATTCTAGCAGGTCGGATTCAGACTATTCAAGTGAAGGATCCGAGAGCGATTGGTGGTTCGAGAGAAGCTGTAGCTAGTCTAGTCAAGAGTTAATTATGTAATTTTCACTTTATTAAGTCTAGTTAGTCAAAGAGTCTTTGTAAACCTTTCATTATGATTCAATAAAGTCAATATTTTTGGATTATACCCTCTTGTGTTCACTTTTATGTGTGAAGGATTAGCACTCTAATTGTTATTATCACTTGAGGCTTCTCTTGCCGGCTGTTCACGTTCCCGATTAGTTCCGCTGCCTAATCTCGGGGCGTGACAGTTAAAGTGGTATCAAAGCCTAGGCATAAGTAAGTCCTACAAAAAATGTCATGTCATAGGGTAAGTTCAAGGTTTAAGGACCCACACCTATGAACTAGGAAAGAAAATTTTGAACTTATGAGAGATCGGGTAGAGCCCGGGATGAGATAGTTATTTAGAATTTAATCCTTAGGTAAAATCCAAGAAATAACTATTTGCTTATTTCTTTCAGGCACTTTACTCTTGCAATGGCCGTTGAACGTGCCACTAATCCCACAAATTGGGAAGCGATGCAACAAACAGTTGCGGGTCTTACCTAGGCCCTACAAACGGTGGCCCAAGCTGGCGCACGGGCTGGCGTGGGTAATCTACATGGGAATATTTGGAGTATGAATCCTCCGAGAATTTTTGGAGTATGAATCCTCCGAGATTCTCTGGATCCTCCAACCCCGACGAGGCAGAGAATTGGATCGATGAGATGAACAAAATATTCGATGTCATGCAATGCACCGACCAAGAGAAGGTCCGTCTCGCCACATTCCAACTGAACAAAGACACCCGTACTTGGTGGAAGGCACAACCTCAAAATGATCAACTTACCTAGGATGAATTTCTTACACTCTTCCGTGCAAAGTACTGTTGTATCCCTGTGATTTTGATGATGTCAAACACCATAAGTCATCATGAAAATGTGCATTGAAGTTTGTGCACTTGTGTGAAAATCATCTGGTTATTATGTTGAAAATTACTAGACTGCTGTTAGGTGCACATCATGAAGGTCGATGCTTCTTCATAACCTTTCATCATAAAGGTCGATGCTTCTTCATAACCTTTTTTCTTTCATAAAGGTTGGTGCATATTCAGTTAGTGTGTCATGCTAGTTGATGCACATTTTGCCTTGTGCATGTAGAAGGTCGATGCACTTCTATTAGCAAAGTCGGAGCACATGCCTGCGCAAGTCTAAGCATATTCATAATTGACGAAGCTCATGTGTGCACAGGGGCGAAGCATACCCATTCGAAGTCAGTGCACATTCACAAGTCGGAGCATATGTATAGAGTCTCAGTTGTACAAGTTCGAGCATCTTTATGCCAAGTCCAAGCACATTCATACCCAAAGTCCGTGCACATGCCTAAATGAAGTCGGAGCATATGTATAGAGTCTCAGTTGTACAAGTCCGAGCATCTTTATGCCAAGTCCAAGCACATTCATACCCAAAGTTCGTGCACATGCCTAAATCAGGTCGGAGCATATACTGTTCAACTCGATGGACATACAGTCAAGTCAGAGCACGTGCACGAACAGGGTCAGAGCACCATCACCCAAGTAGCTGCACATGCTGTTCAGGTCGGTGCACATGAAGACCCTTAGGTAGTAAGGTCGATTCATATGAAGAAGTCCTTGGCAAGCAAGGTCAATGCAACTAAATAACTTGTGCCACCTAAGTTGGTGCACATGAAGAACTTCATGTTACCAAGGTCGAAGCATATGCAGAACAATATGCAGAGGTCGATGCAGATGAAGAGCCTTATGCAGATAGGATCTGTGCAACTGAAGAAGTTTATGCATACAAGGTCGAAGCATATGAAGAACAATATGATGAGGTCGATGCAGATGAAGAGCCTCGTGCAGATAAGGTCTGTGCAACTGAAGAAGTTTATGCATACAAGGTCAAAGCACATCTTCAAGAGCTGAAACAACTCTTGATAAAGTCAGAGCAGCTGAACAAGTTGAATGAGCAACTTCAATACAAGGTCTGTGCACATTTAGCCACTATCTTTGATAAGGTCGATGATTCAACAATTAAAGCTACCTCAAGCCAAAAGGCAGGTCGATGCAGATCCTCAAAGTTATCAACTCAGAATCCAGAACTGTTTGACTTATTCGATCCAGTAATGAAGTGGCACGTAATGCAATACGTGACCACTTAATTGAAGATATTTCTGAAGATTCTTTTGGCGGGAAATCAAATGACCACATGTCTCTGGAAAATTCCTCTGCCGTGAAAATAGATGTCCACGTGGCAGAACCTGACGATAAGTGGAATATTTGTTATGTTAGATGGACGCAGTCTATTACCACTGAGAGTGGATCTAGAGGGGGGTGAATAGATCTATGGGTTAAATTAAAACCAATATAAGGCTCTAATGCAGAATTTAAGCTGATCTACAATATCTCTAACTAGAATGTTGGATCTGAACAGAAGCAAATCAAACTGTAAAGATAATCAGGAAATCCAATCACACACCAGTTCATAGACAATCGCACAAACACAAGACACCCAAGATTTTTAGGTGGTTCGGTCAGGAGACCTACGTCCACCCCACACTCAAATGAGTATGGCTTACTGCTGCGCAACACAGCTTGCGTCCGCTGGGCAGTACAGCTTGGCCTACAACCACTGAGCTTCACAGCTTGCTGCCCGAGACCAAGTCTCGCCTGCTGAGGAGTTACAGCTTAACCTGTCTAGAGGATGCACCTCTACAAACCCACTGGGGATTACAGCTTACCCGTCCAGAGGTAGCACCTCTGCTAACAGCTGGCTCACAGCTTGAAGAAATAATTTTGGAAAGCAAAAACAGAATCAAACGAAAATGGGAAAACCCAAAAAAAATGTAGCTCAGAATGAGCAGTATCAGTTCTAGTATCTGAACCAAGAGACTGATTCACAAGCTCTCAAACTCTCTCAACTCATCTCTCTCAATCTTCTATTCTTTCTCTTTTTCTTCTCTCTGCTTTCGGTGGCTCTAAGCTTTTCTTCTCTGTGGATCGTGCAGGCTGGTTCACTCTCTGCTCTTCTACTTCTCTCGATCAGCCTTCTTCTGAGGAAGAAGACTTCCTTTTATACCAGCAGCATATTGGATAGGGCGTGTGGCTTCCACATTTCCCGCCGAGAGAATTTGCCAGATCTGAGGAGCTTCGACCACCTGGCAGCATCCTGACTGGGCTGCTTCCACGTGTCATTATCTGGGCACCTCGTCCTTCCTTGGATCACGAGCCAATCCTTCATCTTTGCACTTTAGTCCCTATTAGTCATTCGAAAGGAATTATCAGTTTAAGGGTTAACTGATGTACAGACTATACATAGACAGAGCTGAAGCAATGTATAGACTTCATGAAGCAGGACAATTGCATTGTACAGACTATGTGAAGACAAAGCTGAAGCAATGTATAGACTTCATGAAGCAGAGCTGAAGCAGTATATACTCAGTGAATGTGAAGCAATGCAATGTTCAGACTCTACGTATGCAGGGCCATGGCATTGTACAGACTTAGTGAATGCAGTGCTGTGGCATTGTACAGACTTCAGGTATGCAATGCTAAGAACATAGTAGATGGTTGTATAGACATGCCATATGAATATGCAGACTCATCGTGCAATGTTGTCTAGACTTTGTATATGCAGAGCTTAAGCCCTGTACAGACATCAAATATGTAGAAGTAAACGTGCATCAATGTGTAGACTTAGCAAGACAAAGTGTGAACAAAGCAACACAATGTGCAGACTTCGTGCAGTGCATGAATGCAGTGTATAGAGTTGATTGCAATGAGTGTTCAAGTGATGTACAGACTTAACGTTATGCAAGCAGACAATGTATAGAGTTGATGAAGCGTGTGAACATGGCACTGTACAGACTTGAAGAAATGCATGCTACAATGGCGATGTATAGACTTGGCCAAAGCAGTGATGTATGGACTTGCACAGTTCTAGCTAAAGGATGTACAGACTTTTGAGATGAGTGAACAGGCCGATGTGCAGACTTGCCAATGTATAGACTTTAACCGATGCAGACTTAGTCCAATGTACAGACTTTCCTGGCCGATGCATAGACTTTAAGGTATGCACAAAGATGATGCATGAGACGATGCGATGTACAGACTTGCCTTAAGCAAGGGCTATACAGACTTTGATTTATGCACATAGACGCTGAATGAGACGCTAAAGTCTGTATAGACTTTAAGTGAAGAATGAAGAATGTACAGACTTCAAACGCGTGCAATGTATAGACTTGATCAAGTGAGACGATGGCCAAGACGATGCATTGTATAGACTTACAGATGCCTTGGCTGTACAATGTACATACTTGCTGATGCATTGTATAGACTTGCATGAGACGCAACATGAGAGGCTCAGAATGTACAGACTTAGCCAATGTAAAGTGCACAATGTACAAACTTAGTCTGATGCGTTGTATAGACTTGCATGAGACACTAAACTGCAACGAATGTACAGACTTGCTGGCGTGGAATGTGCAGACTCCATGCAATGCAAGGCAAACGAATGTATAGACTCTGCATCCACAATGTGTAGACTTTGAAAGCCAACAAGCGAACTCAATGTACAGACTTGCTGGATGTGTGACCTGCAATATATAGACTTGACTGCCTGCATGCATGTATAGACATTATCGTGCAGACAGGACCTCACATGCATTAGTGTATAGACTGTATGCCTGATGGATGCACTAATGCAATATATGCACAGAGGAAGCAATGCACCGATGCAATGCATGCACATAGAAGATATTGAACTGAAGCAATGGATGTATAGACTTGTGTTGACGCTGCATGACAACTGCCAATGTATAGACTTCACAAGTGCAAGCAATACAGCAATGTATGGACTTTGAACTTGTGCATGCAATGTATAGACTTGCTACCCTGCGAGTCATGCAGTGTATGGACTTGCTGTGCCTGCGACGACTGCGATGTACATACTTGCTAGCCTGCAAGCCATGCAGTGTATGGACTTGCTAGCCTGCGAGTCATGCGATGTATGGACTTAATGTGTCTGTTGCACAAGAAGAATGCATGGATGAATATACTGAATAAACTTGTGACTCATACTGATTGCTATCATCAAAACTATGGATCATCAAAACTACAGGGGCACAACAATCTCCCCCTTTTTGATGATGGCAATACTATGAGTTACATTGACTCCTAATGCATGCTATGAGAATGCAATTTATAACAATCTCCCCCTTTGCCAAAACAATGTATACACTTCCCCTAGAATTCAACAAACAGACAATATTCTCCCCCTTTGCCATCAACAAAGAGGAGGGAAAGATTTTACAAGGGAAAGAATGAAGAGAGATCATCTGACTGGCATTCTGAACAAGTAGTTCAGGAATAAGCATTCTAAAGCACAGAGTCTTCAGTCATATGAATTGAAAAACAGCTTTCAGATAGAGTTCTGGTTTAAAGGTTATAAATTTTAAGTTCATGCACTACAATCATTGGATAAGTTTTCTGTGCATGATAAAACAATAAACCAAAATCACATTTGCATGAGAGATTCAGTTTCAAAATATCTTACTTTCGTAGACTCATTAAAAGTTGTTAAGAGATACCAGGTCATGTATTGAAATTAAACAAATTGACATCCTTGAAAATTCTTTTGAAGGAACAGCATTTTTCATTGTATTTCAGTAAGGGCATTCAGGTACCATTTGTCTTTTTACGTAAGGGTATACGTTTATCAGATGCCAATACCCCTAGATACTCAACATTATGGACCATTCTGCCTATGATCAAACTCAATAGAACTGATTTACACCTTTTTATGTGAGGGTACATGTTTATCAGACGCCAGTTACCCCCAGGTACTCAGTGAAACCACCCCATTGTTTTGATCATTTATTCAGAGATAACTGATACACTTCATGACTTAAGTATAGTCCATTTCTTTGATGGATCACTTAGTTTCTCAGTAATTTACCAGTCATTGCTCTGCCAATTGTGTTTTTTAATTAATTTTCAATGTTTGCCAATTTTTTCTTAGCTGTCCTTTAATTGTTTCAGAATGACTTGTTTAAGGACAATACACAAACTTAGCCGTCTCTAACAGGATTTTAGATGAGTTTTTAGATTTCAGATATAATTGGCTTTGTCTGACATGAAATAAAATAAAGGTTGAGAGCTTTATCAATTTTTAGCTTTCTTATTTACTAATTACAATCTTTGAACTTTAAAGTTTATAAAATTTAAACCATTTAGTCAGTCTTTAAGCAATTAAAGTTCTTATAAGTGAAGAAGTCTATTTTCTATTGCTTAGGAATCAGAACTGACTAACAGATTGCCATATGTCAGATTCAACTCATTCAGGGTCAAGGAATTGAATTTCAATAAATTTGATGACCATTCTGAATTTCTAACAATACTCCCCCTGTCTATAAGCATGTGACTTTAGATGAGAGAGAGACCTTAGACACAGTCATGACTAGATGATATGCAATGATGATCATGAGTGTGATGCCAAAAAAAAATATGAATGTTATGCATGATAATGAGTATGGTGCAACAATCAACATTCACAAAGTTTATTCAAGCATCAGAGAGTTTATTCATTATGCTGAAATTTACACAAGCCAAGTTCTCTTCTAAGAAATTTAAAGCTTTCATTCCCAAGAGGTTTAGTAAAAATATCAGCAATTTGTTTTTCAGTTTCAATGAAGTTCATTTCAATTTCCTTTTTATTTACAACATCTCTAAGAAAATGGTGTTTGATCTCTATATGCTTAGTCCAAGAATGATGAACAAGATTTTTAGCAAGGCATATAGCACTAGTATTATCACATAACATTGGAATACATACCAATTTTATCTGATAATCATCCAGTTGGTGCTTGATCCATAGTACTTGGGCAGCACAATTACCAGCTGCAACATATTCAGCTTCAGCTGTAGACAAAGCTACAGTGTGTTGCTTCTTAGATGCCCAAGATACTAGACAGCCACCTAGGAATTGACAATATCCACTAGTGCTTTTTCTCTCTACTCGACACCCAGCATAATCTGCATCAGTGTAAGCTAGAAGTTCTAACTCACACTTGGCAGGATACCAAAGACCTAGCTCTTGGGTGCCTAGTAAATATCTAAAAATCCTTTTCACTGATTTAAGATGTGATTCTTTGGGACTAGCCTGAAATCTAGAGCATAAACACACTGAAAATTGAATGTCAGGCCTAGATGCTGTAAGATATAGAAGGGATCTGATCATACCTCTATATAGCCTTTGGTCCACTTGTTTACCTTGAGGATCTTCATCCAAACTGGTTGAGGTACCCATTGGAGCAGCTATTTCCTTGAGGTTGTCCATTTTGTACTTCTTCAATAGATCCCTTATGTACTTGGACTGAGAGATGAAGGTACCATCCTTTGATTGTGTAACCTGCAGTCCAAGAAATAATTTGAGCTCACCCATTGAGCTCATTTCAAACTCATTAGTCATTATTTGAGAGAATTCCTCACACAATTTGGGGTTAGTTGACCCAAAGACAATGTCATCCACATAAATTTGAATGATAAGAATATCTGAATGACTTACCTTAGTAAACAGGGTTTGATCAATTACACCTCTTGTGAAGTTCTTATCAGTGAGGAATTTACTCAACCGGTCATACCAAGCTCTAGGAGCTTGCTTTAAACCATAGAGAGCTTTTCAAAGTTTATACACATGATTGGGGAAGTCTAAACATTCAAAGTCAGGAGGCTGCCTCACATAGACATTCTCACTGATTTCCCCATTTAGAAAAGCATATTTTACATCCATCTGCTGAAGATTTATTCCTAGGGAACATGCATAAGCCAATAAGATTCTGATTGCTTCTAACCTGGCTACAGGGGCAAAAGACTCTTCAAAGTCTTTTCCAAATTCCTGATTATACCCCTGAGTTACAAGTCTGGCCTTATTTTTAATCACATTCCCTGATTCATCAGTTTTATTTCTGAACACCCATTTAGTCCCTATGACTGTTTCATGATCAGGAGGTGGAACCAAATGCCACACCTTATTCCTGTCAAATTGATTGAGCTCCTCATGCATGGCATTAATCCAATGCACATCTTTGAGAGCACAGTAAATGGACTTGGGTTCTACATTTGAAACAAACGCATATGCATTCAATTCATTTTGAATCCTTAAGTGGCCTCTGGTCCTAGGGGGGTCATGCAGATTTCTAATCATGTTATCTACAGGATGATCTTTAAGATATCTAATGTTAACAATTGGATTGTCATAATTTTGATTTACCTCCCCCTGAACTGTAGGCTCTTCTTCATTAGGCTCTTCATTTCCTTCCTCATTTTCGGATTGGTCTGCAGAATTTCCTTCTTTCAGAATATCACCATTGTCTTCATTCCTGCATTGACCAATATTAGAATTTACCAAAGATTCATCAAAAATAATATGTTGAGATTCTTCAACAGTTTTGGAATTCAGATTATACACTCTATATGCTCGGGTGTTTTCAGAATAACCAAGAAAAATTCCTGGTTCACCTTTAGGTTCAAATTTATCAAGGTCTCTTTTATCATTTATATGTATAAAATATTTACAACCAAAAACCCTGAAATGAGCAATTGAAAGTTTCTTACCCTTTATGATCTCATAGGGTGTTTTCTGGGTAGAAGGTCTTACCATAGCTCTGTTAATTACA
This sequence comes from Amorphophallus konjac, assembly GCA_022559845.1. Lineage (NCBI taxonomy): Eukaryota > Viridiplantae > Streptophyta > Magnoliopsida > Alismatales > Araceae > Amorphophallus > Amorphophallus konjac. The sequence goes on along the minus strand of CM040119.1, from coordinate 119,749,835 downwards.
TAAAAGGCTGTATTTACTGCTTCAGCCCAGAACTTCCTTGGTAGACCACCTTCAACCAAGAGTGTACGACCCATCTCCACCAGGGTTCTGTTCCTTCTCTCCACAACTCCATTCTGCTCAGGTGTCCTTGGTGAGGAGAACCTATGGTTAATTCCATTTGACCTGCAGAATTCATCAAACTGTGAGTTTTCAAACTCACCACCATGATCAGATAGAATATTTTTTCAATTTTCTGATTTTTCTTAAGACAGAACTCCTGAAATTCTGTGAATGCATCACTTTTATGTGATAAGAAGTATACCCAAGTGTACCTAGAAAAGTCATCTACCATGACAAATCCATACCTCCTCCCTGATAAGCTGACAGACCTGGTTGGCCCAAAAAGGTCCATGTGTATCAGCTCATAAGGTTTAGAAGACAGATTTTTTGTCCTAGATTTAAATGACTTTCTAGTTAACTTGGACTGAGTGCATGCATCACAGATTTTATTTTCTTTCTTAAAGGAAACTTCAGGAAGTCCTCTAACCATGCTATGCTTATTCAGTTTATGCAAAACAGTGTAACTAGCATGACCTAACCTACGATGCCATAAAAATGCTAAGTCTTCTCTACTAGCAGTAAGGCATATGTTAGAATGTTGAATATCATCTAAATCTATCATGTAAGTGTTATTTATCCTCTTACCAGAAAATTTAACAGTTTCGGAATCAGGTTCAAAAACTTTGCAACATTGAGAGTCAAAAAGCACTTTGCATCCTTTAGCACATAGCTGGCTGATGCTAAGTAAGTTATAAGCTAATCCTTCAACCAGCATGACATCCTCAATGTAACAAGTAGTACACTTACCTACTTTACCTGTTCCAACAATCTTACCCTTTGTGTTGCTACCAAAGGTGACAATGCCTCCTTGTTTCTCTGTCAGCATGCAGAACTTGGCCTTATCCCCTGTCGTATGCCTGGAGCAGCCACTATCCAAGTACCACAAATTGTTCTTGGCTGCCAGGCATACCTGCACACATAATCAGGTAGAGAAGTTTGGAACCCAAGACTGATTGGGCTCCAGAGAAGATGAAAAGTAATTAAAACAAGAAAGCAGACTTTTAGGAATCCACATTTGTTTGAAACAGTTCTGTTCAGTAGATTTTCCAGATTTCCTTTTGTTTTTCTTTTTCTTGTTGGCACTAGCATGATTATTTACAGATTGATTATTTCTGTGCTAGTGCCTTGGCCAGGGTGTATTCATGAAATTTTGGCCATAGTAATCATTGGGTTGGCTGTGGAATTGTTGGTTCCTAGGTGTCCAATTACCATACCCACTAACCCAATTTCTGGTGTAAGATTTATAGGACTGTGTAGCCTGATGTCCATAACCTGTAAACCTTCCTTGAGTCCTAGTCCATCTTGACCTATTTGGATAGGTTGATTGTGCAGAGAAGTGGGACTGGGCTCTAGGTTGGTAGAAATGTTTGGGTTGAGCTCTAAAAGCATTCTGCGTCCCCTGCACCTTGGACCCTACTGACCTGTTCATAGGTGTGTATTGGGTCTTCTTCATAGGTGGTGGTGATGGTGGAGACTTGGTGACCTTAACATGGGGTTTATAAGACTGTGTAGGTTGACCCCTAACCTGAGACTGAGCTTTGAGATTTTGTTTCGATGTGCTAGCTCTACTAATCTCATTTAGTTTTTGTTTGCCATTCTCCTCAGCACTGGGCTTTTTTAGATTAGCAGTTTTGTTCATTGAAATGTTTGAATTCATGCTAATTAGAGGTCCTTTCTCTTTTTGTGCGACAAATGAAATAGTTTTCATTCCAAAGGTTTTTGTTGCACTAGAATTAAATCCAAGGCCCTCTTTTCTGAAGTTGACCTTTGACCCTAACAAAGCATTTAGGTTATCTGAACCTTGGGTCATTTTCTCAATAGTCTTAAGCTTGTCCTCATTATCCTTTTGAATATCTTCAATGGATTTCTTAAGTTCTGTATTCACACTTAGGATAGCTTGATATTTTTCATTCACTATTTTTATCTCACTCTCACATTTCTGAATTTTCAATTTCAGTTCATCAGTTTCTTTTTCTAACCTCTCATTTTCTTCTTTAGAGGCTTTTGACTCATTCTTGATTTCTTCTAATTCAGAACATGTGAGTTTCAATTTTTTATTCTCAGATTCTAGACATGCAATTTTATCAGTTAGAGTTGTATCATTTTGCATGGAGTTAATCTTTCTTCTTAGATGCCTGTTTTCCTTTCTAATATCATCAGCTCTATCAGCTATGTCATGGTAGGCATCTACCCAATCAGCAATAGTGAAATTTTCGAATCTAGTGATTACCTCATCTGAGTCCTCCTCTCTATCTTCAGAGCTTGTTGCCATAAGGCAAATGGGCTTCTCAGATTCGGCTTCACTGTCTGAGCTACTACTGAAGGAACCTTCATCTTCATCACTCCAGGTACTCACCATTGCTTTCCCTTTCGTATTCCTTCTCTTTGACTTGTCCTTGTATTTCTGATTCTCTGGACAGTCAGCTTTCAGATGGCCTGTTTTCCTACATTGATAACAAGTATTAGTTTCAATTTTCTTAGCAGGGTTATGTTTATACCTTTTATCCCTTCGGCCGCCACTATATTTCTTTTGGTTGAATCGTCCTGCTCCTTTCCTGTGGAACCGCCTGAACTCTCTGGTTATCATTGCCATCTCAGTACGAGTTATATCTTCTTCATTCAGGCACTCCTTGGATGATGAACTGCTAGAGCTGGATTTGCTGGCACCAGCCTTCAGAGCGATTGGCTTCTTCTTCCTCTCAGCTTCTTCTATCTTTGGCATATTAATCTCATATGCCATCAGCGAGCCAATTAGCTCATCAGCCCTTGTGGTTCACAAATCCCTTGACTCCTCCATCACTGTAGCCTTAGTATGCCAAGCATGAGTCAAGGAACGCAATATATTCCTCACTACATCGTATTCTGTCTGAGATTTCCCAAGACCTCTAAGACCATTTGTGATAATAGTTAATCGAGCGTACATCTCCTTGATGGTCTCATTTGGCTTCATCTTGAATGCCTCATATTCAGACACTAGGAAATGAGCCTTCGTCTCTCTAACTTGAGAGGTCCCTTCATGGATCACTTCAAGTGCATCCCACATCTCCTTAATTGAACTGCAGGCTGATACACGGGAGAATTCTGTAGGGTGCAAGAGCACTGAATGGCGTTTATGGCACTCCAATTTAGTGTAGACCTCCTGATCTCCTCCTTGGTCCAGACTTCCTCATTAGGGGAAAGCTCATAAGGTCCCTTGCTTACTACCTTCCAGATCTCATAATCCTTCGCCCTCAAAAATACTTGCATACGGTTCTTCCAGTATGCATAGTTAGATCCATGGAAGAATGGGGGCTTTGTGGTTGAGTGTCATTCAGCTATCATCCCTCAAGCATCCATCTGTACCTTTCTCTTCGGGCGATGAGTCCCTGTAGAAGAGTTAGGCTCTGATACCAACTATTATGTTAGATGGACGCAGTCTATTACCACTGAGAGTGGATCTAGAGGGGGGTGAATAGATCTATGGGCTAAATTAAAACCAATATAAGGCTCTAATGCGGAATTTAAGCCGATCTACAATATCTCTAACTAGAATGCTGGATCTGAACAGAAGCAAATCAACCTGTAAAGATAATCAGAAATCCAATCACACACTAGTTCATAGATAATCGCACAAACACAAGACACCCAAGATTTTTAGGTGGTTCGGTCAAGAGACCTACGTCCACCCCACACTCAATTGAGTATGGCTTACTGTTGCGCAACACAGCTTGCATCCGCTGGGCTGTACAGCTTGGCCTACAACCGCTGAGCTTCACAGCTTACTATCCGAGACCAAGTCTCGCATGCTTAGGAGTTACAGCTTAACCTATCCAAGGGATGCACCTCTGTAAACCCGCTGGGGATTACAACTTACCCGTCCAGAGGCAGCACCTCTGCTAACAGCTGGCTCACAGCTTGAAGAAAAAATTTTGGAAAGTAAAAACAGAATCAAACGAAAATGGGAAAACCCAAAAGAAATGTAGCTCAGAATGAGTAGTATCAGCTCTGGTATCTGAACCAAGAGACTGATTCACAAGCTCTCAAACTCTCTCAACTCATCTCTCTCAATCTTCTCTTCTTTCTCTTTTTCTTCTCTCTACTTTCGGTGGCTCTCAGCTTTTCTTCTCTGGGGATCGTGCAGGCTGGTTCACTCTCTGCTCTTCTGCTTCTCTCGATCAGCCTTCTTCTGAGGAAGAAGACTTCCTTTTGCAGATTGGATAGGGCATGTGGCTTCCACATTTCCCGCCCAGAGAATTCGCCAGATCCGAGGAGCTTCGACCACCTAGCAGCATCCTGACTGGGCTGCTTCCATGTGTCATTATCTGGGCACCTCGTCCTTCCTTGGATCATGAGCCAATCCTTCATCTTTGCACTTTAGTCCTTGTCAGTCATTCGAAAGGAATTATCAATTTAAGGGTTAACTGATGTACAGACTATACATAGACAGAGCTGAAGTAATGTATAGACTTCATGAAGCAGGACAATTGCGTTGTACAGACTATGTGAAGACAAAGCTGAAGCAATGTATAGACTTCATGAAGCAGAGCTGAAGCAGTATATACTCAGTGAATGTGAAGCAATGTAATGTTCAGACTATACGTATGCAGGGCCATGGCTTTGTACAGACTTAGTGAATGCAATGCTGTGGCATTGTACAGACTTCAGGTATGTAATGCTAAGAACATAGCAGATGGTTGTATAGACATGCCATATGAATATGCAGACTCATCGTGCAATGTTGTCTAGACTTTGTATATGCAGAGCTTAAGCCCTGTACAGACATCAAATATGCAGAAGTAAACATGCATCAATGTGTAGACTTAGCAAGACAAAGTGTGAACAAAGCAACACAATGTGCAGACTTCGTGCAGTGCATGAATGCAGTGTATAGAGTTGATTGCAATGAGTGTTCAAGTGATGTACAGACTCAACGTTATGCAAGCAGACAATGTATAGAGTTGATGAAGCGTGTGAACATGGCACTGTACAGACTTGAAGAAATGCATGCTATAGTGGCGATGTATAGACTTGGCCAAAGCAGCGATGTATGGACTTGCACAGTTCTAGCTAAAGGATGTACAGACTTTTGAGATGAGTGAACAGGCCGATGTGCAGACTTGCCAATGTATAGACTTTAACCGATGCAGACTTAGTCCAATGTACAGACTTTCCTGGCAGATGCATAGACTTTAAGGTATGCACAAAGACGATGCATGAGACGATGCGATGTACAGACTTGCCTTAAGCAAGGGCTGTACAGACTTTGATTTATGCACATAGACGCTGAATGAGACGCTAAAGTCTATATAGACTTTAAGTGAAGAATGATGAATGTACAGACTTCGAACGCGTGCAATGTATAGACTTGATCAAGTAAGACGATGGCCAAGACGATGCATTGTATAGACTTACAGATGCCTTGGCCGTACAATGTACATACTTGCTGATGCATTGTATAGACTTGCATGAGACGCAACATGAGACGCTCAGAATGTACATACTTAGCCAATGTAAAGTGCACAATGTACAAACTTAGTCTGATGCGTTGTATAGACTTGCATGAGACACTAAACTGCAACAAATGTACAGACTTGCTGGCGTGGAATGTGCAGACTCCATGCAATGCAAGGCAAACGAATGTATAGACTCTGCATCCACAATGTGTAGACTTTGAAAGCCAACAAGCGAACTCAATGAACAGACTTGCTGGATGTGTGAGCTACAATATATAGACTTGACTGCCTGCATGCATGTATAGACATTATCGTGCAGACAGGACCTCACATGCATTAGTGTATAGACTGTATGCCTGATGGATGCACTGATGCAGTATATGCACAGAGGAAGCAATGCACCGATGCAATGCATGCACATAGTAGATATTGAACTAAAGCAATGGATGTATAGACTTGTGTTGACGCTGCATGACAACTGCCAATGTATAGACTTCACAAGTGCAAGCAATACAGCAATGTATGGACTTTGAACTTGTGCATGCAATGTATAGACTTGGTACCCTGCGAGTCATGCAGTGTATGGACTTGCTGTGCCTGTGACGACTGCGATGTACATACTTGCTAGCCTGCGAGCCATGCAGTGTATGGACTTGCTAGCCTGCGAGTCATGCGATGTATGGACTTAATGTGTCTGCTGCACAAGAAGAATGCATGGATGAATAGACTGAATAGACTTGTGACTCATACTAATTGCTATCATCAAAACTATGGATCATCAAAACTACAGGGGCACAACATTATTCAGATCCCACATAGATGAATCTGATTCACTGATCCTTTCTCAAGAACAACTCCATGCTCTATGAATTGAGGGGATCTCCGTCCAGAAGAAGTGGGAAGGAATAGCTGAAGTCACTACCAGTGTTGAAAATCCCCATCCAAAGCGAGAGAGCAGTCTAGGAGAAAAATCAGAGAGAGAATCATTTCTGAGTGAGAAGAGCCAGAATTTCAGCCAGCCATGGAGTTTGAAAGACTGCTTCTACAGTAGCTATATTGTCTTTGTTCCTGATTTGTCTTTCATCTATTTTCATCTTTGATTTGTTTGTGTTTCTATCACATATTGTTACCCTTTGAGTTTGCTTGGAGGAAGAGAGTAACGATCCTCTGTTTCGTGAATTGGTGGGAGCAATTCACGGGGTTTCCCTTTGCTGTTAGCAAAGGAAGGGAGGTTGGACGTCCAGTGTTCCTTCTGGTCTTCACAAGAAGTGAGGAGTGTGTTCCTCGGGGCAAGCTGTCAGGCAGCAGGTGTTTGCAGACTAAGTCTGTTGTTTCATTTGCTTAGATCAAGGAAGCCTTACTACGAAGGAGTAAGGGGTGGATGTAGATTGCGGGTAGTAATCGAACCACCTTAAAAACTTCTCTGTGCTATCTCTGTGGTTTGCATATCTGATTTCTCAAATTGCAATCAGCACGCCAATTGTTTGATCATTGATTCAGCATTGTTCCCTTGCTTAATTAATCTCTGTGGCCAGTCTAGAGCAGTCTCATTACTATATTTCAGATTTCTTAAATTGATTTTCATTTTGAATCGAAGTTGGAAGTGATCTACTCATCCCCCCCTTCTAGATCACGTCCTTTGTGTTCTATCAATTGGTAGCAGGTTACCCAACATGTGGTCTAACGACTAAAGTAGACCTGGAACTAACACACCTCGCAGCTTCATTGCCGAGGGACATTTAATTAACCGTCCTCCTTTCTTTGACAGTGTCAATTATCTTTACTGGAACAACATGATGGAAGTGTTCTTAAGAGTGCAGAGTCACGAACATTGGAGAGTGATCATCTCAGGACCGTTCGAGCTTCCAGAGGACGAGGATACATGGACAAGGGAAAACATCAGGGTTTCCTCCGTGAACTGGACAGCACTAAATATAATGCAGTGCGCAGTCCATCCAGAGGAGTATGCAAGGATATCAACGTGCAAGACAACGAAGAAAATGTGAGATGAATTAGAGCTTATGTATCAAGGTATATCCTAGGTCAAGGCGACAAAGGTAAACATGCTAACCTCTGAGTATGAACTGTTTAAGAAGAATCCTGAGGAGACAATTACTGAGATGTATGATAGACTATCGTTGATCACGAACAGTCTCAAGGGTCGAGGAAAATAGGTCCCATAAGTGGATCTCGTTAGTGTTGGTTTTAATGTGTCCCTTCTTTTGCAAGATGGGCTATGATGCCAACTATGAAAGTATGAGCCAAGTAATGAAATCAATCAACCTATGGACATGTGAATCATGAACCTAGGCAACCAACACAAGCTCTAGCATGGGCCTGCTATCTCAATCAAGACTAAGCAAAGCAATGAAAGAAAAAACACACGCCGGAGCGTGGAATAAGGAATAAAGGAAAACACACCGTATAGGTGGAACAAACAAAGTAAAGAAGAGATATGATGAAAGAGAAAGCTAATGCCTAAACTAAGGAAAGATGTGATCGCCACCAAGGTAGAAACAAGTCAAAGACCTGATAAATACCTTAGAATAAGAAGATGATGCACCCGCCCATGGGAGAGAGAAAACAACCAGGAAACTACAGCTCTGTCAGATGTAACGGTCGAAGGAAGATGCGCCACAGAAAGTGTGACGGTCTTACGATAGACCGCTAAAATACTATAACGTGCCTGTGCCAGACCGTCAGAGCTTCTACAGAATTAGAAGTTGGGAATCTTTTGATCTCCAAGCTTTCCAGCCGGCCAAAGAGCTTGGGCCTCGTGATATGGACTCTGTAAACCTACAAGAGAGTGTAGAACACAAGAAAAATAACCCAGATTAGCCTTTAGACAAAGTAGTATCAATAAATCCAAGAAATTTAAGAACATGCAAAATGAAAGGGAAATACCGAGGAGGTTGGTTTTTTAACCCCTCTGGGGCGTTTTAAAAGATGGGAGGATGTTTTAAATGAATGCAGCAAGTGCAAGAACGTGGGAGATGGAGAGGGACAATGCTATGATGTTTGAAAGGGAGAAAAGACACTAAGATGACAACTTGACTGAACTAAACCCTTGGAAACGATACTCCCTGAACTTTGGAAGATGATGGACGTGGGAAGCAGCTCTCCTTGGTTGGTTCTGGCTCCAGGATGTGGCAGCACTTCGACGCAAACTCCATATGTCTCCCCCTCAAGCCATGAAGTCAAGGGTTCTATTTATAGACCCTCAAAGTCTAGGTTCGAATTAAGAGGATAATGACTAGAATTTTATCGAAAACTTGGATAAATCATGAAGATAATACTCCCCAGAGTCCACAGAATCAAACGAAAGCTTCTTAGGATGAGTATCGAGAGAGAAACCCTCAAACCAAACTCTTAGTCCGATCACAGAATAGCAGAGCAAAGGCCAGGCTTGTCAGGACTCTCTGTTGGATGTAACGGCCGCTCGATAGACCACCACACTAATGTAACGCCCTAGTCTTGGACCGTCACACAACCCTATCCACTATAAGATAAGATCAACGGGAGAAGTTTGCGAACATTGGACTCTTCAAGAAGGTAACGGTCAAGGGTAGATGCGTCACAACCAATGTAACGGCTGCACGATAAACCATCACACCCAACAGATAGGCAAAAGATAAGCTTGAAAGGAAGCCTTTAAACTTAAGGACTCTGGAAGGATGTAACGCACCATGGTAGACGCGTTAGAGCACTGTAACGCCCCATCAAAGGACCGTTAGAGATAATAGAGTGCAAAATGAAATGAGAGTTTGCTAAGCTTCGTCCAGCGGAAAGGGATAAGGAACCAGACCCAACCAAGGAGATATGACTCATGAAATGGACCTCAATTTGACCAAGAAGGCCCAATAAAGGTGAACAACTCGGAGCATCATATAGAATGAACAAGGAGATGACCCAACTTATTGGTCATAAAATGGGTGTCAACAGATGTCCCTCCTTAACGTCCTCTTTGCAGGGGAGCGAGCGGAGGTGAAGCGAAAGCGAAAAATGGAACATGGAGATGAAGCGAAGATGAAGCGGAGTGGACTAAAAAGCGGGCGTTAAGGCGAACGACACCCGTTCTCAACCAACAAGCGACATGAATTTTCTGGAAAACTTTGAACTAATCACAAAGAAAGGTAACCAAAGGGCACATGTCTGGAGGAACTAACAACTAAGGAAAGGAAAACACGGCCAACGGCCGGAGCAATGGAAAGGAAAGAGACGATTAACTAAACTCCAAACAGGAATCTTCAGCTAACCAAATGAAGCGAGTAGACCGAAGGAAATCTTCTAATTCAGAGAGGAATGACTCTCCTTATTCGAGATCATTAAACACATAGTTATTCATCATCACTGAGACACATGGACAGATGAAGGTTCGTGAATGCTCAAAAGATACGTATGATGCATGCTGGGCTAAAGGAAAAAGAAATTATTTAAAACGAATGCAAAGAAAAATAGAATAATAAGATTCTCGAGAATAGTATTGCTAGACCGGAGAAACTAGGGTCAGGACACCATCTGCAACCACGGCATGCAAGACAGAACCATCGTCCCCAAGATTTTCCAACCTAACGGCCTATCCAACGATTAATCATGTGTACTTAGATCATCATCATTTTTGTTTTAAGGGGAACATCAGATCCTGGAACACATGAATGACCAGCCGGTTCTCGAGATAATATATCATATATAACATATAGTAATGCAACAATAAGAAGGGATAGAGAGCCATACCTGACTTACCTGCCAAGCGAAACGGCATTTTTTTTAAATGTTCCTATATTTTCTGATTTTTATGAATTTTCAAATAAGACAACAACAATATGAATGACCATGATAAACAAGCATGAACGAAAGACAGCATAACACAATGATTAACTGAACGACCGACAACACAACAAAACATAACGATCAAACGAATGGAAAACAACACAACCAGACCAACAAGCACATATGCAATGGCATGAACAAACCACACGTATGCAAGATGAACATGGGGGATAAGACAACAATGCAGTGAGACAACACACGGTTGGGATAAGAACATGAGGGATGACCACACGGTTGGGACAACACAAGAGATATAGAAGGACGACTAACAACATATGCAAGACAACTAACAATACGTGGTGAAGAATAAAATAACATGTGTAGGACAACACGGTGGGACATAGACACGGCGAGACAAGGACACGGCGGGACAAAGGACATGAACAAATATGCCCTTCAATCAAAATCCAAGATCAGAATGAAGCAGAACCGCCAGGTTCATAATCGTGAGGTAAAGCCCTCTCATAGAAATATGATCATTGCAAACAAAAGCTGAGAAGGACACATGCTTTAGAATAGATCGAGAGATATGGTTTGAAGAAGGGAACATATCAGAAGATAAATAAGAGACAGATAGAACAAAATATGGAGCAAGGAAAGCTTGAGTACCTGCAACCTGCACACTTAGCAAACAGATTACGTATCTGTTCTCAAAATATAATGTAAAAGATAAATATTTTTAAAATTTTCAAATTTCTTGATTTTTTAGATTTTGAAAATGATTGAAATTTTGAACAATATTTCATTTTTTTTTGATTTCATTTTTTTTATTTTTGACAATATCTCATTATTTTCAATTTTTGACAATATCTCATTTTTTCAATTTTTGACAATATCTCATTTTTGGATTTTTGACAATATCTCATTTTTTTTGGATTTTTGACAATATCTCATTTTTTAGATTTTTGAAATAGCAATCCGCAGCACCCAAAGACAGGCTCGAACTACTGGCAAGGGATCGTCGTCCCTCCCCTCTCATTAAAGACTTCCCTTGAGCAGGGCGTATATGTGAGGGTGGCTTACCACAACCAACTGCCTCTAAAGAACGGTGCCCCTACTAAGGCCATACCCAGGATACAACCCAGTCTAAGAGGGAGAAATAGAAGAAAAATTAGAGACAAGCTTTATGCAGGATGGGAGACATCAGGACTTGAATTCCTTCCAGGGCACTACCCCTCAAAGAGATAGGTCTGTTACGCCGGGGCTTTGTGTCTTTGATTTTGAGACCCATATTTATCAGGCATGCATGCGACCGGGCTCATGACGTCCCGCGGGGAACTGTACTGCCACTCTTGCCATGCCTTTGATTCATAATTTTACATATTTATTCGTTCATTTATTTTTGACAGCCCTTGTTTGGCTAGATATAACATGAAAGCTCACTTTTGAGGGTCAAGACTACCCCTATTTGAGACGTCTCTCGTATTAGGGAGTGCCTAGGTTGGTCATCTCATCCATCAGCCTCTTGCCCCTACACTTAGCCGAGCAGAGAAGAGAAAATGACCTTTGTGCATACCCAAAGTATGGCCAAAGCAGCAACAGTGTTACTCAAAGGAATCGGCTATGGCTCGCCGTGAAGTGTGTGAAAAACCCATGCTCAAAGGTCACCCTCAACGATCGGGGAAAGAACTAGACTCCCAGCACGGAGCTATCACTGGCCTAAGGATACTGCAGAAGCGAACTCATTTTAAATGAACTAAACAAATTTCTAAAAGCCACTTAACCATGTTGAGGAATGGCATTATAACAATGTGCAGAAACAATAGAAATAATGGAAATGAAAGCATGTTTTTTGCTCAAAATAAAGATACCTTTGTAACTCTATGGCGTGGAAACCGACATCCTAAGCGATCTCGATCATCGAGCTTTGAGGAGCGCGAGTAGCTTTGTATTCCTTGCTTGTCAGGATAAAAGATGAAAGGAGAGCAAAGGATTGGGTTCCTTGACACAGGGGAGTGGCAGGCATCATACTGGACGAAGAAGGGATAAAAAGGAAGAGAGATGAGGGCTAGAACTCTCTCGTTAAGGTACTAAGGCCCTGATAACAAGGAACCAGATACAGAATAAACCAGATTAGTTGAGATCACGGCGGACTAAAGCCTCGAAAATAGCATGAAAAAGGGCAATGACCCCGAAAGGGTGAGGAAGAATGAGTAGAAAGATGAGAAAGAGAATCATCTGACATGATCGGAGAAAGAGAATGGTAGACATCCGACAGGGTTGGAGAAGAAGAATGAGGACCACCCGATAGAGTCGGGGAAGGAGACCTAGAGACGGAACCCGAAGATACTAGAGAAGAACTGGGAGATGTCCCGAGATCGGGATGAAAAGACATAGGCCGAGGCCCAGAATTGTGAGAGGAGGGATAATCTGGAGACTCCGGATGAAGAAGAGAAGAGGAAGAATAGGGGCTTGCGGACCCAAGAAAAGAGGAGAAGATCATAGAAGCTGGATCTGAAGAGGGAAGATACACCACCTAAGGGTGGGAGCTGAGCAGAAGAAACGATGAATAGAAAAAGGAGAAGAAGAAGAAGAAGTGGACCCCTGAATGCACAACCGACGGTCCTTGAATTTGCGTCGCTGCCTCTTCTTGGTAGAAATCTCTTGAAAATGGACATGCCTGGTGCGGGCTTGGACCTTCGGGCTTCTTAATCTATAATACCTTCTCAAATAACGGGCCCACCTGGCAGACGGCCTGGCCCGACTGTGAACATGCAACTTCATTGAGGTGGTTGCCCCTAGACACCCGGTGCTAGCAATATGCGGACATTCTTGAGCAAGTGAGTCCTTAGAATGATGATTATCAGAAAACCATAGAGTTTCGTCTCTTGGCACCAGCAACATGAGATTCGGCATCTCCACTCGGCAACTGGGCACGAAGCATAACTCCCTTACCAGAAGAGCAGGACGAGACCGAGGGAGAGTAATGCGTGGCGTCGACATGGCCGACTTGCTAATGAACCAAAGGAGATTGCATAGAATGTGCAGAATGTCCTTGGAAAATGTAGAAGATACGGCCAATTGCCCCTTGAATAGGGAATCCATCAGGCTCTTGGCAGCCATATGGGTTAGCACAATCTGAGTAGAGAACCCCTCTTGGCCAGTGAACTGAACCGCAATCAAGCAAGAGGTAATAACAGCATCAATAGCGAATCCTCTGGTAAGCAATGAGATTGCCACCGGCCTCGCTTGTGAAGAAACTGGCACTAATGCAAGGGAACTCTTCTTAGCAACCATCTCTAGAAAAAATTTAGACTCATGATCCCAAAGATGACCGGGGACCAGGACGCGAACCGACATCCGATAGATAAAATCTTGAATCTTGAAATGCACGGTCGGCACTGAATCATCCTGACTTAGCTTATTGTCTCCCTGGGGATTAGACCCAAGGGGCACCATGGGTAACGCACACCCGCTCCGTGGGGTGGAAGTGGTTGGAGGAATGCGGATAGGAATAGGTTCGGAAGATGCGGAGGTTTTAACGGGGATGGTGTGTTTAGGTGGAAGCAAAGGTAAGGGTGGAGGTGTGACTTGGTCGGGCGAGGGCGATAGAGGCGAAACTTGCTCAGGCTTGGGCAAAGGTGATGGCGGAGATGATGGAGGTTTAGGCAATGGTGAGGGTGGTGGAGATGGTGTAGGCGATAGAGAGGGAGGTGAGGATGGCGGTGGAGGTAATGGAGATGGTGATAAAGGGGATGGAGAGGAGGGTCGTGGTGTCCACCGTCGACGCATCGACACAATGGGTTGGGCGGCGTTGGGGGTAGAAGTAGTGGTAACGGGAATGGAAGAAGAAGGAGAGGTGGCACTGGCCTGAGCAGAGGCTTGGGTTTGTGGAGGTTGCGGAGATTGGATAGAGGATAGCGAAGGTAATGGGTGGTTGATAGAGCGAGTGCAGCACTAGATGAGGAATCACATGGGTGCCCCTGGTCTTGAAGTAACGGAGACGGCTGCCTGGGCGGCACTTCTTGTTGCTGCTGCTTGCTGTGAAGATGTAGAATGACTTTGTGAACAGTGGCCCAATCAATCCTTTTCTGATCTTCCAAGCCGTAAACAAACTCCCGGAACTCGGGGCAATCCTCAACCAAATACCCCTACTGGCGTTGGAAATAACAGAACTAGAGCATATCCCCGACCATGGGTCGGCAAAGCACAACTGGAGGGAGCGACAACGCGTGAGTGGCCATCAAAGCCCTAAAGATGTCGGTGAAACACTCTGGCAACGAAGGACAAGGAGCCCGCTTCGGAAAAGGTGGATGCCGAGGGGTATGAGGTGGTGGAGAAGGTTGTGGAGACGGAAGTGAATGTTGCATAGGCAATAGTGCTTGGCCGACGGAGGAGGGATTTGGTGAAGGCATATGTGGAATGGAGTGTGGAGGTATGTAGACGGCATCCACCTGCTCGGGATGTGGTGTTTCCTTGACCGGGGGTAGAGACACAAGTGGAGATACATATGGGTATGTAAAGGTGGAGGGCTGACTCGTGGAGGGATATGTGAATGATTGATATGTGGGGGTGTATGGCTGACTCGTGGAGGGTTGATATGCAGAAGGGGAAGGTTGATATGTGAAGAGAGATACAGATGGTGGGGTGTGTGGAGATGTAGAAGGTGGAGAAGACTTGGGGTCAAGGGAATCTTGGAGTTGTTGGCAGATGAAGCAGGCTCGGCTGTAAAGTTGTTGCCAGGAGGTGATGTCGTTGAGGGCTAAGATAAATCGATACTTGGGCGTGGCATTGGATATCAGCATCTTGATTTGCTCTCCCTCCGGAATGTGCCCCGGGACCTACGTGGCAAGGCGACGTCAACGGTCGGCAAAGGTGCAGAATTCCTCTTCGGGCTTCATCATCTCATGGGCCAGATCCACCATAGAATACCTGGGCCCAACCTGGTTTTGAAACTGCTAGATGAACTTCTCTTGCACGGCTTGAAAATTCACAACTTGCTCTTGCGGCAACGAAAAGAACCAATCCCGACCTGGGCCTTCCAATGACAGACCAAAGAGATAAGCGATCAAGCGTTGGTCATGTCGAAACTGGACTGACTCATAAATAAACTCCTTCAAGTGCACATAGGGGTCACCGACTCCACCATAACGACGATATGCGGGAATTTGTGAAGATGGCGGAAGTCGAAGACCTTGAAATGTGAATGGAATACATAAGGAAGATTCGGGATCAAATTGGCGTTGAAGTTCATCAAGCTGGCACTGTGCTTGAGCAATCATCTCCTGGGTAGGGAGAGATCGAGAAGAATATGGGCCAACTTGAGCCAGTGAATTTGGACCAGGATGATATTGGGTCGGATGAGAGGATCCGGGTTGAGAAGAAGAAGGGCCCATTCTGGGAGTAGAAGGATATATGGACCTAGAAGGATCATGAATATGAGGACTACTCGGGTTAGCAGCAGCATGGGTAGCAGATGGAGGCCCATTAAGAAGAGTAGGTCCACTAAGAGGATAAGAAGGCCCGTTAAAGGAAGGGGTCCATTAAGAGTAGAAGAGGGCCCATTGAAGGAAGGTGGCCCATTAAAGAAATGAGGCCCATTAGATGAATAAGTATTAGGAATCGGGCTAGCCGCATGGGAAGAAGAAGGAGGCCCATGAAGATAGAAAGGCCCATTATGAGAAGAAGGCCCATTAAGATGATTTGCATTAAGACGATGGGCCTAGGCCGGGTCCATTTGGCAAACAAGGCTTGAAAGATGGGCTATGAGATTAGCATGTTCTTTAGATGGGTCAAAAGGACCATGGGAAGATGGGCCTGCGTGGGAAGAAGATTTCACGCGGGAATATGAAGAAGGATAGGAAGAAGGATGATACACGTGGTTGGAATGATGCTCCATGAGGGCAAATGGAGGCTTAATACAAAGATATTAAGGAGAATACAAGTGGGGAAGCAATGGCTTAATGGGCTTGAGGACAAGAGGGGACTGACCCACTAACGCAAAGACGAATGGACAACGGACCACGGGACAATGGACTAGACAGTGGACACAAAAAATGGGCTAAGCTAAATGGGCCTAACAATAATAAATCATGTGGTTGATGAAAGAATGCAACACAAACACCACTAATGGGCCTGGACAAGCCCAAACAACATAAACAATGCAATGAGAGAGTTTTCACCCAAGTCAAACAAGTTGATGTGATGGGAAATATTTCAGGGATTTTAATAGACCTTTTAATGATTTGAATTAATAATAATTCTCTCAAGATAAGAATCCTATGGAAATAAGGTCCAAACTTTGGGTTGACTAAGGTCAACTCCCTCACACAGATGCAAATGCAAGCCTAAAGAGTGGAAAAGGTACAACCGGCCCGGCGTCCGTGTGGGAATCCACGGCTCACGGGGACTTATGGAGGTCCCTGATGTGTTTTCCTGGTCGGCCCCAAGGAATATGGAGATGAGAGGTCCACGCACCAAGGTAGGAGAATGCAATCTAATATATGAAAATATGCACGAACCTATGTGCACCAGGGTGCATGCAAATTCTAGCCTAAAATCTAGCAATCAAATATGCACACAATGATATGAATATGTGAACCAACCAAGGAGGAGACCAAATAGCACCCAAGCATGAAAATCACAGCAAAAACTGCGGAAGTAAACTGCACCTCGGGGGTGCGTACCTGTCTGGAGTATGTGACGGTCTAGACTACCTGCGTCAGAGGAGTGTGACGGTCTAAGACCGGGCCGTCACAGTAATGTAACGCATTCACAGGAGACCGTCAGAGGAGCCAGAGAACCAGAAACAGCAAAGAAATAGAGGGAAAATCCAGGGAAAAATCAGAGCAGTAAGGGCAAACAAGGGGAGTAGGTTTAACAGAGATTCAAAGCACGATTGGCACTAGATGTCTCACCATGATCACCAAAAAACTGTTAGTTTTAATGTGTCCCTTCTTTTGCAAGATGGGCTATGATGCCAACTATGAAAGTATGAGCCAAGTAATGAAATCAATCAACCTATGGACATGTGAATCATGAACCTAGGCAACCAACACAAGCTCTAGCATGGGCCTGCAATCTCAATCAAGACTAAGCAAAGCAAAGAAAGAAAAAACACATGCCGGAGCGTGGAATAAGGAATAAAGGAAAACACACCGTATAGGTGGAACAAACAAAGTAAAGAAGAGATATGATGAAAGAGAAAGCTAATGCCCAAACTAAGGAAAGATGTGATCGCCACCAAGGTAGAAACAAGTCAAATACCTGATAAATACCTTAGAATAGGAGGATGATGCACCCGCCCATGGGAGAGAGAAAACAACCAGGAAACCGTAGCTCCGTCAGATGTAACGGTCGAAGGAAGATGCGCCACAGAAAGTGTGACGGTCTTACGATAGACCGCTAAAATACTATAACGCGCCTGTGCCAGACCGTCAGAGCTTCTGCAGAATAAGAAGTTGGGAATCTTTTGATCTCCAAGCTTTCCAGCCAGCCAGAGAGCTTGGGCCTCATGATATGGACTCTGTAAACTTGCAAGAGAGTGTAGAACACAAGAAAAACAACCCAAATTAGCCCTTAGACAAAGTAGTATCAATAAATCCAAGAAATTTAAGAACATGCAAAAGGAAAGGGAAATACTGGGGAGGTTGGTTTTTTAACCCCTCTGTGGCGTTTTAAAAGATGGGAGGATGTTTTGAATGAATGCAGCAAGTGCAAGAACGTGGGAGATGGAGAGGGACAATGCTATGATGTTTGAAAGGGAGAAAAGACACTAAGATGACAACTTGACTGAACTAAACCCTTGGAAATGATACTCCCTGAACTTTGGAAGTTGATGGACGTGGTAAGTGGCTCTCCTTGGTTGGTTCTGGCTCCAGGATGCGGCAGCACTTCGACGCAAACTCCAGATGTCTCCCCCTCAAGCCATGAAGTCAAGGGTTCTATTTATAGACCCTCAAAGTCTAGGTTCGAATTAAGAGGATAATGACTAGAATTTTATCGAAAACTTGGATAAATCTTGAAGATAATACTCCCCAGAGTCCACAGAATCAAACGAAAGCTTCTTAGGATGAGTATCAAGAGTGAAACCCTCAAACCAAACTCTTAGTCCGATCACGGAATAGCAGAGCAAAGGCTAGGCTTGTCAGGACTCTCTGTTGGATGTAACGGTCGCTCGATAGACCGCTACACTAATGTAACGCTCCACTCTTGGACCGTCACACAACCCTATCCACTATAAGATAAGATCAACGGGAGAAGTTTACGAACGTTGGACTCTTCAAGAAGGTAACGGTCAAGGGTAGATGCGTCACAACCAATGTAACGGCTGCACGATAAACCGTCACACCCAACAGATAGGCAAAAGATAAGCTTGAAAAGAAGCCTTTAAACTTAATGACTCTGGAATGATGTAACGTACCATGGCAGATGCGTTAGAGCACTGTAACGCCCCATCAAAGGACCGTTAGAGATAATAGAGTGCAAAATGAAATGAGAGGTTGCTAAGCTTCATCTAGCGAAAAGGGATAAGGAACCAGACCCAACCAAGGAGATATGACTCATGAAATGGACCTCAATTTGACCAAGAAGGCCCAATAAATGTGAACAACTCGGAGCATCATATAGAATGAACAAGGAGATGACCCAACTTATTGGTCATAAAACGGGTGTCAACAGTTAGGAAAATTCTCAGGTCATTGACCTCCACATGGCACACTAAGGCCACAGTCATAGAGGAGTCCAGGGATTTATCTAAAATGACTGTCACAGAATTAATTATGTTATGCCCAGAGATCCGATTCCTAATTTATGGGCATTTTTTTCTTTTTCCATCGGACCCCGAAGCATTACATAGTACGTATCGCGGAGGCACAATTATATAAATATGCATACACTCGCATGAGAGAGAGAGAAACCACAATTACATGAAATGTAAATAGCATTTCAACCATTCATAATTTATAAAGAGAGTACATGTCCATTGTCCCAAATTAAACATGAGTCCACATAGGCTCAACACTCCATAACCTTACATATAAGAGAGACATTCATCCATAGCATACCCAAACGACTAATGAACTAGCACTACTCCTTAGCTGCAGCCTCCTCCTCAACCTCCTTCTCTATGTCTCCTGAAAACGTGTGTCACATAGGGGTGAGTGCGACGCTCAGTAGGCAGCCTAAACAAATCAGGGTTAACTCGCATCTATATAACCAAATTATACACATACTTCAGATGTTAATAATAGCATAATCCATTCATTATCATCTACTTAAAATAACTCATATGAGAAAATATATATTCTTTAGCTAGCATATAAGGTACCCATGCATGCGCTAAAACCACGGTGAATGAGCAATTAAATATTAAAACAAACAGCTGCCGCAAACACAGGAGGCCCAAACACAAACGAATCGAAACAGTACTGCACATACCCGAGAGCGAACTCCCACCTAGACTCCTATGTCCCACAGCGTTCTGTGGCATTACGTATCGCCATCGCACAAAATAATCGACCTGAGTCATCTGATTTCACCTAGATTCCTGAGGCCCACAGCGTCTTGTGGTGTTACGTATCACCGTCCCACAGAACAATCAGCCGAATCATAGGAATTTTGACCAAGGCATTACGTATCGCCGTCTCCTGGGATCTTTTACTTCCGCGGCATACCTATCGCTGTCCCGCAGAAGGGTCGCCCCACAAAGGGACCGAAGTCTTATCTCACAGAATGTTGTTATTTTCCATTCATAACATTCAAATCGTATTGGCATTCACATTCATACTCATTTTACAAATATTAGTATGATACTTTATCATAACAAGCATGCTTCCAAATGGTTTTAAGTGGACAAATCACAACATAAGCTTACTTGATGTGGAAAGGAGCATGATCAGGTTACTATATAAAAGAGGGCAAGTTTACTTCGAGGCTACACATGCATAGAAAATGACTTATAACTACAATTACAAAATTTCTGGGAGCATGAAATCTTTACAGTGTGGTACTACCTTAGTCTTCTATCATTTTCTAATTTTTTAGATTTTTTTGATTTAAAATGCCCCTTCGAAACTCTCAATTTCTAAGTTTCTGGAAATGGGGACAATGCCCTAGGTGCATCGACCTTCCCATGAACTTGCACTGACCTGACCATATGTGCATCGACCTTACTCCTGGACCAACACTGACCTGACCACATGTGCATCGACCTTACTCCTGGACTGCACCAAATGTGCATCTACCTTACCTTGGACTTCACCAAATGTGCATCGACCTTACCTTGGACTACACCACATGTGCATCGACCTTACCTTAGACTGGACCAAATGTGCATCGACCATATAAAAGCCATTCCCAAATGTGCATCAACCTTATACAGGCCCAACCCAAATGTGCATCGACCTTATACAGGCCTAACCCAAATGTGCATCGACCTTATACAGGCCCAACCCAAATGTTCATCGACCTTATACTGGCCTAGCCCAAATGTGCATCAACTTTATACAGGCCATTCCCAAATGTGCATCGACCTTATACATTCCATTCCCAAATGTGCATCGACCTTATACAGGCCTAACCCAAATGTGCATCGACCTTATACAGACCTAACCCAATGTGCACCGACCTCACAAAGGCTTGGACCAAATGTGCACCGACCTCACTAAGGCTTGGACTAAACGTGCACCGACCTCACAAAGGCTTCGACCAAATGTGCACTGACCACATTAAGTCTTGGACTAAACGTGCACCGACCTCACAAAGGCTTGGACCAAATGTGCACCAACCTCACTAAGGCTTGGACTAAACGTGCACCGACCTCACAAAGTCTTGGACCAAATGTGCACCGACCTTACGAAGGCTTGGACTAAATGTGCACCGACCTCACTATGGCCTGGGCCAAATGTGCACCGACCTCACTATGACCTGGACCAAATGTGCACCGACCTCACTAAGGCTTCGACTAAATGTGCACCAACCTCACAAGGTCTTGGACCAAATGTGCAGCAACCTCACTAAGGCATGGACTAAACATGCATAGACCTCACAAAGGCTTGGACCAAATGTGCATCGACCTCACAAAGGCTTGGACCAAATGTGCACCGACCTCACTAAGGCTTACACTAAACGTGCACCGACCTGACAAAGGGTTGCACTAAATGTGCACCGACCTCACAAAGGCTTGGACTAAATGTGCACAGACCACACGAAGGCTTGGACTAAATGTGCACCGACCTCACAAAGGCTTGGACTAAATGTGCACCGACCTTACCCAGGTCTACCCAAATGTACACAGATCCGTCCAGAGGCTTTAAACTCTGGTAGAGACGCAAGGAACCCATGAGAGCCCGAAACTTGATGAATTAAAATATCGAAAATGAACATAGTGGTGGTCCCCACATGCCCTTAAGTCCCTCTTTAAAGTGTAGAAAATATATTTGAAATCATTCTAATGCATCATTGACCCCTAAAATTTGAAGTTAGGTGCCTACCTTTGAAATGTTACACCGACGATCTGGGGATTATATCCACAACCCAGATCCACCTAAGCTTTTCCTTTGGATCCGGGGATGAGATCCACACCCCATATCCCCCCCAAGATTTTGCCCGTCGTCCTAGGAACTGCAGGTTCGCCCAACGCAGGGCCCAGGTCCCTCACCTCTCTTTCTTACTCAAGAAGGGTAGAAGGTGGCAGAGGGTTGATGGGAACGGTTGAAAAAGGCTTACCACCCTTGAAACCCACCTCCTTATATAGTTCTTAAGTGTCCCAACTTTCTACCCATGACCTACAAGGTTCCAACCTGCTCCCAAAGTTGCAGGTTTAAAGATGAGTTAATGCTAACCCCTCTTCGGGTTTGAACAGGTGTGACCCTTCGACCTCCGGTCATAAATTCTGTTGGACGAGCGCTTCTGCGGGGAATTAGGTTGGGATGTCTTCATATTTTTTTTATCAAAAATCCTTACCTAGGTGCAATGTGCACAGCTAGGAGGTGTTTTATTCATATAAGAGGAAAAAAGAAATTACATAATTCGGATACTAGGAAAACCTAGTTGATCCATCCGGGCAATGCCTCTAATAACTGCAGGAAGTTGCTGCTGTGAGGAAAAATGCATATTACATTTGTTTGTACATGCTAGGTTAGCCAGAGAATCTGCCACCTGGTTGGCCTCACGAAATATGTGGGTGATGGTATCATTAGCCATGAGAAGGGTCCAGATTTCCCTCACATACTTTAAAATTTCCCAGGGACAAGGAAATTTGTGGTTGAGAACTTGGACCAGGGTTTGGGAGTCACTTTCAATGTGGCTCGGTTGAGTTGTAATGCTTCTCAGATATTTAAGGCCATCTTTGAGTGCTCGAGCTTCTGCCATCATGCTACTAGCTTGATCATAAAAATGAGAGAAAGCCAGGATGATTGATCCATGAGTGTCCCTAATGATTCCTCCACCACCAGAAATGTGGGCAAGCTTGGATGCACCATCGGTGTTCAGTTTGAGATGTGGCCAAGGTGGGAATTGCCATTTGACAAGTTTCAGTTTGGGACTGTTGTTGCTGAAAGAGTGAATTCCACATGCTGCTAGTATAATTCTCTTTTCATGACTGCTTTCCGGAAGCTTGGACAGTGCTAATGACTGATTAACCTGGAATAGAATTTTAGGTATCATCTGCTGGCTCTTTGGAGTCTTACCATCATGGATGACTGAATTTCTGGCAGTCCAAAACTCCCATAAACAGAAACCAGTGATGGCAATAATAAAAAGACCAAACAGTGAGTTACCAGCTGCTGTTTGAATGCTTTTAGCAATCAGATCTTTGATAGTCCGGCCACCTATCTCCAATCCCTTATTTTGAAAGAAAGACCAAATATTAGCAGCCCAGTCACTGCTGAGGAAGAGATGGTTAGAATCCTCTTCTTTGGGAGAAAGACAGCAGGTGCATTTGGAACAAAGAGGGATACCACAAGCTTTAACATTCTGATCAGTGGGCAAACAGTTGAAGTAGACTTTCCATATATGCAGGGAAATTTTGGTTGGGATCCAAGGAGACCAAATACGTTTCCAAGGAATATCCCTCTCCATAATCTGAGGCTGTTGTTGAAGAATCAGTTTTTTATATATGGAGGAGACTGAATAATTCCCATTCCCTGAGAGTGACCAGATGAAATGATCACTGTGGGAAGTTAAAAGGGAGGGAGAAAATATGTTCCTAATCTCAACTGGAAGGTTAAGTTCCAGTGCTTCAATGTCTTCCGGCTTTGGGTTCATAATTATGTCTCTAACGGTGGCATTTGAAGTGATGGCTCCAGCAGTACATATATAAGAATTAAGAGTTCGGTTTCCCAGCCATACATCTTGCCAGAAATTAGTTTTGGAACCATCACCTAGAATGACCCTCTGATGCTCCAGAATGAGAGCTTTAGCTTTATTCCAGCTGCTTCTGTTGACTCCTTTCATATTTTTGAATTTGACCTCAGCAAGATGTACATTCTGAATATACTTGGCCCTGAAATAATTTGCCCATAGAGATTGAGAGTGGAGTCCATTCCACAGCATTTTGACTCTAAGAGCTAAGTCCATATGTCTTAGGGACATAATCCCAAGACCTCCCTGCACCATAGGTTTGCAAATAGCAGTCCAAGATTTCCAATGTTTACGGTTGCCATGTATAGAGGAGCCCCAGAAAAAATTAGCAAATGCCCTGTCCATCAGTTGATGAATGCCTGCATGTAGAGGAGTAGAAGCCAGAATATATATAGGAATGGAGGCTAAGACATGTTTTATCAAGGTTAACCTAGCACTCTGTGATAGCAGTTTAGCCTGCCAGCCTTCTATCCTTTTTTGAATGGTGGTGATGATGCCAGCAAAGAAAACCTTTTTGGATCTGCCCAAGAACAGTGGATAACCCAAGTATTTTTGTGGAAAAGTTTGTCTAGAAAAACCTGTGATGTTTTCTAATCTTCGAATGAGGCTGGGGTTGCTGTTAGAGTGCAGCAGAAAACCACTCTTGGATGTATTAATCAACTGACCTGAAGCTTCCTCATAAATTGTTAAAGTATGCATCAGTTGGCGGAGAGAAGTGGCACTAGCATTGGCAAATACCAGAGTGTCATCTGCAAATAATAGGTGGGAGATAGATGGGCACCTCCGAGGGCCTGAATACCAACCAACTGTGCCACTTTCAAACTTTTCCTTTAGTAACCTGCTAAGAGATTCTTGAGCCAGAATAAATAGAATTGGAGCAATTGGGTCACCTTGTCTTAGGCCTCTGGTGGATTTAAAAAAACCCGCCATGTCTCCATTTAGGGCTATTGAAAACCAGCAGTTGGTAATCAAGCTTTCAAGCAGAAAAATAAATGTAGAGTCGAAGCCAAATTTCTTTAGAACTACAGCAAGGAAATCCCATTCAATTCTGTCATATGCCTTGGCCATGTCCAGTTTAAGAATGACATTGTTACCTCTGGTTTTTCTGCCAAGTTCTTGCACCATTTCCTGAGCCAAAGCAATATTTTCAATGATATGTCTACCTTTGACAAAAGCAGTCTGCTCCTTTGAGATTAGTGAGGGCAGGAGTTTGCTCAATCTGTTGCTTAGAATTTTGGAAATGATTTTATGGGAGAAGTTGCATAAACTGATGGGCCTATATTCAGATATTTCAGTAGCATTTTTAGTTTTGGGAATAAGAGCTATGACTGTTGCTGTGATGCTTCTTGGCAGAGGTTTTCTATCGATAAAAAACTCCTGAATTGCCTTTATGAGTGTTTCTGCAATAATCTGCCATGCATGTTGGAAAAACCAACCAGTATAATCATCAGGTCCAGGAGCACTGTCAGGGGAAATATCAAAGACTGCCTCTTTTATTTCAATATCAGTTGGGACAGCAGTGAGCATAGAGTTGTCTTCCTGGGTCACAATGTAAGGAATATTAGTCAGGCTTTCCATATCAACATAATGAGGTTGGGTAGTGAAAGCAGTTTGAAAATGGGAGACTGCTATATCCTTCATCTTTTGAGGGTCAGAAGTGAGATTTCCCATTGCATCCCTGAGGCAATTAATGAAATTTTTCCTTCTGTTAGCAGTGGCAGTTTCATGGAAGAATTTGGTATTTCTATCACCTTCAGCTAGCCATCTGATTCTTGACTTTTGCTTCCAAAAGATTTCCTGCTGCAATATTCTTTCTGTGAGAATGCTTTTGGCACTGTCAAGGGCTGAGAGATTTTGAGTGTTAGGATACTGATCATAGTTGTGTTCAGCCAATAAAACCATATCTTCAGCTTGCATCAAATTTTTGTGCACATTTCCAAAAATGTTCTTATTCCATTCCCGAAGGGTATGTCTCAGGAACTTTAGTTTCAGAATAAAAGTAGTAATGGCAGAGGTGGCAAGTGGGCTGGATTTCCAGGATTGCTCCACTGCAGAGAGAAATAGTTCATGCTTGGTCCACATTTGCTGAAAATAAAATCTGGTTTTTGTAGTGTGCTGAGTAGTCAATTTAATAATAAGAGGGGCATGGTCAGATGCTTCTCTAGATAGGTGCTCCACAGTGATTGGGAAGGACTGCATCCAAGGACTGTTGATGAGTACTCTGTCCAGCCTAGCCCAAATGCCATTGGAACCTACTTGCTGGTTATACCAAGTGTATTTGGAGCCCATGAAACCTGCATCTAAGAGCCCACAGTCGTTTATACAGTCCTTAAAATCAATCATGGATCTAAGTGAGGGCATATTACCTCCCAGCTTTTCATCTACTGTCATGATACAATTGAAATCTCCTGCCACAATCCAGGGACCTTTGATTTGATTGGTGATATGAGTGAGAGATGTCCATAACTGGAGCCTTTCCACTGGGGTGCATTTGGCATATATGAAAGAAGCATGGAAATCAGGCAAGGTGTTTGAAATCTGTCTGACTGTAATATGTTGATCATGCTGACATATAAGTTGAAAATTCCACTGGCCTTTCCACATTACCCAGATATGAGCATCCTCATCTGTGTTTGCTATATAATTCTCCATACCCAATTTCTTGCAGACTCTGTCCATGTTATAATTTGGAATTTTTGGTTCAAGAATTGCAATGCAGTCTACTCTATGCTCTTTAATTAAGAGTTTGGCACGACCCACAGAAAGAGCATTGCCAATGCCCCTTATGTTCCAAATTAAGAATGACATTATAGTTGGGTGTTGGATTGGATCTTCCCCTCAGACCCAATCCTCTTCATTCCTCTGGTAAGAACCCCTGGTCTGTCAGCTTGGAAGCCTGGTCTGTCAGCATGGAGGGCTGTTAAATTATCAATCTCAGCTTGTAAAGCTATTTTGTTCCTGATTTCTAGTGATTTTGGATCATTCGGGAGCTGAGTCTCCTGCTGCGTTCTTGAATTAGTATCAATCTCCATAACTTGGCCTGGGGAAATAGGCTGAGGACAGCTGATTGTAGATGGTGCCTCTAAATTGGTAGCAGCGGGATGAACTAAATTTTTATTGGTGCCCATATACTTGATTGTTAGTTGATCAGAACCCTTGGGAGATGTAGTATAGGATCTTTCTGGACTAACATCGGACACCTCAATGGCTAGAGTGTGGGTCATCTGGGCAGGGGAATCCTGAGTAGGTTGTGCTATGATATGGCCCTCAGTTGTTTTAGATGCATTGCCCTCACTGAAAGATCTCGGCTCTGGGGATGGACAGTTAGTCCCTTCCTCGTTGAATTTTTCCAGCTGCTGAAGGGGAAGAAAAGGGTTGTCAACTGGAGTTGCTACTGGTTCTGTGATCTGCACACCAGTGGAAGCTGAGCCGACAGGAACCCATGTTTTGGTGGGCTTGGCAGGAGCGATCTCTTCAGACAGAGTGCTCTGTTTTGGGATATTGGTTTTAGCACTTGAAAAGCCTTGTTTCCTCACACAGTCCTTTTGTTCATGGCCAATCTTGTGACAAGCAGTGCATAAGTGGGGTATACGATGATACTTGATGGTCTGTCAGAACCCAGGGCCTCCACAGTCGATCCATATGTTCTCTACCAAAGGCTTCTCAATATCAAGTTCTACGCATACATAAGCTTCAGCGGTGTGAGTCCAAGCGAGGGTTGATTCATGGATCCGCAGAACCTTTCTAAGGTTGCCTGCTATCGATCGAAGGAAATCTCCACCATAAAGATTAACGGGGAGGGCTGGAAAACTCACCCATATTGGCATACTGGATGGATCTTTGGTGAAGTTGAAGTCTGCTGTCCATCTGAAGAAACGGAATAGGTAACCTTTGACGTAGATGTTCTTTCGAAGCAGCACTTTGAGAAAGTCATCTTCCGAAGAAAACCGCAGCAACAGGTGCCTGGGGTTCAGAAAGCTTATTAAGAAATCCTTCTGCAATGATAAACGCTGCGCTAGAAAGCTCTTCATCTCAGGTATGGAGGGCCTTCCGTAGGAACACCTTGCAATGATGGCAAACTCGAGAGGCTTGAAGGACTGCTGTATTTCCTGTTTAGAGAAGAAGACTGCGGGATGGCCATCATCCGTGAATGCTGGAAGCTTGATACCAATGTCGACCTTAGCAGGAGAAAGGGAACGGGCTAGAGTCTGGAGAAAGGAAGGCTTTGGGACAGCGGGAGGGGGATGGGGATGGGGCTCACCATCCCCTGGAGGGGGGGCCGCCATGGCTAGGTAGCCATGCAAACCCTAGGAGAAGTTATGTTCTCTTCTTTGCATAGCTACTAGAGGTGCTAAGCATTAATCTGGGATGTCTTCATATGAAATGAATAGGATCACCAGATCTAACTCTAGGTCATGGTTTCCTCGAATTTCATCAACTCTAGCATGAGTTACGATTTTCGCAATATTAACGTTATTTCTCTTATGTTCCAGTCGTGACCCTTCATCTACCTAATCATAAATGCGAGTGGGCGCGATCTTATGTTGGGATTTGGATTGGTATGTATTCAGATGAAATCAAGAAGACTTACAGATATAACTTTAGACCTAGTTTCATCGGATTTCCTCATTCCTAGCCCAAGTTATGATTTTTGAATATTATCATTTATTCTCCCTCATTCCAGTTTCGACCTTTCGGTAGCCCAAGGTAATCCAGGTATAACTCTAGCCTCCAGGCCGTATGTGGCCTCGACCTCAACCTAGAAGTTGTAGCTAACATCCTACTCAGAATTTTGACCTTGGTTTTAGGTGATTTCATTAACCATAGACAAAGTTATGAATTTCCCATTAATTACATTTGAATGCTCCTAACAGTCACACCTCTTCTTGATAGTTGGCAGCCAAATGTCTTAGAACCTCGGGTTCTGATGTGAATTGGGCTTCCACCCCAACAAAAGAGTTTGGGTTGAGAGGCCAAGTTTTCTAATGAGCCTGGTTTCATCGCATTTGGTTGACTATGGACCAAGATATCCTTATTTTAACGGGTGACTATGTTTTTTGTAACTATTTCGACCCATTATCACAAACTCCCTCTTACCTATTAGGCCTATTTTTTAGAAGTTATACACTTCACCAAAGTTAATCCATACCTAATGGTTGTTACATGGACTTTAGTTTTACCTAGTTCTGATCTTCCTACGTTAAGTTACGAATTTTCTAAGGGTTCTTTAATAATCTGTCTTGATTTCTAGCTCATTGAGTTCATGGGCCCGAGTTGTACACAATTGGGCCAGTGCCCAATTGGTGGTCATAGCATCCTCTCCCCCTAAAATCAAATTTCATCCTCGAAATTTACTTGAAAACTTTTATGATTACTTACCGAATAGTTGAGGAGCAAGGACATCAGTTTAAAGTATGCAAATGGGTATCATTGCCTAAAATCCATGGCATCAACATAATGAGATATCTTAATAGGCATTAAATATGTCAGAGACAGGAAAAGTATGACCCTAGATGTCAATTTCTTGAAGTTTAGGGCTGACAAATATCTTTACCTGACATTGATGGTATTTGGACAGCCCTCTTTGCTGCAACAATGTCAGGCAGGATTATCCATTTGTTTTTTTTTCTATTCTGGAAAAAAAACTTACACGTGTAAGGCACAAACTATGTTTCAAAGGCTCATTGAATACCATCTCACTTAAAATATTTGTAACCTACAACATATGCCGGACAGTGTATGCTTTCATGGTCTTTATCAATTCAATCCTAAGATTCAGCTTGTTATGCGACTTGCATACTAAAATGGGTCATCGCTCTGCATTTAACGTAATTAGTTATTTCAATTCCTTGCTTTGTACCTTAGAAAAAAAAAGAAGGGGGAGTGTTAGTCTGTGAAGACTAGGTGCAATGGTGCACACACGGATTCAGAGGGGGGGTGAATGAATCCCCTTTAAAAAGTTCTGCCCAATTTAAACTCTAATTAGTATGCTATGCGGAATTAAAAACTGATTGACTTTAACTAAATATGAAGCACATGATCAAACACTTGGTGGCTGACTGTGAGCAATGTTGAGGCACTCTAAAGAACAGGTCGTAGGTCTATGCAGTGGATTACTCAGCAGCAACTGTGCAGTTTACAGAAACACTCTAGGTATGCAACGCATTCAAGAGTCACTCAAGCAGACTTGATTGAAAGTGAACCTAGACATTCATCTAGCATAAACGAATGAACAATCAAACCATGGTGCACAGAAGATGTTTAGGTGGTTCGGTCCTCCAGACCTACATCCACCCCACACTCCAACCAGAGTGTGGATTCTGCTGATACATAGCTTAAACTGCTGGGCCTTACAGCTTGCTTACAGCCCCTGACTTACAGCTTGCTATGCTGGGCATTACAGCTTAGCCACCGCTGATTCACAGCTTCAAACCGCTGGGCCTTACAGCTTATGCCACCGCTGATTCACAGCTTCTGAAATGGAATATAAAATGGAAAAATGAGAATGAAACAAATCAGCAACAGAAAGCTGGAATTAAAGCTCAGAAAATATAGCTCGCTTTGGAGCAATGTAGCTTAGATCTGATCCAGAGGCTACAAATCTTCTCCCTCCTTGGATGTTGCTGCTGCACTCTCTTCTTCTTATTCAAACACACGAACTGCTGGAATTTCACTCACAGGCGGCTGCTCACTCTCTCTCGATCTCTGCACTCAAAACTCTCTCAGATTCTTCTCAATCTACTTTCTCTCTCTAATCTCTTTTTCTGACTTTCTTCAATATCTCCCTCTCTTTCCTTTCTCTGGTTTCCGCTAGCTTTCTGCCGCTGGCTCTTCTTTTCTTCTTCTCCCTCGTTAGTCTCTCTCAGGATATTCTCTGGCCGCCTCTTGTCTCTTCTTATCCTATCTGCGAATGTGCAAGATCCCTTTTTATAGACAAAATAGGAGCTCCGCAAGTTTGCTGAAGATAATGGAGGGAATCTTCCCGCCAATGATTGGAAGACCACGTGTCAGATGGAGGATATTCACTTTCCACGTGGCAGATGCTCCAAGCTACTTTCCTTCTTGGATCACGTGCACTTTAACCTGCTACTTTAATTCCACGTGAGGTAAGTTCACATGTTGCTCAGTAGATGCTCGACCATTTGACTGACCTGGCAATTACGCAGTCATGAGTGTTAGCTGTTTGATGATATGCACTGACTTGTATATGTGCTCAAACTTAATAGTGCTATATGCACAAAAAAAATACATATGCACTGACCTTTGTATGCTCAAGGGGAATTTGCATCGTCCTTGTATGACGTTTAGACAACATGCATCCACCTTCTATACATAATGAATAACATGTATCGACCTTATGTAGTGAAGAAAGCGTGTGCACTACCTATTCGATGAAATGCACACAACTGTCTACATGAAAAATTAAATGTGCATCGTACTGAATACACAGAAAAGAACACATGTGCACTGACACATGCACAGTGAAGCATATATGAATCATAGTGTTTGTATCATCAGAAACAAATCATCAATCCATCAAAGCACATATGACATCATGCTCATAATAACTCATAGTGTTTGGCATCATCAAAACAACAGGGATACAACAATCTCTCCCTTTTTGATGATGGCAACACTATGACTCATTATGACCATGATGTCGTATGTGCTTTGATGGATTGATGATTTGTTTCTAATGATACAAACACTATGATTCATATATGCTTCACTGTGCATGTGTTAGTGCACTTGTGTTCTTTTCTGTGTATTCCAGGACGACGCACATTTCATTTTTAATGCAGATAGTTGTGTGCATTTCATCGAATAGGTAGTGCACACGCTTTCTTCACTACATAAGGTCGATGCATGTTATTCATTCTATATAGAAGGTCGATGCATGTTGTCTAAATTGCATACAAGGACGATGCAAATTCTCCTTGAGCATATAAAGGTCAGTGCATATGTATTGCTCTCCTCAGTTGGGTTTGTGCACATGCACATTTTCACTGCATAACAGGCCGAGCACTTTCACTCAGGTCGGTGCATATACCGCTGAAGGTCTGAGCACCTTCACACAAGGTCTGTGCATCTGCATTGAAAGTCTGTGCACATTTGCATAGAAGGTGTGTGCACATCAAGCCAGCACTAAGTTCAAGTCGGTGCACCTCTCACCAGCTCAGAGTTCAAGTCGATGCACATCGTGATAGACAACACTGTTAGCATTTCATAGCTTCTTGCACATGCATTTCATACTAAGGTCGGTGCATGACTACCTTGTGGAAAACAAGGTCAGTGCATCTTTTGCTTGCATATAGTTGGTGCACGCCTCTGTAGAAACACACATAAAGTCGGTGCAGGGTTTGTAGTGTGCATATAAGGTCGGTGCAGGTTTTGCATTCTGCATGCAACAGTCTGTGCATGTTTCGCCTCTCGCATGTACAAGTCAGTGCAAGTTTTGTCATTCGCACATAAGGTCGGTGCACACATCTGCCCAAGCATATGAAGTCAGTGCACATTCTGTATTGTGCTATACACAGTCGGTGCACACTTGCAGTTTGCATATCTAAGGTCGGTGCATGTTGTTATGAGGTCAGTGCATTGTTTGCCTTACGAATGTAGATGGTCGGTGCACGTTCAGTTCCATGCATATGAAGGTCAGTGCATGTGCCAGACCAAGGTCGGTGCACATATAGAACATATGTATAATGAGGTCTGTGCATATACCCTTACATAGTCGAAGCCCATGTTTCATGCAAGTCCTAGCATATAGCACTATTAAGTCTGAGCACATATACAAGTTAGTGCATATCATCAAACAGCTAACACTCATGACTGTGTAATTGCCAGGTCAGTCAAATGGTCGAGCATCTACTGAGCAATCTGCGAACTTACCTCACGTGGAATTAAAGCTCCAGGTTAAAGTGCAAGTGATCCAAGAAGGAACGCAGCTTGGAGCATCTGCCACGTGGAATGTGAACATCCTCCATCTGACACATGGTCTTCCAATCATTGGCGAGAAGTTTCCCTCCATTATCTTCAGCGAACTTGCGGAGCTCCTATTTTGTCTATAAAAAGGGATCCTGCACATTCGCAGATAGGATGAGAAGAAACAAGAGGTGGCCAGAGAATATCTTGAGAGAGTCTAACGAGGGAGAAGAAGAAAAGAAGAGCCAGCGGCAGAAAGCTAGTGGAAACTAGAGAAAAGGAAAGCGAGGGAGATAGAATTGAAGAAAGTCAGAAAAAGAGATTAGAGAGAGAAAGCAGACTGAGAAGAATCTGAGAGAGTTTTGAAAGCAGAGATCGAGAGAGAGTGATGCGGGACGGACACGGGGACCGACTCTAAGTGATGTAGACCTCGGACTCTAAATGCGGACGCGACCAGCAACATATGAATAGGAGAGACACTATAAAAAGGGATCATGCACATTCGCAGATAGGATGAGAAGAAACAAGAGGTGGCCAGAGAATATCCTGAGAGAGTCTAACGAGGGAGAAGAAGAAAAGAGGAGCCAGCAGATTAAAGCTAGTGGAAACTAGAGAAAAAGAAAGAGAGGGAGATAGAATTGAAGAAAGTCAGAAAAAGAAATTAGAGAGAGAAAGTAGACTGAGAAGAATCTGAGAGAGTTTTGAGAGCAGAGATCGAGAGAGAGTGATGCGGGACAGACACGGGGACCGACACTAAGTGATGCGGACCTCGGACTCTAAATGCGGACGTGACCAGCAACATATGAATAGGAGAGACACTTCGGCCCAACACTAAGAGTTCCTATGGGCTATATGTCGCTAATAGAAATGTAAGCTCACTCGTCGTCCCAAGCAAGGGGAAACGTGGATCCGCGTGGTTGAGAAACCAGCAGAGTCAGGGGTGGTCGACTCACTTACGTGCTCGGATCGAGCCACGAGATGGGTCACTCTCTCGCTCACAGCGGTGACATGAACTCACACGGTAGAATCCTAATGCACTCACAGCGGCATATGACCACATACTAAACTAGCAAATGATCGCCAAGAAGTAAGATCGTTACCTCCACGCTCCTGGCGTGGGGAAGACAACCTCGACCAATTCTATACTCCCGGTTAACAGATTTTCACAGCGGTACAAAGTTTTGACCCACTCCACGCAAAGATTAACAGGTCATATGTGGGGCCTGGGAGTATCGGGAAGTGGGTTGACGGACAGCATCCTGATGTCACTCCGACAGTGCTGAAATCCGCATTTTAATGATGTCCGGACGGTGCGATCTGTGGGTTCGTGGGGCCCACGTGTTGCTCAGTCCTCCAGACCTGAAGGGGTGGGTCCCCCTATGATGGTGACCTATGGTGGTGCGCTTCCCTGGACGGCGGCCGGGTTGGAACGCCGGTCGAAAGTCGGGCGGCTCCGATCTACACTTGTCGGAGTTGCTGTCTACGGATCTGCGGCTTCTATTTTGTAGCGCGCGACCCGGCGAGATCTACTACTGCGATCACTCCCGACGTCGGATTGATGCACAAGAGGTACCGTTGGAAAGCTCTTTCGAAATACTTCGATTTAGGGCCAGAGAAATAAATTTGAATTTCTCGGATCTGGCCTTGATCGATTTTACAAGTTGCTGTTGGACAGGACCTGAAATCTCAGGACAGAGGTGATTTTTCCCTGAAAGTTTGGGCTCCAGATGAACTCGTGGCTGAGAGCAAGAAATCTGAGATCAAGGGGCTATCCGTAGTGGACATAACTCTGACGACGATGGCGGGGTGCGACGGCGGCGCGATGGCGGCGGCGGCGGCAATGACGATCTACACACCTGATAGATGAGGCTTCACACCTCTGAATCACAGCTTTCCCAGCTGCAGAAGGGGGAGAGAGGAGAGAGATAGGGGGCGGCCCTTGCTTGGTGGAACAAATTCCAATTTTTCTTCTCATTAATTCCAATCAAATCAAAATACATGCTATTTATGTGAAATAACAAAAGATACTAACTATCCCTAGATCTAGGGTTGGGGAGGGGTAAAAGAGGGAGTCCACAATTTATTTCTCCCATGTGGTTTGGAACAAATAAAATAAAATTTCAAATCCTAATAAACTATATTAACATGGGGCGCCCCCTTGACTTTTGGTTCCATTTTTTGAATTTTGCTACCCTTTGTCCCCCCCTTGGTCCAACCCTTCTAGAAGCCCACCATGGAGGGTTGACTGACCCCACATGGGCCCAAGAGATGAGGTGGATCAATGGGAGAAGGGATGGGGCCCGCGGGACCCAGGTGGTCCCATTTTACAAATAAACCCTGGTTACAATCTAAATTACAATCCAAATAAAGCCTAATAAACACACATTACACACAAATAAAGTCCTAGTAAATACTATAAATATCGAGACTCAAGGGGGAGTCTCCATGCTGTCTCCGAGCCAGATGGAAGCCGAGGTAGCCTGAGTGGTGCTCCGCGTACGGTGCCGACGGCTTGCCGGTTCGTGTTTCTCGCTCGCTCTGGTGTCCGCACCAATTCTCCCCGGGTGGGAGAAACTCGACCCTGTCGAGTAAGGGTCTACATCGCTCTGGTAGCGCTCCAGTCGGTTCGGATCTATCCGCTGTAACTCTCCACGGGTGATCCAAGTATCCTCGGTGGCGGGTCGCCCTCTCCAACACACTAGGTAGCGCGGGTAGGATCCACTCCTGGTAACTGTCACCTGCTCATCCAGTATATGATCGATATGCTCTCGCTGCTGTGGAAAGGTTGCTGGTGGTGGACACTCAGGTGTGGGATCACTCTCAATGGGAGGAGATGGCTCGAAAGGCCCACTAGGGATCACCGCTGGGTCTCTATATACAACTAGATCTGACACATTGAAGGTTGAGCTTATACCATATTCCTCGGGCAGGTCCACAACATACACATTGGATTTAACGCATTTGAACACTCTAAATGGACCGGCTCCGTGAGCTTACAATTTCTTTACGATTCCAGAGGGAAACTGCTCAGGTCTTACCTTGATCATGACATATTCACCCTCTTGGAACTCACGGTGGTGTCGATGGGCATCGGCTAACTCCTTATACCGTGCATTGCTGGCCTCAATGTGACAACGGATGTCATCATGCAGACTCCTAACATGCCTAGCAAAAGACTCGGCAGACTCAGACGCTCGTGCGTGAATGGGCATGGGAACAAGGTCCACTGGCTTCCTAGGCCTACGACCTGTTACAATCTCGAATGGACTCATACTGGTAGACCTGTTAACCAAATCATTATATGCAAATTCTGCCAATGGTAATATGAGATCCTAATCCCCTACACGGTCCCTGACAAGACACCTCAAAAGGTCACCCAGACTCCTATTGACCACCTCAGTCTGACCATCTATCTGGGGATGATATGTAGTGGAAAACTTGAGGTGAGTACCCAACATATGCCACAGTGTCTTCCATAAATAACTGGTGAATCTAACATCACGGTCAGACACTATGGTACGAGGCAACCCGAACTTGCACACCACATGAGTAAGGAATAGGCGGGCTACCCTCGAAGCATCCCAAGTCTTCGAGCAGGGAATGAAAAGGGCCATCTTCGAGAACCGGTCAACTACCACATAGACCGAGTCATGCTTCCTAGAGGTATGTGGCAATCCCAAGACAAAATCCATGCTAACATCATGCCACGGGGCATCAGGCACGGGAAGAGGCGTATAAAGGCCCGAGCTTTGCTTCTTCATTTTGGCCGTAGCACATGTACGGCACTGAGCGACTATATGAGCAACATCACGCTTCAAGCTCGGCCAATAAAATCTATGCTCAACAGCCTCAATAGTCTTGTTCTGACCAAAGTGGTCGGCTAGACCTCTCGCATGTAGCTCCCAGACTAAGAAGTCTCAAACCGAAGTTCGGGGAACACAAAGCATGCCACCTCGAAAGAGGTAACCCTCCTGCAGCACATAATCATCATGACCTCTCGAGGGTTCGGCCTGGAGAGTGGTATAAATCTGACCGAAGTCAGGACAGTCACCATAGGCCTCTCTCATCTTCTCTAACCCTATGACCTCGGCACTCATGGTGGTCAGCAGACAAGCATGCCGACTCAAGGCATCATCTACCTTCTTCTCCACTCCAGCCTTATGTTTAAGCACAAATGTGTACTGCTGGAGATACTCAACCCATCAGCTGTGACGCGCATTAAGCTTCTTTTGGGAAGGGAGGAACCTCAAGGCCTCATGATTGGAGTACAAGACAAACTCCTGATGTAAAAGATAGTGCCTCCAATGCCTAAGAGCCTGAACAACTACGTAGAATTCCTTATCATAAGTGGAGTATCGCAGTTTCGCGTCATTCAGCTTCTCACTGAAATATGCGACCGGGTGGGCCTCCTGACTCAACACTCCTCCTATCCCAACACCTGATGCATCACAAGAGACCTCAAACACCTTCGAGAAATCTGGCAATCGAAGGATCAGTGTCTAGGTCATGCGCTCCTTGATGTCCTTGAAGGTAGCAGCTGCGGCCTTCATCCATACAAACGTGCCCTTTCGAATACAGTCCGTGATCGAGGCAGTGACGGAGCTAAATCCGTGGATGAAACGATGATAGAATGCCGCGAGGCCATGGAAGCTGCAGACATCATGGACTGTACGGGGTTCCGGCCACTCAACAATGGCCCGGACCTTCTCCGAATCAGCGGAGACCCCAGTACTAGACATAATAAAACCCAAGAAGGTAAGTCGAGGTGTCATGAAGGCACAATTCTGTGGGTTCACAAACAACTGCTCTCGCCTCAAAAGCAGACAGACCTGCTGTAGATGGTCCAAGTGGTCCCCTTTAGTGCGACTATATATAAGGATATCATCAAAATACACAACCACAAAGACTCCAATGAAAGGTCGAAGGACCTGAGTCATGAGTCGCATGAAGGTGCTAGGGGCATTGGTCAACCCAAAGGGCATAACCAACCACTCATATAGACCATCTTTGGTCTTAAATGCGGTCTTCCACTCATCACCTAGCCTAATCCTCACCTAGTGGTAGCCACTCTTAAGATCAATCTTCGAGAAGATAGTGGCACCGGCCATCATGTCTAGCATACCATTTAGGCGGGGAATAGGGAACCTGTACTTCACGGTGATTTTTTTGATGGCATGACTATCAATGCACATTCTCCACGTGCCATCCTTCTTTGGGGTGAGTAATGCGGGAACAGCACATGGACTCATGATGTCTCGAACAGACCCTCTCTGCATCAACTCATCGACTTGCCGTTTTAGCTCGGCATGTTCCGTAGGACTCATGCGATAATGAGGAAGATTGGGCAATGAGGAGCCCAGAATCAGGTCGATAGCATGCTGAATATCCCGCATGGGTGGGAGTCCCTCGGGAAGCTCCTCGGGAAACATATCAACGAACTCCTGCAGAATAGGAATGACATCGGGTGGGAGTTCAACCTGGGACTTCGGCTCCACCTCTCGGACCGTAATAGCAAACACAGGGCAGCCCCTACTAGCCTCCCGCTCCATTTCTTGGGAGCTAATCATCATCAACCTCTCAATCGA
Source organism: Amorphophallus konjac (assembly GCA_022559845.1). Taxonomy (NCBI): domain Eukaryota; kingdom Viridiplantae; phylum Streptophyta; class Magnoliopsida; order Alismatales; family Araceae; genus Amorphophallus; species Amorphophallus konjac. The sequence goes on along the minus strand of CM040119.1, from coordinate 119,711,662 downwards.
GGGCTCGCCTGTGCCAGAGATAATGGTCATAGCCCAGGCTGGGGATGGGGTACTGGGCTCGGGGATAGAAGGATCTGGAGTACTAGGGCCAGTAAGACTTCTAATTGATGCGCTCTTGGGCTGAGTGGGGTGGAGGGTAATCCGTCGGCCATCATGGTCGAAGGTACAGGTGTTCGACCGGCCATGGAATGTGGCATCCCGATCAAATAACCATGACCTACAAAGAATGATATTGCCCACCTTCATGGGGAGGAAATCACACTAGATCTCGTCACGGTAGGCATGGAACTGGAGTGGGACCAAACACCACAGCCTGATCGGAATGGAGGTGGAATCCACCCATGATACTCGATAGGGGCAAGGATGGTCCACGGGAGTAAGACCAAGACGTGAGACTGCGCCCGTGGAGATTGCATTGATGCAACTCCCACTATCGAAAATCACCTTACACACATGCCCTCCCAACCTACAGTATGTATGAAAGATGGTGGTCCGATGCCAATCATCACTGGCTTGTGGCTGGGTGAGAATACACCTGACAACCCCCAAGTGGGTATCATCCAAATGCTGGGCATCCTGGCCATCACCTTCAATCTCATAGTATTCGTCAGCTAGCTCCTGGTCTGCTTCATAGCTGACTAACACAAGATCTGAAGAGGTGGAGTCCCCGGCCTGTGTGTCCCCAATGACAAGAGACTGACGAGTGGGACACTGGTTGGCAAAGTGGCCAAACCCATTGCAGCAATAACACTGCTGCCGTGATCCACTAGGCTACCCGATCAAGGGTCCTTTCTCCTTATCCTCCTGACGGATAAGAGGTGTAGGCAACAAAGGATGAGCAACGGGTGCGGGTGCCGGTGGACGGACCATGGGTGCCGTGGGTTGGGGACGAGGAGAGATATCCCTCGGAGGTGGAGGGCGAGGCCTTGGAGCGAATGGCTCAGGACGAGCGGGCTCCTGAGGTTGAGCCATGGGGGCCCTCGGATACGTGCCTAAAGAGCCACGGGGCTCGACACTACGAGGGGGAAAGGGGCCCAACCGATGGGTAGGCTCAAACTCGGCCTCGAATTGCTCCAATTCGAGAGCAACCTGATACACCTGTTCTAAAGTGGTCACATTGCGGCAAAAAAGTTCATATTGGTAGTTCAGCCGCAGACCTCTTCGAAAGCGTGAGATGGTCATGGTGCTCTCCTCCCTAAGTCCACACCATAAATAATACTCATCAAACTCGGCGGTGTACTCAGTCACGGATCGGTTCCCTTAGGAGAGACTTTGTCGTTTGTCTATGAGACACTGGTGGTATGTGGCAAGAAGGTATTTCTGCCTCAACTTGATTTTCATGTCATCCCAAGTACCGATCGGGGGTTGATGTCGCTGCATGAACATGCTCTCCACATTTATCCAATAAGTTTGGGCCTACCCATGCAACTTCATCTTCGCGTACCGAACTCTTCGGTGGTCCGTCATCTCAAACCACTCGAAGTACCGGTCCATGCTGGCCTCCCAATCTAAATAGACCTTCGGGTCCAGAGACCCATCAAATAGGGGACAGTCTGCACGCACACTCCTAAGAATGCGGTCATCTTCATCATCGTGATTCCGTCGTTGGTTTCGACGATCACGACCATAACCCCCTTGTTCATTATCAGATGCATAGTCATCCACCTCGTGCACCTGCTGCCTCCCAACATCTACCCCCTGAGCCCTTGGCACAGCAGGTTGCTGAGCCGGCTCTTGTTGGCCATTCATCGGCGCGGGTTGCGCTGCCACTGGGGCCCTCTCAAGGACAGTAATCCTCCCTACAAGACCCTGAATGGACTGGTCCGATGCTTCGGCCCGATCCTCTAGGGCTTTCATCCTCCCTTCTAGACGCGTTCCTACACCATCTAGACACGTACTAAGGTCATCCATACGCGTATCAATATGATCCATGAGGGCTCAGAACATCTCGACCGTCGAGGGCTCATCGGAACTATGGGCTCGGGAATCCACCATATGTGGTGGTGGCGAGTATTAGGTGCCTCGACGGGTGGACATGCAACTGACACACGGACTAGGAGACACAGACTAATGCACCTAGACGTAGCCAATATTCGGTACGTGGCGGAGGGTCGACCCGAAGATCTCCTCGCCCAAGTGTGCGTCCTTCCCGATAGGCGTTGCCTAACGTTCGGAAAACACCTTTTAATATACCGGATTATCGGGATGAAATGTAATTTTAAAACACTTTTTTTTGTTTTGAAAATAATGATGATCCTAGACTCAACTTAGACCATGCAAGACTTATGCAATGACTACCCTAGACTCGACTCGGTCTGATACCAAATTGATGCGGGATGGACACGGGGACCGACTCTAAGTGATGCGGACCTCGGACTTTAAATGCGGACGCGACCAGCAACATATGAATAGGAGAGACACTTCGGCCCGATGCTAAGAGTTCCTATGGGCTATATGTCGCTAACAGAAATGAAAGCTCACTGGTCATCCCAAGAGAGGGGAAACGTGGATCCGCGCGGTTGAGAAACTGGCAGAGTCAACGGTGGTCGACTCACTTCCGTGCTCAGATCGAACCATGGGACGGGTCACTCTCTCGCTCACAGCGGTGACATGAACTCACGGGGTAGAATCCTAACACACTCACAGCGGCATATGACCACATACTAAACTAGTAAATGAACGCCAAGAAGTAAGACCGTTACCTCCATGCTCCCGGCGTGGGGAAGACAACCCCAGCCAATTCCGTACTCCCGGTTAACAGATTTTCACAGTGGTACAAGGTTTTGACCCACTCCACGTAGGGAGGTAACAGGTCACATGTGGGGCCCGGGAGTATCAGGAAGTGGGTTGATAGGCAGCATCTTGATGTCACTCCGACGGTGCCGAAATCTACGTTTTAGTGCTGTCCGGACGGCACGATCTGTGGGTTCGTGGGGCCCACATGCTGCTCAGTCCTTCGGACCTGACGGGGTGGGTCCCCCTATGATGGTGACCTCTGGTGGTGCGGTTCCCTGGATGGCGGCTGGGCTGGAACGCCGGTCGGAAGTCGGGCGGCTCCAATCTGCACTTGTCAGAGTTGCTGTCCACGGATCTGCGGCTTCTATTTTACAGCGCGTGACCCGGTGAGATCTGCTGCTGCGATCACTCCCGACGTCGGATCGACGCACAAGAGGTACCGTTGGTAAGCTCTTTCGAAATACTTCGATATAGGGCCAGAGAAATAAATTTGAATTTCTTGGATCTGACCTTGATCGATTTTACAAGTTGCTGTTGGACAGGACCCGAAATCTCAAGACAGAGGTGATTTTTCCCTGAAAGTTTGGGCACCAGATAAACTCGTGGCTGAGAGCAAGAAATCTGAGATCAAGGGGCTGTCCTGAGTGGATAGAACTTCGGCGACGATGGCGGGGTGCGACGGCGGCGCGAGGGCGGTGGCGGCGATGATCTACACACCTGATAGATGAGGCTTCACACCTCTGAATCATAGCTTTCCCAGCTGCAGAAGGGGGAGAGAGGAGAGAGATAGGGGGCGGCCCTTGCTTGGTGGAACAAATTCCAATTTTTCTTCTCATTAATTCCAATCAAATCAAAATACATGCTATTTATGTGAAATAACAAAAGACACTAACTATCCCTAGATCTAGGGTTGGGGAGGGGTAAAAGAGGGAGTCCATAATTTATTTCTTCCATGTGGTTTGGAACAAATAAAATAAAATTTCAAATCCTAATAAACTATATTAACATGGGGCGCCCCCTTGACTTTTGGTTTCATTTTTTGAATTTTGCTATCCTTTGTCCCCCGCTTGGTCCAACCCTTCTAGAAGCCCACTATGGAGGGTTGACTAACCCCACATGGGCCCAAGAGATGAGGTGGATCAATGGGAGAAGAGATGGGGGCCCGCGGGACCCAGGTGGTCCCATTCTACAAATAAACCCCTATTACAATCCAAATTACAATCCAAATAAAGCTAAATAAACACACATTAGACACAAATAAACTCCCAGTAAATACTATAAATATCGAGACTCAAGGTGGAGTCTCCAGGCTGTCTCCGAGCCAGATGGAAGCCGAGGTAGCCCGAGTGGTGCTCCACGTACGGTACCGACGGCTCACCAGTTCGTGCTTCTCGCTCGCTCTGGTGCCCGCACCAGAGAGTGAGCAGCCGCCTGTGAGTGAAATTCTAGTAGTTCGTATGTTTGAAAAAGAAGAAGAGAGTGCAGCAGCATGATCCAAGGAGGGAGGAGATCTGTAGCCTCTAGATCAGATCTAAGCTGCATTGCTCCAAAGCGAATTATATTTTCTGAGCTTCTATTCCAGCTTTTTGTTGCTGATTTATTTCATTCTCATTTTTCCATTTTATATTCCATTTCAGAAGCTGTGAATCAGCGGTGGCATAAGCTGTAAGGCCCAGCGGTATGAAGCTGTGAATCAGCGGTGGCTAAGCTATAATGCCCAGCGTAGCAAGCTGTAAGTCAGCGGTTGTAAGCAAGCTGTAAGGCCTAGCAGTTTAAGCTGTGTATCAGCGGAATCCACACTCTGGTTGGAGTGTAGGGTGGATGTAGGTCTGGAGGACCGAACCACCTAAAAGTCTTCTGTGCACCATGGTTTGATTGTTCATTTGTTTATGCTAGATGAATGTCTAGGTTCGCTTTCAATCAAGTCTGCTTGAGTGACTCTTGAATGCGTTGCATACCTATAGTGTTTCTATAAACTGCACAGTTGCTGCTGAGTAGTCCATTGCATAGACGTACAACCTGTTCTTTAGGGTGCCTCAACATTGCTCACAGTCAGCCACCAAGTGTTTGATCATGCGCTTCATATTTAGTTAAAGTCAATTAGTTTTTAATTCCACATAGCTTACTAATTAGAGTTTAAATTGGGAGAACCTTTTAAAGGGGATTCATTCACCCCCCCTCTGAATCTGTGTGTACACCATTACACCTAGTCTTCACATACTAACAATTGGTATCAGAGCAGGTCTCTGATTGTCCAGATTCAACGATCTGTAGAGGATCCTGCTATCTTGTTTTGGTGCATTACTTATCGATTGCTTAGTCCTTTGATATGGTTGCTAATTGTCATTATGGATCTTTCTTTAGTCTTTGATGGTTCTAACTTTAGCAGTTGGCTAGGCAGCCTATGTGTCTACATGAACTCCATTAATCCTAATTTATGGAGTCTTGTATCTAATGGCCCACATGAACTACCTCATGACCAGATCAAGTGGTCTGATGAGGACAGACTGAAGGATAGTGAGAACACTATGGTTCTCAATATTCTAAAAGTTGCAGTTAACACTGACGTATTTCCTTTCGTTTTCAGGTGCAATTCTGGAAAGGAAATCCTGGATGAGATTATAGCTACCCATGAGAAAAAGGAAGAAGAATGTCTTATGGCTAAAAGAAGGGATCATAGCAATGATCAATAGGAGGAGACTGCATCTCAGGTAAGTTTTGGATCCGAAGAACTATCATTTGATGAATTAGTGAACATGTATGAAGAACTATCTGACAGACATAAGAAACTGAAATCTGAAGATAGAAAATTGAAAAAGAAAATTGATTAAACTAGTTCTAATATTTCTTGTGAAAATTGTCCGAAACTGAAACAATCATTTGATGAGTGTTTGTCTAATGCTCATGCATACAAAAAACAATTATGTTCATTAAAAGATGAAAACCAAGAACTTAATCTGAAAATTTCTGAACTAGAAGAAAAATTGACTTCAAATAATGATGATCATGTGTTAATCAACGAACTAGTTCAGAATGAAGAACTAATGAAAGAAAATGAAGAACTGAAGTAGTTGAACACTGCTATTTCTGAAAGACTTCTTATTTTAGAAAAGGGAAAAAATGTTTGTAATGAAGAATCTTAAAAACTGAGCAATCTGGAACAAGATATTGAGAAATATAAAACTGTAAATAAGGTGCTAGTGAATGTGTTAATTACAGCAAACAAGAGATTGCCAGTTATGAAATACACATTTCTTCTCTAGAAAATGAAATTTGTGATCTGAAAGACTCTCTGTCAAAAACTCTCAAAGGTAAAGAGAAGTCAAAAGCTCCCTTGAATGATGAAGTAACTAAACAAAGAGAAGGGATAGGCTGTGATTCTAGGATTAAAAGGGTTATAAGGAATTTACTGTATATAACCTTTGTACGAAGTTCAGAAGGAGCTAGCACTTCTGATGTTTCCCTGAAATAATTGGCACCTCAGAAAATTCAAATAGAAAAAAAAACCCAGAAAACCAAGAATCCATATGTTTTTGAATTCACGGCTAAGAAGAATCCTAAGCAAGCTACTGTTCAGACAGATCAGAAACAAAATAAAAAGGGGAGAAAGAATGTTAGTTTGCGGAAAAAGCTTATTCACCCTCATGTTGAGAATGTGCATGATGTAAATAAAATAAACACACACATACATGCACATAAAAAGGAGAATCAGAACTTTGGAAAAATGCATGCTAAAAACTCATCTGATAGAAACCATGCTACAAGGAAATCTAATAATTCTTGTCATTATTGTGGTAAGCATGGTCACTTCATGGATGATTGTTCTGTGCTAAAAAAAGATGATCTGAATGTTAATAGAATGCATGCTAGGGACTTTCATGTTAAGAAATTCCCTGCCACTAAGAAAAGGAGTATCACATGCTTTAATTGTGGTAAGGTAGGACATGTTGTTGCACGGTGCTGGTTTGCAAATCGTAAGAAAAACTTATAGTCATATCATGCTAAATTTCCAACAAACCATCGTGGTTTTAATAAGAACAAATCTATTTCAATAAACCAGCACATCACATGTTTCAATTGTAACAAACCTGGTCACAAGGCTACTGAATGTTGGTTAGGTTCTCATAGAAGAAATTCTTCTTCTTGCTGTCACTGTGGAAAGCATGGTCATACAGTCAAGGACTGTTGGCATGCTCAAGGGAAAAGATCTAACTCAACACCTACAAATTTCCCTGCAAATCAAAACATTTTTGATAGAAATAAATTTATGATTAAGGAAGAATTTCATGCATGTTTTAACTGCGGAAAGCCAGGCCACAGAGCTGCTAATTGTTGGCTGGCTGGTTTCAGTAAACTTAATGCTTATTCTGTTAACAGAAATTTCCATGAAAATACACATAGATTCCATAATTACAGTAATGTGCATAGAAAGGATTGTAAAACTGTTGCATCATGCCATTATTGTGGACAGTTAGGACATTCTATGTCTAAATGTTATCTGATGAGGTTTCATGATTCTCAAGCACAAAAACCGTTAAGAGCACCAGTCAAAGGTGCCACTGTCATTTCAGGACCCAAGACTTCTTGGGTACCTGCTTATGCAAAATAAGAAGCTATCTTGCAGGTATGTCTTGGAGCTGAGAAATAAAAGGGATAAATAAACCAAGGCACCTGAATATGGTAAACCCCATTCCTGCACTTCTCAGGTTAGTTAACTGAACTTTCTCTAATTTTGTTTAGATAATTGCATGTCTTGATAAATCTGTTAGTTAGAATTTTAAGCACACATGTTTGCATCTTCATGCAATATTTGCATTGTTGGAATCTGCTTCCTTAGAAATTTCATATGTTGAGATTATTACTGATCAGATTGTATGGGCTGAAAATAAATTGAATGACATGTGTCAATTACATTTGTTTAACAATTGTATTTGTCATGTTGCATACAGTCATTAAAAATCTGACGCATATAGGACTGCTTTGCCACTGCATTGTCATGCATGACCATTATGGTATATCAAATGGTAAGTTACTAAAAGACAGATGCAATATGTCTAGAAGTTCTTCCTATGTGAGAGGTGATTTTTAGACCATGTCCTCTACCTAGTACCATGTGTCAATTTGCACATAGGGCAGTCTAAGACATAATTCATTGAACTTCCTTGCATAATGTACCTTGCATATGTTGCATTTAAAATTCAGTTTTGAGTACATGTAGTTCATAAAGTCAGGGGGAGTTTGTCAAAGAAAACATTGTATTTTATGCAATTCTGGTTAGATCAATCCCATGCATGGTCTTTATGTCATAGATGACAGTCTAATGCTTTTAGTCAGGGGGATTCAATGCATAGGCATGCATGTGTTAATTGCATATCATTCATATTGAAAATACCAAAAAGAGTAATTGTCATGCATCCTTTTAGGGGGAGCTCTTGTCTTAATCTCAATCGTTTGCTCACATCCTTGGATTGAGCTGTTCCTTCTTCAATCTGAATCTCTCTTGATTGAACCTTAATGTTTCTTGATGCAAGTGAAGTAAAATTCACTTTATTCTTGATTGATTCTTTATGCAAGCTTCATCTGATTCTCAGTGTCGACACCAGGAGTCGACATTATTTTACAAGGATTCTGTTTAATGAAGACTGTGAGCAGATGCTGACTCGATATCTTCATTGGTGTGATTCTGCTTCTATATTTGTTCAGGGGGAGCATAAGAATAATTCTTGGACTGCATGACCATCTTTGTCATGCTGATCTCATTTGCTCTTCAAGCATTTTATCTCAAACATGGTATCAATCGGTCTCACTTGCCTTCATCTGTTTTGAAATCCGTTGAACTTAAATCCCATTTGCTAAGGGGGAGCTACTGTCTGCACTTCTTGATTATCATAATCATTCTTTTAAAGTTGAAATTTCCTAATCAATGATTGCCACATGCTCGGTATTATTCTTTGAAAATCTGTCTAGCTGATATAATTCTTCCATGACTAATCTTTGATTCAGATCTTCTGAAAACTTCTCACTCTCTATATGCTACTTGATGATCATTTTTCTGAATCATTCACTATGGCTAGAACACTTCTGTCAGATATTCATGAAGATTTCAATAGGCTTATGCTGATCATAAATCTGAAAACACTTGTACTAGGAATCTTCCATTATATAGAACTATGAATATCTGAAACAACTTAGCTGGTTTAAGTCTTATATATTTCTTGAGTTTGATTTCGAACATCTTGAAAATATCTGAATCAATCCTTTAAAAAAATTTAACCAATTGATTCATGTTATATCATGTAAAACCTTCTGAAATCTGAAAGTTTTATAACCATGGCTCTCTTTGGTAGAGATACATAAGGTGAGTGTTGTTTTTTAAACGTTTGTTTGATCTGAGTAATGTCTGAATGTAAAGTAAGGTCAGAGCAATGACTTTGGCCACTAAGAAACCATATCCAAAGGACTGTGTAATGAAGTGCCTTAGTTATCTCTGGTGAAAATTTAATGAAAAATCTATGAAAGGTTAAGGCAGAATAATGATTAGGTTGCACTGAAAAACTAGGATCCTCATCAAAGAAATGGAGTCATCCTATATCATGAAGTGCCCTAGTTAACTCTGTTCAATATGAATCATGGCAGTTAGTCATACTAAATGCTTAGGGATACTGGCGTCTAAACAACATGTATCCTCTAGTTACAAGGTGTGGACTAAACTCGATTGATCTTGGGAGTTATTGCAATAAACATTGATGTTGCATAGATAGAAAAACAACCTAAAAATTTGAAAATTGCTGAAACTTTGGACAAAATCAGATCCTTTCATGTCTGTTTAATCTCAACACTACATTTTGTAACTCCTAAAGGAGTCATTGAATTTGAATGAGTAAGAGATAAGGAGGTTAAACTAGATGTTAACATGAAGGCATGGTTCATCTTTATTGAAATGGATTTCAGATATGAGTATAGATTGTATGAATAAAACTTGAATACATCATGTTTAAACCAGGGTGTTCAATAAAGATTATGTCATAAGCCTTTATAGTGGAAGAATTTGAAATACCTTAACCTTGAAATTATGACTTTGATAACTCATTGCAAATTTTTCATGAAACTGATCTTCATCTGCTTTTGCTGAACTCATGTTATGTCTGATGAATGTAATTCCATTCTAATCCTTCTGTTCTTTCAAAGAAGAAGATTATCTCATCAGCATCTTTCTGTTCCATTTTTTTTGATTTTTACTCTTTTTGTAAAAAGGGGAACCTGTGTCTACCTTCTGAAATTTTCCATTCCTACTCTTATGGTTTCACTTTCATTTGTCACAAAGAGTAGGGTTACAGTTTAGAAAAAAGAGAATGCATCATGACATCATTGTATTCATCAAATTATTGATCTCTTTTTGATGACATCAAAGGGGGAGAATAATTTGATATGAGTCAAATTGTAATTGCATTATGTGTGTGTGTGACTGATAGTGTTGCCATCATCAAAATCACAGGGATACAATAGGGAGTACTTAATAGTGGATGGAATGAAGGATTGTATATCTTTATCAATTCAGAAGGCCTAACAGACCTGAAGTTGGGATAACCATGAGTAAAGGACAACCTCTTCCATTCACACTCAAGAATCTATGATGCTGAAAAATAGCATCCGACATTTTCTAATTTCCATCAGATTTCTCCTATTGTGGTACTGGCTTTTGTTGAGCATTCTTAGGACAGTCCCTCGCAAAATGTCCGGCCTCGCCACATTCATAGCATTTGCCCTCTGTCCTCTGACACTCCTACCCCGGATGGGTGGCCTACAATGGACACAGACTGGAACGCCCGGCCTTTTCCTTGGTACCGGCTCCTGACGTGCCACCTTTTCTTTGTCCTGCCTGCCTAGGCCTTTTGCCCATCGTCTTCTTCTCCTTGAACCTATACATAAGTATTCATTAAAACCTAACTTAAAATGTCCCTTAAATCCTTATGGTTTCAATTGTTACAGATGAGGGAAAATGGGTTATAAATATACTCTACCCTTTTTTTACTCTAGCCTATCTCCTCTTCTACTATTTGATAATTGGAATGGTTGTAACCATGGTTCGTCTCTCGTGCTCTGATACCACTCTGTTACGCCCCGAGATCCGATTCCCAATTTATGGGCATATTTTTTTTCTTTTTCCATCGGACCCCGAAGCATTATATAGTACGTATCGCAGAAGCACATTTATATAAACATGCATACACTCGCATAAGAGAGAGAGAAATCACAATTACACAAAATGTAAATAGCATTTCAACCATTCATAATTTCCAAAGAGAGTACATGTCCATTGTCCCAGATTAAACATGAGTCCACATAGGCTCATCACTCCATAACCATACATATAAGAGAGACATTCATCCATAGCATACCCAGACAACTAATGAACTAGCACTACTCCTCACCTGCAGCCTCCTCCTCAACCTCCTTCTCTATGTCTCTTGAAAACATGTGTCACATAGGGGTGAGTGTGACGCTCAGTAGACAGCCTAAACAAATCGGGGTTAACTAGCATCTATATAACCAAATTATACACATACTTCAGATGTTAATAATAGCATATATAATCCATTCATTATCATCTACTTAAAATAACTCATATGAGGAAAATACATATTCTTTAGCTAACATATAAGGTACCCATGCATACGCTAAAACCACGGTGAATGAGCAATTACGCATTATCACATTTTCATTATTCATGGAAACAAATAGCTGCTGGAAACACAGGAGGCCCACACACAAACGAATCGAAAGAGTACTGTGCAAACCCGAGAGGGAACTCCCACCTAGACTCCTATGGCCCACAACGTTCTGTGGCATTACGTATCGCCGTCCCACAAAACAATTGGCCTGAGTCATCGGATTTCACCTAGATTCTTGAGGCCCACAGCATCCTGTGGCATTACGTATCGCCATCCTACAGAACAATCGGCCGAATCAAAGGAATTTTGACCAGGGCATTACGTATCGACATCCCCTAGAATCTTTTATTTCTGCGGCGTTACGTATCATCGTCCCTGTTGTGACTCCTCTGGTTTGATGATGATATGGACAGAGGGAGAATGATCTGTCTTCTCTGGACATGATTTTAGTTAAGGCGTTAGTGTGTTTTGAATGATTGGTAACAGCTTAATTGACTGTGTTGACTTTACTGAATTTACTGTTGACTTTGTAGCATTGGTTATTTTGATGAAACCTGAGGTCAGTGTTAGTCAAGCATTCTGCATGTAAGGTCTATGTTAGTATAGAACAGTTCATGCATTAGGTCTGAGTCAGTGTATGTGTCACGCCCTGAGCGCGGAAGATACCCGGAGGCATGACGCGTCTATATAGATCGTGTCATTCACGTAAAATCAGAGTGCGCATAGTACTCGGTAATTTATCACTAACATAGAATTTGGCATATTATCTATAGTCCAAGATGACAATTATCTACTTAACCAAATGACAATATCCCAAAATCATTCCTAAGGCTATAAGTTTAATAAGTTCCATCTAACTAGATCATAACTGACTCAAATAAATTGTACAAGCCTTTAGCAATAACTAGAAATACACAATAGGTCCTACAATTACGAAGAGTATGACTAATTGCGATACATCAAATCTAGAACTCATCACTCGGTATCATTCCCATTCATGTGGACGTCGCTATCCGAATTACCTAAAAAATGTAAGGAAGCAACTGGATGAGCGAATCGCTCAATATGATTTATATCTCAAGCTCTAACAATCTTTAAGTTAATTACAAGTTTATGCGGTATAGTGATGCATGTTGGATCGAGTAAGAATATCAAGAATTGTACCAAAAGAGTATCACATGACATCAATAAGATGTATCAATAAAGGAACTAGCATGTGATTGCCAAGTAATTGCTCAAGTCGTTCCAAGAATTCAATATTCAAGCAAGTCTTTTCAAGGAGGTAATAATCAATGATCAAGCGAGTAATCTCAAGCTCATACAATAACAAGTAGTGTAATGGAATTGGCTATTTCATTCAAGCAAGTAATTGCCCCTTTTTTGGGCCAAGCAATTCATGTCAAGCAAGTCAAGCATGTCATGTGAGAGTGAGTGGGAATGTCTCAAGTCAAGTCAAGCAAACAAATACTTTTGTGCAATGCCAAACACCGTGGTCAATAAACTACCATGGACACAAGTACCTTCGGGTGCTCTTCCCAGGACCAGACCGGGCCCTATATGCACAGCATTTCATGTATACTTTTAGACATCCACTCACATTTATATAGCCAATATAGAATATCAAGAAGTTTGCACATTGTAGGAATATCAGGTAGATCTTTTAGGAATAGAGTTCAAGGACATATCACATGTAAATGATGATTTATGACGAAGCTACTTAAAATGCATGACACATAGGACAATCAAGGTTAAGGAGGTGAACAGGGATCATTAGGTGAGGGCTGGACAGAAGCCCAAAAATTTCCATTTACAGGGAAATGGCACCCTTGCAGAGGGTCTCTATTTCAGTAAATAGAGTCTCCCTAGAGAGTCTCTACTTCAATGCTGAAATAGAATTGGAGAGGGGGATTTCTGTAGCCCAGTCAAAGAGCAGCTGAACTAGGCCCATCAGGACCAAACAAGGCCACGCTCGCCCGAGTGATAGCCCACAGGGCCCACTCCGGACTAAAAGCCCAATAAAAGATCACTCGGGGACCCAACCTTCCTAGGCGACCCTCAGGCTCGGAAGGCTAGAGCGACAGTCAGGTCATCAGAATGATCTACGCCCGATCTATCCTCAGCCAGGATATAGGGAGGCGCACCCGATCATTCCGACCCATCTCCGTCCGAGCTAGGCCCATCGCCCAGATATGTCTGGCCCCCCTAAGCTTGAAACGGTCAAACGTCGATTGCTTATCCATGCAGCCATTAAGAGTCCTCTGTGAGCAGGAATTTATAAGGGTGAGGGACTCCAGCTCCCCAAGGTGATAACGGTCCCACGATGAGTGATGGGGACATCACCTCCCATGCCCACGTTCACAGCTCGTCTCCTCGCCCCGGTTGCATCCGGCATGGTCTAGTCATTTAATTTTGAGTCCTATGTAATTTTTATTTTAGTTATTTGATGTATTTTCCCTTTTATTTGAGTCGTGTTCCTAGGTCTTGTGTTCATTTCCCTAAGTTTGAGTGTCATTAGGTTGTCTAGTTAGCTATCGGGCCCAATTCATTGGGCCTGGCCCAAGGGCTCTCCCCTACCCCCTCGATTATTTGTCATTGAGTCAATTGTCAGGGACTTTTGTAGAAATGTGGGTTTCCTATATATAGGACCCCATTCCCCCCCATTTCAACTTAATGAATCAATCAATGAAAATGCCATTTGAGAGTTCAAAAGATTAGTTCAATGGAGTGAATCCAATTGGGTGAGAAGCCCTAGGGTGAGAGAGTCCCCCCCTTTCCTCTCTCTCTCTCTCTCTCCTCACTAAGGGGTTCGCCCCTTTCCTCTCTCCTCCTCCTCCCAACCACCTCCAACCCCCCACCTACCTCCATTAAGGCCCCTCCACTTCCCCACACCCCATTTACTTCCCCCCTAGTTCCAAGGTAGAGCTCTCCCCATTCCAACACCATTTTCCCCATTCCAACCAAATCTTCCCCATTCCAACACAATCACTCCTCTTCCCCACACCATCTCCCAACTTCCAAAGCCACTTTGAATTTGAAATCCCCTTCCCTCCAAGTGTTTTGGCCGCCCCCTTCTCCCCCCCCCATAAGGCTAGGTCGCCCCTTGTCCTCCACTCCCCTTCACCCATTTGCATCTTCACTTCATGCATCCCTGCTGAAACCTGTGCCCTCTCCCCCATTCCACCATCTTCCTAACTTCATTAGCACCCTTCCAACCCTCCCACATACTCCCACTACCATTCCCTACCTCCCCTTCACCCTATAGTCCTTGCTTCCCCTTCTTCTTATAGGACATTTGGAAGCTATACTCAAGCTGCAGCTCACGGTCCAGAAGTTGAAGATGAACCTGCAGTTTGCAGCGGCCACCACGACCACACCCCTGCGAGTTTGAAGGTCCAAAAGGAGTCCATAGAAGCGTCTGCTTGTCCTCTTCGCAACGGCAATGATTTCGTCCCCATCAGAGAACCGAGCTGCACAGGAGGTCCATTCTCCCACGACTGCGCAGAGTTGGCTCTGCAGAGATCCTGAGCCAGAGAGAAAGCTTCACCACGACAAACCCCGGAGGAATCAGGCCACGAGCTCTTCTGAAAAGTTCTTCTTCTCCCTGTCTACTTTTAGAATCAAGAAGCGGAACTCCGTTCGGCATCCTGCATCAGAAGTTACCAATTTTCTTCCTTAGGCATTTGACTCTACTTCCCACTGTCTGCATCGACCACTTCTCACTTTCCTGAGTCCTCTGATCTTCACCGGCATCTTTTGGCATCCCTGTTTGCTCTGCTGTAAAGAGGACTCACCTACGGTTCCAATGGTTCCAACAGCGACTGATTCGGAGTTCAGGAATGGTCGGGGCAGCCTCGTCTTCCTACTGTTGGTAGTCTGTTGCAGACAGTCCAAGATTCAGTAACCGTGTTCGTACTCCCGCCCAGGCCGGCAGCGACCCCTGAAGAAATTGGAAAAATTCAGAGGCACTCTTGTTCCAGAGACAAAGAGATCACCACTGGTCTCACCCTCAGCAAAATTCTTGAGAGAGTTCGGCGGCCTCCACACTCTCTGTCTGTCAGCTATTACAGAGAGAAGGCTGACTCGGTGTCATCACTTCTTCATCACTCTTAGCACTAGTTTTCCCTCCCCGCTTGGCCGGCTGAAGGCCCCTCCCTGTGCGGAGGTAGTTTTGGTTGTAATCTCTATTAACCCCCACCCCAAGACCCCCCCCCCTCCTACGAGAGGTGTAGTGTTGTAACTTGTTTGGGCAGGTCAAGCTACACCGCCGCGGTGTGTGGGGATCCACTCGCCTCCCCGCTCGCCCTCGTCTCCGAGCGGGACCGGTTTCTTCAAACCGGTCGAGTAAGTGCTCACACCTCACTCCATTTAGTGCTTGTCATTCAATATTCGTTCTAGTTCCGCTGGTTATGCGAGTGAGAGCTCGATCCTCAAGCCCCGTTGTCTTGAGTGATCACCGTGGGAAGAGAATCACCGGTGCCTTTGGCACTTTGTCGGCCCCCTTGAATTAGGCATTCACATCCATTGGGAATCAAATCTTGGCCTTGCTGGCCCTCTACCAGCAAGGGCCCAACCCCACATTCTCTACTTGGCATTGCCAAGTCACCCCGGGCTTGGGTGAGCGACGGGAGAGCGGCGGCCCAAAATTGGCCCTTTTGATTGTGAATGTGCTTGTTTGCCTAAGTCTTAGGTGGTGTCACATCAATTGGTATCAGAGCCAAGTTATTGACTTGTCTCTATCAAGTCAAGTCCTAGGGCACGTTTGCATTGTAGTCTTCATCAGTCCGACCCTTGCATTTATCCCCCGATCATCATGGCCACCTCCTACTTAGCCTACTCGCCACCCATGGACTTCATCCTAGATAGGGATATTACCTTTGACGGATCACATTCTAGTGACTATCTTAGGTGGGAGGCTACCATAGAAAAGTACTTCGAAAAGACTTGGGTATATGGACCGGCGAGAGTCCGAAAGGCCAAGGGACGACTTCGGGGTCAAGCCAAGAGTAAGTGGGAACACATAGAGGGCTTAAGGAGGGTTGGAAGCCAAGAACCTATTCACTCATGGGAAGAGATTAAGCTAGAACTTAGAAAGATCTACACCCCCAAACATTCCCAACCCTCCTACTCAAGCACCCCTAACCCGAGGAGCACTACCACTCCTCCATCCTCACCCGGACAACTTGAGACCGCCCTTTGGTCTCCACCCCCACCACTCCCAACAAATCACATATCAACCATCATAGCTACACTTCGCGACCAAGTCCTCTCTCTTAAGACCCAAATAAACCAAGCAACCACCTCTCCACTAAATCCCATGAGGATCCCCACATCCCAACCAAAACCTCCTTCCACAAATCTCACTATCCAAACCCAATTGGCCCCCACCTCCACCCCCCACAACTGGCCGATCCTAAGGGGAAGAGACCCCTAACTGACCAAGTTTCCCCAATAAGGACCACACCTACCCCTCCATTTTTCCCTATAAGGGACACTCCCCCCAAGACCGGCCAACCCAACCCACCCCAACCAACCCATCTCCCACTCCCTCCCCCAAAACTCCCATGTCCTAGTCCCCCACTACTTCCCCTCCCTATCCCAAACCAAGTTTCCCTTTACCTTCCACCCTGGGTGTGCCATACACCAACCCTCATCACCATACCACCAAAAGACCCTCTCACCACCTTAGAGAAAGAACCCATACCCGATCTAATAGTGGTGAACACCCCAAACCCACTCCCTACCATGGAGGAAACCCATGACCAAGAAGAAGAAGAAGCATCACATGGTGACCTTCACCTTACACCACCCTCTCTAATTAGGGCCAAACTCATCTTAGAGGAACCCCTTATTAGTTGGCTAAAGAAGAGCCCAATAAGAGAGATCACGGCCCACGATTGCCTTCCCATAAAGGAAAACCTTCCCATAGTGCACATCTCCTTTTATCACACCATAATCCAAACATCCTACCAAGTGGAAACCTTAGAGGACCTTCTCAAGGGCTTAGCTTGGCAATATGAGTTGACCGGCTTGTTGACCCTCATAGCCCACCAATCTAGGAGCCTTGACCTCCTACACCTTTATGTCGAGTCTATCACCTCGGTTTGCACCATTGGATGCTACACTAGTGACCTCCTTCTATTCCTCCCCATACCCGAGGAGCCCGACCTTCTCCTCAATTTGGAGCTTCTTATATCGGGTGGAAAGTCAAGCCCTTCCCTCATGGTCGACCCACTCATAAAGAACTTCGGCCCAATTGTCTCATTAGAGGAGGATGACCCACCACCACTTGAGGATCTTGAGGACATAGGGCCCCTCCCCCTCGATAACCCTTTTTATGATCCCTTTGATCCCTTCCAATGGGGGTCAAAGAACCCATGGGGCCCAACCACCTTATCCACCACCCACCTTTCCCTATCCCAACCCACCATGTTTTATCCAATCCACCCCATGATGACCACCTTCTTAGATCCATTCGATCCTTTCCAATGGGAGTTCAAAGGTTGTCCCACACCTATACACATGGAAGTCACCTTTGGAAAAAGCATGCATGTGTCTAGGCTTACCATACCCCTTGGCATGAACACTATGTTGGGTCCATTCATTCATATCACCCACATGTCAAGTAGAAAGTGTGAGTGGTCCATATTCGGATGTCATGGTCCACCTTCATTCATCATGGGTCTTAAGCATGTCAAAGGCATCTACGGATGTCCGGGTCCCCCAATATTTATCACCAATTTGCATGATAGGGCCACCTACGAGTGCCCCGGCCCACCTAGGCTAACCAAAGTCTACACTGCATCATTACATGACAGGTCTACTTTTGGTTGCCCAGGTCCACCCATCACCCCTAGAATGTCTGCATTCACAACATTGCATAAAGAGATCCGCAAGCACATTAGCAAGAAGAATGTGACTTATAAAAGGCGAGCCGGCTCTCATCGACGTCACCAAGAATTCCATGAGGGTGACTTTGTGATGGTAAGGATGGAGAGGCTCTCCCCGGGAGCCATCTCTAAATTGAGGCCACGTGGGGCTGGTCCCTTCCAGGTCCTGAGGCTCATTGGTGCAAATACCTATGAGTTAGATCTCCCCGAGGAATATGAGGTAAGTCCCACATTCAGTGTCGCCGACCTAGTGCCATACAAGGGACCCACGGTGGTACCTAGTGAGGATATTGAGCCTATTCCCTCCGTTGAGAGACCACCCACCCTTGAGGAGAGTCCACCAGCCAAGAGAGCCCAGGGTGAGCCCATTGAACGAATATTGGATGAACAGGTCACTACCACCAGGAGCAAGGTATACGAGCGCTATCTCGGCAGGTGGATGGATCGGTCTCGTTCGGAAGACTTGAGGGCAGTACCACTTCTACACCCTCCAAGGAGGGAAGGACACTTACTCGACGGAGTCGAGTTCTCCGCACCCCGGGAGTATGATGGGGACATCACCTCCCATGCCCACGTTCACAGCTCGTCTCCTCGACCCGGTTGCATCCAGCATGGTCTAGTCATTTAATTTTGAGTCCTATATAATTTTTATTTGAGTCATTTGATGTATTTTCCCTTTTATTTGAGTCATGTTCCTAGGTCTTGTGTTCATTTCCCTAAGTTTGAGTGTCATTAGGTTGTCTAGTTAGCTATTGGGCCCAATTCATTGGGCCTGGCCCAAGGGCTCTCCCCTACCCCCTCGGTTATTTGTCATTGAGTCAATTGTCAGGGACTTTTGTAGAAATGTGGGTTTCCTATATATAGGACCCCATTCCCCCCCATTTCAACTTAATGAATCAATCAATGAAAATGCCATTTGAGAGTTCAAAAGATTAGTTCAATGGAGTGAATCCAATTGGGTGAGAAGCCCTAGGGTGAGAGAGTCCCCCCCTTTCCTCTCTCTCTTTCTCTCTCCTCACTAAGGGGTTCGCCCCTTTCCTCTCTCCTCCTCCTCCCAACCACCTCCAACCCCCCACCTACCTCCATTAAGGCCCCTCCACTTCCCCACACCCCATTTACTTCCCCCCCTAGTTCCAAGGTAGAGCTCTCCCCATTCCAACACCATTTTCCCCATTCCAACCAAATCTTCCCCATTCCAACACAATCACACCTATTCCCCACACCATCTCCCAACTTCCAAAGCCACTTTGAATTTGAAATCCCCTTCCCTCCAAGTGTTTTGGCCGCCCCCTTCTTCCCCCCCCATAAGGCTAGGTCGCCCCTTGTCCTCCACTCCCCTTCACCCATTTGCATCTTCACTTCATGCATCCCTGCTGAAACCTGCGCCCTCTCCCCCATTCCACCATCTTCCTAACTTCATTAGCACCCTTCCAACCCTCCCACATACTCCCACTACCATTCCCTACCTCCCCTTCACCCTATAGTCCTTGCTTCCCCTTCTTCTTATAGGACATTTGGAAGCTATACTCAAGCTGCAGCTCACGGTCCAGAAGTTGCAGATGAACCTACAGTTTGCAGCGGCCACCACGACCACACCCCTGCGAGTTTGAAGGTCCAAGAGGAGTCCATAGAAGCGTCTGCCTATCCTCTTCGCAACGGCAGTGATTTCGTCCCTATCGGAGCACTGCGCTGCACAGGAGGTCCATTCTCCCACGACTGCGCAGAGTTGGCTCTGCAGAGATCCTGAGCCGGAGAGAAAGTTTCACCATGACAAACCCCAGAGGAATCAAGCCATGAGCTCTTATGTAAAGTTCTTTCTCTCCCTATCTACTTTCAGAATCAAGAAGCAGAACTCCGTTCGGCATCCTGCAGCAGAAGTTACCAATTTTCTTCCTCAAGCGTTCGACTCTGCTTGCCACTATCTGCATCAACCACTTCTCACTTTTCTGAGTCCCTTGATCTTCACCGGCATCTTTTGGCATCGCCGTTTGTTCTGATGTAAAGAGGACTCACCCACGGTTCCAACGGTTCCAACGGCGACTGATTCGGAGTTCGGGAACGGTCGGGGCATCCTCATCTTCCTACAGTTGGTAGTCTGTTGTAGACAGTCCAAGATTCAGCAACCCTGTTCGTACTCCCTCCCAGGCCGGCAGTGACCCCTGAAGAAATTGGAAAATTTCAGAGGCACTGCTGTTCCAGAGACAAAGAGATCCCCACTAGTCTCACCCTCAGCAAAATTCTTGAGAGAGTTCTGCGGCCTCCAAACTCTCTGTCTGTCAGCTATTACAAAGAGAAGGCTGATTCGGTGTCATCACTTCTTCATCACTCTTAGCACTAGTTTCCCCTCCCCGCTTGGCCGGCTGAAGGCCCCTCTCTGTGCAGAGGTAGTTTTGGTTGTAATCTCTATTAACCCCCACCCCAAGACCCCCCCTCCTATGAGAGGTGTAGTGTTGTAACTTGTTTGGGCAGGTCAAGCTACACCGCCGCGGTGTATGGGGATCCACTCACCTCCCCGCTCGCCCTCGTCTCCGAGCGGGACCGGTTTCTTCAAACCGGTCGAGTAAGTGCTCACACCTCACTCCATTTAGTGCTTGTCATTCAATATTCGTTCTAGTTCCGTTGGTTATGCGAGTGAGAGCTCGATCCTCAAGCCCCGTTGTCTTGAGTGATCACCGTGGGAAGAGAATCACCGGTGCCTTTGGCACTTTGTCGGCCCCCTTGAATTGGGCATTCACATCCCTTGGGAATCAAATCTTGGCCTTGCTGGCCCTCTACCAGCAAGGGCCCAACCCCACATCCTCTACTTGGCATTGCCAAGTCACCCCGGGCTTGGGTGAGCGACGGGAGAGCGGCGGCCCAAAATTGGCCCTTTTGATTGTGAGTGTGCTTGCTTGCCTAAGTCTTAGGTGGTGTCACATCAATAAGGCAGTAAAAGCCCACGTTGAGGATGTAACTCCCACCTGAAACCCCTTGACTTACAGGACTCCGGAAGATGGCACACTATTTAACCCAGGGGTACCCTCTGGCGAAAGGTAAGGGCAACCACACGCTCAAAACTTCTGAGCAGGAACCACTTCACCCTTCTGGTGGAGAGGGATCTCGCGCAGAAGCTACTTCCTCCCTATATTGCTCCCCCCATAGCTTTACGGACTTAAGCATCGGAGGGTTTGTCCCAGGGACTCATCCCTGGGCCCCCTGATCCGTTTTCCTTTCTTGCAGTTCACAATCCGGTGATCTTCTGCCCGCTCAGGACCGGCGCGAGATCACGCCTCTTCATCTGGCGCCGTCTGTGGGAAACGTACAAGAGGCCAGTATGGTGCGAAGGAGCTCAGGGAGGAGGTCTACCAGCGACAAGGGAAAGGCCATGGTAGCGGCAGGGGATGGCCCCTCTCGGGCCTCGCAGAACCCCCCCTCCAATGCCAGCGCCCCCGCCGATGAACCCCCCCTACGACAGTAGGGCTACCACCCCGCGGTGGTGCGGACGCCTTCCAAGCCCTCAACACAAAATTGGATATCCTCGTGGAGCTCATGAGGACCCAGGCAGCCAGAGATGGAAGGTCGCGTGCCCCATCAGGGAGCCCTCCCAATGAAAATGCATCCCAACACACTATCGGAGGCCGCTTCACTATCCGCGGCCAGCAGATTATCTGTAATAGGATGGGAGGACCCTCGCAAGCTCCGTCGCCGGAGCAAGAGGCTTCCTCCACACTGAGGTGGAGAGACCCTGGGGCACGCCGTCCGAACCTGGAGACTGACGTTCCCGAGGATCGCCAAGACATTCCCCCCAGCCTCGCGCCACAACAGCAGCCGGAGTTATCTCTCTGATTGTGAGAGTTCGAGAGACGCTTCGCAGAACAAGAACGCGCCCTGCGCGCCCTGCAGAAGGCCTCTCCCTCATAGGATGAGGAGAAATCCCCCTTCTTCGAGTATATCTTGAAGCAGAGGTGTCTCCCAGAACCTCCATCCCAACCTTCAAGCTCTACGACGGCCAGGGCAACCCGGCCGATCACTACGACAGCTTCGACGCTCTGATGACCCTGCACGGAGCGTCCGACGCCATCAAATGCCGAGCCTTCGTGACCACCCTGGTCCAAGGCGCTCAAGCTTGGTTCCGGGCCGTCGCCCCCGGATCCATCCGAGATTTCAAGTAGTTTGGCCGAATCTTCAAAGAGAGTTTCACCGGAACTGCCCCCCCAAGGTCGGTAGCGGGGCTCCTGGTCCTTAAACAGGCACAGGGGGAGAGACTCCGAGCTTATATTCACCGATTCAAGTCAGAAGCCTTGAGAATCCCCCGCCTAGACGTGGCCTCAGCTATAACCGCACTGACTGGGGGCACTCGGGACGAGAATCTCCGCCGCGAGCTTGTCCTCCACCCTCCCTCGACCCTTGCCGAGCTAGTAAGTATGGCTTTGCGCCATGCCGAGTGCGAAGAAGTACTCAGCGCATGCCGAGATGCAACTGGCTCGGGTCGAGAGGGGGACAAGAAGCGGGCTTCCGAGCCAAGCTCAAGTTCAGGAAAAAGGCGGAACCGGGACGGGGAACGCAAGGAACCGTCACGGAAGTATGAGCGGTACACCCCACTAGCCGCGCTGGTCTATGAGATCTATGAAGACATAAAAGACTCAGGTCTCCTCCGCCAACCCGAGCCAATGAGGTCAAAGAACCGTAATCATAGCAAGCACTGCTTGTTCCACAGCGATCATGGACACCATACCGGCGACTGCCACCAGCTCCAGGACGAGATCGAGCGCCTCATCCGTCAGGGGGACCTAGCTCGGTTCGTAGCCGAGCGCAAGGAGGACCGAGGCGCCCGAGAGGAGATCGACAACGCCCCCCGAGGGGTCCACATCAACGTCATCTCCGGAGGAGCAGCATCAAGGGGCAACAGTAGCAGAGGAAGGAAGCGTCATGCCGAGCGGGCGAGCCGAGCCATAGAGCCTCCAAAGGCCCCGCCGAGTGAGCCCCAGGTCATAGTCTTCTCAGACCAAGACCTAGAAGGGTTGAGCACCCCGCATGACGACGCCCTCGTGATTTTGGCTACAATAAACCATTGTAATGTAGATAGGATCCTAGTCGACAATGGGAGTGCCCCTGATGTACTGTCTTATGATTGTTTCCTTAAGATGGGGGAGGATCCATCTAAGCTCTACCCGATCCGAACCCCTCTCTACGGGTTCAATGGCCAGGCCACCTATCCCGAGGGAGTCCTAAGCCTACCGGTTACCCTCGGCACCCCACCCAAAACCGTTACGGTCATGGTGGACTTCATAGTGATTAAAGGTATGATAGCATACAACGCCATCTTCGGCCAGGGAATCCTCAACCGAATAAAAGTGGTGCCGTCTACCTATCACCAGAAAATAAAGTTCCCCACCAAAAATGGGTTGGGGGAAGTCCGAGGTAACCAGGCCGCGGCCAGAAGGTGCTACAATATCTCGGTAGAGGCCACAAGGCCGAACGGGAAGGACAAGGACCCCCGGGGAGTCGAGGGTAAATCCGCAACCATCGAACCTGGTGGCGAATTGTTGGCGGTTTTCCTAAACGATGACCCGACCCTAGGAGTAAAGATAGGAGCCGACCTACCATCTGAGGTTCAACAGCAATATAAAAAGTTCCTTTCTGAGTACATCCGAGTTTTTGCTTGGTCTGATGATCAACTCCCTGGGATACCAGAGGAGACTGTAATGCACAAGCTCAGCCTCAACCCTGCCGTGAAGCCCGTACAGCAACACAGAAGCTGATTGCCAGAAGGAAGCATGCACCAGAGAAGCAGGTGATCATCAAGGCATAGGTCACCAAGGGACAAGAGACTGGCCTTTTTAGACCGGTCCTGTACCCGACATGGCTAGCCAACATCGTCCTGGTACCGAAAGCTTCGGGCAAGTGGCGGATGTGGGTGGAATTCACCGACCTGAATAAGGCCACCCCTAAGGACTGTTATCCGTTGCCGAGCATCGACCAATTGGTTGACTCAACCTCAGGCAATGAGATACTCAGCTTCCTAGACGCCTATTCAGGTTACCATTAGATCAGAATGGATCAAGAAGATGTCGAGAAGACCGCATTCGTCATCGACTACGGCGTGTACTACTACACCCGGATGCCTTTCGGGTTGAAGAACGCTGGAGCCACGTACCAAAGGCTGGTCAATCACATGTTTGAAGGACAGCTAAGTCGGAACGTCGAGGCCTACATTGACGACATCCTCGTCAAGACCCCCAAGGCCGAAGACCACTTCACCGACCTCGCTGAGACCTTCGACACCCTCCTGAGGTACAACATGAAGCTCAATCCTGCCAAGTGTGCCTTCGGAATGAGATCTGGAAAGTTCCTGGGTTTCCTAGTCACTCAGCGTGGGATCGAGGCAAACCCAGACAAAGTCCAGGCCATCATGGACATGCGCCCGCCCACATGCATCAAGGACGTCCAACGCCTAACTGGGCGTGTCGCCGCTCTCAGCCGATTCCCGTCCCGTGCGGCCGAAGGATGCTTGCCCTTCTTCAAGCTGTTGAGGGGGCCCAAACTGGCATCTACTACGTTCGCATGGGACGAGGAACAGAGAGCGTTCACCAAGCTCCAGGAGTTCTTGGCCTCGCCCCCGGTGCTCTCCAAGCCCGTTCCAGGTGAAGTCTTGCTGCTCTATCTCTCGGCCACACCATCTACGGTTAGCTTGGTCCTAGTCAGAAATGACTCGGGAGTCGAGAGGCCGATCTACTACATCAGCAAGGTACTCAACAAGGCTGAAAGGAGGTACCCCGCAATCGAGAAACTCGTGCTAGCGTTGGTCACCTCCGCCAAGCGCCTCCGGCCCTATTTCCAGGGACACCCCATCACCGTGCTAACCGACGAACCATTGAAGAAGATCCTTACCCACCCCGAAGCCTCGGGACGACTCGTCAAGTGGGCCATCATGCTTGGGGTCTATGATATATCCTATCGGCCGCGCTCAGCTGTGAAAGTCCCAGCGCTCGTCGACTTCGTCGCCGAAAGCACCATCCCGACTGAAGAAAGATCCCCGTCCACACCCGGGCCGACCTGGGAGTTGTTCGTCGATGGATCCTCCAATTCGGTCGGAAGCGGTGCCGGAGTCCTGCTTAAGCCCCCCAAGGAGCAGAACTGTAATACGCCTTGAAGTTCAGCTTTCAGGCATCCAACAACGCTTCCGAGTACGAGGCCCTTATCTCGGGAGCGCGCATGGCCCGACGGTTGGGGGCTGAGCGAGTCAAAATCCACACTGACTCCCAGCTGGTCGCTAGCCAAGTCAACGGTGAGTACGAAGCTCGAGAGGCACCAATGATCAAATACCTCCAACTGGTCAGAGCCCTGGCCCAACAGTTCAAGAAATTTGAGGTAGTCCGAATAGCTCGGGAGGCAAACTCCCGAGCGGATGCCCTCTCTCGGCTAGCCTCTTCTCTCGAGCCCGAAGGTACCCGATCGGTCCTCCTTGAAGAGCTAGAGCACCTGAGCATTGACTCGGAGCTCCTTGCTGTTGACTCGGCCATTCTGAGCGACTGGCGCACCCCCTATCTGTCGTGGCTCTGGGACTCTGAAGAGCCTTCCAACCCTCGAGAGGCCCGCAGATTGATGTACCAAGCCCGGTGCTTCGTCATTCTAGACAACACTCTCTACCGGAGATCTTTCTCTGGTCCTCTCCTGAAGTGTCTCGACCCCGATAAAGCCAGTCGAGCTATCCAAGAGATTCATGAAGGCCTGTGCGAAGCGCATTCAGGAGGAAAGTCACTCACCCGGATCCTGCTACGGCAGGGTTACTGGTGGATGACTCTGCAGTGCGACTACACAGCCTACGTGCAACAGTGCGACCGATGCCAGCGATTCGACCACTTAGTCCATCAGCCGGAAACGGAGCTCGTCACCCTGGCCGAGCCGTATCCCTTCGCTCGGTGGGGGATCGACATTCTTGGGCCGTTCCCCACGGCTCAGGACCAGAAGAAGTTTATCATCGTCGCCATCGACTACTTTACCAAGTGGATCGAGGCCGAAGCCACGGCAAGGATCACTGAGACAGTCATCTGGAGTTTCGTCTGGAAGTCGATCATTTGTTGTTATGGCATCCCCCGGGTGATAGTGAGCGATAACGGTCGGCAATTTGACTCTCATTATTTTCGAGACAGATGTGCCGACCTAGGTATCCGCAACCACTTCACCTCGGTCGCCCACCCTCAGGCCAACAGGCTGGTCGAGAATGCCAATAAGACTATCTTAAAAGGCATAAAGACCAGACTCAGCAAGGCCAAGGGCAGCTGGCTCGAGGAACTGCCTAGCGTACTTTGGTCACACAGAATGACTCACAGAACGGCAACCGGTGAAAGTCCTTTCCAGTTGGTATATGGCGTCGAGGCCGCAATTCCGTTGGAGATCGCCAATCCCTCCCTCCGAGTCATCTGCTTCTCGCCCGAGGTAAACGAGCAAAAATTGCTCGAGAACCTCGACCTAGCGGATGAACTCCAAGAGATTGCCAGCATCCGAGCGATGGAATACCAGCGCCGCCTCGCTCGATACTACAACGCCAAAGTCCGAGACAGGCACTTCCAACCAGGAGACTTCGTCCTTAGGAAAGCCGAAGCCTCTCGACCACTAGAGGCGGCGGGCAAGCTATTCCCTAATTGGGAAGGCCCCTACCGAGTGGTCGAGACGCTCGGGAAATGAGCATACCGGCTATCTACAATGGAAGGGGAACCCATCCCTCGGACGTGGAACGCAGCCACACTACGCAAGTTCTACTTTTGAAGTCGTGCAAACAATTTGAGTGAAATAAAATTCCTTTTCATTCAAACGATTGTTGGTACATCAGAAAGGCCAAAGCCAATACATTGCGTAACAAAAAAAAATCCATCTGGCGCCACTGCAAGAGGCCATCGCTCGGCCGACTCGGTTTGATCTCCTTGCGTCCAGCCACTGACTCTGCCTCGCGTAGAAACTGGCTCGGATAAAAGGTGTTCGATCCAGTTGGCTCGGGTGGCCCATGACAAAGGTGACAGAGGGACTGCGGTGGGGAAGGCTACCTTCCAAGTTGACTGAGGCTGGGGAGAGGGAACGCCTGTGAAGGCCTCCTCTCTTCCAACCTGCCAACTCTTTGGAACGTACAGAGAGCAAGCAGCCTCCGCAGAGTGAAAGAAATGACGGGGGGAGAGCACAAGAGGAGAAAAGAGAAAAAGAAGTCTAGCGTAGCTGGACGAGGAGATAGGGGAAGACCTGGAAAGGAGGGAGCTTAATTTGCTTCTCCCCCATCCCTGAAGCGAGCAGAGAGGGACGGACGGCAGAGATGTCGGATGCCCCCATCCATCTTCCATCTCGCCCCCCCTCCAGGAAGCGTCGCCGGAACTGATAGAGGAAACGACGTGATTTTTTCGTCAAAATCCTCTCCAGATCCGCACGACGACCGACGGACCCGCTTCAAACCCGCGCGAGGACCGTCGGAGCTGCTCAAAACCTGAAGCAGCAAAAACTCGCCACCCTCCATCGTCGACAGCATCATCTTCCGAAGGATCTTCCATGCTCTGAATGCAAAGGCTCAACGCTACGAGAAATGGAGAGAAGAAAGACTGTCCTAGAAAACTTTAAAGCGCTGTAGATGGAGAGACGCCCCTAAGTCCCTTATAAAGGTGAGGGGAGGCTGCTTGCCTTAAAAGACTCTCTCCTCGAAAACACGTCGAAAAGATTTCCCCTTTATGACTGGTCACCTCAAACTCCTCGTTTCCGCCCCTAGCGGGACACATGAAGCGGCCAAGCATTCAAGGTGTGATCAAACGGAAAGGCACCCTGCCAGACGCCTGACCAACCATCGCGCGAGATCTACGCAGAAAGTATCGGTCCTTTCCAACTACCACAGATACGCTGATCAAATCACGGCAAGTACAGCAAGCAACAAGCAAAGTTTTTCTCTATTGCCTTACATAGAGAAGAGTCCTTTTTTGCTCAAAAAAGAAAGAGAAAAGGACAAACAAGGGGAGAAGACAAAGCAAGTCGATACATCAGGCCTCCGGCCCATCTAGGGGCTCGGAAGCGGAAGGCACGGACGGTCTGCCCCCGGTACCCTCGGTGACGGCCGACCCAGGCACTGCCCCCGCCTGTGCGGGAACTGTCTCGGTCGCGAGCCCTCCTGAAGCCTCCGGAGCTGGCGACCCCTCAAGAGAAGAGACCTCCGGGTCTTCTTCACCTGACGCCGAGGTAGCAGAACTAGAAGACGAGGCATCCGAGTCATAACGTTGACCGGACGGGAAGCGGAGCCTGGAGTCATGCTCTTCGGCATAGGTCACCGCTCGGCGATAGCCCTGCTTGAAGCCCTTGCGGATGCCTCAGCGGAGAGCCAACTCATAGTAGGGAAGGGTAGCCTCCTTCAGGTCGACTTGGTAGGCCTCCGAGCGTTTATACTGCTCGATCGCCTCTGCCTCAGCCAACCCTGCCCTCCCTCTGAGTTCGGCCATCTTTTGCCCTACCTCGGCTTGCCTCCTCCCGACCTCAGCCACCAGCTCCTCAGCCTCGACTGCCCGCCTCTCTACCTCGACCCGATAAGCTTCGGCCTCCAACCGGTGACGCTCTGCTTCCTCCGCTCGGTGTGCTAGGTCGACGCGCTCGGTTTCCCAACGGCCATCTAGCTCGACTTGGACAAGGTGCTCCTCCTTAAGGAGCCTATTCTTCCTATCAAGCGACTCCCGAGCCTTGGCCAGTTCCTCAGTCAGTGCTCGGCCTTCCAGTCGGCTCGACCGTAGTAACTCTCTGGTCGCGAAGAACTCCCGTCGGAGCCCCTCGTTCTCCTCGGTGAGCTGGACCAGCTTCCTCTTGGCCCCGCCGAGGGTCCAAGCGAGCTGTGACCGCTCTGACTCTAACCAAGCATAAGTCTCCACCATCGTGGCCCCCATCTGAGCCATGACCAGGCCGCCCTCCATAATGATGTTGAGGACCCCGGCTGGGGAATGACGCGCGCTTCCCCCCTTCACCCTCGCCACAACACCGCTGCACATCTCGTACAAGGTGCGCGACACGCAGAGCCTCTCTAGCGCCACCGGCATGGGAACCTTCCCCGCGTCGGGCACCCCGCCAGTCAGCCCGGATCGAACCTCTATCCCAACTGCTCCTGGCGCCACGATCGATTGGGGAGGCGACGCCTCTGTAGGCGAACCCCCAACCAAGACCATCCCGGCTCGCACGTCTCCGCCTGAGGCATCGCCCACCTCGACCGACGCCCCAGCCTCGGCCGCGGTTGCTTCAACTTCGGCCCCCTCTGTTCCCACCGAGGGGAGAGCCGACTCATCACCGTCACCCCCCGGGGTGCCCCTGGTCTCGTCGGCCCCCTCTCGCTCGGCAGATAGGAGAGCTGGCTCGATAGGGTCGGCCCTATCTTGCCCTGGAGAGGGGAGCGCCGCCGAGCCAGAATCGCCCCCTGTGGTGGGGACGGCCCCAGCCTTCTTGGCTCGCTTCATGGCCTTAGCGGCAGCCCGCAACATACCCGCTACGGGGTCCTTGCGCTTCACCCCGCGCGGTCGAGAAGTCCCCTCGGAGACCGCCCCCTTGCCCTTGTCCTGGGCTTGGGAGCGGCCCTCTGAAGCGGCCAGTTCTCCGTCAGCCGAGTCATCGCAAAGATCGACCACCTCAGTGGCCTCCTTCAGAGGCTCCCGCCTGTTATCTGCACAAAATAAGAAGACAGTCAGAAATGCAAAAGCAACCCCGGCACCAAAAGAAGAGTCAAGCTCATGGCGTGTGAACCTGATGGAAGCAGCCGTGTGAGGAGACATCACTCCACATTCTCCGGAGTGACCAGCTCCTCTGTGGATCGGCGATGCTTCAACAAAATGGCTGCATACTCCTCCACCTGTGGAGGGAACTCATCCTGCCGGGGGGGATATTTGGGTGGAAGTTCGGGATCACTGGGCACTCCCAGGATTCCCCCATCACGTGCGTCTTCAACCAAAAGAACTGGGTTTTCCATCCCTTATGAGAAGAATCCTTCATCGCCAGCGAAATGCAGCTCCTATTCCTCCTCACCTGGATGAAATAGAAATCCTTTCCGACCGACGGATGCGCTTTCAACTCAAAGAAATAGTGGAAGAGGTCCAGGGAAGGCGGGACCCCGCACTGACGGCAGAGGATGCGGAAGGTGGAGAGGAGAAGATATGAATTGGCCACCAGCTGGACCGGCGCCAACAAGAAAAACTTGAGGAGCGTGAGGACGAAGGGCTCGAAAGGGAGACAGAACCCACTCTTCCACGCCAAAAGAAAGGAGCAGAAATGGCCTGTATGAGAGTCCAAGCTCATCTCGTGCGGGGCGGCGGCAACGAAGCAGTATCTGTAGGGAAGGCGGAACTGGTGCTCTAACCTCCTCACCTCGGCCTCCCTTAGCTCACTGCAGTTGGGGACCGGCACCTTCGCCACGGGCTCATCACTCCACTCCCCCGAATGCTGGTCAGCCATGGATTCTGAGGAAGAGCTAGATGAAGAGCACTCTCGCGACCCCGAAGACTCTCGTGGAAGAGGGAGCTGCCGGATGGCCTCCGCCGTCGCCTCGGCCAACTCTGCGAATG
Organism: Amorphophallus konjac; assembly: GCA_022559845.1. NCBI lineage: Eukaryota > Viridiplantae > Streptophyta > Magnoliopsida > Alismatales > Araceae > Amorphophallus > Amorphophallus konjac. The sequence goes on along the minus strand of CM040119.1, from coordinate 119,680,828 downwards.
CCGCCGCAAGCCTCTACTCTTCCGTCGTGCCCTCACGACGCATCAAGGAGCCTAAAAACTCGAAGGGAGGCTAGACCCTAAAACTGGAGGAAGTCTGGAATGTCGAAGAGTGCCCAAACGCCTATATCCCCTCGCAGAAGGTGGCGCGCCGTTCCGACCTCCGAGAAAAGGGGACCCCTTCATTTCAAATCCGTCAGGATTACCATCATTACGGGCCTTGGTGACCATGACACGTGGCTTACTCACACCACCAGATCACCACCCACCTGAGCCACGCTGGTCCTAAACCCTAAAACATCTACTCTTCTGAGCCTTCCCTGGATCGGGAGTAGGAGGGGGACAAGTGGAGAGGGGGATTTCTACAGCCCAGTCAAAGAGCAGCCGAACTAGGCCCATCAGGACCGAATAAGGCCACGCTCGCCCAAGTGATAGCCCACAGGGCCCACTCCTGACTAAAAGCCTAATAAAAGATCGCTCGGGGACCCAACCTTCCTAGGCGGCCCTCAGGCTCGGAAGGCCCGAGCGACAGTCAGGTCATCAGAATGATCTACGCCTGATCTATCCTCAGCCAGGATATAGGGAGGCGCACCTGATCGTTCCGACCCATCTCCGTCTGAGCTAGGCCCATCGAACGGATATGTCTGGCCCCCCTAAGCATGAAACGGTCGACCGTCGATTGCTTATCCATGCAGCCATTAAGAGTCCTCTGTGAGCAGGAATTTATAAGGGTGAGGGACTCCAGCTCCCCAAGGTGATAACGCTCCCACGATGAGGCAGTAAAAGCCCACGTTGAGGATGTAACTCCCACCTGAAACCCCTCGACTTATAGGACTCTAGAAGACGGCACACTATTTAACCTAGGGGTACCCTCCGGCGAAAGGTAAGGGCAACCACACGCTCAAAACTCCTGAGCAGGAACCACTTCACCCTTCTGGTGGAGAGGGATCTCGCGCAGAAGCTACTTCCTCCCTATATTGCTCCCACCATAGCTTTACTGACTTAAGCATCGGAGGGTTTGCCCAAGGGAATCATCCTTGGGCCCCCTGATCCGTTTCCCTTTCTTGCAGTTCACAATCCGGTGATCTTCTTCCCGCTCAGGACCCGCGCGAGATCACGCCTCTTCAAGAATCTTTCCGGAGGGTCTCTATTTCGGTCAATGGAGTATTCCTAGAGGGTCTCTATTTCAATGCTGAAATAGAGTCTTCCCGAGGGTCTCTATTTCAGAGAATAGAGACTTCTCGGGGAGTCTCTATTTCAGAGTGTTAACAATAACTTTGTTTTTAATAGGATAACATGTTTACACGTTATGTAACCAGGTTTAGCAGGCTATGTGATTAACATGCTATAGGATTAATAGGGCTTAACGATGGCTATGTAATTAACAAGGTTTGACAGGATATGTAATTACCAGACTCTGTAATTAACAAGTTTAACAGCTAACCGGGTTAACAAGGTAAGTAATTACCAGGTTAACAGGTGTCAAGTTTAACAGGATCAGGTTTAACATGTAACTGGTTTAGCATGTGACAGGTTTAACGGGATTCAGAAATAGAGACTCCCCGGAGGGTCTCTATTTCAGAACGTTAAAATAGAGTCTCCCTGGAGAGTCTCTATTTCAGAAAATAGAGACTTCCCGGAGGGTCTCTATTTCAGTAGGTTAACAATCACAGGTTTCTAACAGTATAACAGGTTTACACCTGCTGTAACATGTAACAGGTTGAACGGCTAATCACCATGGTTTAACAGGTAACAGGTTTAACATACTATTCTCGGTAATAGGCTGTAGGATTTTTTCACAAGCTTAACAAGGTATATAATTTACAAGTTAACAGGTGACAGGTTTAACAGGCTAATCAATAGGGTTTAACAGGTAACAGGTTTAACAGACTAATCGATGAGGTTTAACGGGCTAATCACATGGTCAGTGGGGGGTTTAACCCAAGGTGGAAATGGCGCCCTGGCCTGGGGTGCCCCAATGGGAAATGGCACCCTGGCCAGGGGCGCCCCATTAAATGGCGCCTTGGTCAGGGGCGCCCTTCCCCTGTGTGCCCCAATAGACTCATAACACTTTCATCATGCGAAATTTCACGAAATCCAAAAATGAAGACATGGTAAAATAGAGAAAAATCTGGGGATTTCAAAGTCATGCTCATGCAGGAGTTTCATGGTTTGGTTCAATAGATAATAATCCCTGAACATGTGGCTACTAATCACATAACTTTATTGTTCATGATTTATAACATGTTCATAGAATCAGGAAGTAGAGACATATATAGACATGAAAAAATAGCAGGATTACAAGGTCATGCTCATGCAACAATTTTTGAGTTTAATTTCATGTATATTAACTTTTAAACATGGATCAATTTACAAGAAATTCGGGACAGATTATGAGTAATGACAACTATATGATCAGTATGTACATGGGGTACTTGACGGAGGTAAGATCATAGATCGACTCACGCAAGAGTTAGTGTTTCAGTTAGGCGTAGCCTAACCTTCCCACTAAATCTTTTGATATATCCCTGACTAAAATGATCAGATCGTGACTATGAAAGGTTTAACTAGCATGCATGTTAACCTATATTAACTACTAATTAAGTTAGATCTTGAGAACACCTACCTATTGAGGTGGTTGACTAGTTTAACTGTGAGTCCTAACCCTCCAAGCCCTATGCAGCCAAGCCCTCCAGCCGCAGGATGTTGTACGTAACCTGCACGTGAAGAGAAAATGTTAAGCTCTCTCTTCTGCAGGTGGAGAAGAGAAAAGGCATAAACAACCTTCTCTTCTGTAATGGCAGAGAAATGGCAGGTTGGCAGTAAGGCCTTCTACGTTGGATGGGGAGAGTTATTTATAGGGAATAGTCTCTCTATGGGAAACTGTTGACACCTTGAAAATGAGCAAGGGTGGAAATAGAATTGAAAAGAAGATCAGACCAACAGTGAAAGACCAATGATGAAGCTCGTCAACTGTCTACCCGGTTGAAGCCTTTTCCCGGCCAAGCTGAGGTCCGGTGCCATTGCCAGTCAGACGGCGGCGCTGATGAAATAGCAGTCACCCGACTGATGAAACCCCCTAGCACACTTTAACAAGAGCTACACTACGGCCTCGTCTAAAGGTCTGCAGATGACACGTCATATCAATTCAGATATTGATTTGTTGACATATGAAATATGAACAAATATAAAGATGAGACCAGACCAGCAACAAAGACTGGAAGATGTCTGCAAAGTCAGGATTGAGGGGGAGCCCTCACCACCAATTACTTGCCCGGCCAGGACCTTTTCAGGTCTGGCAGATGTCCGGTGTTGTCATCATCCGAATGGCAATATTGACGAAGCTCCAGTCTGTTGACTGATGAGAAACCTCCGGATTATTCAGAGGATGATGCATACAAGAGGCCTTCGTCGGCTCTGATGTAACTAAAGGAATCAATATGGCTAAAGATGATATGGGCTTTAAAGGAAAAGAGCCTTGAATGGGCCTATCAAATGGGCCTCTGAAGATGGGTTGAAACCCCTCTCCATGGGGGCGCGCCGAGAACCCCTCTCCATGGGGGCGCGCCGGTAAACCCCTCCAATGGGCGCGCCGGGAACTAGTGCTGCAGGCGCGCCGAGTCCGTTTACTGCGAACAGGGTTCTATAAAACCCATTGCTTTGCCCACGAGCCGGGGGGAGACAGATAGATAAAATTTCACCCCCGAAGGGGGGCTCAAAAAGGGACGATAGGAGAAGAAGCAGAGAAGAGAGAAGAGAAAAAGAGAAGAGAGAATAGAAAAAAGAGAGAAGAGACCAATAGAGAGATAGAGCCTCCTCCGCTGAGAGAAGAAAAGAAGAGATCAATCCGAAGAGAAAGAGAAGAAGAAGAAGCTCCAGGTGGGCAGGCGACTGGGGAGGGAGAGGAGTCAATGCTCCGCCCTCCCCCATGTTTCTTTTCTTTTCTCTTTATGAATTCCTACGAGTTTTATCTCGATCCATTGGATGTAACCGGGATATCCCGGCCTCTGTTCATCTCCCTTTCCCTCACTCCCTACTTGTGATTGATGTGAGTCTTGGAATGATGTAATGAAATGAAATGCTACAATGGCCCATTTGGGTGTTGGATGATCGAAATATCTGCCATCTATCTCTCCATCTGATGTTGTGTTTTTCCTTTATAAGTTTTCATTTTTAGCTCGACTGAAGCGCGCCTGATTCTTTGATGTGTCTTCGGACTCAATTGTGTTCAGCAGAATAAATGTAGCTCTAGTTATACCGATGTTCCTCGCCATCCGACGTCGCTTGCATAGAGTCTCCCAGGCTTGCCCCAGGACCAGAGACAGACAATCTCTTGGCTTCTGGGGTAGTCTGCTATCGATATTGGCAATGCCTTCAATGGCCGCTGCTAGTGAGATTCTGTAATTCTAGATGTTATGGTTTTGCCTATTGGCACTGTCGAAATAATCCCTGGGTCCAGAGACAGCCATCTCTTGGCCCTCAGGAGGATGAAAGACAACATCAAGCTGTCCCCGGGACTTTGAGCAGCAATGGTTAAAGAGGTTCTCTGTGCGGGATTTTTCCTCCCCAATTCCCCTCAGCTCCTGGCCTTCTTTTGAAACATAAACCAAAATCAGTTGAAACCCGATGAATCCATACGTTTTGATTCCATAGAGCCCATCTACCTTGACCTGAATCTCCAGGAAACCCCTGATTCATCGACAAACCCAAAAATAGAGTGCCGTAAAAACCCTAAACTCATCTCGGCGCCCTCATCTATCTCGGCTCCACAAACAGTAAAACCGATGAATAGTCCTCGACGCCTAACTTCTTGCGTCGAGAACTTGCCATTAGCACGCCGGGAAGCCCGTGCCAGGAACTCCTTGGCCTCCTTGCCATTGGCGTCGAGAACTCCCCCTGGCCACCTTATTAGCGCGCCGGGAAGCCCGTGCCAGGAACTCCTTGGCCTCCTTGCCATTGGCGCCGAGAACTCCCCCTCGGCCACCTTATTAGGGCGCCGGGAAGCCCGTGCCGGGAACTCCTTGGCCTCCTTGCCATTGGCGCCGAGAAGCCCTTCTCTTGGCCTCATCTCCTGTGCGCCGGGAACCCCTAGCCGTTTGGCCGCGCCAAGAACCTACCTCCTGGCCTCCTTGCCATTGGCATGCCGGGAACCCCTCCTGTTCCTTGCCTTGGTGCCGGGAACCTATATGCACATCCAAGCTGCCCCGAGAGCCTGCTTTGCCACTCAGTTGAACCCCCGGCGCCTGCATCAAACCCACCCAGGGATGCCCATGAGTCACCAGACCTGTCCCGGGGATAAATCGAAGGGAGCCAGACTCCCTTATGTTCCATTGATCCGCATCAGATTTATGAGCAGCCCCTTTAGCTAAAGTCAGCTCTGCCACTGCATGAGTGTCACCGGCTTCTATAAGGGAAGAGTCAAACATTGCCCCAGGGCATACATGTGCAATGTGGGAGGTTCGCTCCCTCCTTTTCTCGGCTTTCATCCCGGCACTCCGTGGGTGATAGCCTATTCTCCCCTGGGCATAATCCAGATTATGGGGAGATGCTGCCGAAATGTCGACCGATGTTTAACCCCGATAAGTCCCGGGAAGTGCACATCATACACCTCCCGTCCGGCCCGATCCTTCGGGGAATATGAATACTGCGAGGCCTTTGGCCGGATGAGAAACGTGAAAGGGGACATGTCTCCGATGACTGTCCAGGCCCCGCCCCGTCGCTGCGTGGACGGTGTCCTATCTCTACCCGGCACGACCTACACAGAGGGGTCATGCTAATTTAATAACCTATCGTTTACTCAATTACCTCCTTAGAATAATAATAGCTTCAATATCATGCACTTCGTTTTTAGCCGCCCCGAGTGGCCTCCTATTTTGGCGTTTAATCAAGGGTCGTCCTTCTTAGGAAGGGCGTAATTAACGTCATAGCCTTTATGGTATGACAGACTTTTGGTCCCGACTCAGACTTCACAATCGACTGACCAAGTCAAGTCGAGCGCACAATGAAATCGTCACATATGTGACTGGCACGCCTAATAAATCCAACCAATGAAAACATAAAAACAATCAAATATAATAAGCGCATCCACAGAAACCAGATCTGAAGCCTTGCTGTACGTGTTCCCTCATGGGTCCATTGCCAGCAAACACAAGTTGTTCTTGTTTCCACTAATCGACTCACGTTATTAGGTCTCAGGGAATGACGCCTCCCCAGGCAATCTTTGTTTAAGTAAATGGCGTCCATGCATGTGGACGTTACATCCTCTGTATATATATATATATATATATATATATATATATATATATATATATATATATATATATATATATATATATATATATATATACTGCTGGGAGAAGGGAAATGGCGCCCATGGCAGGGTCGCCCTATGGATATAGCGCCCAGGTCAAGGGCGCTATTTCCTCTTGGGTGGCAGACACCTGGGCCCCGTAACAATGTGTATCCACCATGTGTTGGTCAACCAAATCAGGATATATGTTTATATAGTCAATTAGTTAGTATCATTGGTTGGTTGGTGGGGTCTTAAGGGAGATATATCTAAGTATATCTATATGTATACAGTGGCCTTGTGGCTAAGGAAAATGACGACCTTGTATAGAGTCACTATTTCAGGTGAATAGTCTTTTAGGAAGCCACATTACGTATGATGACTTCAATGGTGGTATATTTATATAATAGCACTCATTGGGCATTCTAACTTTTTATTTAACCCTCTTATAGTGTTGTCTCCTCATAGAGTTATCTAAAGTTTTTATTTACTTGGAGAAAAAGTCTATATTATATATATATATATATATATATATATATATATTTCTATCATTTTTATACAGGGTGCTACACCCTCCCCCACTTAAAAGTATTTGGTCACCAAATTCAATTGCATATACGGAGGCATGGAGGAGGTACTTACAGATTAGAATAGTTCTAGAAATCTCCTTCTCATAGACTCTTCGGTTTCCCACGTAGCTTCTTGTTCTAAGCATCGATTCCATTAGATTTTCACCATTGGAATCGTCTTGTTCCTTAGAACTCAGACTTCTCGGTTGAGGATCTTCATTGACTTCTGCTCATAGGTAAGGTCCTTATGTATCACCAGGTCAGTGTGGTCGATAATGTGGAGAGGATCGTGCACATACTTCTTCAGCATAGAAATATGGAATACATTGTGCACCTCTGATAGTTGGGGAGGCAAGGCAATGCGGTAAGCTACCTCGCCTACTCTTTCCAATACCTCGAATGGGCCAATAAACCTCGGTGTAAGTTTGCCCTTAACACCAAATCTTCTAATACCTCGACCAGGAGATACCTTGAGAAATACATAGTCTCCAACTTGAAATTCCAGATCTATTCTTCTATTGTCAGCATATGACTTTTGCCTGGATTGTGCTATCCTTAGTCTTTCTCGAATGAGGTGTATCTTTTCAGTTGAGTCTCTCACCATATCTGGGCCTAGAATTTACTTTTCACCGACTTCGTTGCAGCATATTGGAGATCTACAACTTCTGCCATTGAGTGCCTCGAAAGGTGCCAATTGAATACTGGCCTGATAGCTATTATTGTATGCGAACTCGGCTAGGGGTAAGTGGTGGTGCCAACTTCTGCCGAAGTCTATAATACATGCTCTTAACATATCTTCCACAACCTGATTTGTCCTTTTGGTCTATCCATCTGTCTGGGGATGGAAAGTAGTGCTGAAGTTGAGTCTCATCCCCAGAGAGTGTTGTAGACTCTTCCAGAATTGAGAGGTGAAGCGTGGGTCTCGGTCAGATACGATCGACATGAGACTCCATGCCATCTAACCGTCTCCTTGATATACACGGTGGTAAGGACATCAACCGACAATCGGCTTTTGATAGGCAAGAAATGAGCCGATTTAGTTAAGCGGTTGATAATTACCCAAATTCCATCATGTCCACCTCTAGACTTGGGCAAACCCATAATAAAATCCATGCCAATGTCTTCCCACTTCCACTTGGGAATATCTAGTGGATGTAGCTTTCCGGTGAGTTTCTGATGTTCCGCCTTCACTTTTTGACATGTCAGGCAGCGAGATACGAAGTCCGCTATCTCCCTTTTCATATTAGGCCACTAGAAAGTTCTTTTCAAGTCTTGATACATCTTGGTGGCTCTAGGGTGGATCGTGTACCTCGATCGATGAGCTTCTTCAAGAACCTTCTTCTTCAACTCGGGGCAGTCGGGTACACATGTCTGCTCATGGAATAACAGTCTTCCATCGAGTGCCAGCTTGAAGTCTGGTCTCTCATCCAGCTTGTCCCTTATCTCCACTAGTGCATGATCTTCCTCTTGTAACTTCTGATGTTCTGATAGCAAATCCGGATGTAGACTCATATGGGCTAGAGTAATACACCCGTCTTTCTCGTCAATGCTAATATTGAGTTTAGAGAATTCCTCTAATAGCTTCCATTCTTGAATCATTCAACTAGCTAAAATTACTCTCGGCTTTCGACTGAGGGCATCGGCTACAGAATTACCCTTACCGGGATGGTACTGTATAGTGAAGTCTGAAGTCCGGCAATCAATGGCACCCAAGAGGGGGGTGAATTGGGTGAAATCACAATTTTAACAAGGTTATACTCAATTTTAAAATTATGCGAGAACACTAAGAGATAAGTGCAGGATAAACCAGATCTATCAAAAACAATCACTGCAATAGCCCTTGGTACTAGGCGGAGTTGACTGATACGAAGATTTACTCACGCAAACTGTTATCTTTCCGGCAAGAGTAAACTTGTCAGTTCGAATCCAGCTTTTGATATACCGAGGATCTATTTGAAGGTGATCAGTTAATCTAGATCTAAAGATAGCAATTAAACTAAATCCACAAGCATGTGCAGAAGTGGGATAGGGGAAAAGGAACAAACCACAATGAGACAGCGATTTTTAGGTGGTTCGGATGCCACAGCAGCAACCTACGTCCACCCCTCACCAATCGTGAGGATCCACACACTATCTTGTAAAGAGATACAAGATCAAACACACACACACACACAGACAAACAAACTTAACTGCACATACACACACGGATCTGCTAAGATCCACACACACACGGATGATTTAGGAATACAACACAATCACACTTGAAGCTCAGACAGATTGAGAATGAAAAACACAAAAGAAAAGGCTTGATTAATGCTCCCCCTTAGTTGATGAAGAATTCCTTGGATGCAGCTTGAGCTCCACTTGGTCTGGCCTTTGATCTCCTTCAGATATGGCTTGATCTTTACCTGAGAATGGAGGAAGAAGGATGAAGAACTCTTCTCGAAGCACTGTTCACGTCTACAGTGCTAACTCCCTTCTCTTCCCCTTTGGTAGCCTCCTTGATCCACCTTGAGCATTAGGGTTTTCTTAACCCTCTTGTATATGTTATATAGACTTGAGTGGTCCATGGACTCCCCCAGACCATATCCACAATTTCTGGAGGGTTTGGTTGCTTAGGGATTAAACAATACCAAGAGGGATGGCTTTTCTCGAAGTAACAAAAAGTCAACAATTATGGGCAGCTCGGGGCTGGCAGTTGACCTGCAGAGGCCAGCGGTCGACCGCTAGGAGCATTCCTGTAGCCATTTGGCTGCTGGAAAAATAGGTCGACCGCTAGGGTCCTGGCGGTCAATCGCCATTTTTACAGGTCTTCTTCTTTTGGTTCTGTGATTTCAGGTCGACCTCCAATGGTCCAGAGGTCGACCGCCAATCTCCAAACCTGCAAAAATCAAGTGTTAGCCCGCTAAAAAATTGTCCATAAGTTTGATGATTGGAATGGGCTTGTGTTATGGTTGATTACAAGTTCGTTTAAGCTCATTTTAAGACATGGAAGGATTCAAGAACACTAAGTTGAAAAGGAATGAAATTTGATGGTTTAGAGCATAAAACTTTGTTCAAATACAAGGCACGTAGGAGATAAATGTCCTAGGTTTTGTTATCATCAAAATCACTCAGATATGCTTAACAATCTCCCCCTTTTTGATGATGACAAAAGCTAGGCATTTAAGTTCACGTGTTCAAACCAAAGTGCCTTTGAGCAAGTTTTCAAAACGAAGTCAATCACATTGGAAATTCAGTTGAAATCCATCAATATGAAACGTTGAACTCAAGAATTGAAAGTATTCAACACGTCCATTTTAACACGTCATATCACTTCCAACACAAACAATTCAGCATATCCATACCAGCGATTCAATACTTATTTGCCAAATTGAAAATAAGTGAGAGAGGAGAAGGCCAATCTTGTAAATTCAAAGAGTGCATTCTTCCATTCATTCTCATTAGTTCTATACAGGGTACACTGAATGCATGTGGTGAAAATGGACTCGACATATGAAGGAATGCAACCACTAAATGCAAATCACTAATGCAATACAACCAAAATGCAACCAACATGCTCAAACTACGATGCAAGAGACAGACATGCATGCAAGCAGGCAAACACACATAGCATAATATATAACCCTAATTGCCTACTTCTCCCCCTTTGACATCAGCAAAAAAGAGTGGGGAGGGATACAAAAGGTGGACAAAAGTGACACTAGTGACTCGAGAACAGCTACACAGCAGGGTGATCCACAACTTCCTCGCCATGAAAACCATCTGGGCCAACATCATCATGGGGGGAGCCAATAGGAGTAGGAACAGGAGCACGAGGGAGACGGTCCGCAATATCATGCAGAGTTTCATCATGATGAAGAAGCTGACGATGGATGACAAGAAGGGATTGGTTGGTCAGCCGGAAGGCTTCACAGTTATCTTCATAGCTTGCGTAGAGAGTGGCCATGTGGGTAGAAAGATCATCCAGAGCATGGGTGAAGGAGTCCATGCGTCCAGTCATGGTATCCATAAAAGTGTCTAAACGCCCAAGGGAGGAGTCAATGAGGGTTTCCATGCCTAAAAGACGCCTGTCTAGAGTCTCATAGTCTCCCCAAGTGGGATGCCCAGCACCCTGAGTGGAAGACTCCCCATGAAAGTACTGCGGTGGTGGAGGAAGATCCGCTGGAGGAGGCACATCCTTGGGCTGGACTGGTGCAGGTGCATCTTGGTGAGCTTGCTGTTGGTCTGGTTCTTGCTCTTCTTCACTGTCATTATCTTCCCCATAAACTGGGACAACACGACGAATTTCGTAATTTGCAGCATGATAATATCCCATATCAGAGAAGATCTTATGCTTATTATAAATGTCATCATGGCGGACCAGAACAAACTTCTCACTCTCCAATGGGACCTCGACAAAAGTGAAAACTCCAGTGAGTTGAGAGGCATAGGGCAGGGACCTCCATAAATGTGTGCGGCATCGACTTCTTAGTTGAGTCATAAGCCATCCCATATTGACTAATTCGCCATTCATAACATGATAGAACAAGAATCGGTGCACTTCAGTCACTTCGTCTCGGCTGCCACTCTTGGGATAAAAAAGCGTAGTAAACATATGATGGAGAACCCGTTGCAGTGCAGGAAAGTGGTTGGCATTGAGCTCAATTAGGTCACTTACACCACGTACAAACTCACAGCTCGTTATGGCAATAAAACTTGCCTCAACCTCACCATGCCCAAAATTCATGTCTGCACCATGGGAAAAAACACCTAGGGCACGATAAAATAATTCTGGAGTAATGTGGATCTCAATGCCCTGAACCATTGTGTACAACCTTCCATTTCTGTCAACCAAATTACCATAGAACTGTTGCACTAAATATGGATAGTAGCGGTTGTATCTAGTGACAAAATCAATCCATCCCGGTTGCATTGAGAAAACTGCATACATGTCGGGCATGATTTCGTTCATCTCCTCAAAATCGACAAGATGAGGGTCGATGATAGTTCTTGGAGGTAACCTAGGTGCCGGAGCTTGTGGTGGTGGTGCGGCGGGGAGCTTCACGTCTCCGAGCACTAGGTTCCCCTTAGAGAAGACGCCGAGCACTCCTTCTAGGTGCCATTTTAGACTAAGAAACCCGCTGAAGATATGATCCACTTGAGAGGTAGAACCTCTACCTTGGGATGGAGAGACACCGGGGAGGACTGTGAACACCTTCTTCACGCTCTGGAACTCAGGGAAGGATGACACGAGTGCACGAACGCCGGTGAGGAGTTGTTCCAAAATGGAGAACAATCGGCCGGATCGTGTTCAGAGAGAGGAGATGTGGGGTTTTTAGGGCTTAGAAGATGGGAGTGAGGTGTGCTAGGGTTAGAATGGAGTAAGGGAGAGAGAAGGGAATGCAATAGAATGAGGGAAGGAGGGAGAAAACCCCCTTAAAATGGGGTTCGGACGCGGCTGAACTGGGCCGGTTCGCCGCTAGCGGTCGACCGGCACGAAGCCAGCGATCGACCGCTGGGGCAGAGAAACCCCCATTTTTGACCCCGAGAGAAAAAGAGTCTAGCCAGCGACCTCAGTGATAAAAGTGGACTCCAAGACCCTGTGGACTCCCCCATTTTCACAAAAACATATTTTCCTCCCCTTTTTTTAATATATATATATTTTTTCTTTTGCTAACCCAAGAATGATAGCAGGCAAGAGTCGACTACGGAATCCCCTGTTTCAAGACTGCTTAGAACACTAGATCACTAGTCCACGTTTATTTGTCATGGAGTATTTAGTCTAAGGAATGTGTAAAGGAAGAAGTGTGTAAATATATATATATAAGAACAAGCACACATGCTAGGTGTTGTCATACACAATAGAAATAAAACACACACAATGCATGCATCTCACAAAATCTACCCAAAAGAAATCAACCTAGTACAGACCTAAGAGCGTATGCTCTCACCCTAGCATATGCCAAGTTCTCTCCTAATTTTATTGAATTGATCCTGATTTAGGGGTTTTGTGAAGATGTCAGCCAGTTGGTTAAGTGTATCAATGAACTTGAACTCAAAGACCCCTTTGCCTACATGATCTCTCAAAAAATGATGCCGAATGTCAATGTGTTTGGTTCTGGAGTGTTATATAGGATTTTTAGATAGATTAATTGCACTCGTATTATCACATAAGATCGGCACACAATCCACTTCAACATTTAAATCAAGCAATTGATTTTTGATCCAAAGTACTTGGGCTCCACAACTTCCGGCGGCTACATATTCAGCCTCGGCCGTTGAGAGAGCTACTGAATGTTGTTTCTTAGAGGCCCATGAAACTAGACACCTGCCAAGAAACTGACAGTACCAACTTGTACTTTTACGATCTACAATGTACCCGGCATAATCCGCATCGATATAAGCAATTAAATCAAAGGAACTACCGATGGGAAATCACAAGCTAAAATCTATTGTGCCAATAAGGTATCTAAAAATGTGTTTAACAGCTGATAAGTGAGATTCTTTAGGGCATGACTGGAAACGGGCACAGAGACATACACTGAATTGGATATCAGGGCGGTAAGCTGTAAGGTACAGTAGTGATCCGATCATATCTCGAAATAGTGTAGAATCTACTGTTTTACCATTTTCATCCTTATCCAGCTTTATGGTGGTGGCCATGGGAGTTGATATGGGTTTTGCTTCCGCCATCCCGTATTTCTTTAGCAGTTCCATAGTATATTTGGCTTGATTGATGAAGATTCCTTCTGAAGTTTGTTTTACCTGCAATCCAAGAAAAAAAGTCAGCTCTCCCATTAAGCTCATCTCGAATTCTCCTTGCATAATCTTTGCAAATTCATCGCATAAGGCATTGTTAGTAGCTCTAAAAATAATGTCATCCACATACACTTGAACTACCAAAATGTCCTTACCTGATTTCCTTGTGAAAAGTGTTTGATCAACCTTACCTCTCTTGAACCCATTTTCAACCAGAAATGAGGTAAGCCGTTCATACCATGCCCTTGGTGCTTGTTTTAGTCCGTACAAGACCTTTTGGAGCTTGTACACATGTCGTGGATGTTTGGAATCTTCAAAACCTGGACGTTGCTCTACAAAAACATCCTCCTTGATATAACCGTTAAGAAATGTAGATTTAACATCCATTTGAAACAATTTAAAGTTCAAAGAGCAAGCGTAGGACAGTAAGATCTGGACTGCTTCAAGTCTAGCAATCGGTGCAAAGGACTCATCAAAATCAATACCCATCTCCTGGCTGTACCCCTTGGCTACAAGCTAGGCCTTATTGATAAGAACTAATCCCTCATCATTTAGCTTTTTTCAGAAAACCTAACGGGTTCCAATAGTGGGATGGTTCTTATGACGCGGCACCAGAGTCCACACCCTGTTTCTTTCAAATTGGTGAAGCTCTTCATGCATAGCCTGAGTCCAGGATTCATTTTGAAGAGCTTCATGAATGTCCTTGGGCTCTTCTTGTGAAAGTAAAGCCATCAAATCTTCCTCTTCTACCAGCCTTAGAGAGGACCTAGTTCTTACCCCATCCTCCAAATTACCTATGATGTTCACAGCTGGATGATCCTTGAAAAATGTGGAAGACCTAGGTAAGTTAGGATGCTGCACTTGCGGTTCTTGCAGTGTCTCGAGTGTGGGATCTTCATCTTCTTCACTCTTGCTTGAGGTTGCTTTCAATGGCTCATTCTTAGCTCCGTCATTAGTTGAATTCCTAGGAGCTTCATCTGCATTCATGGTAGAAGAAATTTGATTTGTCAGTTTTGATTCTGATTCATCAAAAATAATATGAGGACTTTCTTCAACGACCAAAGTCCTTTTATTGAATAACCGGTAAGCTCTAGAATTAAGTGCATAACCTAAAAAGATCCCTTTGTCATTCTTTTCATCAAACTTACCCAGGTTGGACTTACCATTGTTGAGAATATAACAAGAGCATCCAAAGGGTTTGAGATATGAGATGTTTGGTTTCACACCCTTGTAGAGCTCATATGGAGTTTTCTTCAGAATGGGTCTTACCATTGCCCTGTTGATGATGTGGCATGCTGTGCTTACCGCCTCAGCCCAAAAGTACTTAGGTAGTGAGTTCTCACTGAGCATGGTACGGGTCATGTCTATCAACGTTCTATTTTTCCTCTCCACTACTCCATTTTGCTGGGGCGTCCTTGGTGACGAAAAATTATGTGTGTACCCCCGCTCTTCACAGAAGATGCTGAAATCATTATTTTCAAATTCACCACCATGATCACTCTGGATGGTGGTGATGAGGTAACCTCTTTCATTTTAGATTTTCCTGCAAAACACTTGAAACTCCATCAATGCATCACTTTTATTGGCTAAAAATAACACCCATGTGAATCTGGAGTAATCATCAACAATTACAAATCCAAACGATTTACCCCCTAGGCTGGATATCCTAGTGGGACCAAATAAATCAATATGCAGCAATTCTAGAGGCCGAGAGGTAGAGACAATATTTTTATTTTTGAAAGAAGTACGTGTTTGCTTACCTTTTATGCAAACCTCATAGATTTTGTCGCTTTCAAATTTTAATTTTGGCAAACCATTTACCAGGTCATGTCTAGACAACTTGGAGATTACTCCAAAACTAGCATGACCTAGTCTTCGGTGCCATAACCATGCATACTCATGGTTGTTAGCCACCAAACACACATCATCACATGAAACATTATCAAGATCAATAGTGTACACATTGTTATTCCTTTTACCATTAAAATTGATTTCATTTGAAATTTTATTCATGACAAGGCAGTGGGTTTCATCAAAAATTATCTTAAATCCCTTGTCACACAACTGACTTATGCTCAGCAAATTATGATTCAATCCTTTCACCAAAAGAACATTTTCAATCAAGGTTTCAGAATTCTTGCCTATGTTTCCAATTCTGATTATTTTACCTTTGTCCTTTCCACCAAAAGCAACTGAGCCTCCTTCCTTTTCTTGCAGCTTGGAGAACACCTTCTTGTCCCCTGTCAGATGCCTTGAGCAACCGCTGTCCAAATACCATTTGCTCCCCCTGGCTTCAAGACATAGCTACAAGAAACAAATTTCTCATGCAATTGTTTTTGGTACCCAAACAAGTTTGGGTCCATAGAAGTTAGTCCAACTTCTTGCGGGTGTTCTCTTTATCCATGGAACATGATATTTAGGTATGCTTTATCTAAACCAGCAGTTGGAAATCACATGACCAAATCTACCACAATGAAAGCAATTGGCATGTGAGAAAGTTCTTTGATATCTGTGTGGTTTGAGCTGAACATGTTGGGGTTTAGAATTAGAACATGAAGCATGATTATAGTCCTTTTCATGAACAAAGGATGTGGTGATCTTATGCTCAAAAGATTTTTTGTTTTGAGGTGTGTACCCCAAGCCTTCCTTTTGGAAGTTGACTTTAACCCCCAATAAGTTATCCAGGTTTAGTTTCCCTTTAACAAACCTAGTCAAGGTGGACCAAAGTTCAGCAACTTCTTCACCCAAAATCCCATTTCTCCTTTCGAGTTCTGAATTTGTGGATTTCAGAATTTATTCTTCCTTTTTCAGATTTTCACACACTTTTTCAACTTCAGCCATTTTGCATGAAATCTCTTCTTTGGTTCTTTCAATATCTGAAATAGTTTGCAGCAAGCTTTCTCTTTCCTTAGTTACTTCAAACCATTCATGTTCCAATTTTTTAAACTTGACAAAGATATCTTCATGTGACAGTTCATCAATTTTCTTTTTAAGAGTTTTATTTTCAGATCTGATTTACTTGTATTTGGCATACAGTTTTTCATATTCAGACTCCCATTGTTCATTTGAAATAAAATCATGGTCCGAGTTTACCTCAGTTGAGTCATCCTCATGAGCCATAAGACACAAGCTCTCCACGAGCTCTTGTATCTCCTCCTCGGATGGTTCATCCTCTTCATCGCTCCACGTAGTAACCATGGCTTTGGGCTTTCTGAAATTATACTTTTTGAATTTCTTCTTCAGGTCTGGGCACTCTCCCCTCATGTGCCCGGGCTTTTTGCATTCGTAGCATATGATGCCACTCGGCTTGCTCGACTCACCCTTGATTTGAGTGGGCTTCCTTTGCCCTTTTCTGAAGTTGCCTTGGTAATTTCTTTTCTTCCTCAGAAATCTTTTTACTTGACGAGTGATCATAGCCAATTCTTCTTCTTCGTTGCTTCGTCACTGGACTCTTCTTCTGGAGAGTCGTCATCGGATTGATGAGCTCTCAATCCAATTACATTCTTCTTCTTCTTGATATCTTCCTCAGTTGTCCTCTTCACATTTATCTTATAAGTCATGAGTGACCCTATGAGTTCATCGAGGGTAAGTGTAGACAGATTCTTAGAGTCTTCAATAACGGTGGCTTTGGTGTGCCACGCAGGAGAGAGGGATCTTAGCACTTTTCTTATGAGCTCACAATTTGTGTAATCTTTCCCAAGACTTTTGAGACCATTGGTGATCTCAGTTAGTCTTGTGAACATCTCTGAAATTGTCTCGTCAGGCTTCATCTTGAAAAGTTCATAGTCTCGAACCAGAAGGTTGGCCTTGGTCTCCTTGACCTCGGATGTCCCTTCATATATGAGCCGTAGTTTGTCCCACATTTCTTTAGCTGAGCTGCACATGGAGACACGAGAGAATTCGTTAGGGTGTATCACACATTGCATAATATTCATAGCATTGAAATTAACAGTGCATTTCTTAATTTCCTCGGGTGTCCATTTTTCTTCATCATTCCCAAGTTTGTAAGGACCCTTGTCCACAACTCTCCAAACTTCATACTCTTGAGCCCTCAAGAAAACATGCATTCTATTTCTCCAGTATGAGTAGTTTGAGCCGTCAAAGAACGGAGGACGGTTGATGGAGTGACCCTCGAGCATCATACCCTTATTTGCCATTGATCCGGATCTCACTCAAGATCGTTAGATCTGTGAAGGATAGAACCTTAGCTCTGATACCAATTGAAGTCCCGCAATCAATGGCACCCAAGAGGGGGGTGAATTGGGTGAAATCACAATTTTAACAAGGTTATACTCAATTTCAAAATTATGCGAGAACACTAAGAGATAAGTACAGGATAAACCAGATCTATCAAAAACAATCACTACAATAGCCCTTGGTACTAGGCGGAGTTGACTGATCCGAAGATTTACTCACACAAACTGTTATCTTTCCGGCAAGAGTAACCTTGTCAGTTCGAATCTAGCTTTTGATATACCGAGGATCTATTTAAAGGTGATCAGTTAATCTAGATCTAAAGATAGCAATTAAACTAAATCCACAAGCATGCGCAGAAGTAGGATAGGGGAAAAGGAACAAACCATAATGAGACAGTGATTTTTAGGTGGTTCGGATCCCACAGCGGCAACCTACGTCCACCCCTCACCAACTGTGAGGATCCACACACTATCTTGTAAAGAGATACAAGATCAAACACACACACACACACACACACACAAAGACAAACAAACTTAACTGCACACACACACACAGATTTGCGAAGATCCACACACACACGGATGATTTAGGAATACAACACAATCACACTTGAAGCTCAGACAGATTGCGAATGAAAAACACAAAAGAAAAGGCTTGATTAATGCTCCCCCTTTGTTGATGAAGAATTCCTTGGATGCAGCTTGAGCTCCACTTGGTCTGGCCTTTGATCTCCTTCAGATATGGCTTGATCTTTACCTGAGAATGGAGGAAGAACGATGAAGAACTCTTCTCGGAGCACTGTTCACGTCCACAGTGCTAACTCCCTTCTCTTCCCCTTTGGTAGCCTCCTTGATCCACCTTGAGCATTAGGGTTTTCTTAACCCTCTTGTATATGTTATATAGACTTGAGTTGTCCATGGACTCCCCCAGACCATATCCACAATTTCTGGAGGGTTTGGTTGCTTGGGGATTAAACAATACCAAGAGGGATGGCTTTTCTCGAAGTGACAAAAAGTCAACAATTATGGGCAGCTCGAGGCTGGCGGTCGACCTGCAGAGGCCAGCGGTCGACTGCTATGAGCATTCCTGTAGCCATTTGGCTGCTAGAAAAATAGGTCGACCGCTAAGGTCCTGGCGGTCAACCGCCATTTTTACAGGTCTTCTTCTTTTGGTTCTGTGATTTCAGGTCGACCTCCAATGGTCCAGAGGTCGACCGCCAATCTCCAAACCTGCAAAAATCAAGTGTTAGCCCGCTAAAAAACTGTCCATAAGTTCGATGATTGAAATGGGCTTGTGTTATGGTTGATTACAAGTTCGTTTAGGCTCGTTTTAACACATGGAAGGATTCAAGAACACTAAGTTGAAAAGGAATGATTTTTGATGGTTTAGAGCATAAAACTTTGTTCAAATACAAGGCACGTAGGAGATAAATGTCCTGGGTTTTGTTATCATCAAAATCACTCGGATATGCTCAACAAAGTCGAAATCCTTGAGATACTCGAGCCAACGCCTTTGCCGCATGTTTAGTTCTTTCTGGGAAAATAAATACTTGAGACTCTTGTGATCGGAGTATATAGTGAATCGTTCTCTGTAGAGATAGTGTCTCCAGATCTTCAAGGCAAATACCACTGTAGCTAGTTCTAAATCATGCACCGGGTAGTTCTCTTCATGCTTCTTCAGTTGTCTGGAAGAGTATGCAATGACTCTCCCATTTTGCATCAATACACACCCGAGGCCAATACCCAAAGCATCGGTATATACCCCGTACTTCTCTCCTTCGATTGGCAACGATAATACTGGAGTGGTGGTCAAGAGATCTTTCAAAGTTTGGAAACTCTTCTCAGAGTCCTCCTTCCACTCATAAGGTATTTCCTTGCGAGTCAATCGGGTAAGAGGAACAGCAATCCTTGAGAAGTCCTTGATGAAACGCCGGTAGTAACCAGCTAGACACAAGAAACTTCGAATCTTCATTACATTTGTTGGTCGCTCCCAATTCTTCACGGCTGCGACCCTTGATGGGTTCACGGAAATTCCGTTCTTCGAAATTATATGGCCCAAGAAAGATACTTCCTCGAGCCAAAACTTGCACTTGCTGAGTTTGGCATATAATTTATTTTTCCTCAATATCTGCAATGCCTGCTTGAGATGTTCTTTATGGTCTTCTTCAGACTTTGAATAAATCAAAATATCATCGATAAAGACCACAATGAACTGGTCTAAGTGAGGCCTGAATATGTTGTTCATTAACTGCATGAAAGCTATGGGGGCATTGGTTAGTCCGAAAGGCATAATAGTGAATTTGTAATGCCCATACCTGCTTCGGAATGCAGTTTTATAAATGTCTTCTTCTTTGATCTTCAGTTGGTGATAACCAGATTGAAGATCAATCTTGGAGAAATATTTAGCTCCAGATATTTGGACGAACAATTCATCAATCCTCGGCAGTGGATTCTAAGGTGGTTTAACTACCGATAGTCGATGTAGAGTCTCATCGATCCGTCCTTCTTCTTGACGAATAGCACAGGCGCTCCCCATGGGGAAGTACTTGGCCGGATGAAACCCTTGTTCAATAGCTCCATTAGTTGTTCCTTTAGCTCTTTTAGCTCAGCAGGGGACATTCGGTATGGAGCCTTGGAAATAGGACCCGGACCAAGAGCGAGGTCGATAGTGAATGACACTTCCCGCTCTAGGGGTAAGCTAGGCAACTCTTCTATAAAACATCAGGAAAATCTTGAACTACACGGATGTCCTCAAGTATAGGCTCCTCGATGTCTGTGGTGGTTACAAATGCAATAGAAGCCATACATCCTTTAATTACAAGTTTGCTAGCTCGGAGAGCTGAAATAAGAGGTGATCTAGCCCGTGGGCTAATGTATACCAATTCCAGGTAATCCACAAAAGTTATCTTGCCATTCTGGCAATCTACAGTTGCTTGGTATGTGGATAACCAATCAGCACCTACTATGACGTCATACACTTCCATATCTAGGCAAATTAGGTCGGCAGGCATATTATTTCCTTTAACCATAACCTCGCAGTTTGGGTAGTGATGTGTGAGGTCGGCCCTTTTCCCGATAGGTGTAGATATGACTAAGTCTAACCATTTAGGTTCCTTGGTAAATGCAGCAGCAAATTTTTTGGAAATAAATGAATGCGTTGCTCCAGCATCAAATAAAACTTTAGCAGCCTTAGAGCAAACGATTAGTATACCTTCCACGATTCCACCTTCGGTTGGTTCCGTCTATTGGAGAGCTTGCAGACGGCCTTGCTTCCTTGCCGGGAACTTCTCCTCTTTAATGGCTTGCTCATTCATCAGTGGACAATTTGGAATCCGATGTTCTTGGCTTCCACATCAGAGACAGGCTCCTAGCTTCCTCCAGCATTCCACGGTCTTATGGCCTGGTTTATCACTGTATTTACAAACTTCCTTGATAGGTGTGGGGGCGGTGAATGGCTTGACATTATTTTGGAATTTCCTTCCTTTGGAGGATTCCCCTCCACTAAAGTACCGCTTCGTGTTGAAGGATGCTTTAAAATTTCCCGGGCTTGTGACAGGTTCCTTCTTGTCCCTTCCTCGGATCCTCTCTGATAATTCAGTGGCATCCTCGAGCAACTGTGCACGCCGAACCATTTTCGAGTAGACTTAGATGTCCATCGGTGCAAGTTGTGTAATGTAGTTGGGCCGAAGCCTGTTGAGGAACCTTTTTACCTTCATCTTTTCTGTACACACTAAGTGGAGTGCATACCTAGACAGTCTTGAAAATTGGGCCTCATACTCAGCCAATTTCAAGCCCCGTTGTTTTAGAGCGGAGAATTCCGTGGCCTTCTTTTCCTGGATGTGGTCGGAGAAGTACTTGTTATTGAAATGCTCAGCGAAATCATCCCATGTGACGTGGTCATCGAGCAATGTTGCTTCCACGGATTCCCACCAACATCGAGCGTCCCGCTCCAATTGGAATATAGCAAGTAGAACTTTCTCCTCATCCGTGCATTGCATCACACGAAAAATTCATTCCATCTCCTTTAACCAATTTTTGGCATCGTCGGGGTCAGATGAACCCGTGAACCTTGGCGGGTTCATGTTACGGAAACCCCTGTGGAGATCACCGGCTCCACAGTTAGCACCGCCTTGCGCCACTTGTTAGAGAGCCTGCGTAAGGCCTTGCACGGTGCACTACATCTCGCGCCATTGTGCCCTTTCAGTGGCCATGATCCTACAAAAGGGTTTAAGCATAATAAAGATTGGGTTTAATTATAGGGTCAAAAGTCAATATAGAACTTAACCCATGGCTCTACCCATCTCACCGGGTAAGGTGTAAATCTATCCTTAGACTATAATCTGGACTTAGGTTTTTCCTAGAAAATTGAAATCATAGGCTCTGATACCATGAAGACTGTCACGCCCCGAGCGCGGAAGATACCCGGAGGCGTGACGCGTCTTTATAGATCGTGTCATTCACGTAAAATCATAGTGCGCATAGTACTCGGTAATTTATCACTAACTTAGAGTTTGACATATTATCCATAGTCCAAGATGACAATTATCTACTTAACCAAATGACAATATCCCAAAATCATTCATAAGGTTACAAGTTTAATAAGTTTCATCTAACTATATCATAACTGACTCAAATAAATTATACAAGCCTTTAGCAATAACTGAAAATACACAATAGGTCCTACAATTACGAAGGGTACGACTAACTGACGATACATCAAATCTAGCACTCATCACTCGGTATCATTCCCATTCATGTGGACGTCGCTATCCGAATTACTTTAAAAATGTTAGGAAGCAACTGGATGAGCGAATCACTCAGTAGGATTTATATCTCAAGCTCTAACAATCTTTAAGTTAATTACAAGTTCATGCGGTGTAGAGATGCATGTTGGATCGAGCAAGAATATCAAGAATTGTACCAAAAGAGTATCACATGAACATCAATAAGATCTATCAATAAGGAACTAGCAAGTGATTGCCAAGTAATTGCTCAAGTCTTTCCAAGAATTTTATATTCAAGCAAGTCTTTTCAGGAGGTAATAATCAATGATCAAGCGAGTAATCTCAAGCTCATACAATAACAAGTAGTATAATGGAATTGGCTATTTCATTCATTTCATTCAAGCAAGTAAGTGCCCCTTTTTTGGGCCAAGCAATTCATGTCAAGCAAGTCAAGCATGCCACGTGAGAGTGAGTTAGAATGTCTCAAGTCAAGTCAAGCAAGCAAGTACTTCGGTGTAATGCCAAACACCGTGGTCAATAAATTCTCATGGGTACAAGTACCTTCGGGTGCTCCTCCCAGGACTAGATCGGGCCCTATATGCACAGCATTTCATGTATACTTATAGACATCCACTCTCGTTTATATAGCCAATATAAAATTTCAAGAAGTTTACACATTGTAGGAATATCAAGTAGATCTTTCAGGAATAGAGTTCAAGGACATATCACATGTAAATGATGATTTATGACAAAGCTACTTAAAATGCATGACACATAGGCCAATCAAGGTTAAGGAGGTGGCCAGGGATCATTGGGTGAGGGCGGGACAGAAGCCCAAAAATTCCCATTTATAGGGAAATGGCACCCTTGCAGAGGGTCTCTATTTCAGTAAATAGAGTCTCCCCAAAGAGTCTCTATTTCAATGCTGAAATAGAGTCTTTCCAGAGGGTCTCTATTTCGGTAAATGGAGTATTCCCAGAGGGTCTCTATTTCAGAGAATAGAGACTTCTCGGGGAGTCTCTATTTCAGAGTGTTAACAATAACTGTGTATTTAATAGGTTAACAGGTTTACACGTTATGTAACCAGGTTTAGCAGGCTATGTGATTAACATGCTATAGGATTAACAGGGCTTAACGATGGCTATGTAATTGACAAGGTTTGAAAGGATATATAATTACTAGGCTCTTTAATTAACAAGTTTAACAGCTAACAGGCTTAACAAGGTAAGTAATTACCAGGTTAACAAGTGTAAGGTTTAACAGGATCAGGTTTAACATGTAACTGGTTTAGCATGTGACATGTTTAACGGGATTCAGAAATAGAGACTCCTCGGAGGGTCTCTATTTCAGAAGGTTAAAATAGAGTCTCCCCGGAGAGTCTCTATTTCAGAAAATAGAGACTTCCCAGAGGGTCTCTATTTCAGTAGGTTAACAATCACAGGTTTCTAACGGTATAACAGGTTTACACGTGCTGTAATAGGTAACAGGTTTACACATGCTGTAACAGGTAACAGGTTGAATGGCTAATCACCACAATTTAATATGTAACAGGTTTAACATACTATTCTTGGTAATAGGCTGTAGGATTTTTTCACAGGCTTAACAAGGTATATAATTTACAGGTTAACATGTAACAGTTTTAACAGGTTTAACAGGCTAATCAGCAGGGTTTAACAGGTAACAGGTTTAACATGATAAACGATGAGGTTTAACAGGCTAATCACATGGTCAGTGGGGGGTTTAACCCTAGGTGGAAATGGCGCCCTGGCCTGGGGCGCCCCAATGGGAAATGGCACCCTGGCCAGGGGCGCCCTTCCCCTGGGTGCCCCAGTAGACTCATAACATTATTCATCATGCAAAATTTCATGAAATCTGGAAATGAAGACATGGTAAATAGAGAAAAATTTGGGGATTTCAAACTCATGCTCATGCAGGAGTTTCATGGTTTGGTTCAATAGATATAAATCCCTGAACATGTGGCTACTAATCACGTAACTTTACTATTCATGATTTATAATATGTTCACAGAATCAGAAAGTAGAGACATATATAGACATGGAAAAATAGCAGAATTGTAAGGTCATGCTCATGCAACATTTTCTGAGTTTAATTTCATGGATATTAACTTTTAAACATGGATCAATTTACAAGAAATTCAAGACAGATTATGAGTAATGACAACTATATAATCAAGATGTATATGGGATACTTGACGGAGGTAAGATCATAGATCTACTCACGCAAGAGTTAGTGTTTCAGCTAGGTGTAGCCTAACCTTCCCACTAATTCTTTTGATATACCCCTGACTAAAATGACTAGATCGTGACTATGAAAGGTTTAACTAGCATGCATGTTAACCTATATTAACTACAAATTAAGCTAGATCTTGAGAACACCTACCTGTTGAGGAGGTTGACTAGTTTAACCGTGAACCCTCCAAGCCCTCTGCAACCAAGCCCTCCAGCCCCAGGATGTTGTACGTAACCTGCACGTGAAGAGAAAATGTTAAGCCCTCTCTTCTATAGGTGGAGAAGAGAAAAGGCATAAACAACCTTCTCTTCTGTAATGCCAGAGGAATGGCAGGTTGGTAGAAAGGCCTTCTACGTTGGATGGGGAGAGTTGTTTATAGGGAATAGTCTCTCTATGGGAAACCAGATCTGAATCCTTGCTATACGTGTTCCCTCATGGGTCCATTGCCAGCAAACACAAGTTGTTCTTGTTTCCACTAATCGACTCGCATTGTTAGGTCTCAGGGAATGATGCCTCCCCAGGCAGTCTTTGTTTAAGTGAATAGCGTCCATGCATGTGGACGTTACATCCTCTGCATATATATATATATATATATATATATATATATATATATATTTATACTGCTCAGAGAAGGGAAATGGCGCCCGTGGAAGGGGCGCCCTATGGATATAGTGCCCAGGTCAGGGGCGCTATTTCCTTCTTGGTGGCAGACACCTGGGCCCCGTAACAATGTGTATCCACCATGTGTTGGTCAACCCCAACAGGATATATGTTTATATAGTCAATTAGTTAGTATTATTGGTTGGTTGGTGGGGTCTTAAGAGAGATATATCTAAGTATATCTATATGTATACAGTGGCCTTATGGCTAAGGAAAATGACGACCTTGTATAGAGTCACTATTTCAGGTGAATAGTCTTTTAGGAAGCCACATTACGTATGATGACTTCAATGGTGGTATATTTATATAATGGCCCTCATTGGGCATTCTAACTTTTTATTTAACCCTCTTATTGTGTTGTCTACTCATAGAGTTACCTAAGGTTTTTATTTACTTGGAGAAAAAGTCTATATTTTATTATATATATATATTTCTATCATTTTTATACGGGGTGCTACAGTATGTATAGTCGACGCTAGCTACGTTCCAAGCATATCAAGGTTTGTGCTAACTTGAGTTTGTCTGCACCAAGGTCGGTGCTAGCTACGCTATGTGCTATACAGGTCGGTGCTAGCTGCACTACATGTTTACCCAAGGTCGATGCTAGTTGTTCCTTAGGCATGACTTATGTCGATGCTAGTTGCTACTTAAGCACACTAGGGTCGATGCT
Source organism: Amorphophallus konjac (assembly GCA_022559845.1). Taxonomy (NCBI): domain Eukaryota; kingdom Viridiplantae; phylum Streptophyta; class Magnoliopsida; order Alismatales; family Araceae; genus Amorphophallus; species Amorphophallus konjac. The sequence goes on along the minus strand of CM040119.1, from coordinate 119,654,732 downwards.
AGTTTTCTAATGTCGGTGCATGTTTTCCTCCCTCGCACAAAGTCTATGCACATTTGCTAGCGATAGCAGTTGAGGTCCGCGCACATTTCGCATATGCACAATGAAGTCTGTGCATGTTTGCATATCACTATATGAAGTCTGTGCACACACTGTAGCAAGTATGTGCACATCTTGCATATAGCCATATAACGTCTGTGCATGTTTTGCATTATGCTGATTGAGGTCAATGTTAGCACATATGTCCTTTGCATTAGAGTGTGTGTTACCTTACACTGCTCTATGCATAAGGTCTGTGTTAGTGGACCATGTCTTGAGTACTAGGTCTATGCTAGTTAGCTATGGCATAGGCAAATGTCTGTGCTAGCTCCTGCATTACTCACTATGGGTCGATGATTAGATCAGAGTTAATGATGATTTCACATTCATAATTACATAATCTTCAGCATATTATATCTATTATGATCTGAACTTCAATCTCATATTTTTGCATAAAAATTAATGCATGTGTATATGGTGGTTTAATTGGTTCACTTGTGCTTATGAGTTCTGAAGCATTTAGTCAGCACAATTTATCAAACACTTAACACTCTATCTATGCTATTGCCAGGACATCCATATGGTCGAGCATCTACTGAGCAACATGTGACTCATCTCACGTGGAGCTTAAGTACCAAGTGATCAGCACATGATCGAAGGTAGGCTGATACCAGGCAATCCTGCCACGTGTAAAGCAGAGGTACTGTGATGGTAACACGTGGATAAGTCAAAACCAGATCTGGCTTGAAATTTGGGCGAGAATTGTGGCGACCACGTGCCCATCTCCTGGAGTCTATAAAAGGAGGGCCGATCGCCAAGATCAGACACATAGAGAGCGGAAGAAAAAGCTGAACAGGCACAAGTAGAAGAGTGAGCATCCAGAGAGCTGAAATTCAGAAGAGTGTAGAGAAGAGACACGAGTGAGGCTGATCATCTGAAGGAGAAAGCAGGGAGTTGAGGAAGAACAGTGAGTTGAGTTCAGTCAAGTGAGTGTGCTGTCTGTTCCTGGTTCCTGGTTCAAAACCAGAACCAGTCTGCTCGTTTAGAGCTACATTCGCTCAATTCAGTGCTACATTTTCTTATTCTTTTAGCTTCCTTTATTTGTTTTACAACCCTCTGTTTACTCAAGCTGTTTGTCAGTGGATTGTAGAAGCTGTGAATCAACAGTTGGCTAAGCTATATTGCCTAGCGGCAGAGGAAGATTCCTCTGGATAGCTAAAGCTGTAAGGCTCTGCGATTGTAGGGAACTTGTTCCCCGAAGCTGTGGATCAATTGTCGCAAGCTGTTTCACGTAGCAGTTTGGCAAGCTGTAATGCCCAGCAGTGAAGCCTTACTCAGTTGAGTAAGGGTGGACGTAGATCTCCAGAGGAGATCGAACCACCTAAAATCATTGTGTCCGTGGTTGCTAGTGTTAGTGTGTTTGCTGCATTTTTCTCTGCTGAACTGTCTGAATTAATTGCTGGATTTCGTATTTCATTTGTGAGCTAGAAAAAGGTATATAAAAGGATTCCACACAAAGGGTAGGTCACGCCTACCTGGAAGGTGAATTTCTTGTGTGAGGAGTCTCTTAGAGTCGAACCTCCGCCAGGTATCTCTTCCAAGTTCATTGATGTGCAATAGATCAAATGGCAATTAATTCAGTCACTATATCTACTGACATTTTTGCACACTAATATTGATCTATGACTTGATTGTTCTGTGATCACTTTGGCTATTGTGATTAAGTAATTTTGAATTCTGCATATATCATTTAATTTTGTCAATTTTACCGGGAAAGATCTATTCACCCCCCTCTAGATCTACTTTACATTTGGTATCAGAGCCTAACTCTTCTGCAGGGACTAACATTCTGAAGAGGTAGTCATTATGGATGCTAGAGGGTTAACAGTCGAAGGTCATTCAAGAAGTAAGCCGCCCTACTTTGACGGTTCTAATTATTCCTATTGGAAGAACCGTATGTCGGTATTTTTGAGAGCTAAAGATTATGAGATCTGGAAGGTCGTCAGCAAAGGTCCCTTCAATCTGTCTGAGAACGAGGAATTATGGACATGATTAGAGATCCGAAAGTCAACACTTAACTGGAGTGCTATCAACGCCATCCAGTGTGCTCTACATCCCACAGAATTTTCTAGGATCTCATCTTGCGCTACAGCGAAAGAGAAGTGGGATAAACTAGATGTGATTTATTGGGGAACTTCACAAGTGAGAGAGACCAAGACAAACATGCTGGTCTCGGAGTATGAAGCCTTCAAAATGAAGCAGAATGAGAATATTACTGAAATGTATGTTCATCTTATGGTCATCACCAACAGCCTTAGAAGCTTGGGTAAGAATTGTAGTGATTATGAGTTGTGAGGAAAATTTTGCGCTCACTGACTCCTATATGGCATACCAAGGCTACTATGATTGAGGACTCTAGGAATTTAGCTTCTACAACAGTGGATGAGCTGATAGGTTCTCTCATGGCCTATGAAATAAATCTACCTCGATCAGATGAGTTAGAGAAAAAGAAGAAACCTATTGCATTGAAGGCAACATCTAGTAGCAAGGGGTCATCCAGTGGAAGTAGCTCTTCTGGAACAGAAATTGAAAATGATCAGTTTGCTATGTTGACCTGTCAGTTTAAAAGATTCTTGAGAAAAGAAGGAAGACAATTCAGAAGAAAAAATCTGGCTGGCAGGAGACATTCAAGGTATAAATCTAATTCTGTCAAAAAGAATGATACTAATGTTTGTTATCAGTGCAGGAGATCTGGCCACCTAAAGGCAGATTGTCCAGAGCTTCAAAAAGAAAAGCCAAAGATGAAGAACAATAATAGAAAGGCTATGATTAGTACTTGGAGTGACGAGGATGAGGGTAGTCACAGCTGCACCTCTGAAAGTGAAGACGAAAGAAGCCAAATTTGTCTAATGGCCAAGAACAGTGAAAGTGATGAAGATGATCAGGCAACCTCTCCCTTTGAGAATTATACTATTTCTGATTGGGAGGATGCATATGTTGAACTTCTTGTGAAATTTGATGATGTTAAAAAGGAGAATATGCATTTAAAAAGGAAAGTTAATTCTATTATAAATGATACCACATTGTCTGATAAAATTGCCTATCTTCAAACTGAAAATGATGTTTTAAAGAAATCTTGTGCTGAATCTGATGAAATAAAAATTGCTTTGATTGATGCTAGAAAATAAAATGAAATACTGGAAAATGTTGTTGATGATCTGAAGCTTAGATTGCAGAATTTTGAAAAGGAAATGAAAATTGTGTACGAAAAATATGATGTTGTGTTGGGAGTAAACACTGAGTTTAAAAAGAATGTAGAGAATCTAGAAAAACAAAACAAGGACAAACAACAAACTCTTGAGAACATGACCCAAGGGACTGAAAATCTGAATGCTCTCTTGGGGACTAAGGTGAATTTTAGAAAAGAGGGGCTAGGCTTTAATCCAACTGCTAAAAAGAGTTTTGAAATCAAGACTGTCTCATTTGTGGCAGAAAAGGGAAAAGGACCTCTCATTAAAATGAGCAGTGGAAATACTCCAGAAAAGTCTGCTAATTTCAAAATGCCCAGTGCCAGGGACAAGGGCAAACATAAAATTAATGTGTCTAGTCATGTGAGTACACACTGCCCCACACCTCAGGGCGGATTTCAGGTTAGGGGTCAATCTTCACATACACCAAAACTCCAGACTAGGTTCACCAAGTCTCCACAGAAAAATCAGAAAAAGACCCAATCTATACCCATGCACACTTCAGGTGGGCCTAAGGTGTTCAGGAGACAAGACTCAAATAGGGGTAACTCAGGTCAATTTTACTATTCTAGAGCTCCAACTTACACTCCATACCAATTCACACATCCTCATCAATTCAGTAGTTCTGGCAGGGATAGAACTAGTCATTCACACCTTAGTCAGAATTTCAGACCTCATGATAGGAAGTGATTCAGGCAAGTCAAGTATAGAAATCCAAGAAACCACAACTAGTATGCTCAGCCTAGGACCACCACTGGCTACACTACACTGAATGCTCACTAGCCTAGGCACTGGCACAAACATGCTCAATCTGCTAATAATAATGGTGTTAGGACACAGAACAGAACAGGAAAGATTCAAGCTGTTAATGTTGAAAAGAAGAATAACAACAAGAAGAAAATAAATAAATCCACCAAACAAACAATTCCCCAATAGATGTGGATTCCAAAGCATTTGTTGTCATTTTTGAATAATGTTACTTCTATTCTTGAGCCCAAACTCTTCGGGTTCCAAACTCTTCTGCGTAATTGTCATTGCAGGTATGCCTGGTAGCCAAGCACAATATGTGGTACTTGGACAGTGGTTGCTCTAGGCCTCTTCCCATGCGGGCCCATCTCCTTACTCCTCCAGTGGACCCTGTTCTGTTAACGGGCCTTCTTATCCCACCCGTGCTGCTGTTAACCCAATCGATTCTCATTTCCACCTTCGTAATTCTTCCAGGACCATGCATTCCTCCATTCCTGGAATGGGCTTTCCATCTTCTCAGGCCGGATCCCCTTATCCGGCCCATCATCATTATCTTGGTCTAAATTCATCCTCTCTTGCTCAGGCTGGCCCATACCCTTCTCGGACTCTTCCTACCGAGGAGATGTTCATTCAGGCCCAGCGCCAGCTTGATGAGTTGCAACGCCGAATCAATCCTCAGACTTCTTTGGATATCCCGTTTGCCTTTCAAGGTCTTCAACTTCCACCACGTCAACAGATACCGGCTTATCGTCGCTATGGTGGAATTGGTGACCCCTATGTCCATTTGAAGGAGTTCTTATATGAGTCGGCCCAGTTCTAGCACGATCAACGCCTGATGGCCTATTTGTTTGGCCTATCTTTAGAGGGCTTGACCAAGGATTGGTTCTTCACATTGCCGCAAGAGCAGATGATAAATTTTCAAGCCTTTCAAGCAAGATTTATTCAGCAGTACCAGGATCAGGTTGGGCCCAGACATTCTATGGTTGATCTGGCCCATGAGAAGATGAAGCCCGGCGAGGAATTCTCCACGTTTGCCGACCACTGGCATCGCCTAGTCGCGTAAGTCCCGGGGCATATTCTGGAGGGCGAGCAGATCAAGATGGTTATTTCTAATGCAACGCCCGAGCTCAGGTGCATCTTAGCCCTGAATGATATTACATCCTGGCAACAGCTTTACAATCGAGCCCGCTTTGTTAGCCAACAACTCCTAGTTTCCTTTGACCATGAGTCTCCTCCACCGTCACCTTCCACATACCCCTTCTCGTCCCCATCCACCATGGGTCAACCCTCCACTACATATCCCTCCACGAGTCGGCCTTCCGCTCCCCCACATCCCTATACCTCCATGTGCTCCACCGCATACCAACCCTCCACGAGTCAGCCCTAAGCTATTTTATCTCCCCACACCCCTCCACCTCCGATCAAGGAAACACTACACCCAGAGCGGGTAGATGACGTCCATTACATTCCCACTCCCTCCACGCCCCAACATCATTCTAGCCCTCCGCCTTCGCCTACGCAACCTCCACTACCATCCCCACTACCTTCTCATACCCCTCGGCATCCATCTTGCCCAATGCAGGCTTCTCACCCTCCGTTGCTGGAATCTCTTACAGATGTTTTCAGGGCTTTGATGGCCACCCATGCGTTGCAACTCCCTCCGGTTATGCCTTGTCGACCCACGGTCGGGAATTTGCTCCATTTCTGTGAATTTCATCGTCAATAGGGGCATTTGGTTGAGAATTGTCCCGAGTTCCGGGAACTTTTTTACAGTTTGGAAGATAAGAAGATGATTGATTGGGCTGTCATACATCAAGTTATTTTGGATCTCAGCAGCAAGCAGCAGCAGCAGCATCAAGCCGTGCCGCCTAGGCAACCGTCTCCACTTCAAGACCAGGGGCACCCTGGTGTTTCTTCAGTTAATAAGATACCTGCTCCGTTACCCACTTCTTCCTCCATCCCATCTTCTCCACCACCTTTACCTACCCCAATCTCTGCTCGGGCAACCTCTCTTTCACCCTCCGTTTCCACCACCACACCTGTCCCCAACGCCTCTCGACGTGTTGTAAAGATACGCCGGAGAGCGCCACCACCTGCCACTTCCCCCACTACGCCACTACCTTCATCTCCTTCTTCTTACCCACCCCTGCCTTCACCTCCTTCCTCTTCACCTTCACCATCTCCATCAACCACATCACCCCCTTTGCCACCACCTTCTCCACCCCCGTCTTCGCTGCCTCCATTGACCACATCTCCATTGTCGCCTTCTCCATTATCCCCATTGCCTTCACCACCACCAACATCATCGCTTCCTTTCGTAATAACCCCTACCCCGTCACCTTCACAACCATCCCCGCCGCCGATGCCACTCCATTCACCATCATCGTCTGAGCCTGAGCAAGCTACCCCTACGCCCACACCCCCGCCATTGCCTTCATCCTCACCCACGCCACCACCTTCGCCTTCATCTCCTTCTACACTACCACCTTCCAAACCTTTACCCCCACCAAGGCCTACCATCACCGTTATCTCTCCTCCTCTCGCATTGCCTTCGCCCACACTTTCCAAGCTTTCTCCACCCTTCTCTCCACCTATCTCTACCCCACGGAGCAGGTACATGCTACCTTTGGTGCCCCTCGGGTCTAGTCCCCAGGGAGATGAAGAGCCGGGCCAGGCTTTGACTGTGCATTACAAGCTTCAAGACTTCATTTACCGCATGCCGGTTCGAGTCCTGGTCCCTGGCTATTCTAGGGACAATGAGCCTGCACTTGCTATGAAAACGAATTTTAAGAAAAGTTCTTGTACATTGGTGCCAGTTTCTTCAAAAGCGAGGCCGGTGGCAATCTCTTTGCTCACCGGAGAATTCACTGTTGATGTTGTTATCACCTCTCTCTTGATTGCTATTCAATTCACTGGCCCAGAAGAGTTTTTCGCCCGGATGGTACTAACCCACACGGCCGCCAGAAGTCTAATGAATTCAGCGTTCAAATCCTCGAGATTGACCAGGGGCATTCTACACATCCTATGCAATCTCTCTCAGTTTATTGGTGAGGCGGCCACATCAACGCCGCGCATCGCCCTCCCTCAGTTCCGTCCTGGGCTTCTAGCAAGGGAGTTATGCTTCATGCCCAGCTGCCGAGTGAAGATGCCAAAGCTCCATGTTCTAGTGCCGAACGACAAAACTCCATTGCTTCCTAATGTTCATCACAAGGAGTTGACTGTTCTGGAATGTCCTTCTATGGTTAGCAACGCACAGCTAGGGGCAACCGTCCTGATGAAGCTGCATGTTCATGACTGGGCTAGGCCATCTGCCAGGTGGGCCCGTTATTTGAGAAAGTATTACAGATTAAGAAGCCCAAAGGTCTGAGTCTGCGCCAGGCGGCATTGTTTCAAGAAGATTTCTGATAAGAAGAGGCGACGACATAAGTTCAAGGGCTGTCAGCTGTGCACTCGGGGGTCGACTTCCTCCTCTCCTTCATCCGTCCATTCGTCTTTTCTGTTGCTCAGTTCTTATCCGTGGGTGGTGTACCTTCCGCCACCTGACCATATTTCCACCATCTTCTCCTATTCTCACCATTCTAGGCCTCGGCCTATGTCCTCCTCTTCCCCTGATCTAGGGGCATCCTCTTGTAATTTTTCTCCCCGGGTACGCCCGGATTTCACTTCTCATCTCTTTCCCCCGACCTTGTTGGGAATTCCTCATGCTCGCTCCCCGACCTTGTCGGGTGGTTTTTCTGAACCTTCCCCGACTTTGTCGGGTGGTTTCCATTTCTTTTCCCCGACCTTGCCGGGTCTTCATACATTTTCTTCCCCGCCTCTGGCGGGTGATAGCTATTCTTTTTCTCCGACCACGTCAGATGATCATTCTCCTTATCCCTTATCTTCACAGTTACCTTTTCATCGTCTTTCTGTTATTTCCTCCTCACCCTTTCAGGGTTCTTACCCTTTTTCTTGCAATTTTCGAGGCTTTAGCCCGCCTTGATCTCAGTTAATCCATGTTTATTCTGTATCTGGTTCCTTGTTATCAGGGCCTCAGTGCCCTAACGAGAGAGTTCTAGCCCTCGTCTCTCTTCCTTTTTATCCTTTCTTCGTCCAGTATGATGTCTGCCACTCCTCTATGTCGAGGAATCCAATCCTTTGCTCTCCTTTCATCCTTTATCCTGGCAAGCAAGGAATGCAAAGCTGCTCGCGCTCCTCAAAGCTCGATGATCGAAATCGCTTTAGGATGCTGGTTTCCACGCCATGGATTTGCAAAGGTATCTTTGATTTTGTGCCGAAACATGTTATCATTGCTATTACTCTGTTATTTCTGCACGCGCTTATAATGTTGGTTCCTTAAAACATGGTTGAGTGGCCTTAGGCTTTAGTTAGTTTGCTTAGTCAAATGAGTCGCTTCAGCAGCAACCTTAGGCTGGTGATAGCCCCGCGATGGGAGTCTAGTTTCTTTCCTCGATTGTTGAGGGTGACCTATGAGTATGGATTTTTCACACACTACATGGCAAGCCATAGCCGATTCCTCTTAGGCACACCGCTGCTGCTTTGGCCATACTTTGGGTATGCACAAATGTCTTTTCTTTTCTCTGCTCGGCCAAGTGCATGGGCAAGAGATGGATGGATGAGATGACCAACCTAGGCGCTCACTAATACGGGAGAGGTCTCAAATAGGGGCAATCTTGACCCTCAAAAGTGAGATTTCATGCTATATCTGGCCAATAAGGGCTACCAAAATAAGAAAATAATTCAATGCAAAATTATGAATCAAAGGCATGGCAAGAGTGGCAGTACAGTTCCCGCCGGGACGTCATGAGCCCGGTTACATGCGTGCCTGATAAATATGGGTCTCAAAATCAAAGACACAAAGCCTCGGTGCAACAGACCTACTCTTTGAGGGGTAGTGCCCTAGAAGGAATTCGAGCCTTGATATCTCTCATCCTACACGAAACTTGTCTCCAATTTTTCTTATGCTTCTCCCGCTTAGGCTGGGTTGTATCCCGGGTATGACCTTAGTAGGGGCACCGTTCTTTAGAAGCGGTTGGTTGTGGTAAGCCACCCTCACATGCACGCCCTGCTTAAGGGAAGCCTTTAATGAAAGGGGTAGGAACGACAATCCCTGGCCAGTAGTTTGAGCCCATCTTTAGGTGATGCGGATTGCTATGTCAAAATCAAAATTTCTTTAAAAAATCAAATATTTCAAAAACCTAAAAAATCAAACACTTCAAAAAAATCCAAAAAAATGAAATACTATTGAAAATCTCAAAAAAAAATCAACAAAAAAATTATTATTAAAAAATCCAAAAAATGTGCCTTTTTCATGCGTTTGCATTTTAAGGAAAGATACGTAATCCGTTTGCTAAGTGGGCAGGTTGTAAGTACTCCGGCATTCCTTGCTATATCTTTGTGCTCTACCTCCTGTTCACATCTTTGATCTGTTCTTTCCTTCTTCGATCCACTCTCTCGATCTGTTCTGAAGCTTATGTCCTTCTCAACTTTTGTTTGCAATGATCATATCTTTATGAGAGGGCTTTGCCTCACGATTATGAACCTGGCGGTTCTGCATCATTTTGATCTTGGGTTTTAATTGAAGATCGTGCTTTGTCATGTCTTTTGTCTCGCCGTGTCCTTGTCTCGTGACCATGTCCCACCGTGTTGTCCCACACATGTTTTTTTGTTCCTCACCCCATGTTGTTAGTTGTTTTGCGCATGTTGATAGTCGTCCCTCCATGTTCCATGTGTTGTCCCAACCGTGTGATCCGTCATATTCTTATCCCAACCATGTGTTGTCCCGCCGATTGTTGTCCTGTCACACCATGTTCATGCATCCATATTGTCTGTTTATGCCTTTGCCTATGTGCTTGTTCGTCTTGTTGTGTCGTTTTCTATTCACCATGTTATGTCATGTTGTTCACCGTTATGTTAATCGCTATGTTTATCTTGTTTGTCTTATTCATAAAAATCCATAAAAAAATCTGAAAAAAGAAAATCCAAAAACTTGCTGTTTCACCTGCACAGGTAAGTCAGGTATGGCCTTCTAACCTTATCACCCTTATTGCATTATTATATGATACTCTAGCATATTATCTCGAGAACCAGTTGGTTATCTGTGTGTTCCAGTATCTGATGTTCCCCTTTAACAAAAATGATGATGATCCAGGTTCACGTGTTTAACCTTCGGATAGGCCGTTAGGCTGGGATGTCATGGGGAGGATGGTTCTATCCTGCATGCTGTGGTTGCGGATGGTATCTTGACTCTGATTTTCCCAGCTTAGTAATATTATTCTCGAGTATTTTATATTTTAATCTTTCTATGCATTTATTTTAACGATTTCTTTTATTTTAGCCCAACATGCATCATACGCATCTTTTTGAGCTTTCATGACCCATGGTTTGTTTGAAAAATGTCCTGTCAGTAATGGTTAACTATGCGTTCAGTGTTTGGGTAAGAGGAACTAATTCCACTCTGAGTTGGAAGGTTCTCTTTGGTCGATTCGCTTGGCTTGGTTGATTAAGAGGTCCCCGTCTGGAGCTTTAGCCTGTTTCTTTACTTTTACTGCCTGTTTTGGCCTCCTCATTGGATCACGGGATTGTGTCCCCCATGAGGTTGGTCTTGTCAATTTGTTTCATTTCGTTTAGTTTAGTTCCTCCAGACTGGTGTCGCTTTTGGTTTAATCGTTCCTTGCGTTCGGTTCAGAGTTTTCCGGAAGATTCCTGTCACTTGTTGGTAAAAAACGGGTGTCGTTTTACCTTAACGCCCGCTTTCTGGTCCACTCCGCTACATTTCCACTTCATCTCCATGTTCCATGTCACTTTCGCTTCACCTCCGCTCGCTCCCTTGCAAAGAGGATGTTAAGGAGGGGCATCTGTTGACACCTATTTTTTACCGATAAGTTGAGTCGTTCCTCTTACTCCCATTTGTTGATGCCTCGAGTTGTCCATCACTCGTTGGGGCTATTTTTCAGGCATGTTTTGGGCCAGTTTTATGGGTAGCCTCCCTCCCTGCCTAGGTTTGTTTCAATTCTAGGCTTAATGGGCCTTGGTTGTGGTTGATCGGGCTTTTCTACGAGTTTCAAGCGCCCATACACATGTGCAGTTCATCCCTGGCCGCTCAATCAATGTGCGGTTGCCTGTGGACCGTCCACCTATTTTGGAATATTTTGGTTAATTTTCTGAATTTTCACTGACAAGGGCTTATGCGGTTGAATTCAACATGATGAACGGTCTGGAGTGAACCGTTTTTCTTCCAGAGTCCTAAAGCTTAAATGTCTATTAGATAATTATCCGTTTTATTCATTTATCACCGATAGGAGTTAAACGGATAATACTTGGCCGCTCATCATTGTGGATAGTTAATATCAGACCGTTTATCTATGAGAGTCCAACGGCGATCATTTCGGTTGGTTAATGGATAATTAGTGGATGATTATCCTATTTTTGGAATTATCACTACCTGAGTTGGACGGTTCTTGACGGACCGCCCAACTGGTTGAGCGGTCTATCGTGAGACCGTTTGATCCTACGAACTCTGAAGAATTCAAGGATTTTCTCTCTCTATCCGTGGACTTGTCCCCAGGCTTTATCCAGAGATTTCTTTATGAATATAGAGTCTTTTTCAATGCCGTTTCTTCTGGATGAGAGATAACTCAATTATCTCCAACTTTTGTTTGATAACCTCGACCTAAAAATGAATTTAAACCCTAATTTCGGGGCTGGTTTTCTCGGCTCTATAAATAGACCATGGAGGTCCTCTTCGAAAAGGGGGGGGGGAGATTTTGGTCGACGGTGAAGCCCTGCCGAATCCTTGAGTGACCTACGACCAGGGAGGGAGGCCTTCTACGTCCATATAGCCCTCTGGTTCAGGGAGTAATCGTAGTCTTGGGCCTCTTTGCTTTGGATAATCTCGTTTTCTTCTCATTACATGTTTGTTTCTACACATCATTCTGCTCGTTTTTCTTCACTTGCACTATCATTCACACATCCTCCCACATTTTTTGATGCCCCAGGGGTTTAAAACTCCCCAGGTATCCTCCACTTCATTTAGTTATGATCATTCATTTTCGTTTTAGCATCTACTGCACTCTATAGTTCTAACTTGAGTTTTATTTTTGTGTTTACACTCTGTTTCGTAGGTCAGCAACTCACGAACACGAGGCCCATGCTTTCTGGCCGGCCAGAGAGGGTGGAGGTTGGACCATTTTGCAACTTCTGGCGTGGTGGTCTTGTGCGGTCCCTACTTAGCCGTTCACAGAGACATGCGGTTTCGCTGGACCGTTCTTCTTCGTCTTGCGGTCAGGTCAGAGCCGTTCATCTTTCAGAAGTTTTTTATCTCGCGTCCCCTGCAGCAATGAAGAGCGGTCTGTCGTGCGACCGTCCAACATCACAGGCGGTTCTTCGCGGGCCATTCATCCCCTGTAGTGCTGATTTTAAGGCGAGTGTCTCCCTCTCTTTCCAAGGTACGATGTGTCAATCACATTAGGCACCTTGGTGGCGATCACGGTTACTTACACTCTTCTGTTCTCTTTCTACTATTCCCATTTACTTTACACATCGATTTAGTAGAAGGAGAGAGAAGACATCATCTTTTAAGCCGACGAGGAGTCAAAACAGAACGAACATGTCAACACTTCTCGCTCAATTATTTTGATTGGATTTTAGTCATACGTCAAATCCTTTTTAATCTCCAGGTTGTCATAAGTTATGACATGGAATGGATCAGGGACGTACCTTTTGAGCATTGAGACATGAAATATATTATGGACTCCAGCTAATTGAGGAGACAAGGCAATCCGATATGCGACCTCGCCAACCCTTTCGAGAATTTCAAAGGGGCCGATGAATCTCGGAGTGAGCTTACCTTTGATGCCGAACCTTCGAATACCTCGACTCGGAGAAGCCTTGAGCAAAACATGGTCTCCTTCTTGAAATTCCAGGTCACGTCTTCGATTATCAGCATAAGACTTTTGTCTATCTTGAGCCATATGAAGTCTCTCTCGAATGAGCTTGACCTTCTCGGTAGTATCTCGAATGATTTCTAGATCTATAAGTTGTCTTTCTCCAACTTCATTCCAGCAGATAGGTGAGCTTCTCCCATATAGGGCCTCGAATGGTACCACTTGAATGCTAGCTTGGTAGCTATTGTTGTAGGTGAATTCCACTAGAGGTTGATGGTCGTGCAAACTCCCACCGAAATCGATGACACATGCCCTGAGCATATCTTCCACTACCTGATTTGTCCTTTCGGTTTGACCATCAATTTGTGGGTGGAATGCAGTGCTGAAATTGAGTCGGGTCCCCAATGAATGTTGTAGACCCTTCCAAAATTGAGATGTGAATCGAGGGTCTCGATCGGAGATAAGGGTCATAGGGACACTGTGTAACTTGACAATCTCTTTCATGTATAAGGCTACTAAAATATCCATAGACCATCAACTTTTTATAGGTAGAAAGTGTGCCGATTTAGTCAATCGGTTAATGATCACCCAGATGCCATCGTGTCCACCTCTTGTCTTAGGTAAACCCATGATGAAATCTATCCCTATGCTTACCCATTTCCATTCGAAAATTTCTAAGGGATGTAGCTTACCAGCAGGCCTTTGATGTTCCGCCTTAACTCGTTGATAAGTGAGGCAGCGAGATACAAAGTCTGCTATGTGTCTCTTCATATTGGGCCACTAAAAATTTCTCTTCAAATCTTGATACATCTTGGTAGCACGAGGGTGAATAGCATATTTTGACTTATGAACTTCCTCCATGATCAGCTTCTTAGTGCCGGCATGATCCGGCACACAGATTCGTTCTTTGAATAGTAACCTTCCATCAGTTGAGATAGAAAACTCCAGCCGTTGATCAATATTAATCTTGATCTCCATTAATGTGGACTCATTTTCTTATAATTTGACTATATCTTCAATCAGTGTAGGTTGTGACCTGTTATTAGCAATGATACCCTCTCCATCTTCTCAATCCACATCTAGATTCAAATGAGTAAAATCCTCTATGAGATAAGTCATACCTTTCCTTAGGCTTGCTAGAGTTGCCATTGGTCTTCTACTAAGAGCATCAGCTACAGTATTTGCTTTGCCTAGATGATACTGCATAGAGAAGTCGAAGTCCTTAAGGTATTCCTGCCATCTTCTTTGTCTCATGTTAAGTTCCTTTTGGGTGAAATGGTATTTCAAACTTTTATGGTCCGAAAATATAGTGAACTTCCTCATAAAGGTAATGTCGTCATATTTTCAAGTCGAATATAACAACAACTAATTCTAGATCATGGACGGGATAGTTTTCTTCATGACGCTTCAATTACCTCTAAGCATAACAAATCACCTTGCCATGTTACATAAGGACGCACCCGAGGCCAATGCCAGATGCATACGTGTAGACTTCAAATCCACCACCTTCAATAGGTAGTGCCAAGATAGGGGCAGTGGTTAAATGATCTTTAAGAGTTAGAAAACTCTCTTCGCAATCTTTTGTCCATATGAAAGGATTTTCCTTTCTTGTAACCCTAGTCAAGGGAACGACGATTTTGGAGAAATCCTTAATGAATCGCCTATAATAGCCAGCCAAACCGATAAAGCTTCTAACTTCAGATACGGTCGTTAATCGGCTCCAATTCATAACAGCTTCCACCATTGAAGGATCAACAGCGACACCTTCTTTTGAAATAATATGGCCGAGGAAGGACACCTCCTTTAGCCAGAACTCGCACTTGCTGAGCTTTGCATATAGTTGATTTTCTCTTAGAATTTACAAAGCTATTCTTAAATGTTCTTCATGTTCTTCCTTCATTTTAGAATAGATGAGAATATCATCAATGAATACTGTCACGCCCCGAACCGATAGTAGCGGAACATGTCGTTTGCTCGGAACGTGACAGTTAAACAGTCGAGTCGATCAGAGCATAGCCATTCCGCAAAACATAATTTGGATAAAATAACAAATTTCATTTCAAATATAAGTTTATTATAATTTGGACCCAATAAAAGAAAAGACTCAATAAAGGGAAAAATTTACAATGAGACATAAGACGCAAGATAACCAGACTAGATGGTTCATCTAGATGTCAGAGTTCTCTTCACTCTTGCCCTTGGCCATCATGTTCGGTCTCGCCATCACTAAGGTCATTACCTGAAAAACATTGGAAAACGCAGGGTGAGCGAACACTCAGTAGGACTTAATATCTCAAGCTCCAAGATAGCTTTAAGTAAATTACCATTTAACATGCTCATGCAGGTCATGCAAGATATAAGAGAAAACGGGAACTATAATGACACGAGTGATAAAGCGATGATAAATTAAAACCATAAAAGTGAGTAAGCAAGATGCTAGATACATTCATGAAAAGTAAGGACAATGACAATCAAGAGAGTACAGCAAGATCTTAACAAGTACTTTCTCAAGCTAGGTCAAGAGCATTCATGAGGAAATATAACATTCATCTCTCTATGACGAACACTATCATGAGAGCTTCAAGGTATCCAGTATTATGAAGGATCTTCATGACAAGATAACGAGTACTATCAATGGGATAATTCAAGAACATTCATGATGATCGATATAGAAGTAGAACAATTACTTCTACAAGCATTCTATAGCATTTGCCAAGACACTAAGGGAATATCACGACGATATGATAACCCCTCCAATAAAGCAATTCAATATCTTTTCATGATGAACAATTAGTTGTAGAAAGGTGTACTGTGATGGCAATTACTCCCGATCATCACTATCATGAGAGCGTTTGCACACCTAGCACTATATAGGATTGTGTACTATGATGGCAATTACTCCCGATCATCACTATCACGAGAGCGTTTGCACATCTAGCACTACATAGGATTGGCCAATGCACTAAGGGGAAAATCACGACGATATGACCACCCCTCATGGAAATAAGTTATAGACGACTATAGGTGGTGAATGCCAGCACCCGATCATCGTATACCGGTAACGTTTGGACTTTACCTCGCCCAATAGGGTCAGATCAGGACCCGTAGCATTTAAAAATGTCATTTTTGTGGGACCCATAGCCCCTGACATTTTGTCTAGACTAATTCCATATTAATGGCCAAGAATTTCAAGGATCAAGCATGTAAGACATTAAGATAGATTTCATGGAACATAGAGTTCAAGGATAGAATTTGTAATAAGGATGATATATCAATAAACCATATGTAAACCATGACATTCTAAAAATCTAGGTGATTAGGTACAGCCAGCTCAGTCGGCCTTGAGGGAATCCAAGGCTGCGAGGAGACTTACGGAGGTCTCAATGACTAACTTGCCAGTCCAAAGGAACGGAATGTCCGACGGAGGGCTCGTATGTCACCGAGAGTTGAGGTGTATAACGTGAACCAATCATGAAACTTGGACTCCATCTATAGACGTGAGATGAGAGTGCTAGAAGACCCGCGGTATGGGTCATAACTGGAAGAAAAGTATGAGAACATGAATGCGTAAATTATAGAATTCACGTCCATCCAATTCTATAATTAACTATAATTAAATAAACTTATATTAATTGACGCCCGTGGGTGACGTCATTTATTAATTAGCATCCACTTGGAGGGACGCCAATTCTATGATTTTTAACTTAATTTATCTCACAAAAATTCACGTCAATATCTATTTAATTGAATAATTTTAAAATATACATTCAAAGATACATTTATTTATAGAAAATAATTTAGAGAAATAAAATATATGATAATTAGGAGAAAAATATGAGGATTCCAAAATTATATTTTTATAATTTTATGTTACATACTTTGGTAGATATGGATTTTCAAAGATATAGTTACAAGTTATATATATAAATATATATATATATATATATATATATATAATAATAGATTTGACGCCTTTGCATGCCGTCGTTGAAAGAATTCAACGACTTTTGAGTGGTCGTCATTTAATTAATTGATAGGGTCCACTCTTTAAATCTCTCGTTCTCGATGTACACATGTCAGAATTGCGCAATCTATATATCAAAATGAAGGGCTCGAAAAACTCTATCTAACCGGACCTTCAAAATAATTTTTCGTTGAGAGATAGGAGATCTTGAGATAGGATGCATGGAAAATGGATCTACCACCCTCACTATCTCGGTCTCCACCCTAATAACTCGTCTATAAAATTTCATGTCTAAAGGATGCTCTGACATCCACGAACAAGCCATTAAAGCAAAGGTTCATAACTAACGTGCTACAGTTCTTCAAAGGATTCGCCGTTATTGCAATATTTCAACTTATTTAATTAATTAAATTATTAACAAGTTAATAATACCATGTAAGACATGAAAAGTTAGAGAAAATCGTGAGGCTTCCAGTGACATGAAAATTGTGAATTTTTGATATATGATTATATGAATATAAATTTTTTAACCATGTTATACTTAATATTTAATTAAGAGAAAATATGCAAAACAATAAAACACCATACCTAAACATGTACGACCTGCGAGAATATGATTTTACGAACATAATGAAGTTTATGCAGGAGTTTTATCATGTCTTTTTGACTTGGGAGATTACCTACCTCTTGCGTTAAAACTTGTCTACGATGAAGGAGGAGGTTGCCGGAAGAGGAAGAAATCCTGAGACAAAGGCTGCTGCAGCAGAGGAAGAGAGGCCCTGCTGCTTCTCTTTTCTCCAACAACAACAGAAACAGTAGCACACAATGTCAACACGGCAGCCACACGAAGGGAAAGAGGAGGAAGAGCTATTGTGGCAGTAGCACGCAGCAGAGGAAAGAGAGAAGAACCCTTGCTTCCTTCCCTTCATGCCAACGGCAACAGCATGCAGCGACAGCCGCACACCTCACGAACACGAGGAAAGAGATGAAGTCGTCAACGCAGTAGTTCGATGGCTCTGCCATCATCCCTGAGGGTCCTATATATATAGGGATAAGTTCCATTTCCTAATTAGAATCAACCTCCCATAAATAGGTCTTAATGGTAGGGACACCAGAGCATGAGTACGGTCCGACTCAGCGAGCCGTCGGTACCGGACCCGCAGCACGACTCGGTCGACATCGACATCGTTGTGGTTGGGCGACAGTATGGAGTCTCTCCCTGAGTGTTGATACTTTCTTTACGTTTAGTGTATTGGTGTGTATTTATTTGAGTATTTATGAGTGTAATGGGTCAATGTTGTAAAATGGGTTACACTTCATGTAAGGAGCCCAATTTCTAAATTGGGCCTCCAAACTTTTAGGAGCCCCATTGGGCGTCTCTCTCCCTTGTGGGCTTCTACACATGTGGGACCAAAAGGCTGATCCAAGGCCCAAGATGGGCTTCTAGAAGACTTGGACTATTAGACCAAGAAGACAAAGGTAGAGGATGCCCTCTCCTTGTCCCCCATGCTTGTCTCCCACCTACCCTTGACCAATGTTAGTGGATGTCCTTGGGTCTAGATCTAGGGTTTTAATATTTATAGCCTCTTGTTGTATTTTGGTAGAACTAATGAAAATTTGAAGAGAATATTGCTTGGTGTGCACTCCCCTCTCCCTCTTGAATGTTCTTGGTGTTCTTCATCTCCTTCCCCCTCTCTTCTCTAGATCTAGATCTAAATCTCCCCTATCTCTCAAATCTCTTCCCCTTCCCTTCTCCCTCTACCTATTGTGAATGTCCACTGCCGTCGCCGCCGCCGTTCGTGCTGCCATCAAGCTGCCACAACCAATTCTCCGAGTTGGTGTCCTGGATTCCGACCTATAAATCTGAAACTTGAAGAGGAGGCCATAACTCTAGATCCAACCGTGGGATCGAGCGGAGGTTTTGAGGGTTGGTTTCCACATGTCTCTTACATTCCCAGTTTAAATTTCACGTCGATCAGAGTTTGTTTACCACCCATCCCAGTCAGTAGTTTGTTCCCCTCACAGTTTGCCTGTGAGCAGGCCAACGAGATAGTCTGTGGTAGGTGATTTTTCCCACCCCCCAAATGTGATCAGAATCCTACAAAAAAACTATGTGTGTCACCGTGTCCCTCCCCTCTACCCAGAATAAAAATCTTAGGTCCTACTTCCTTCAATTGATCCACGGTCAAAGCCCATAAATAGGCTGGTTCCACTCTGCCCTGTGGATTCTGAGTTTCGGGATAGAACCATCACTCAGTTTGCAGAGCCGTTCATTTCCATTCAGACCGTTGGATGGTTCTGAAACTCCAGTATGTTTACTTTCTTCGAGTGCTCTTCGCAACGGAGCTAACTTCGTCTAGATCTGACTTCGTGGTTGGGAGTACCGGCTGATCTCGTCGGTGCGCGCAGATCTGACCAGAAGCAGAGCTGCGGGACAGCCTTGGGAAATAATTCCCGAGAAAATCGCCGGCCCCCACTCCGGTGATCGGTGCTCCCGGGGACCCCCCAGGACATTCCAGGAGCGCCCCCGCCAGTCGCTGCAGCCCGGAGCCGCCCCAGACGTCTCCGTCCCAGCAGTGGGTCCCACGTGTTGTCTTGCGGGCCCGAGTGAACCGTGTTGAACCGACCCACCGCGCCCGTCCGAGCGCCATCAATTGCTACCCGTCAACCCTTGAACGACGCTCACGGACCGCTGTTGTGGCCTTTTACCTCCCTGCGTGGAGTGGGCCATGATTTGAAGGTTGTAATTAATTTAATTATTATACATGGAGTGATGGATCTCGACCGGGAAGTCTTCCCCACGCCCCGAGCGTGGAGGTATACTCGCCAACCCTCTTTTGTCGTACTTTGCTCAGCTAGTATGCATTCAAGATGCCGCTGCATGTGAGTAGGATATATTATTAGCTTACTATACATTAATCACCACCGTGAGTTGTGAGTGCGAGACCCGTCCCGCGACTCGTTCCGAGCGCGAGAGTGAGCCGACCACCCGAGACTCAAAGCAGGTTACTCAACCGTGTAGATCGTCGCGCTTCCCTCGATGGGGACGACCGTCAGTTAGCGCTTCTTGTTTGGGACATATCGCCTCTTCTGGAGCTCTTTAGGTGCCGCGTTATGTTGTTGTTGCTGGTCGCGTCATCTAACTAATCGCGTCCTCTTATAGAGTCCAAGGTCGCAAAAAGTCTGAGTCGAGTCCTCGTAGTCGTCCCGCATCAAATTGGTATCAGAGCCAGTTTGAGTCTAGCGTAGTCATTGTTTAAAAAAGAAGTGTTTTAAATTACATTTCACCCCGATAACTAGTATATCAAAAGATGTTACTGGAAGGTTAGGTTACGCCTATCCGGAAGGTAGCCCCTCGCGTCGAGTCGGATCTTCGGATTATAGCCTCCGCCGCATACTGGAAATCGGGTTAAGTCTAGGGTCCCCAACATGCATCGATCCATTCATATAGGTCTATTGAGTCACCCTTAGCTCCCTTTAGGCCCATTGCATGCCCACCCGTGGAGGTGCCCAGTACCATTGCCCTGACACTATGGGTGAACCCCGAGGTGCCAACCCGGGAGGCCGAACACTGGAGGACTTGGTGGCTCTACTCATGGAGCGCATGGACAGGTCCGACCAGACTCTTAGGGAGCATACCAAGCGTATGGAGAGCCAATTCAAAGCCATGGAGGATTGTGCCGAGGCCTCCGACCAATCTGTCTAAGGTCTGGTTGGAAGGCTAGAGAGTGTGGAGAGAACCCCTCGCCGGGACCTACCCGGCAATCTTCCGGCCCCTCAGGCGCCTGCTGCCCAGCCCGCACCACCTCGGGCTGAGGAGCAATGGCCACCTGCCCTCCATTTTGAGGACTATGAGTCCGACAATGATTACGAGGGAAATAGCCGGCGCAGGCGTGGTCACCGACCACACAGGGATGATGAGGACGAACGGATCCTCAGGACCGTCCGTGCAGACCCTCCCACGTTTGATGGGTCCAAACCTTTGAACCCAAGATCTATCTTGATTGGGAGGCCAGCATGGATCGGTACTTTGAGTGGTTCGAGATGACGGACCACCGGAGGGTCAGGTATGCCAAGATGAAGTTGTTAGGGCAAGCACAGACTTACTGGAGCAATGTGGAGAGCTTGCTCTTTCAGCGTCATGAACCTCAGGTAGGTTCTTGGGATGAGATGAAGGACAAGCTTAGGCATAAGTACCTTCCTGCCACGTACCGTCAGTGACTTATTGATAGGTGGCAGAGTCTCACCCAAGGGGACCGATCCGTGTCAGACTACATTACGGAGTTTGACGAGTACTTTTTGCGATGTGGCGTTACGGAGGAGAGCACCATGCCTGTATCGTGCTTCCGTCGTGGTTTGCGGCCCCACTACCAATATGAATTATTTTGCCGCAATGTTACCACCTTGGAAGATGCATACCAGGTTGCTCTAGAGTTGGAGCAGCTCGAGGCGGAGTTCACTCCCGTCCAGCGCCCGGGGTTCACTTATCAGCGTTGGACCGACCCTCATACCACGCCTACCTCCTATATCCAGTTTCCGATGGCCCGTCCCCCAGAACCCCCTTGGCAGGACCCCACTACTCCTAGGCTCCGCACTTTCCCTCCGAGGGACCCTCCCCCTCGCCCGCAGGCTCCCATCCCTGCCCCTCGGCCTTATCAGCCCGCCGTACCAGCTCAGCCACTTCTTCCTACACCCCCAGTCCATCGAGAGGACAAGAGTAACGGGCCAATGATTGGTGGAACTTCTCAGGGCAATGGGACACGAGACCGTTGCTACAATTGTGGTGGAGTTGGCCACTTTGCCAGCATGTGTCCCACCCGGGGAGCACTTGTTATTGCCGACACACCGGCCCGTGACCCCACGCCTGAGTTGGTGCCAGTCAGCTACGAGCCGGACCAATAATTGGCCGAGGAATTCTTTGACGAGTTATTGGAGGGCGAGCAAGTTGACGTCCCTGGTACCTCGTATCAGGATGACGTACATTTGGGTGTAGTCAGGTGCATCCTTACCCAGCCTCAGGTGAGCGACGACTGGCGCCGCAGCCCCATATTCCACATATTTTGTAGGCTGGAAGGGAAAGCCTGCAAGGTGATTATAGATAGCAGGAGTTGCATCAACGCTATCTCCACAGGCGCCGTCAAGCACCTTGGTTTGACGTCTGTGGATCACCTTGCACCTTACAGAGTTTCTTGGGTGGATTCCACTTCCATCCCAGTCAGACTGCGGTGTCTGGTGCCGCTGCAGTTCCAGGCGTACCATGATGCGATCTGGTGTGATGTACTACCTATGGAGGCGGGTAGTATCATCCTTGGTAGGCCTTGGCTCTTTGACCGAGATGCCACCCTTCATGGTAGGTCAAACACTTGCACCTTCGACCATGATGGCCATAGGATTACCCTCCACCCAGTCCAGTCGAAGGACCCATCTATCCGCGGACCAGCTGGCCCCAGCACTAAGACCACTTCTGGTCAGGGGAAGGCCGGTTGGTGCGGACACCCGAGCGATAGAGAAGCACGATACGCCGAGCCACCGGTACCGTACGCGGAGCACCACCTGAGCAACTTCGGCGTCCATCTGGCTCGGAGACAGTCTGGAGACTCCCCCTTGAGTCTCGACATTTATTACGTTTATTTGGACTTTATTTGTGTGTCATGTGTGTTTATTTAGTTTTATTCAGTTTGTAATTTGGATTGTAAGAGGGGTTTATTTACAATATGGACCACCTGGGTCCTACGGGCCCCCCAACCCTCCTCCCATTGATCCACCTCATCCCTAGGGCCCATGTGGGGTCAGTCAACCTTCCAATGGTGGGCTTCTAGAAGGGTGGGCCAAGTGGGGGACAAAGGGCATTCAAAGTCCAAGAGGGAGGCTCTTGGTCAAGGGGGCGCCCCCCTCCTTTTGGAACAAATTCATTATATTTGTGTAATTCTTGTATTTTGGTCCACAACACGTGGGATAATTAAATGTGGACTTTCCCTTTTACCCCTCCCCAAACCTAGATCTAGGGATAGTTGAGGTCTTTTTGTATTTCATATAAAACCCTTGTATTTCCAATTGATTAGAATTAATGAACACAAAAATCAATTTTTTTTGTTGGAGCAACAAGGGCCGCCCATACTCTCTCTCCTCCTTCTCCCCTTTGCAGCTGGGAAGGCTGTATTCTTGAGGTGTGAAGCCTCCTCTATCTGGTGTGAAGATCATCGCCGCCGCCATCGTGCCGCCATCGCACCGCCACCATCGTCATCGATATTCTGTCCATCCAGGATAGAGCCTCCATCCACGAATTTTTGCTCTCCACCCCGAAATCTTCTGGAGCCCAAACTTTCAGGGTGTGTTCCAGAGGTGTCTCCCACGCTCCAAAAAAATGGGTTGGCCTTCTAGCTTCCATTTCATATTTTTTTATTTTCATCCTACTTTTCCACCTAGATATGCCTGTTTTCAGTCCAGATCCACAGCCACCCTGCGTTTCCCATCTCCGGACCACATTTTGATTTTTTCTGGAAACCCCCAAATTACTGGAGGTTCTACCCACCATCCCCTCCACCCAAGAATTTTCTTGGAATTTCCATAGGCCTCCACCTATTTTCTAAACTTTACTTTCAGATCCCTCTACAGTTTTATCTACCTCTATCTAGATCCGACCACCCACCAGTCTAAAATACTTTTCCCCACTCAAACCTCAACAAAACCCTTCACAAAAAATATTTCCATTTTACTCTCTCTCCCCTCTACAATTTTTATAGAGCTTGAGGTCTGAATCTGAGGTCTACCCCACGGTCAAAGGCAGTTCTCAGGAAACTTCCCTGCTACCCTGAGATTTCGGGCACTCTCCAACAGCAACTTCAAAAATAGACTAAGGCCAGATCCGTGTAGATCCAGTTTACTTCGTCGGAGTACTTCGAAAGGGCTTTCCAACGATACCTTCTATGCTTCGATCCAACATCAGTATTGATCGCAGCAGCCGTTCTCGCCGGCTCGCGCGCTGCAAAATAGAAGCACAAGTCCGTGGGCAGCAACTCCAAAGCTTGGAGATCGGAGCCGATCGGCCTCCGACCGGCGTTCCCGCCCGGCCGCCTTCCAGGGAGGCGTGTCACCAGGGGTCTCCATCACAGTGGGACCCACCCCAATAGACCTGGAGGACAGAGCGGTCCGTAGGCCCCACGAACCCGTAGATCGCGCCGTCCAAATTTAACGAAAACGTGGGTTTCGGCACCGACGGATGACATCAAGATGATGCCCGTCAACCCAATTGTCGCGACTCCCGAGCCCCACATGTGACCTGTTACCTCCCTGCGTGGAGTGGGTCAAAATTATTGTACTGCTGTTAAAGTGTTTAACCGGGAGTCCGAGATTGGCTGGGGTTGTCTTCCCCACGCCGGGAGCGTGAAGGTAAAGATCGTAACTTCTTGGCATTACTTTGCTTAGCTAGTATATGATCATATGCCGCTGTGAGAGCGTAGAATTCTAGCCCGTGAGTCCATGTCACCGCTGTGAGCGAGAGAGTGACCCGTCCCGTGGCTCGATCCGAGCATAGAAGTGAGTCGGACTACCCTTAACTCTGCCGATTTCTCAAGCGCGCACGATCCGCGTTTCCCTCGCTTGGGACGACGAGAGAGCTTGCGTTTCTGTTAGCGACGTATAGCCCATAGGAGCTCTTAGTGTTGGGCCCAATGTCTCTCCCATCGTATGTTGCTGGTCGTGTGTGCATTTAGAGTCCGAGGTCCATATCACTTAGAGTCGGTCCCCGTGTCCGTCCCGCATCAGTTTGGTATCAGAGCCAGGTTGAGTCTAGGGTAGTCGTTGCATAAGTCTTGCACGGTCTAAGTCGAGTCTAGGATCATCATCATTTTCAAAACAACAAAAAACAAGTGTTTTAAAATTACATTTCATCCCGATAATTCGGTATATTAAAAGGTGTTATCCGAACGTTAGGCTACGTCTATCGGGAAGGCCGCACACTTGCGGGAGTGATCTTAGGATCGATTAACTCCGCCGCGTTCCGGATATTGGTTTAGGTCTAGGTGCATAAGTCCGTGTTTGCATCAGTTTGTGTCTCCTAGTTCGTGTGTCTTTGCATGCCCACCCGTCGAGGTACCCAATACTCGCCACCACCACCTATGGCGGATTCTCGAGCCCATAGCTCCGATGAGTCCTCGACGGCCGAGATGTTCCGAGCCATTATGGATCGTCTTGACACGCGTATGGATGGCCTTAGTACGCGTCTAGATGGCGTAGGGACGCGTCTAGAGGGGAGGATGAAAGCCCATGAGGATCGGGCCGAATCTTCGGACCAGTCCATCCAGGGTCTTGTAGGGAGGATTGCCATCCTCGAGAGGGCCCCAGCGGCGGCGCAACCCGCACCGACCAATGGTCAACATGAGCCGCCTCAGCAACCTGCTGCGCCGAGAGCTCAGGCGGTAGATGTTGGGAGGCAACAGGTGCATGTGGTGGATGATTATGCATCTGATAATGAGTAAGGGGGTTACGGTCGTCGGAATCAACGACGAAATCGTGATGACAATGATGACGACCGCATTCTTAGGGGTGTACGTGCGAACCCTCCCACTTTTAGCGGATCCTTGGACCCGAAGGTCTATTTAGATTGGGAGGCCGGCATGGACCGGTACTTCGAGTGGTTTGAGATGACGGACCACTGAAGAGTTCCATACGTGAAGATGAAGCTGCATGGGCAGGCCCAAACTTGTTGGACCAATGTGGAGAGCCTGCTAAATCAGCGACGTCAACCCCCGATCGGCACTTGGGATGACATGAAAATGAAGTTGAGGGAGAAGTACCTTCCTGTCTCATATCGCCAACGTCTTATAGACAAATGGCAAAGTCTCTCCCAAGGGAACCGATCCGTGACCGAGTACACCACCGAGTTTGATGAGTATTATTTACGGTGTGGAGTTATGGAAGAGAGCACCATGACCATATCACGCTTTCAGAGAGGTCTACGGCCAAACTATTAATACGAACTTTTTCGCCGCAATGCGACCACTTTGGAACAAGTGTATCAGGTTGCTCTCGAATTGGAGCAATTCGAGACCGAGTTTGAGTCTCCCCATCGGTTGGGCTCCTTTCCCCTTCGTAGTGTCGAGCCCCGTGGCTCTTCTGGAACGTATCCGAGGGCCCCCATGGCTCGACCTCAGGAGCCCACTCGTCCCGAGCCTTTCGCTCCTAGGCCTCGCCCTCCACCCTCGAGGGACCTTCCTCGTCCCCAACATCTTACGGCACCCACAGCCCGTCCACCGGCACCCACACCTCCTGCCCATCCTTTGTTACTTTCACCTCCTATCCGTCGGGAGGATAAAGGGAAAGGACCAATGATTGAGGAGCCTAGTGGATCACGACAACAGTGTTATCGCTGCAATGGGTTTGGCCATTTTGACAACCAATGTCCCACCCGCCAGTCTCTTATCATTGGGGACACACAGACCGAGGATACCACCCCTATGGACCTCGAGTTAGTCAGCTTTGAAGCAGATCCGGAGCTAGCTGACGAGTACTATGAGGCCAAAGGTAATGGCCAGGATGCCCAGCATCCGGACGATACCCACTTGGGGGTCGTCAGGTGTATTCTCACCCTGCCACAGGCTAGTGATGACTGGCGACGGACCACTATCTTTCATACATTCTGTCGACTGGGCAAGCATGTTTGTAAGGTGATCATCGACAGTGGGAGTTGCATCAATGCAATCTCCACGGGCACTGTCTCGAGTCTTGGTCTTACACCCGTGGATCATCCTTGCCCCTATCGAGTATCATGGGTGGATTCCATCTCCATTCCGATTAGGCTGCGGTGTCTGGTCCCACTGTAGTTCCGTGCCTACCGTGATGATATCTGGTGTGATGCCCTCCCCATGGAGGTGGGCAGCATTATTCTTGGTAGGCCGTGGTTATTTGATCGGGATGCCCCACTCCATGGCCGGTTGAACACCTGTACCTTCGACCATGCTGGCCAATGGATTACTCTCCACCCTCATCAGCCCAAGAAGCCTTAAGTTAGGGGTCCTACTGGCCCTAGTACTCCGGAGCCTTCCATTCCCGGGCCTAGTACCCCATCCCCAGCTCGGGCTATGACCGTTACATCTGGCCAAGGCGAGCCCTCACTAGGAGATTGATGATGATTAGCTCCCTCGAAATGGAGCGGGAGGCTAGTCGGGGCTGCCCTGTATTTGCTATTACGGTCCGTGAGGTCGAGAGAGACTCCGAGGGTGAACTCCCACCCGAGGTTGTTCCCATTCTGCAGGAGTTTGCTGACATCTTTCCCGATGAGCTTCCCGAGGGTCTCCCACCCATGCGGGATATTCAGCATGCTATCGACCTGATTCCGGGCTCCTCATTGCCCAATCTTCCTCATTATCGCATGAGTCCCACGGAACATGCCAAGCTAAAACGGCAGGTCGATGAGTTGATGCAGAGAGGGTCTGTTCGGGACAGCATGAGTCCGTGTGCTATTCCCGCCTTACTCACCCCGAGGAAGGATGGCACGTGGAGAATGTGCATTGAAAATCGTGCCATCAACAAAATCACTGTGAAGTACAGGTTCCCTATTCCCCGCCTGGATGACATGCTAGACATGATGGCTGGTGCCACTATCTTCTCGAAGATTGATCTTAAGAGTGGTGACCACCAGGTGAGGATTAGGCCAGGTGATGAGTGGAAGACCGCATTCAAGATCAAGGATGGTCTATATGAGTGGTTGGTTATGCCCTTTGGGTTGACCAACGCCCCTAGCACCTTCATGCGACTCATGACTCAGGTCCTTCGACCATTCATTGGAGTCTTTGTGGTAGTGTACTTTGATGATATTCTTATCTATAGTCACACCACGGCGGACCACTTAGAGCACCTTCGGCAGGTCTATCTACTTCTTAGGCGAGAGCAGTTGTTTGTGAACACACAGAAGTGTGCCTTCATGACACCTCAACTTACCTTCTTGGGTTTCATTGTGTCTAGTACTGGGGTCTCCGTCGATCCGGAGAAGGTCCAGGCCATTGTTGAGTCGCCGGAACCCCGTACGGTCCATGATGTCTGCAGCTTCCATGGCCTTGCGACGTTCTATCATCGTTTCATCCGTGGATTTAGCTCCGTCACCGCCCCGATCACGGAATGTATCCGGAAGGGCACATTTGTGTGGACAAAGGCCGCAGCTGCTGCCTTCAAGGACATCAAGGAGCGCATGACCCAGACACCTATCCTTCGATTGCCAGATTTTTTGAAGGTGTTTGAGGTCTCTTGTGATGCGTCGGGTGTCGGGATTGGAGGAGTCTTGAGTCAGGAGACCCACCCGGCCGCATATTTCAGTGAAAAGCTGAATGACGCGAAACTGCGATACTCCACTTATGATAAGGAATTCTACGCAGTTGTTCATGCTCTTCGACATTGGAGGCACTATTTATTACATCAGGAGTTTGTCTTATACTTCGATCATGAGGCTTTGAGGTTCCTCCATTCCCAAAAGAAGCTTAATGTGCGTCATAGTCGTTGGGTTGAGTATCTCCAGCAGTTCACATTTGTGCTAAAACATAAGGCTGGAGTGAGAATAAGGTGGCCGATGCCTTGAGTCAGCGAGCGTGTTTGCTTACCACCATGAGTGCCGAGGTCGTAGGTTTAGAGAAGATGAGAGAGGCCTATGTTGACTGTCCTGACTTTGGTCAGATTTATACCACTCTCCAGGCCGGACCCTCAAGAGACCTTGATGATTATGTGCTTCAGGAGGGTTACCTCTTTCGAGGAGGCAGGCTTTGTGTTCCCCGAAATTCTGTTCGAGACTTCTTAGTCTGGAGCTACATGCGGGAGGTCTAGCCGGACACTTTGGTCAGAACAAGACTATCAAGGCTGTTGAGCATAGATTTTATTGGTCGAGCTTGAAGCGTGATGTTGCTCATATTGTGGCTCAGTGCCGTACATGTGCTACGGCCAAAATAAAGAAGCAAAGCTCGGGCCTTTATACACCTCTTTCCGTGTCTGACACCCGGGGCAGGATATTAGCATGGATTTTGTCTTGGGATTGCCACGTACCTCTAGGAAGCATGATTCGGTCTATGTGGTTGTTGACCGATTCTCGAAGATGGCCCTTTTTATTCCCTGCTCGAAGACTTCAGATGCTTCGAGGGTAGCCCGCCTATTCCTTACTCATGTGGTGTGCAAGTTCGGGTTGCATCGTACCATAGTGTCTGACCGTGATGTTAGATTCACCAGTTATTTTTGGAAGACACTGTGGCATATGTTCGGTACGCACCTCAAGTTTTCCACTGCATATCATCCCCAGACAGATGGTCAGACCGAGGTGGTCAATAGGAGTCTGGGTGACCTTTTGAGGTGTCTTGTCAAGGACCGTGTAGGGGATTGGGATCTCATACTACCACTGGCTGAATTTGCATATAATGATTCGGTTAATAGGTCTACCGGCATGAGTCCATTCGAGATTATCACAGGTCGTAGGCCTAGGAAGCCAGTGGATCTTGTTCCCATGCTCATCCAAGCATGAGTGTCGGAGTCTGCCGTGTCGTTTGCTAGGCATGTTAGGAGTTTGCATGATGACATCCGTCGTCACATTGAGGCCAGCAATGCATGGTACAAAGAGCTAGCCGATGCCCACCGACACCACCGAGAGTTCCAGGAGGGTGAATATGTCATGATCAGGGTAAGACCTGAACGGTTTCCCTTTAGAACCGTAAAGAAATTGCAAGCTCGCGGAGCCGGTCCATTTAGAGTGTTGAAAAGCGTTGGATCCAATGCGTATGTTGTGGATCTGCCCTAGGAATATGGTATAAGCTCTACTTTTAATGTATCGGATCTAGTTGCATATAGGGACCCAGCGGTGATCCCTAGTGAGCCTTTCGAGCCATCCCCTCCCATTGAGAGTGATCCCACACCTGAGTGTCCACCTCCCGCCCCTTTTCCACAGCAGCGAGAGCATATAGATCATATTCTGGATGAGCAAGTGACAGTTACCAGGAGTGGATCCTACCCGTGCTACCTAGTGCGATGGAGAGGGCGGCCCGCCACCGAGGATACATAAATCACCCATGGAGAGTTGCAGCGGATTGATCCGGACCTACTGGAGCGGTACCACAGTGATGCAGACCCTTACTCAATAGGGTCGAATTTCTCCCACCCGGGGAGAATTGGTGCAGACACCCGAGCGATTGAGAAGCACGATACGCCGAGCCACCGGTACTGTACGCGGAGCACCACCCGAGCCACTTCGGCGTCCATCTGGCTCGGAGACAGTCTGGAGACTCCCCCTTGAGTCTCGACATTTATTATGTTTATTTGGACTTTATTTGTGTGTCATGTGTGTTTATTTAGTTTTATTCGGATTGTAATTTGGATTGTAAGAGGGGTTTATTTGTAATATGGACCACCTGGGTCCCGCGGGCCCCCCAGCCCTCCTCCCATTGATCCACCTCATCCCTAGGGCCCATGTGGGGTCAGTCAACCTTCCAATGGTGAGCTTTTAGAAGGGTGGGCCAAGTGGGGGACAAAGGGCATTCAAAGTCCAAGAGGGAGGCTCTTGGTCAAGGGGGCGCCCCCCTCCTTTTAGAACAAATTCATTATATTTGTGTAATTCTTGTATTTGGGTCCACAACACGTTGGATAATTAAATGTGGACTTTCCCTTTTACCCCTCCCCAAACCTAGATCTACGGATAGTTGAGGTCTTTTTGTATTTCATATAAAACCCTTGTATTTCCAATTGATTAGAATTAATGAACATAAACATCAGTTTTTTTTGTTGGAGCAACAAGGGCCGCCCCTACTCTCTCTCCTCCTTCTCCCCTTTGCAACTGGGAAGACTGTATTCTTGAGGTGTGAAGCCTCCTGTATCTGGTGTGAAGATCATCGCCGCCGCCGCCATCGTGCCGCCATCGCACCGCCACCATCATCGCCGGCATTCTGTCCATCCAGGATAGAGCCTCCATCCACGAATTTCGTCTCTCCACCCCGAGATCTTCTGGAGCCCAAAATTTTAGGGTGTGTTCCAGAGGTGTCTCCCACACTCCAAAAAAATTGGTTGGCCTTCAAGCTTCCAGTTCATATTTTTTTATTTTCGTCCATCTTTTCCACCGAGATCTGCCTGTTTTCAGTCCAGATCCACAGCCACCCTGAGTTTCCCATCTCCGGACCACCTTATGATTTTTGCTGGAACCTGCAAAATTACTGGAGATTCTACCCACCATGCCCTCCACTCAAGAATTTTTTTCGAATTTCCATAGGCCTCTACCTATTTTCTAAAATTCACTTTCAGATCCCTCTACAGTTCTATCTACCTCTATCCAGATCCGACCACCCACCAGTATAAAATACCTTTCCCCACCCAAACCTCAACAAAACCCTTCACAAAAAATATTGCCGTTTTCTTCTCTCTCTCCTCTACAATTTTCATGAAGAGCTCGAGGTCTGAATCTGAGGTCTACGATGCGGTCTAAGGTAGTTCCCAGGAAACTTCCCTGCTTCCCTGAGATTTCGGGCACTGTCCAACAGCAACTTCAAAAATAGACTAAGTCTAGATCCGTGCAGATCCAGTTTGCTTCTCTAGCCCTAGGTCGGAGTACTTTGAAAGAGCTTTCCAACGATACCTTCTGTGCTTTCATCTGACATCAGGATTGATCGCAGCAGCCGTTCTCGCCGGATCGCGG
Organism: Amorphophallus konjac; assembly: GCA_022559845.1. Lineage (NCBI taxonomy): Eukaryota > Viridiplantae > Streptophyta > Magnoliopsida > Alismatales > Araceae > Amorphophallus > Amorphophallus konjac. The sequence continues at coordinate 119,623,202 of CM040119.1, read as the reverse complement.
GCTGCAAAACAGAAGCACAAGTCCGTGGGCAGCAACTCCAAAGCTTGGAGATCGGAGCCGATCGGCCTCCGACCGGCGTTCCCACCCGACTGCCTTCCAGGGAGGCACGCCACCAGGGGTCTCCATCACAGCGGGACCCACCCCAATAGACCTGGAGGATAGAGTGGTCTGTGGGCCCCACGAACTTGTAGATCGCACCCTCCGAATTGCACGAAAACGTAGGTTTCGGCACCAACGGACGACATCAAGATGCTGCCCGTCAACCCAATTGTCGCGACTCCCGGGCCCCACATGTGACCTATTACCTCCCTGCGTGGAGTGGGTCAAAATTATTATATTGCTGTAAAAGTGTTTAACCGGGAGTCCGAGATTGGTCGGGGTTGTCTTCCCCACGTCGGGAGCGTGGAGGTAAAGATCGTAACTTCTTAGCATTACTTTGCTTAGCTAGTATATGGTCATATTCCGCTGTGAGAGCGTAGAATTCTAGCCCGTGAGTCCATGTCACCGCTGTGAGCGAGAGAGTGACCCGTCCCGTGGCTCGATCCGAGCACGGAAGTGAGTTGGACTACCTTTAACTCTGCCGGTTTCTCAACCGCGCACGATCCGCGTTTCCCTCGCTTGGGACGACGAGTAAGCTTGTGTTTCTGTTAGCGACGTATAGCCAATAGGAGCTCTTAGTGTCGGGCCTAATGTCTCTCCCATCGTATGTTGTTGGTCGTGTGTGCATTTAGAGTCCGAGGTCCATATCACTTAGAGTCAGTCCCCGTGTCCGTCACGCATCACCGGCCCACACACTTTGTCCTCGGCACAGGCATCCACCTCTTCAACTACTCCTAGCAGAGTGAACCCTCCACCCAGGAGGTTGATGATGATCGGTCCGAGAGAGATGGAGCAGGAGGTGACCGGGGGCAACCCCATTCTAGCTGTCATCGTCAGGGGCATTGAGGATGTTGCCCCTAGATCAGAGGATGAGCGTCCCCCGGAGATAGTTGCAATATTGCTGGAATTCTCCGATGTAATTCCTGAAGACCTCCCGGGAGGCCTTCCACCCATGAGGGATATCTAGCATGAGATCGACCTCGTTCCGGGCTCATCCTTGCCCAACCTTCCCCACTATAGGATGAGTTCCACGGACCATGCCGAGCTACAACGGTAGGACGAGGAGTTGATGAGTCGGGAATCTCTTCGGGACAGCAAGAGCCCTTGCACTGTTCTCGCATTATTGGCCCCGAAGAAGGATGGCACTTGGAGGATGTGCGTTGATAGCCGTGCAATCAACAAGATCACGGTGAAGTATCGTTTTCCCATTCTCCGACTGGATGATCTGCTTGATATGATGTCGGGAGCCACTATCTTCTCAAAGATAGACCTTCGTAGTGGCTATCACCAGGTGCGGATCAGGCCTGAGGATGAATGGAAGATAGCATTCAAGATCAAGGATGGTCTTTATGAGTGGTTGGTTATGCCCTTTGGGCTTTCCAATGCCCCTAGCACCTTCATGCGGTTGATGACCCAGGACTTACGCCCTATGATAGGGGTCTTCTTGGTCGTCTATTTTGACGACATTCTTATCTACAGCCGCACTAGGGAGGATGACTTAGACCATCTTAGGTAGGTTTACATTGTGTTGAGGCGTGAGACTTTATACGCCAACCCGAAGAAATGTGCTTTCATGTCTAATCATGTCACTTTCCTCGGGTTTATTGTGTCAAGAGATGGAGTCTCCACTGATCCGGAGAAGATTAGGGCCATCCAGGAGTGGCTCAATCCCCGCACACTCCACGATGTTCAGAGTTTCCATGGCCTAGCGACGTTCTACCGTCACTTCATTCATGGTTTCAGTTCTATCACTGCCCCAATCACTGATTGCATAAAGAAGGGGGCATTTGTATGGACCAAAGCCGCGGCCACGACATTCCAGGACATCAAGGAACGTATGACCCAGGCACCTATCCTTGCACTTCTTGATTTTTCTAAAGTGTTTGAGGTCACATGTGACGCTTCTGGGGTAGGCATTGGTGGAGTGTTGAGTCAGGAGTCCCACCCCATCACATTCTTTAGCGAGAAGCTTAACGATGCCAAACTGCGCTATTCCACTTATGATAAAGAATTTTATGCAGTCATCCAAGCATTGAGGTATTGGAGGCATTATCTTTTACACCAGGAGTTTGTCCTCTTTTCTGATGATGAGGCCTTACGATTCCTTCATACCCAGAAAAAGCTGAACGCTCTTCACAATCGTTGGGTGGAATATCTCCAAGAGTACACCTTTGTGTTTAAACACAAGGTAGGGGCGGAGAACAAGGTGGCCGACGCACTGAGTCGTCGGGTGATGATGTTGACCACCATGAGCATGGAGGTGGTAGGGCTAGAGAGGCTGAAGGATGCTTATGTTGACTGTCCGAACTTTGGTCCGATCTATGTCATCCTTCAGGCTGGTCACTCACGTGATTATAGTGAGTTTGTGCTACAGAAGGGTCACCTATTCCGGGGTGACAAGTTGTGCATCCCACGGACTTCTGTTCGTGACTTTCTTATGTGGGAGATGCACGCCAGAGGTCTTGCTGGCCACTTTGTCCGGAACAAGACCATAGAGGCGGTTGAGCATCGATTCTATTGGCCTAGCCTAAAGAGGGATGTTGCTCGTATTGTGGCCCAGTGCCGCACTTGTGCTATGGCCAAACAAAGGAAGTAAAGTACCGGCCTCTATACTCCCCTTCCCATCCCGGATAGTCCATGGCAGGACATTAGCATGGACTTTGTGTTAGGATTGCCCCGCACCCTCCGAAAGCATGACTCGATCTTTGTGGTTGTCGACCGGTTCTCTAAGATGGTATTATTCATCCCATGCTCCAAAACCGCGGATGCCTCTAGAGTTGCCCGTCTATTTTTTTCACATTGTGTCTCTAGGTTCGGACTCCCACGCACTATAGTGTCCGATAGGGATGTGCGCTTCACTAGCTATTTCTGGAAGACCCTATGGCACATGATGGGCACCCAATTGAAATTCTCCACTGCATATCACCCCCAGACCGATGGTCAGACTGAGGTTGTCAAAAGGAGTTTTGGGGATCTTCTTAGGTGTCTTGTCCGAGATCGAGTCAGGGATTGGGATTTGATCTTACCCTTGGCCGAGTTCGCCTATAACGATTCGGTCAATAGGTCTACAGGTATGAGCCCCTTCGAGATTGTCACTGGCCGTAGACCTAGGAGACCCATAGACCTAGTCCCATCTCCCATCCAGTCCCGTGTGTCTGAGTCAGCCGAGTCTTTTGCTAGCCATATTAGACAGTTGCATGAGCATATTCGTCGTCACATTGAGTCCAGCAACGCACGATACAAAGAATTGGCTGACGCCCATAGGCACCACCGTGAGTTTCAGGAGGGCGATTCTGTCATGATCAGGGTCAAACCGGAACGGTTTCCCTCAGGAGCCGTGAAAAAGTTGCATGCTCACGGTGCCGGTCCCTTTCAGGTAGTGAGGCGAGTCGGATCGAACACATATGTTGTGGACTTGCCAGAGGATTACGGGATCAGCTCAACTTTCAACGTCTCGGATCTTGTCACTTATAGGGACCCAGCGGTGATACCCAGTGAGCCCTTTGAGCCGCCTCCACCCATTGTGAGTGACACCACCCAAGAGTGTCCACCTCCAGCCTTGTTACCTCAGCAGCGAGAGCAGATAGAATGTATACTAGACGAGCAGGTGACGACTACTCGAGGCGGAGTGTACCAACGCTACTTGGTTCGTTGGAGGGGATGTCTCGCGTCCGATGACACCTGGATCACCCGGGCAGAGCTATAGAGGATAGATCCAGATCTGCTGGATCGGTACCCGAGCGACCCGGACTCTTACTCGACGGGGTCGAGCTTGATGCGGAACGGACACGGGAACCGACTCTAAGTGATGCGGACCTCGGACTCTAAATGCGGACACGACCAGTAACATACAACAATGGAGACACTTTGGCCCGACACTAAGAGTTCCTATGGGCTATACATCGCTAACAGAAACACAAGCTCACTCGTCGTCCCAAGCGAGGAGAAACGCGGATCCGCGCGGTTGAGAAACCGGCAAAGTCAAGGGTGGTCGACTCACTTCCGTGCTCGGATCGAGCCACGGGATGGGTCACTCTCTCGCTCACAGCGATGACATGGACTCACGGGCAAGGTTCCTATCGCACTCAGCAGCAGCACGTGACCATATACTAGCTAAGCAAGTAATTGCCAAGAAGTCGAGATCGCTTCCTCTATGCTCCCAGCGTGGGGAAGACAACCCCGGCCAATCCTGTACTCCCGGTTAAACAAATACACTGCGGTACAAAGATTTGACCCACTCTACGCATGGAGGTAATAGGTCATATGTGGGGCCCGGGAGTAGCAGGAATTGGGTTGACGGGCAGCATCTTGATGTCGTCTGTCGCCGCCGAAACCCGCGTTTTAGTGCTGTCCGGATGGCGCGATCTACAGGTTCGTGGGGCCCACACGCTGCCCCATCCTCTGGACCTGACGGAGTGGGTCCCACTGTGATGGTGACCTCTGGTGGCACGCTTCCATGGACGGCGGCCAGGCTGGAACACAGGTCGCAGGCCGATCGGCTCCGATCTCCAAGTCTTGGAGTTACTGTCCACGGATCTGTTGCTTCTGTTTCGCCGCGCGCGATCCGGCGAGATCTGCTGCTGCAATAACTCCCGATGTCGGATCAATGCGCAAGAGGTATCGTTGGAAAGCTCTTTCGAAGTACTTCGACCCTCTATGACTCCAGAAACTATGTTGGGATCGTGCCTCTGATGGGGGATTTTAGAACCGGACTGATCTCAGTTTCAGATATGGCCGGGCAGAATTGAAGTTTCCTGAGAGTTGGCATTGACCGTAGGGTAGGCCTCTGATTCAGACCTCTAGCTCTTCATGAAAGTTGTAGAGGTGAGAGAGAGGAAAACGGAAATAATTCTTATGACCGATTTGGTGGAGGTTTGAATGGGAAAAGGTATTTTATACTGGTGGGTGGTCGGATCTGGACAGAGGCAGACAGAACTGAGTGGAGATCTGAAAGTGATTTTTATAAAATAGGTAAGGCCTTTAGAAATTCCACGAAAATTCATGGATAGAGGTGGTGGTAAACAGAACCTCCAGTAAAATTGGGGACTCAAGCAAAAATCAAGAATAAGTCCAAAGAGGGGAAACTCAGAGCTACTATGAATCTAGACTGAAAGCTGGCAGATCTGGATGAAAAGGAAGAACGAAAATGGAAAATTACAAAATCGAAGCTAAAAGCCCAACCAAATTTTTTGAGATGTGGTGAAGGCCCTTGGAACTCACCCTGAAAGTTTGGGCTCCAGATGAACTCGTGGTTGAGAGCTAAAAATCCAAGAATGGCCTGCTGTCACCCGATTGGCAGAATACCGACGGAGGCGGTGCAACGGCGGCTTGATGGCGGCGGCGGCGGCAACGACGAACTCCACACCAGATAGATGAGGCTTCCCACCTCAGAACACAGCTTTCCCAGTTGCAAGAAGAAGAGAGGAGAGAGAGAGAGAGAGAGGGGCGGCCCTTGCTAGGCTCCAACAAAATTCAAGATTTCTTATGCATTAATTCCACTCAAAATAGAAATACAAGGTATTTATGTGAAATGACAAAAGACACTGATTAACTCTAGATCTCGAGTTGGGGAGGGTAAAAGAGGGAGTCCACATTTTTATTCTCCCATGTGATTTGGAATCAAATAAAATAAAATTCAAACCTAATATAATATACTAAATGTGGGGCGCCCCCTTGACTAGAATGCCTCCTTCTTGGACTTTGTTAACCTCTTGTCCCCCCTTGGACTACTCTTCTAGAAGCCCACTATTGGAAGGTTGATTGACCCCACCTGGGCCCTAGAGATGAGGTGGATCAATGGGGAAGAGGTAGGGGGCCCGTGGGACCCGGGTGGTCCCAAATTACAAATAAACCCTCAGTACAATCTATATTACAATTCGAATAAAAACCAATAAACACACATGACGCACAAATAAAGTCTCAATAAATACTATAAATATCGAGACTCAAGGGGGAGTCTCCAGGCTGTCTCCGAGCCAGATAGAAGCCGATGCAGCCCGAGTGGTGCTCCTCATACGGTACCGACGGCTCGCCGGTTCGTGCTTCTCGCTCGCTCTAGTGTCCGCACCAATTCTCCCCGGGTGGGAGAAACTTGACCCTGTCGAGTAAGGGTCTGCATCGCTATAGTAGCGCTCCAGTAGGTCCGGATCTATCCGCTGCAACTCTCCACGGGTGATCCAAGTATCCTCGGTGGCGGGTCGCCCTCTCCATCACACTAGGTAGCGCGGGTAGGATCCACTCCTGGTAACTGTCACCTGCTCATCCAGTATATGATCGATATGCTCTCGCTGCTATGGAAATGGGGCCGGTTGTGGACACTCAGGTGTGGGATCACTCTTAATGGGAGGAGATGGCTTAAAAGGCTAACTAGGGATCACCGATGGGTCCCTATATGCAACTAGATCCGACACATTGAAAGTTGAGCTTATACCATATTCCTTAGGCAGGTCCACAACATACGCATTGGATCCAACACGTTTCAACACTCTAAATGGACCGGCTCCACGAGCTTACAATTTCTTTACGGTTCTAGAGGGAAACCGTTCAGGTCTTACCCAGATCATGACATATTCACCCTCTTGGAACTCACGGTGGTGTCGATGGGCATCGGCTAACTCCTTATACCGTGCATTGCTGGCCTCAATGTGACGACGGATGTCGTCATGCAAACTTCTAACATGCCTAGCAAAAGACTCAGCAGACTCAGACTCTCGTGCATGAATGGCCATGGGAACAAGATCCACTGGCTTCTTAGGCCTACGACCTGTGACAATCTCAAATGGACTCACGTCGGTAGACCTATTAACCGAATCGTTGTATGCAAATTCTGCCAGTGGTAATATGAGATCCCAGTCCCCTACACGGTCCCTGACAAGACACCTCAAAAGGTCACCCAGACTTCTATTGACCACCTCAGTCTGACCATCTGTCTAGGGATGATATGCAGTGGAAAAATTGAGGTGAGTACCTAACATATGCCACAGTGTCTTCCAAAAATAGCTGGTGAATCTAACATCACGGTCAGACACTATGGTATGAGGCAACCCGAACTTGCATACCACATGAGTAAGGAATAGGCGGGCTACCCTCGAAGCATCCGAAGTCTTCGAGCAGGGAATAAAAAGGGCCATCTTCAAGAATCGGTCAACAACCACATAGACCGAATCATGCTTCCTAGAGGTACGTGGCAATCCCAAGATAAAATCCATGCTAATATCCTGCCACGGGGTGTCAGGCACGGAAAGAGGTGTATAAAGGCCCGAGCTTTGCTTCTTCATTTTGGCCATAGCACATGTACGGCACTAGGCCACAATATGAGCAACATCTCTCTTCAAGCTCGGCCAATAAAATCTATGCTCAACAGTCTCAATAGTCTTGTTCCGACCAAAGTTGCCGGCTAGACCTCCCGCATGTAGCTCCCAGACTAAGAAGTCTCGAACCGAAGTTTGGGGAACACAAAGCCTGCCTCCTCGAAAGAGGTAACCCTCCTGGAGCACATAGTCATCATGATCTCTCGAGGGTCCGGCCTAGAGAGTGGTATAAATCTGACCGAAGTCAAGATTGTCAACATAGGACTCTCTCATCTTTTCCAACCCTATGACCTCGGCACTCATGGTGGTCAGTAGACAAGCATGCCGACTCAAGACATCGGCCACCTTGTTCTCCACTCCAGCCTTATGTTTAAGCACAAATGTGTACTGTTGGAGATACTCAACCCATCAGCTGTGACGCGCATTAAGCTTCTTTTGGGAATGGAGGCACCTCAAAGCCTCATGATTGGAGTATAAGATAAACTCCTGATGTAATAGATAGTGCCTCCAATGCCTAAGAGCCTGAACAAATGCGTAGAATTCCTTATCATAAGTGGAGTATCACAGTTTTGCGTCATTCAGCTTTTCACTGAAATATACGACCGGGTGGGCCTCCTGGCTCAACACTCTTCCTATCCCAACACCCGACACATCACAAGAGACCTCAAACACCTTCGAGAAATCTCGCAATCGAAGGATCGGTGTCTGGGTCATGCGCTCCTTGATGTCCTTGAAGGCAACAGCTGCGGCCTTCGTCCATACAAATGTGCCCTTCCGAATACAGTCCGTGATCGGGGCAGTGATGGAGCTAAATCCGTGGATGAAACGACGATAGAACGTCGCAAGGCCATGGAAGCTGCAGACATCATGGACCGTACGGGGTTCCGGCCAATCAACAATGGCCCGGACCTTCTCCGGATCGGCGGAGACCCCAGTACTAGACACAATAAAACCCAAGAACGTAAACTGAGGTGTCATGAAGGCACACTTCTGTGGGTTCGCAAACAACTACTCTTGCCTCAAAAGCAGACAGACCTGCCTTAGATGGTCCAAGTGGTACCCTTTAGTGCGACTATATATAAGGATATCATCAAAATACACAACCACAAAGACTCTAATGAAAGGTCGAAGGACCTGAGTCATGAGTCGCATGAAAGTGCTAGGGGCATTGGTCAACCTAAAGGGCATAACCAACCACTCATATAGACCATCCTTGGTCTTCAATGCGGTCTTCCACTCATCACCTGGCCTAATCCTCACCTGGTGGTAACCACTCTTAAGATCGATCTTCAAGAAGATAGTGGCACCGGCCATCATGTCTAACATATCATCTAGGCGAAGAATAGGGAACCTGTACTTCACGGTGATTTTGTTGATGGCACGACTATCAATGCACATTCTCCACGTGCCATCCTTCTTTGGGGTGAGTAATGTGGGAATAGCACACGGGCTCATGCTGTCCCGAACAGACCCTCTCTGCATCAACTCATTGACCTACCGTTTTAGCTCGGCATGTTTCGTGGGACTCATGCGATAATGAGGAAGATTGGGCAATGAGGAGCCCGGAATCAGGTCGATAGCATGCTGAATATCCCGCATGGGTGGGAGTCCCTCGGGAAGCTCGTCGAGAAAGATGTCAGCAAACTCCTACATAATGGGAACAACCTCGGGTGGGACTTCACCCTCAGAGTCTCTCTCGACCTCACGGACCGTAATAGTAAATACAAGGCAGCCCCGACTAGCCTCCCGCTCCATTTCCTGGGAGCTAATCATCATCAATCTCCTAGTCCAGGGCTCGCCTGGGCCAGATGTAACGGTCATAGCCCGAGCTGGGGATGGGGTACTGGGCCCGGGAATGGAAGGCTCCGGAGTACTAGGGCCAGTAGGACCCCTAACTGAGGGCTTCTTGGGCTAAGAGGGTTGGAGGAGAATCTATTGGCCAGCATGGTCGAAGGTACAGGTGTTCGACCGGCCATGAAGTGTGGCATCCCGATCAAATAACCAAGGCCTACCAAGAATAATGCTACCCACCTCCATGGGGAGGACATCACACCAGATCTCGTCACGGTAGGCATGGAATTGCAGTGGGACCAGACACCATAGCCTGATCAGAATGGAGGTGGAATCCACCCATGATAGTCGATAGGGGCAAGGATGATCCACGGGTGTAAGACCAAGACTGGAGACAGTGCCCGTGGAGATTGCATTGATGTAACTCCCACTATCGATGATCACCTTACAAACTTGTTTGCCCAGCCTACAGAATGTATGAAAGATAGTGGTCCGACGCCAGTCATCACTGGCCTGTGGCTGGGTGAGAATACACCTGACGACACCCAAGTGGGTATCGTCCGGATGCTGGGCATCCTGACCATCACCTTCGGCCCCATAATACTCGTCAACTAGCTCCGGATCTGCTTCATAGATGACTAACACAAGATTCGTAGGGGTGGCATCCTCGACCTGTGTGTCCCCAATGACAAGGGATGGGCGAGTGGGACACTAGTTGGCGAAATGGCCAAACCCATTGCAGCGATAACATTGCTTCCGTGATCCACTAGGCTCCCTAATCAAAGGTCCTTTCCCTTTATCCTCTCGACGGATAGGAGGTGAAGGCAACAAGGAACGAGTAGGAGGTGCGCGTGCCAGTGGATGGGCGATGGGTGCTGTAAGTTGTTGGGGATGAGGAAGGTCCCTCGGAAGTGGAGGGTGAGGCCTAGGAGCGAATGGCTCAGGATGGGTGAGCTCCTGAGGTCGGGCTATGGGAGCCCTCGGATACGTTCTAGAAGAGCCACGGGGCTCGACACTACGAAGGGGAAAGGAGCCCAACCGATGGGTAGACTCAAACTCAGCCTCGAATTGCTCCAATTCGAGAGCAACCTGATACGCTTGTTCCAAAGTGGTCACATTGCTGTGAAAAAGTTCATATTGATAGTTTGGCCGCAGACCCCTTCGAAAGCGTGATATGGTCATGGTGCTCTCTTCCGTAACTCCAGACCGCAAATAATATTCATCAAACTCGGCGGTGTACTCAGTCACGGATCGGTTCCCTTGAGAGAGACTTTGCCATTTGTCTATGAGACGTTGGTGTTATGAGGCAGGAAGGTACTTCTCCCTCAACTTCATTTTCATGTCATCCCAAGTGCCGATCGGGGGTTGACGTCGCTGATTTAGCAGGCTCTCCACATTGGTCCAATAAGTTTGGGCCTGCCCATGCAGCTTCGTCTTCGCGTATCGAACTCTCCGGTGGTCCGTCATCTCAAACCACTCGAAGTACCGGTCCATGCCGGCCTCCCAATCTAAATAGACCTTCGGGTCCGAGGACCCGTTAAAAAGGAGAGGGTCCGCACGCACGCTCTGAAGAACGCGGTCGTCATCATCGTCATCACGATTCCGTCGTTGGTTACGATGACCATATGCCCCTTGCTCATTATCAGATGCATAGTCAGCCACCTCAGGCACCTGTTGCCTCCCAACATCTACCGCCTGAGCTCTTGGCGCAGTAGGTTGCTGAGCCGGCTCCTGTTGACCATTGGTCGGCGCGGGTTGCGCCGCCGCTGGAGCCCTCTCGAGGACGGCAATCCTCCCTACAAGACCCTGGATGGACTGGTCCGAAGCTTCGTCCCGATCCTCGAGGGCTTTCATCCTCCCTTCTAGACGTGTTCCTATGCCATTTAGACGCGTACTAAGGCCATCCATACGCGTATCGAGATGATCCATGATGGCTCGGAATATCTCGGCCGTCGAAGCCTCATCGGAGCTACGGGCTCGGGAATCTGCCATAGGTGGAGGTGGCAATTATTGGGTACCTCGACGGGTGGGCATGCAAAGACATACGAACTAGGAGACACAGACTAATGCAAACACCGACTAATGCACCTAGACCTAAACTAATATCCGGTACGTGGCGGAGTTAATCGATCCGAAGATCACTCGCGCAAGTGTGCGGCCTTCCTGATAGGCGTAGCCTAACGTTCGGACAACACCTTTTAATATACCAGATTATCGAGATGAAATGTAATTTTAAAACATTTTTTTTTGAAAATAATGATGATCCTACACTCGACTTAGACCGTGCAAGACTTATGCAACGACTACCCTAGAATCGACTCGCTCTGATACCAAACTGATGCGGGACGGCCACGGGAACCAACTCTAAGTGATGCAGACCTCGGACTCTAAATGCGGACACGACCAGGAACATACAACAATGGAGACACTTTGACCCAACACTAAAAGTTCCTATGGGCCATATGTCGCTAACAGAAATGCAAGCTCACTCGTCGTGCCAAGCGAGGGGAAACGCGGATCCGCGTGGTTGAGAAACCGGTAGAGTCAAGGGTGGTCGACTCACTTCCGTGCTCAGATCGAGCCACAGGACGGGTCACTCTCTCGCTCACAGCAGTGACATAAACTCACTGGGTAGGTTCCTATCGCACTCAGCAGTGGCGCGCGACCATATACTAGCTAAGTAAGTAATTGCCAAGAAGTCGAGATCGTTACCTCGCACTCAGACAACCCCGGCCAATCCTGTACTCCCGGTTAAACAAATACACTGCAGTACAAAGATTTGACCCACTCCACGCAGGGAGGTAATAGGTCACATGTGGGGCCCGGGAGTAGCGGGAATTGGGTTGACAGGCAGCATCTTGATGTCGTCCGTCGGCGTCGAAACCCGCGTTTTAGTGCTGTCCGGATGGCGCGATCTATGGGTTCATGGGGCCCACGCGCTGCCCCATCCTCTGGACCTGACGGAGTGGGTCCCACTATGATGGTGACCTCTGGTGCTGTGCTTCCCTAGAGGGCAGCCAGGCTGGAACACCGGTCGGAGGCCGATCGGCTCCGATCTCCAAGTCTTGGAGTTGCTGCCCACGGATCTGTTGCTTCTGTTTTGCCGTGCGCGATCTGGCGAGATCTGCTGCTGCGATCACTCCCAACATCGGATCGACACGCAAGAGGTATCGTTGGAATGCTCTTTCGAAGTACTTCGAGGCTCTATGACTCCAGAAGCTTCGTTGGGATCGTGCTTCTAATGGGGGATTTTAGAACCGGACTGATCTCAGTTTCAGATCTGGCCAGGCAGAACTAAAGTTTCCTGAGAGTTGGCATTGACCGCTGGGTAGAGCTCTGATTCAGACCTCTAGCTCTTCATGAAAGTTGTATAGGGGAGGGAGAGGAAAACGGAAATAATTTGTATGACCGATTTGGTGGAGTTTTGGATGGGGAAAATTATTTTATACTGGTGGGTGGTCGGATCTGGACAGAGGTAGACAGAACTGAGTGGAGATCTGAAAGTGATTTTTATAAAATAGATGAAGGCCTTTAGAAATTCCATGAAAATTCATGGATGGAGGGGGTGGTAAACAGAACCTCCAGTAACATTGGGGACTCAATAAAAAATCAAGAATATGTCCGAAGAGGGAAACTCAGAGCTACTATGAATCTAGACTGAAAGCTGGCAGATCTGGATGAAAAGGAAGAACAAAAATGGAAAATTATAAAATGGAAGCTAGAAGCCCAACCAAATTTTCTGGGATGTGGTGAAGACCCCTGAAACTCACCCTGAAAGTTTGGGCTCCAGATGAACTCATGGCTGAGATCTAAAAATCCAAGAATCGCCTACTATCACCCGATTGGTAGAATACTGACGGAGGCGGTGGCGGTGCAACGACGGCTCGATGGCGGCGGCGGCGGCAATGACGAACTCCACACCAGATAGATGAGGATTCCCACCTCAGAACATAGCTTTCCCAGCTGCAAGAAGAAGAGAGGAGAGAGAGAGAGAGAGGGGCGGCCCTTGCTAGGCTCCAACAAAATTCAAGATTTCTTATGCATTAATTCCACTCAAAATAGAAATACAAGGTATTTATGTGAAATGACAAAAGACACTAATTAACCCTAGATCTCGAGTTGGGGAGGGTAAAAGAGGGAGTCCACATTTTTATTCTCCCATGTGATTTGGAATCAAATAAAATAAAATTCAAACCTAATATAATATACTAAATGTGGGGCGCCCCCTTGACTAGAATGCCTCCTTCTTGGACTTTGTTAACCTCTTGTCCCCCCTTGGACTACTCTTCTAGAAGCCCACTATTGGAAGGTTGACTGACCCCACCTGGGCCCTAGAGATGAGGTGGATCAATGGGGAAGAGGTAGGGGGCCCGTGGGACCCGGGTGGTCCCAAATTACAAATAAACCCTCAGTACAATCTATATTACAATTCGAATAAAAACCAATAAACACACATGACACACAAATAAAGTCTCAATAAATACTATAAATATCGAGACTCAAGGGGGAGTCTCCAGGCTGTCTCCGAGCCAGATAGAAGCCGATGCAGCCCGAGTGGTGCTCCTCATACGGTACCGACGGCTCGCCGGTTCGTGCTTCTCGCTCGCTCTGGTGTCCGCACCAGAGCTTCTCCCACCCGGGGAGAATTGGTGAGGACACCAGAGCACGAGTACGGCCGTCGGTACCGGACCCGCAGCACGACTCGGTCGACATCGACATCATTGTGGTTGGGTGACAGTATGGAGTCCCTCCCTGAGTGTTGATACTTTCTTTATGTTTAGTGTATTGGTGTGTATTTATTTGAGTATTTATGAGTGTAATGGGTCAAGGTTGTAAAATGGGTTACACTTCATGTAAGGAGCCCAATTTCTAAATTGGGCCTCCAAACTACTAGGAGCCCCATTGGGCCTCTCTCTCCCTTGTGGGCTTCTACACATGTGGGCCCAAAAGGCTGATCCAAGGCCCAAGATGGGCTTCTAGAAGACTTGGACTATTAGACCAAGGAGACAAAGGTAGAGGATGTCCCCTCCTTGACCCCCATGTTTGTCTCCCACCTACCATTGACCAATGTTAGTGAATGTCCTTTGGACTTAGTGGATGTCCTTTGGTGTTAGTGGATGTCCTTGGGTCTAGATCTAGGGTTTTAATATTTATAGCCTCTTGTTGTATTTTGGTAGAACTAATGAAAATTTGAAGAGAATATTGCTTGGTGTGCACTCCCCTCTCCCTCTTGAGTGTTCTTGGTGTTCTTCATCTCCTTTCCCCTCTCTTCTCCAGATCTAGATCTAAATCTCCCTTATCTCTCAAATCTCTTCCCCTTCCCTTCTCCCTGTACCTATTGTGAATGTCCACTGCCGCCGCCGTTCATGCCGCCATCAAGCTGCCACAACCACTTCTCCGAGTTGCTGTCCTGGATTCTGACTTGCAAATCTAAAGCTTGAAGAGGAGGCCATAACTCCAGATCCAACCGTTGGATCCAGCTGCGGTTTTGAGGGTTGGTTTTCCCATGTCTCCTACATTCGCAGTTTAAATTTCACTCCGATCAGAGTTTGTTTACCCCCCATCCCAGTCAATAGTTTGTTCTCCTCACAGTCTACCTGTGAGCAGGCCAGCGAGATAGTCTGTGGTAGGTGATTTTTCCCACCCCCCAAACGTGATCATAATCCTACAAGAAAACTAGGTGTGTCACCATGTCCCTCCCCTTTACCCACCATAAAAATCTCAGGTCCTACTTCTTTTATTTGATCCACGGTCAAAGCCCATAAACAGGCTAGTTCCAGTCTGCCCCGTGGATTCTGAGTTTCAAGACAGAACCATCACTCAGTTTGCAGAGCCATTCATTTCCATTCAGACCTTTGGATGGTTCTGAAACTCTAGTATGTTGATGTTCTTCGAGTGCTCTTCGCAACGGCGCTAACCTCGTCTCGATCTGACGTCGTGGCTGGGCGTACCGGCCGATCTCGTCGGAGCGCGCAGATCTGACCAGAAGCAGAGCTGCGGGACAGCCTTGGGAAATAATTCTCGAGAAAATCGCCGGCCCCCACTCCGGTGATCGCCGCTCCTGGGGACCCCCCGGGACATTCCAGGAGTGCCCCCGCCAGTCGCTGCAGCCCGGAGCAGCCCAGGACGTCTCCGTCCCAACAGCGGGTCCCACGTGTTGTCTTGCGGGCCCGAGTGAACCGTGTTGAACCGACCGACTGCGCCCGTCCGAGTGCCATCAATTGCTGCCCATCAACCCTTGAACGGCGCTCCCGGACCGCTGTTGTGGCCTTTTACCTCCCTATGTGGAGTGGGCCGTGATTTGAAGGCTGTAATTAATTTAATTATTGTACCGGGAGTGACGGATCTCGGCAGGGAAGTCTTCCCCACGCCCCGAGCATGGAGGTACACTCGCCAACCCTCTTTTGTCGTACTTTGCTCAGCTAGTATGCATTCAAGATGCCGCTGCATGTGAGTAGGATATATTATTAGCTTGCTATACATTAATCACCGCCTTGAGTTGTGAGTGCGAGACCCGTCCCGCGACACGTTCCGAGCGCGAGAGTGAGCCGACCACCCGAGACTCAAAGCCGGTTACTCAACCGTGCAGATCGTCACGCTTCCCTCGATGGAGACGACCGTGAGTTAGCGCTTCTTGTTTGGGACATATCGCCTCTTCTGGAGCTCTTTAGGTGCCGCATTATGTTGTTGTTGCTGGTCGCATCGTCCAACTAATCGCGTCCTCCTATAGAGTCCAAGGTCACAAAAAGTCCGAGTCGAGTCCTCGTAGTCGTCCCGCATCACCTAATCGATCTCACCCTTCCTTGCTTTCAGCCGCTTGTTATGTTTTAAAACCCAGAGTCCTCTCACGTGAACTTTCTCTCGAACGTGTTTTCAAGATTACTAATTACAACCCATATATATTTATATGGATATATATACATATATATATATATATATATATATATCCATTTATATATCCTTAGCCCATCAAACAACCTGTTAGCGGTTTATGATTACTGTACAAGCCCATATGTGCTATTGACGTGGCCTCTTCTAAGACCCATTATCTATTATCCAAATTTCATGTTTGTTTTATGGCATTATTTATATTTATACATATATTCCAAGCCCAAAGTTCTTAAGCCTTTATACCAAGGCTCACTAATTAAACCCAATGTTTATATATGGATAAAGGTGCGTGGGTGCCTTATGAGTTTAAGGTTTTATGGGCTTATATTTACATATTGTATAATATATATATGTGTGGGTTAAAATATGCATGGTGTAATATATATATGGGGTTGATATATATATATATATATATATATCTTATTGTATTATAAATATGCACATACACACACATATATATATATATGGGTACTTTCTTCACAGTGGCTTAAGGCTTGGCATTCATAATATACTATATATGTCTGTAGTTTTTAAAGCTTGTACAATGGGTTTTGGACTAAGGCCCATTAAGTTATATCTTTACTTGGATTGGGCTTTTAACTACTTATGGATTTACAAGGTTTAAGCATTAAACCTTTATTTAAAGTTACAATAGGTTTTTAACAAAACTACTTAGTAGAACTTTATACATATATTATGGACCCTATTTCCAATAACTTTGGTTATTTATTTACCCTTTTAATTTCCATGGTTATCTTGGTTATCAGAGTCGGGTTCGATCCTATGATCATTAACTCAATTATCTATTTGTGACTCATTAGGGTTTTAGCTTAATGGTTGGGCTTTAATCCTTCTTGAAGGATTTATTCATAGCCTTCTAATTAATGTTTAGGCCCACTATCAATTTAGGCTATTTCCATTATCGAAATTTTATTTTCTATATTTATTTCATGACCAATATTAATATGTATCCTTTAAAAATTTTGGGGTGCTACACCCTCCCCCACTTAAAAGAATTTGGTCCCCAAATTTACATAGTTTCCTTTCCAAAATTTGTGGGGGTAAGATCACCATATCTAAAGCATGTATTCTGGCTAGATCATTCACATATCATGCTAAGTACTTAAGGTCATATCCGATTCATGCAAGTTTTAGATGAGATAGGTTTATAGGGTTACCTTCCGTTGCTTGCGGTGCTTCTTCCTTTAAGAGTGGACATCGAGCAATTTTGTGATCTCTGCTTCCACAACGGATGCATTTTCTAAGTTTATACCAACACTCATCCGGATTGTGCCTTCCCTTCTTGCAATGCTCGCATTTCCCCTTGGCCAGAATAATTTGTCGATCATTATTCCGGGGTTTCTTATTTTCATAGAATTTGTTGCCTCCATTAAATATCTTCTTGCCGTTCACATTTTCCTTGTTCTTGGATCCATTTGGTAAGTCCTTCTTGGCGACCTTTCCTTTGATTCTTTCCATCATATCCATAGCATCTTCCAAGAGTTGTACTTTCCTAACCATCTCCGTGTAAGTTTGTATTTACAGTAGAGCTAATTGAGAATAAGCTCCACCTTCAAGCCATTCATGAATCATTTCGCTCTCATCTTTTCTGTGCAGACTAGGTGTGGTGCATATCGGGCCAATCTAGAAAACCTCGCTTCATACTCGGTGACTGACAGACTACGTTGCTTCAAAGCCACAAATTCCATAGCCTTCTTCTCGTGAATTCTTTCTGAGAAATACTTCTCGTTAAAGAGTTCTAAAAACTTGTCCCAAGAAACTTGATCGTTAGGCAAAATGGCTTCCACGGATTCCCACCATACTCGGGCATCCTTCTCTAATTGATAATTTCCTAATAGTACCTTCTCTTCGTCGGTGCATTGCATCACCTTAAAGGTCCTTTCTATTTCTTGTACCCAATTCTATGCTTCATCCGGGTCGATAGACCCACTAAACTTCGAGGGATTCACCTTTTTGAATTTTCGATGTAGATCCCCAGCTCCATGTTGGTTCCCGCCTTGGGCAACTTGTTGAAAGGCTTGTGTTAGTCCTTGGACGGTACATTACATTTCTCTCCATTGGGCTCTTTCGGCGGCCATTACTTAGCCTACAAAATGAGTTTTAAGTAAATGACTATTCATAAATCTTGTATTCCAGCTAACACGGACGTAACGTATTTTATTGTTTCACCCATGGCCCTACCCCAAATCTCACAAGGTTCCCATAGGATAACTGACAAGGACGACTCAATCTAGGACTTGAACTTGATGACCTTGGGATTTAGAAAGCCTAGGCTCTGATACCACCTTATGTCACGCCCCGAACCGATAGCAGCGGAACGTGTCATTTGCTCGGAACGTGGCAGTTAAACAGTCGAGTCGATCAGACCATAGCCATTCCACAAAACATAATTTGGACAAAAAAACAAATTTTATTTCAAATATAAGTTTATTACAATTTGGACCCAATAAAAGAAAAGACTCAATAAAAGGAAAAATTTACAATGAGACATAAGACGCAAGATAACCAGGCTAGATGGTTCATCTAGATGTCAGAGTTCTCTTCACTCTTTCCCTTGCCCATCATGTTCGGTCTTGCCATCACTAAGGTCATTACCTGAAAAGCATTGGAAAACGCAGGGTGAGCGAACACTCAATAGGACTTAATATCTCAAGCTCCAATCTAGCTTTAAGTAAATTACCATTTAACATACTCATGCTGGTCATGCAAGATATAAGACAAAACGGGAACTATAATGACACGAGTGATAAAGCGATGATAAATTAAAACCATAAAAGCGAGTAAGCAAGATGCTAGATACATTCATGAAGAGTAAAGACAATGACAATCAAGAGAGTATAGCAAGATCTTAACAAGTACTTTCTCAAGCTAGGTCAAGAGCATTCATGAGGAAATATAACATTCATCTCTCTATGACGAACACTATCACGAGAGCTTCAAGGTATCCAGTATTATGAAGGATCTTCATGATAAGATAACGAGTACTATCAATGGGATAATTCAAGAACATTTATGATGATTGATATAGAAGTAGAACAATTACTTCTACAAGCATTCTATAGCATTTGCCAAGACACTAAGGGAATATCACGACGATGTGATAACCCCTCCAATAAGGCAATTCAAGATCTTTTCATGACGAACAGTTAGTTGTAGAAAGGTGTACTATGATGGCAATTACTCCCAATCATCACTATCATGAGAGCGTTTGCACACCTAGCACTATATAGGATTGTGTACTATGATGGCAATTACTCCCGATCATCACCATCACGAGAGCGTTTGCACATCTAGCACTACACAGGATTGGCCAATGCACTAAGGGGAAAATCACGACGATATGACCACCCATCATGGAAATAAGTTATAGATGACTATAGGTGGTGAATGCCAGCACTCGATCATCGTATACCGATAACGTTTGGACTTTGCCTCGCCCAAAAGGGTCAGATCCGGACCCGTAGCATTTAAAAATATCATTTTTGTGGGACCCATAGCCCCTGACATTTTATCTAGACTAATTCCATATTAATTGTCAACAATTTCAAGGATCAAGCATGTAAGACATTAAGATAGATTTCATGGAACATAGAGTTCAAGGATAGAACTTGTAATAAGAATGATATATCAATAAACCATATGAAAACCATGACATTCTGAAATCTAGGTGATTAGGTACAACCAGCTTAGTCGGCCTTGAGGGAATCCAAGGCTGCGAGGAGACTTACGGAGGTCCCAATGGCTAACTTGCTAGTCTGAAGGAACGGAAAGTCTGACGGAGGGCTCGTATGTCACCGAGAGTTGAGGTGTATAACGTGAACCAATCATGATACATGGACTCCATCTATGGACGTGAGATGAGAGTGCTAGAAGACCCGCGGTATGGGTCATAACCGGAAGAAAACTATGACAACATGAATGCGTAAATTATAGAATTCACGTCCATCCAATTCTATAATTAACTATAATTAAATAAACTTATATTAATTGACGCCCGTGGGTGGCGTCATTTATTAATTAGCATCCACTTGGAGGGACGTCAATTCAATGATTTTTAACTTAATTTATCTCATAAGAATTCACGTGAATATCTATTTAATTGAATAATTTTAAAATATACATTCAAAGACACATTTATTTATAGAAAATAATTTAGAGAAATAGAATATATGATAATTAGGATAAAAATATGAGGATTCCAAAATTATGTTTTTTATAATTTTATGTTAAATAGTTTGGTAGATATGGATTTTCAAAGATATAGTTACAAGTTATATATATATATATATAAATATATAAAATAAAAGATTTGACGCCTTTGCATGCTGTCGTTGAAAGAATTCAACGACTTTTGAGTGGTCGTCATTTAATTAATTGATAGGGTCCACTCTTTAAATCTCCCGTTCTCGATGTACACATGTCAGAATTGCGCAATCTATATATCAAAATGAAGGGCTCGAAAAACTCTATCTAACCGGACCTTCAAAATAATTTTTCGTTGAGAGATGGGGGATCTTGAGATAGGAGGCACGGAAAACGGAGCTACCACCCTCACTATCTCGGTCTCCACCCTAATAACTCGTCTATAAAATTTCATGTCCAAAAGACGCTCCGACATCCACGAACAAGCCATTAAAGCAAAGGTTCATAACTAGCGTGCTACAGTGCTTCAAAGGATTCGTTGTTATTGCAATATTTCAACTTATTTAATTAATTAAATTATTAACAAGTTAATAATACCATATAAGACATGAAAATTTAGAGAAAATCGTGAGGCTTCCAGTGACATGAAAATTATGAATTTATGATATATGATTATATGGATATAAATTTTTTAACCATGTTATACTTAATATTTAATTAAGAGAAAATATGCAAAATAATGAAACACCATACCTAAACATGCATGACATGTGGGAATATGATTTTACGAACATAATGAAGTTTATGCAGGAGTTTTATCATGTCTTTTTGGTTTGGGAGATTGCCTACCTCTTGCGTTAAAACTTGTCTACGGTGAAGGAGGAGGTTGTCGGAAGAGGAAGAAATCCTGAGACAAAGACTGCTGCAGTAGAGGAAGAGAGTCCATGCTGCTTCTCTTTACTCCAACAACATCAGAAACAGCAGCACATAATGCCAACGCGGCAGCCACACGAAGGGAAAGAGGAGGAAGAGCCATTGTGGCAGTAGCACGCAGCAGAGGAAAGAGAGAAGAACCCTTGCTTCCTTCCCTTCACGCCAACGGCAACAGCACACAGCGACAGCCGCACAATGCACGAACATGAGGAAAGAGATGAAGTCGTCGACGCAGTAGTTTGATGGCTCTGCCATTGTCCCTGAGGGTCCTATATATATAGGGATAAGATCCTTTTCCTAATGAGAATCAACCTCCCAAAAATAGGTCCTAATCGATCTCACCCTTCCTTGCTTTCAGCCGCTTATTATGTTTTAAAACCCAGAGTCCTCTCACGCAAACTTTCTCTCGAACGTGTTTTCAGGATTACTAATTAAAACCCATATATATATATATATATATCCATTTATATATCCTTAGCCCATCAAACAACCTGTTAGCGGTTTATGATTACTGTACAAGCCCATATGTACTATTGACGTGGCCTCTTCTAGGACCCATTATCTATTATCCAAATTTCATGTTTGTTTTATGGCATTATTTTTATTTATACATATATTCCAAGCCCAAAGTTCTTAAGCCTTTATACCAAGGCCCACTAATTAAACCCAATGTTTATATATGGATAAAGGTGCGTGGGTGCCTTATGAGTTTAAGGTTTTATGGGCTTATATTTACATATTGTATAATATATATATGTTTGGGTTAAAATATGCATGGTGTAATATATATATGGGGTTGATATATATATATATATATATATATATATATATATCTTATTGTATTATAAATATGCACATACACACACATATATATATATATGGGTACTTTCTTCACAGTGGCTTAAGGCTTGGCATTCATAATATACTATATATGTATGTAGTTTTTAAAGCTTGTACAATGGGTTTTGGACTAAGGCCCATTAAGTTATAGCTTTACTTGGATTGGGCTTTTAACTACTTATGGATTTACAAGGTTTAGGCATTAAACCTTTATTAAAAGTTACAATAGGTTTTTAACTAAACTACTTAGTAGAACTTTATACATATATTGTAACGACCCAGAGTTCAGGATATCGATATACCGAGGACATCGATACACCGATACCAAAAACTAGGGAAGCCACCCAAGAGGCTGTTGAGGCCCCTGAAGGGTTAGTGGGGGTAAGCTGAGGGTATGCATAACGAATTGCAATTTGGAACGCGCGGATTACAATTAAGTAACAAAATTAACACAAGTGCGGAAGCAAGTCAAAATAACCAGAGTGATATACATATACTAGTCCAGATAACAAGAGCACTAGTCCAAAGAGAGTACAACTACACGGGGCATACCCTGGCAAAGGTACCACAAAAGCCTCAAAGAGGCGGCTCGACTATAGCTGGCAGCTAGACACGATCTCCGAAACAGCTCACGAAGCACCGAGAGACGACGGGCGCCGCTCACCTGAAAAGCAGGGGTGAGTCTCAATAGAAACCCAGTAGGGGTCACGCGGATCCCCACTGGAAAACGCACAGTGCAACGGTAAGCAACTAAACAACTAGTGCAGCAAAGCAGTAAAAGCTACACTACAAAGCTGTAAACAGAACAGGGACAGCAGGAGTGGGGAACAGGCAAAGAGCAAGGGGAACTCAACAACAAAGAAGAGTGAGGCCATAAAACACGGAACACGGCCACCGAGAATGACTCGGCACCCTAAGCTACTCAAAAAGGCAACAGACGGTTGACCCTAAACTCACACAGAAGGGTACACCAGCCTGCCAGCCAGCCTAAACAAACAAGGTCTAGACAAGACCCAGACAGACGCCACACAAACACGTACACGACCGAAAACGTCGTGCACACAGCCCCACACATGACTAAAACGTCATGCAACCAATAGGACACTGACCTCGAGTACAGCCACGAGCGGGCAACTCGCAAAGGTCACAATGCGTGAGAAAACGTGAGAGTCACAGCACCAAGTGACAGGAGCACCCTCCTCCCAGCAGAACAGCCAGATGCGTCCACTGACGGCTTACACTGCGCCACAAGTGTCAGGTCACTCAAGGACAAGACACACCAAGAACTAGGTTCAAGGAACAGCAGCTCCAAGGAAACACGGCACCACAGCACAAGACTACAGCACCACTACGAGTAACTAGTCAGGGCCACGCCCGTCGGCGCAAGTCCCCAGTCCCTGACCACGTGTGCACACACCGACCTCTACCTAGGTCAGGCCTCTAGCTAGTATTCCCCTCGGTAGGACGCTACCGTTGGCCGGGGCCTACGGAACTAGCTTAAAAACCGTACGTACCAAACGCCACAGGAAACACCCCTCCACCACTCCCGGTGGGTCGGCAAAAGCCTAGGGCTACAACCAGGGGAGGCTCACAAGGCACGAACTCTGAAACACAGGTGCTACTGCACAGACAGCTAAGAAAAGCCATGTCTCGTGCACAACCAAGCACCAAGGCAGTCAAACAACCGCCAACAGACTCAGGACCAGGCAACTAGACCTACGACGTAACGATCCCTGAGTCGGATGACTCAAAGGCAAGATCGTCACAACAGCGGAACAAGCCGCCAATCGGTCTAATCCTAAGCAAACAAAACAATGCTCCGCATAAAGCGACACACGGAGACCTGAGGGAACAACAGAAACCCTCAGCACAGCTGGACACGCAAACTGAGGTAGAACAACACCTTGAGGCATCCAGAACCAGTGTCTCGGGCCGGACAAAGCCACCAAGACACCCGCACACAAGGCTACTAGTCAACCCCTGGGTCACACCGGGTCAACCAGAACCAAAACAGCAGCTTACAAAAAGTAGGATGGAGAATCCCACCTCAAGTAAGAAGACTCCTGGCTACCTTACAACGTAGTCTTAACCCTCATAGGACGTCGAGAGACATCCACGGGATAACGGGTAGACCACAAGGATAAGCCAAGACAAGCCAAAACCAAAACACGGAAAACGGAGCACAAGGCATGTAACGCGCCACCCCTAGACCGCTACAAGCAAACGACGGTCTAGATCAGGGCCGTTACTCACCAAACGACGGACGGGCAACGGGCCGTCGCTCACACCGCCCTAACCAACTATCAAAACATGAAGAATGTAATGGCGGGCACCGAGCGCGTTACATCAATGTGACGCACGGGCCAAAGCGCGTTACAAGCTAACGACGCACGGGGGCAGGCGCGTTATTCACAACGTGCACAGCCACCCAAACCAAAACGATGTAACGCGCAACGCCAGGCGCGTTACACACAAACATCGCGGCAGGGGAGAGGCGTCACAACCAAACGACGCGCAGGGGCCTGCGCGTTACTATCAACGGCACAGCCACCCTCAACCCAGCGTAAAACAGAAAACAACGGCCAGGAGCAACGCGGTATTCAACAGCGACGCACAGGGGCTCATCCGTTACTTCAAATGGGCATAGCCACCCAAGCTCAGCCCAAACAGAATGTAACGGCTAGGGGCAGGCACGTTACACTCAAAATAACAGATGGGAACCCATCCGTCAGGGGAACCGCTTCAATAGTCAAAGTCAGTCAAACGGAAAATAACGGCCAGGGCAGGGCGCGTTAATTCCCAACTAACGCACTGGGTCAAGCGCGTTAGACCAACTGACTCAACCCCAACACAAAACGACGAAGGCGAAGTAGCGCGCAGGCACTGGCGCATTACACGGGAACGACACGCCACTCTAGGGCCGTCGCTTACCCAGAAGCCAAAAAGCTCAAAAAAACTCAGTCGAAGTAACGGCCTATCGTAGGACCGTCAGAAGCAAGTAACGGCCACTGGAAGGACCGCTACTTCCCATACGGCGGGAAAACAGAGGAACGGCCAAATTGGCCCGTTCCACGCCCCATTCACGCCGAAACGCAGGGGAAACACACCACAATGACAAATAACAACATCAGGGCACAAAAGACCCCACATGCAAGCTCAAAAATGCACGATCCGGGCGATTTCATCAAATCCACCCAAAGTGGGTCACCGAGGTTCCCAGGGTTCTACCGGCCTCGAATGAACACCAAACCACACGAAATCAACGTGGACGAGATCCTAACATCCCTGCGGTCAGTTAGAAACTAACTACGCCGCAAACGGTCGCCGTTTACCGGCCGACCCTAAAAACCACGAAAATCACGGTTTAGGCAAAACAAGCCCAAACTCGACCGTTTCCTAGCCGAACGCCGTGCAATGGCAGGAAAAACGGAGAGGACGAAGTAAGGATCAGTCACCCTACCTCCACCGAAGAAACCGTGCCCCGAAGGGAGTACACCACGCCGAAAACCACTCGTGAACCGATTTCACCGGCTTTGAATCCACCGTTCGGGATCGCGCCAGAATCGATCCGATCCTCGCCCCATCGCGCACCTCGACAGCTCCACCTCGTCGCCACCTCGCCCACGCACGCCTCCGTCTGCAGCCGGAGCCGAAAGGGGGAGAGAACGAGAGAGAACGGGAGAGAGAGAGTGAAATCACGAGAGTGAGGGAGAGAGAGAGAGGAAAAGAAATAAAAGAAAAGAAATTAGGAATTTTTCCTAATTTCTGGAAATTCCGAAAATGCGCCGAAAATGCACAAATTCAGAAAAATACGCAAAAATAGGCGAAACGACCGGCTCGAAGAGTACATCGTTGCTGTAGCATCCACGAGCTCGAGAATCGACAAACAAACTCACCGTAGGGTTCCGTAACTAGTACGTGAAAAAAACCCACACGGCTCGTCAAACTCAACTCGGAAGCCACAAAAGTGAACTGAAACGCAACGAAACCAATCCAAAAGATCCAACAGGACCTACCACGGATCCACGTCATTACATCCTCCCCTCCTTTAAGAAATTTCACCCTCAAAATTAAGGACTAACAAAGGAGAAGCAGGGAAGAACAACCCAACGACACAAATCTCGAGAAACACAGCTCAGAGGACTACCGTCAGATCACAATTACAGGTACACGCTCTAGCTTCCAAGACAACAAGTCCATAGCACGAGCATAGCACCAAAGTGAACACAACTGACACCTCCGAACAAGGCAACGTCGCTTACGTCTCACCGGACAGGAGACACGACTGCCACAACAACCGAGAACCAACACCGAACAACACAATAACACACAGCAAGCGGCAGCTTACATCAGGAGACACAGTCCTCACAGCTGACAGCTCGCAACATCATCGGCTCCAGTGCCAAAGGTAACAGGAAACACCTGGCACTTAGGACACCAACGACAACAACACCACTGAACCACAGGCACCATCAAGTCAGCATCCACCCAGACATTACATCGGGTCGAGTGGCAAGCTAACTCTACCCAAGCAAAGGGAGTACTGCAAGCTAACTGACAAGACAATGGTCCAAGGCAAGGACACAAAATCATAAAGAAACAGTGCCAAAACAACACAATGGCAACACCTGCAGGATTCCGGCTCCGCACAACACACAGGGCCAAGGAACACCACCGCAAGCAAGGTCACATCAAGGCATACGAACAGCTGAACGCACAGCCACAAGAGACAGGTCACGCACCAGGCTGCTCACCAAGAGAAGACCCACAACAACAAGAAACAACAACAACAATCTCGGGGAACGCACCTCAAGGACTATAAACACTCCTCGAGAGCACAACACCCAAGAAAGAAATACAGAGCAAGGGTACTCAACCAGCAAGGATCGCCGACAAATTCCCCAACACTCGCAACATTCCGATGCCAACAACGAAAAACCACAAACACAGGCACGGCAACAGATAAAGTCAAGGCACAAGAGCCAAGACAAAGTCACATCGAGAAAGAACAAACCTCTCGACAAGCGGGTAGCCAACCCACACAAAGTAGCTGCACTCTCAACAACGCGCACAGGCAACAGAACAACATCGGAAATCGCATCTCAGCACACACCAGGCGTCATCGCAATCAACAAAAATCGCAATTAACACGCCACGAGTACCGATCTCGCGAACAACCGATTACAAGGAGCCTAAGTGCAACAGAAGAAGAGCACCAGCTTCAGCACAATGCACAAGGAAAAGCATCAGTCTCAGCTTACCTTCACGTCCTGAAACGATAAATGAGCCTTCACAACACGTCGGCTAACGAATACAGCACGACAACACGGTGCACAACAGCTCTTAACACCATCATGGAGTCGAAAGCCAAGCAACCGTACCATAAGGAGCAGATCAGGCTCAAAACAAAGCTGTCCACAGTTAAGCAGACACATGACAAAGGCATCACTAAGGCAGCAATTCCAAGGCAAAATTTGAAAAGATTCCACCAGAAGGGACGAGAAGCAAGAAGCTCAACCACAAAAAGCTCACCAGGAAGGGAAAAATCCTAGGCTCGCCTGAGCAACTTCTCCAATACGGGATCTAATCGAGCACTTCAACAGAAGCGAAGCACATCAGGAGCTACACAGACTAAAGCCGGGACAACCCAAGCAACGTAAAAATATGCATGGCCATCACACCAACGCTAAAAGTCACAAGCCATCTGAGCAAAACATAGAAAATAGCTCGAACAATGCACTGCATGTTCATGCCGACCAACAAACACTGCCAAGCGCAACACGATCGAGACCAACACTTAAACCGAACGAAGCACCTCGGCACAACCAGACGAGAGCAAAACCATCTCGTACAGTGCCAATCAAGCACGCACAAGACCACACACAAAAAGCACTGCGATAAACATCGCAACACCTACGCCAGCAAAAGACGACACCAAGGACTAGCTCTGGACAAGCACAAATTCCAATTCCTTATACAATCCTCAACTAATGCTCTGATACCAACTGTAACGACCCAGAGTTCAGGATACCGATATACCGAGGACATCGATACACCGATACCAAAAACTGGGGAAGCCACCCAAGAGGCTGATGAGGCCCCTGAAGGGTTAGTGGGGGTAAGCTGAGGGTATGCATAACGAATTGCAATTTGGAACGCGCGGATTACAATTAAGTAACAAAATTAACACAAGTGCGGAAGCAATTCAAAATAACCAGAGTGATATACATATACTAGTCCAGATAACAAGAGCACTAGTCCAAAGAGAGTACAACTACACGGGGCATACCCCGACAAAGGTACCACAAAAGCCTCAAAGAGGCGGCTCGACTATAGCTGGCAGCTAGACACGATCTCCGAAACAGCTCACGAAGCACCGGGAGACGACGGGCGCCGCTCACCTGAAAAGCAGGGGTGAGTCTCAATAGAAACCCAGTAGGGGTCACGCGGATCCCCACTGGAAAACGCACAGTGCAACGGTAAGCAACTAAACAACTAGTGCAGCAAAGCAGTAAAAGCTACACTACAAAGTTGTAAACAGAACAGGGACAGCAGGAGTGGGGAACAGGCAAAGAGCAAGGGGAGATCAACAACAAAGAAGAGCGAGGCCGTAAAACACGGAACACGGCCACTGAGAAGGACTCGGCACCCTAAGCTACTCAAAAAGGCAACAGACGGTTGACCCTAAACTCACACAGAAGGGTACACCAGCCTGCCAGCTAGCCCAAACAAACAAGGTCTAGACAAGACCCAGACAGACGCCACACAAATATGTACACGACCGGAAACGTCGTGCACACAGCCCCACACATGACTAAAATGTCATGCAACCAATAGGACACTGACCTCGAGTACAGCCACGAGCGGGCAACTCGCAAAGGTCACAACGCATGAGAAAATGCGAGAGTCACAGCACCAAGTGACAGGAGCACCCTCCTCCCAGCAGAACAGCCAGATGCGTCCACTGATGGCTTACACTGCGCCATAAGTGTCAGGTCACTCAAGGACAAGACACACCAAGAACCAGGTCCAAGGAACAGCAGCTCCAAGGAAACACGGCACCACAGCACAAGACTACAGCACCACTGCGAGTAACTAGTCAGGGCCACGCCCGTCGGCGCAAGTCCCCAGTCCCTGACCACGTGTGCACACACCGACCTCTACCTAGGTCAGGCCTCTAGCTAGTATTCCCCTCGGTAGGACGCTACCGTTGGCCGGGGCCTACGGAACTAGCTTAAAAACCGTACGTACCAAACGCCACAGGAAACACCCCTCCACCACTCCTGGTGGGTCGGCAAAAGCCTAGGGCTACAACCAGGGGAGGCTCACAAGGCACGAACTCTGAAACACAGGTGCTACTACACAGAGAGCTAAGAAAAGCCCTGTCTCGTGCACAACCAAGCACCAAGGCAGTCAAACAACCGCCAACAGACTCAGGACCAGGCAACTAGACCTACGACGTAACGATCCCTGAGTCGGATGACTCAAAGGCAAGATCGTCACAACAGCGGAACAAGCCGCCAATCGGTCTAATCCTAAGCCAACAAAACAACGCTCCGCATAAAGCGACACATGGAGACCTGAGGGAACAACAGAAACCCTCAGCACAGTTGGACATGCAAACCGAGGTAGAACAACACCTCGAGGCATCCAGAACCAGTGTCTCGGGCCGGACAAAGCCACCAAGACACCCGCACACAAGGCTACTAGTCAACCCCTGGGTCACACCGGGTCAACCAGAACCAAAACAGCAGCTTACAAAAAGTAGGATGGAGAATCCCACCTCAAGTAAGAAGACTCCTGGCTACCTTACAACGTAGTCTTAACCCTCATAGGACGTCGAGAGACATCCACGGGATAACGGGCAGACCACAAGGATAAGCCAAGACAAGCCAAAACCAAAACACGGAAAACGGAGCACAAGGCATGTAACGCGCCACCCCTAGACCGCTACAAGCAAACGACGGTCTAGATCAGGGCCATTACTCACCAAACGACGGACGGGCAATGGGCCGTCGCTCACACCGCCCTAACCAACTATCAAAACACGAAGAATGTAACGGCAGGCACCGAGCGCGTTACATCAATGTGACGCACGGGCCAAAGCGCGTTACAAGCTAACGACGCACGGGGGCAGGCGCGTTATTCACAACGTGCACAGCCACCCAAACCAAAACGAAGTAACGCGCAACGCCAGGCGCGTTACACACAAACATCGCGGCAGGGGAGAGGCGTCACAACCAAACGACGCGCAGGGGCCTACGCGTTACTATCAACGGCACAGCCACCCTCAACCCAGCGTAAAATAGAAAACAACGGCCAGGAGCAGGCGCGTTATTCAACAACGACGCACAGGGGCTCATCCGTTACTTCCAACGGGCATAGCCACCCAAGCTCAGCCCAAACAGAATGTAACGGCCAGGGGCTGGCACATTACACTCAAAATAACGGATGGGAACCCATCCGTCAGGGGAACCGCTTCAACAGTCAAAGTCAGTCAAACGGAAAATAACGGCCAGGGCAGGGCGCGTTAATTCCCAACTAATGCGCTGGGTCAAGCGCGTTAGACCAACTGACTCAACGCCAACACAAAACGACGAAGGCGAAGTAGCTCGCAGGCACTGGTGCGTTACACGGGAACGACGCGCCACTCCAGGGCCGTCGCTTACCCAGAAGTCAAAAAAGCTCAAAAAAACTCAGTCGAAGTAACGGCCTATCGTAGGACCGTCAGAAGCAAGTAACGGCCACTGGAAGGACCGCTACTTCCCATACGGCGGGAAAACAGAGGAACGGCCAAATTGGCCCGTTCCACGCCCCATTCACGCCGAAACGCAGGGGAAACACACCACAACGACAAATAACAACATCAGGGCACAAAAGACCCCACATGCAAGCTCAAAAATGTACGATCCGAGCGATTTCATCAAATCCACCCAAAGTGGGTCACCGAGGTTCCCGGGCTTCTACCGGCCTCGAATGAACACCAAACCACACGAAATCAACGTGGACGGGATCCTAACATCCCTGCGGTCAGTTAGAAACTAACTACGCCGCAAACGGTCGCCGTTTACCGGCCGACCCTAAAAACCACGAAAATCACCGTTTAGGCAAAACAAGCCCAAACTCGACCATTTCCTAGCCGAACGCTGTGCAATGGCAGGGAAAACGGAGAGGACGAAGTAAGCATCAGTCACCCTACCTCCACCGAAGAAACCGTGCCCCGAAGGGAGTACACCACGCCGAAAACCACTCGTGAACCGATTTCACCAGCTTTGAATCCACCGTTCGGGATCGCGCCAGAATCGATCCGATCCTCGCCCCATCGCGCACCTCGACAGCTCCACCTCGTCGCCACCTCGCCCACGCACGCCTCCGTCTGCAGCCGGAGCCGAAAGGGGGAGAGAACGAGAGAGAACAGGAGAGAGAGAGTGAAATCGCGAGAGTGAGGAGAGAGAGAGAGGAAAAGAAATAAAAGAAAAGAAATTAGGAATTTTTCCTAATTTCCAGAAATTCCGAAAATACGCCGAAAATGCACAAATTCAGAAAAATACGCAAAAATAGGCGAAACGACCGACTCGAAGAGTACATCGTTGCTGTAGCATCCACGAGCTCGAGAATCGACAAACAAACTCACCGTAGGGTTCCATAACTAGTACGTGAGAAAAACCCACACGGCTCGTCAAACTCAACTCGGAAGCAACAAAAGTGAACCGAAACTCAACGAAACCAATCCAAAAGATCCAACAAAGATCCAACAGGACCTACCACGGATCTAGGTCATTACATATATTATGGATCCTATTTCCAATAACTTTAGTTATTTATTTACCCTTTTAATTTCCATGGTTCTCTTGGTTATCAGAGTCAGGTTCGATCCTATGATCTTTAACTCAACTATCTATTTGTGACTCGTTAGGATTTTAGCTTAATGGTGGGGCTTTAATCCTTCTTGAAGGATTTATTCATAGCCTTCTAATTAATGTTTAGGCCCACTATCAATTTAGGCTATTTCCATTATCAAAATTTTATTTTCTATATTTATTTCATAACCAATATTAATATGTATCCTTTAAAATTTTCAGGGTGCTACAAATACGGCCACAAATCGGTTGAGATAGGGCCTAAACACATTATTCATAAGTTGCATAAATGCTACCGAGACATTTGTTAACCCAAATGGCATCACCACGAACTCATAATGTCCATATCTATTTCAGAAAGTAGACTTGTAGATGTCTTCGTCTTTGATCTTCAATTGATGATAGCCCGACCTGAGGTCGATCTTGGAGAAATATTCCACACCGGAGATTTGATCAAATAGCTCATCGATACGTGGAAACGGATATTTGTGCTTGATGGTGAGTTGATTAAGTTACTGGTAATCGATACATAGCCTGAAAGATCCGTCCTTCTTCTTGACGAATAGAACCGGCGCACCCTAAGGGGATGAGATGGGTTGAATGAAGCCTTTGTCTAGCAACTCCTGAAGTTGCCTCTTCAGTTCTTTGAGTTCCATAAGGGACATCCTGTAGGGAGCTATCGAAATAGGTGTGGCTCCCGGTATGAGTTCAATGGAGAAGTTTACTTCCCTTTCGGGCGGTAAACCGGGTAAATCCGAAGGAAATATATCGGGGATCTCTTTGACAATAGGAATTTCATCTATGAGGATTTCCTTGGACTCAGTGACAATAACAGAAGCAAGAAAATCTTCACATCCTTGCGAAATGAGTTTACAAACGTAAAGAGAAGAGATGATGGTAGGGTGCTTCCTATACATGATGCCAAGGAAAGAGAATCGCGGGAGACCTAGTTTTTGAAAAGAAATTCTCATATTGCGATAATTTATATAGGCGTCGTGGTCAACAAGCCAATCTACACCTAGGATAGCATCGTAGCCATCCATATCAAGGCATACGAGGATTGTAGGAAGATTATGACCTTCTACAGTTACCTCACTATCGGGATAGTGGGTTGTAAGTTTTTTTCTAGGACCTAAAGGTGTTGTAATTGCTAGGTCCGATGGTAGAGGAATAGGTGAAATTGGTAGAGTTTTTGCAAAGGTAGTAGATATAGAAGAATGAGAGGCACCAGTATCAAATAGTACAAATGCAGGATGCGAATAAATTTGAACGGTACCTTCCATGAGCCCATCATCCTTGGGCGCTTCTTCCTCCATCACAGCATTAAGACGAGCCTACCGCCTGCGTCCACCATTAGAAGATTGTTCGTTCATAAGGAGACAATTCGACATACGGTGCTCCCGACTTCCACATCGCAAGCAAGCACCAAGGCGCTTCCAGCATTCCTCGGTCGAGTGACCAAATTTCTCACAAAATGAGCAAGCCGTAGTGACTTGCATTTTCTCCTCCTTCACCTTCGTGTTCTTGTGGTTATTCCTTCCGCTCCCATTACGGGACCTCTTCTTGTTATCACGGGAGTTGTAAGTGCCCATGATGCTGAACTTTTCTTCTTTGCGCCCTCGCTTGTCAAACCTGTGGCTTGATTCCTCGATCTTGCCTTTATACTTCTCGACCTTCTCCAAGGTCCTTTCGCAAAAATGAGCCCGTTGGACCATCTCCGTATAAGTATGGATATTCTGAGGTCCAAGTTGTTGAATAAAGCCAGGCCTTAAATCGTCCATAAAATGATTTGCCTTTAAGATATCTGTGCCCACCAAGTGTGGGGCATAAGGGGCTAGACGAGAGAATTAAGCTTTGTACTCTGCCATGGACATCATGCCTTGGCGAAGTGAGGTGAATTCAGAGGCCTTTCTTTCTTTGACGTATTCGGAGAAGTATTTTGCACGGAAGAGTGTAAGGAATTCCTCCCATGTTGGTTGAGCATTTTGTGGTTGCGCCGAAGTGGCCTTCCACCACGTAAGTGCATCTTTGTTCAATTGGAAGGTGGCGAGATGAGCTTTTTCTTGGTCAGAGCATTGCATGACATTGAATATACGGTTCATCTCGTCAATCCAATTCTCCGCTTCATCTGGGTTGGAGGACCCAGAGAACCGCAGAGGGTTCATACTCCAGAAATTCTCGTGTAAGTTACCCGCGCCAACCCTCGCGCCAGCTTGGGCCACAGTTTGTAGGGCCTTGGTAAGACCCGCAACTGTTTGTTACATCACTTTCCAATTAGCACAGTTAGCGGCACGTTCAACGGCCATTTTAAAAGTGAAGTGCCTGAAGAAATAAACAAGTAATTAATTCCAATGGAATCGATATAAGTTAACCTAGAGATAATTTCTAAATAACTGTCTCATCTCGGGCTCTACCCAATCTCTCATAGGTGGGAAATTTCTTTCCTCAGTTCATAGTTGTGGGTCCTTAAACCGTAGACTTAGTGTCACGCCCCGAGCGCGGAAGATACTCGGGTTGTGCCCAGCTTATATAGAACCATTCAATCAGAGCAGTATACATATTTTTTTTTGACAAAAGATAAAGTGCGCAAAAGACATAAATAATAACTAAGATTTAATTTTTAAAATGATACTACTAGTCCAAGATGACAATTATCCAAATAACCAAATGGTAATAATTCTAGTCCATGACATCCATTGTTCACCCAAATACTAGGCTACAAGCCTTAACAAGGGACTCAAGAAATCCAAAGACGCGACTAGCTAAAAGTGGATGATCGGCGACTCTAGCACTCTTCACTCGGTCTCATTCCCATTCATGTGGTTGTCGCTATCCGAATTACCTGAAAAATG
This sequence comes from Amorphophallus konjac, assembly GCA_022559845.1. NCBI lineage: Eukaryota > Viridiplantae > Streptophyta > Magnoliopsida > Alismatales > Araceae > Amorphophallus > Amorphophallus konjac. Next base: position 119,588,462 of record CM040119.1, on the reverse strand, counting down.
TTTGAATGAACTGGATGAGCGAATCGCTCAGCAGGAATTACATCTCAAGTTCGAGCAGTCTTTAAGTAAATTACATGTTACGTGTAATGCAGGCATAACTATGCATGGTAGACAAGCGAGAAAGGCATGAACTGTATAGAAGAATATCACATGTTTCAAGTACTATCAAGTGTTGACAAGCAAGATATCAAGAACTTATAGAAAGGGTATTGCAGGATTTCAAGTACTATCCAATGTTTGCAAGATTGCCAAGAAGGCAAGGAACAAGTTCAAGCAAGTAAGAATTATGTTCAAGCAAGTAATATCAAGTTTGTGTAATATCAAGTACATATAACTGGAATTGGCTATTTCAATCAAGCAAGTACTTTACCTTTTTTCGGGCCACGCAAGTCAAGTAATCACCCATTTTCGGGCCACGCAAGTCAAGTCAAGCAAGCAAGTAGTATCACGAGAGAGTAAGTGTGGAATGTCTCAAGTCAAGCAATTACTTCGGTGCAATGCTTAAACACCGTGATGATTCAACTCCCATGGGGAAAAGTACTTCCAAGCGCTCCTCCCAGGACTAGATCGGGCCCTATATGCACAGCATTTCATGTATTTCTTTTGACATCCACTCTCATTTATAGCCAATATAGAATTCCAAGGGTTTAACTATTGTAGAAACATAAGGTTGATCCCATGAATGGAGTTCAAGGACATTTTATCATGTAAAGAAAAACTATGATTAAAACAACGCAAAACACGAGACAAGTCGGGAGCCTGGATGGAATTGGCACCTCAAGGGCTGCCATAGGTCATTGAACTGGCGCCCTTCGGGCTGTCACTATTTCTGGAATTGGCACCCTCACTGAGGGGCGCCCAATCTACGGACAGAATAGAGGTTCTGTGAAATCATTACTCAGGGGAAATGGTGTCCAGAGGGCTGCCATTATTTCATAAAATGGCGCCCGAGGGTCTACCATTATTTAGGTAATGGGCGCCCTGGACAGGGGCACCCATTCCCTCTGAAACTCCGGGAATCAGGCATTTCTTGTAAATGGCGCCCTAGGGGCAGCCTTCATTTCAGTAAATGGCACCCTAGGGGGTGTCTTCTTTTCAGTAAATGGCGCCCTAGGGGCTGCCATTTCTCAAGTAATGGGCGCCTACTTAAAGGGGCGCCCATTCAAGTTTTCAACATTTTTTTTCTTTTTGTTGCCCTAAGGAATTGGCGCCCCTCTACAGGGTCTTCATTTAATTGAAGACCCTGCAGAGAGTCACTAATTCCTTTAAATGGCGCCCTAGTCAGGGGCGCCCTTTTCTCTGGGTGTTTTACACACCGGGCAGGTGCGTTCCAAGACACAAAACACTATTTATCAGGTCAAAAGTTCTTGAAATCAAGAAATAAGGTCATGGATAGGTAGAGGAAAATATCCAGATCACAGAATCATACTCATGCAAGAATTTTATGGTTTAGTTTCATAGATATTAATTTTCTAAACATGGTGTTTATTAATTACTGGAAAATGAATTGACGACATTCTGGGGGGTCTTCATTTAAAAGAGTGCCCATACCTGGGGCGCCTCTTCAGGAAATGGCGCCCAGGTGATGGGCGCCCTTTACCTGATGGCGGGAAATCTTGGTTTTTGTAAAACATATATTATATTTTGTAAAACATGTTATATATTAGGGCCAAGCATGCTATTTTAAGGCTGTAAAAGCTAGTGTAATAGGATATATTTGAATCCTTTAAAAATTGAAGAACTTTGATGAAGACAACAACTTGAAAAGAGTTGAGGAAGATGGGGAAAATTGAAGAAAACCAGAAGGTAGAGAAATCGGATGAACAGTAAAAACGGGAGACAGGGCTTTGAAAAATAGGAAATAATTTGGAAAAGAGGAAGAATTAGAGGAAGATAAAGAAGAAGAAGATGTAGAAAACTTGAAAACAAAGATCTTTGATGAAGAACTTAACTGAAATCGATGAAAAGAAAAGCTTCAAAATAAACTCATATGGCAGACTTCCAACCAGCTGAACCCCTCTACAATGACTGATATGGCACCTATTTATACTGTTCAATGGAGTCTTCTGCGATCGTGGCTTCTTAATCCAACTCAAGTCCTTATTTTTAGCAATCTTGAATACCCAAAATAGGACTCTTGCTAGAGATAGAGTCCTCATTCCATCAAATATGGCAAGATAAGTTCGATCGGGATTCTCCATAAACCATCCAAAAGTAAGTTTCCAACAACGCCACTTGATCCATGTAGACTCCTCTCCGGCTGTACAGTCCTCCTTTCCACAGATTCATCGTGGATAAGCTCAAAACAAGGAAGTAAACTGCAATTGGGAAACTACAGTTCCGTTTCTGAGTTATACTGAAATAGCGACTTCAGCTAGGGCGCAATATCTTGAATAGCGGCGCAGTATCCTTTTAGCGTCTGACCTCCAGCCGTAACTTCATTATTTTCATATTTTGAATTTCTGTTAAAAATGAATAAGTGACCCCTTGAACGGTCGCAAATTGAAATGGCGTCTTCATCATGGTTGCAATTTCCTGAAAATTCACAAAAATATAAAATATGCAATATTCGTCATAAAAAAACAATAAAATAAAATAAAATAATCATGCATTTTCTAAATATTTCTCACATTGCCATTTTGACTCAAAATTGATGATAAAATAATGCAAACTCAGAAAATGGTGAGAATGAGATTTTAAGCTTATTAATGCACAACTAGACTCTTTAAATACACAAAGATGATGAATGTGATGTAAATTATGATATGAAATGTAGCACTTATCACACCTCCCAAATTACTCATTGCTAGTCCCTTAGCAATGTAGATAAATCAAAATTAAGGACCAACAAGAGTTCATAAAGATCATACTCTTATATCTAGCTATTCCTTCCTAGAATCAACCAAATATTAGGAATTCGGAATCATTAATGCTCATACTAGCCTTAGATTGAAAATTAGAGAACATGACTTTAGAATACAAATCAAAGTTCAATAGCACTTGTGCATGTGTAATTCCAAATCTGCAGTTAAGACAATTGCATCTCCCATTTGTTATTCCAAGTAAATATCTTTCAACTCTGCACCTCTTAGATCATGGCATTAAGTACACTAGCTCTCTGTCTGCCTCATATTGAGATCTTTTCTTCAACACACATGATGCTGAACTACCTTTCTCTGTTTCACACGAACCTCGACTCTTGCCTTAGGAGAAGCAGGCCCGGCTACACAGATCCAGGTTAACTTTTCCTTTTTACGCGAACCTCAACACGTCTTAGGTGAAGTAGGCCCGATTACTTAGATTCGGGACATTTTTCATGGTGTTTCTTTTTCATTTCATTTCTTTTTTTTCTCTCTCTTCTTTTTTTTTCTCGACAATGTGCGTTTGCACTCTCCTTTCTATAAAACTTGGCAGAAAGCTTTTTGGAATAAATCTCCTTCTCAAGAAATGCAGAGTATCAGATACAACTCAAAATAACAGAGGGCTTATCTTATTTTGCTTCATCAGTGTGCAGAGTGATTATATTCTTAATAGTACCCATGAACTTAAAAAAGATTCTTATATCAGTTTTCCATAGCTAGATTGAAATAAATATTCCTTTAACCTTCTCCCTAGCTTTTTCTAATCCAGAATTACTTTCAATTCAAGCATGAAACAATAAAACTCAGTCGAGAATTTCATCTTCTCACTTTCATGCAAATTGCAAGAATTTCATGTAAAATCCCTACCATATTGTACTATATGCAATGATAAAAATTCCCCCCCCCCAACTTAAATGACAGTGTTCTCAATGGCATGTAGAGTTGAAATGAAAGAACAATGTAACAATGAAGTTTGCTGAGTAGGAAAGAGACAACCTGGTGTGCGGGGCAGAATCTCCTTTGTTGATAATGGCGACAACTTCCTCTCCTTGGCTTGAATCTAACAACTAAAACACACTGAAAGAAAAAACATCAAATAACAAAAACCTTGGGTTGCCTCCCAAAAGCGCTAAGTTTTCCGTCTTTAGCCAGATGCAAGAAAGCTCATAACATATTCATTCTAAATCACACAATGTAATGGATTATTTTTGTGTTAACTGCTCATTCTCCAAGTAAGGTTTTAACATTTGGCCATTAACAGTAAAGATATGACCATTTTATGGATTCAAGATTTTAACAGCCCCATGGTCAAATGCTTTGACAATAATAAATAGCCCATTCCATCTGGATTTCAATTTACCAGGGAACAAACGTAGCCTTGAATTAAATAGCCAAACCTTTTGATTTTGTTGAAAACTCTTCCTGTGAATGTGCTTATCATGAAATGCTTTGGTTTTAGCTATGTAAATCTTTGCATTTTCATAAGATTCTTTCCTTAATTCCTCCAGTTCATTAATTGGCAAAGCTCGTTGGGATCCTGCTTGAGTTAAATCAAAGTTAACATGCTTTATGGCTTAATATGCTCTATGCTCTAATTCGACTGGAAAGTGGAAGGCTTTACCAAAGATAAGGTGATATGGAGACATATCAATGGGAGTCTTGAATGCAGTTCTATAGGCCCACAATGCATCATCTAGCCTTTCAGACCAGTCTTTCCTATCCAGCCTAACTATTTTATGCAAAATATTTTTGATCTCCCTATTGGAAACTTTAACCTAGCCACTAGTTTGGGGATGATAGGGGGTAGCGAGCTTGTGAGTGATACCATACTTACGACGCAAAGCTCGGAATTGAAAATGAGTGAAATGAGAACCCCCATCACTAATCAGAGCCCTAGGATAGCTAAACCTAGAAAAGATATTCTTCTTTACAAACTTCATAACAACCTTGTGATCATTTGTCCTAGTAGCAATAGTTTCAATCGCTATAGCATAATCAGAGGCATCACACATGATCTCAAAAGGAACCGACCAATCTGGAGGTTGCAAAATCAGAGCTTGAGTGAGGGCCGCTTTCAAGGAATTAAATGCCTCTAAACATGAATCATCTAAATGAAAAGGAGTGTCCTTTGCAAGCAATTTGGTAAGAGGGCGAGCAATCATAGAGAAGTTCTGAATAAATCTGTAGTAAAACCCCGCATGGCCAAGAAAGGATCTTATTTGCTTGACAGATGTTGGAAGAGGAAGATTGGAAATTAATTCAACCTTAGCTTTATCGACCTCTATTCCCCACTCCAAAACTACATGGCCCAAGACTATACCTTCTCGCACCATAAAATGGCTCTTCTCCCAACTTAAAACAAGATTAGCATCAATGCACCTTTTCAAAACTTGAGTTAAATTTTCCAATCATCCCTTAAATGAAGAACCAAAAATAGAGAAAGCGTCCATAAATATTTCCAAAGTTTCCCCCACCATGTCAGAAAATATAGACATCATACACCGCTGAAAGGTGGCGGGAGCATTGCAAAGCCCAAAAGGCATCCTTCTAAAAGCAAACATGCCATAGGGGCACGTGAATATAGTTTTTTCTTGATCTTCCGGATAGATGGCAACTTGATTGTATCTGGAATAACCATCCAAAAAGCAAAAGTATTTTTGTCTGGCCAGCCTTTCCAAAATTTGATCAACAAACGAGAGTGGAAAATGATCTTTCTTTGTAACCGCATTTAATTTTCTGTAATCAATACAAACCCTCCATCCCGTCTGTAATCGCATCGGCACCTCTTCTCCTTTCTCATTTACAACCACAGTCAGCCCTAACTTCTTAGGAACAACTTGTGTCGGGCTGACCCATTTACTATCAGAAATGGGATAAATTATCCCAGCGTCTAACCACTTAACAACTTCCTTCTTCACCACCTCTTTCATATTAGGATTCAGCCGGCGTTGCATCTCTCTGCTAGACTTGGCATTGTCATCCAAATAAATATAATGCATGCATACATCTGGACTTATGCCCTTCAAATCTGCCACAGACCATCCTATCGCCCCCTTATACTCCTTAAGAACTTTTAAAAGTTGAGATTCCTGCACAGAGATAAGATCAGAGGCAATGATAACAGGCAGAGTATGATCTGAGCCTAGATAAGCATATTTCAAAGAATCTGGCAGAGGCTTAATTTCTAAAACAGGCGGCTGATAAAGAGATGGAAGAACTGGTTCATATATTAATGGAGGCAGAGGCTCTACTCTTGAATAGGGCGCATATGAAAGAGGTGAATCCTGAAGCGTACTACCCTCTTTAATCACATTATTACTAACATCCGGACATTCTTCAATTAATTCTTCAAACATATCAATAACATTGCATTCCTCCTCATTGTCCGGGTATTGTGATGCTTTAAAAATATTTAGCGAAACCCTCTCTCCTCCAAAAGTAATATCCATCATCCTTGTGGCACAATTTATATTGGCCTTTGCCATAGCCAAAAATGGACGTCCCAAAATAATTGGTGTATGCTTTAACTCCTGAGACGAGGCCATATCCAAAATTAAAAAGTCAATTGGGAAATAGCATTCATGTACTTTTACTATCACATCCTCCAACAAACCCTTTGGTGTCTTAACAGACCGATCCGCCAGTTGAAGGATAATAGAAGTGGGCTTCAATTCCCTTAAATCAAATTGCTCATAAATACAAGTGGGTAACAGATTAACACTAGCTCCAAGATCTAGCAAAACTTTATCAAATGTCACCCCACCTATATCACATGAAATTAATGGAGCACCCGGGTCCTTCAACTTCTTTGGTAAAGAATTCATTAAAACAATACTAACATCTTCAGAGAGACAGATTTTCTGTGTTACCCCCTTCGGCTCCCTTCTTGGTGTACAAAGCTGTTTTAAAAACTTGGCATACGCCGGGACATGTTTAATAGCATCCAAGAGTGGAATATTGATATTGACTTGCTTAAATAATTCCAACAACTCTTCTTGTTGGACCGGCTTCTTTTGAGCTTTTGGCTTTAATACATCCGAAAAAGGGACCTTAGGAACATATCCTTGAAAACCTTCATCAACCTTGACCTTTCCTTTGTCCATTGTCTTCCCCCCCCCCATCCGACTTCTTTTTCTCTTGAACAATTATCAGCTCTTCTTCCTCATTATCACTCTCCTCTTGAACATCTTGACCCTTACTACCACACACATCCTTAACCTGATATGGATCATTGAGAATTTTCCCGCTCCTAAGGGTAGAGATAGCTTTGGCATTCTCGAATTGAGGAACGATAGGAGGGGGTGGCTGAGGTTGATTGGGCTGATTTGGAGGAGGAAGTATAGGAGCTTTTTGCTGGAAACACGGAGGTTGTTGATTACATGGATTAGCTATGGGTTGACTAGGTAACTGCCCAACATCTCTCCTCATATTACTAGCAGCCAACTGACCTATTTGACCTTCTAACTTAGCAATTGATAGTTGCTGAAGTTGGTCAAATTTATCTTCAAAATTAGGCTGGTGAGGTTGAGGAGGCGGTTGATAAGGAGCTTGAAACGGGGCTTGAGGTTGATAGCGATGTGATGGAAATTGATTATATTAGCCCAGAAATGATGGAACATGTTGATATGGGGCCTGAGCTTGATGGAATGATGATTGTTGAATTGGAAGTTGATGTTGTTGATTATGTTAAAAAGGAGATGAAAAAGTTTGGTGAGATTGGTTCGGAACTGGAAAAGATTGTTTAGGAATTGAGGGATTGACTTGAGTGGATGAACTTGCTTGAGATTTCCAAGAAAAATTCGGGTGATTTCTCCAACCCGGGTTGTAAGTATTGGAATATGGGTCATAATTAGGCTTGGAGACTCCCTGAGCAGCAAAAATTTGCTCTTGAATGAACGAGGGAAGTTGGGCCGCTGTAGGGCAATCAATGATAGCATGATTTGTGCTTGAACATAAGGTGCAAAGTTCTTGAACATTAGAATAAGAGAAAGGCTGAGTAGAAGAAAGAGAGGGCTCTTGTCTATTCATGGACAAAATTCGATCTAACTTTTGAGCCACTAAATCTACCTTCTCCATCCTTTGCGCCAATAAATCCACTTTATTCAACTTTTGCGCAAGCGCATTAATATCCAATCTATTCTCAGAATCACCTTGTGCCTTTACTTCATAAAGCCCGCCCTTCTTAGACGGTCCAATCATTCTTTCATAAGAAGAGAGTGAAGTATGACTAATTAAGTTTTCACTTAACATTTCAAATAAATCATAAGCTTCATCTTTACTTTTACTCATAAAAGCTCCCCCACATGAGGCATCCACCATCTGTCTATAGTTTTCCGTTAAACCTTCATAAAATGCTTGAACAATTTGCCATCTAGATAGGCCATGATGGGGACATTTTCACAATAGATCTTTCAACCTATCCCAGGTCTCATGAATTTGTTCCCCAGTATTTTGTGTAAATCCAATAATGTCCCTTCTCATGGTATTTGCCCTACGAATGGGGTAGAATTTCTTCAAAAACTCTTTCTGCATCTCTCCCCATGTATGAATCATTCTATCCAAGGCTCCCAACCAATATTTTACTTTATCCTTAAGGGAGAATGGGAAGAGAGTAAGCTTAAGGGCATCATCTGAGAAGTTTTAGATTTTGACAGTGGAATATATATGGAGGAACTCATCTAGATGCTTATAAGGATCTTCATTAGGATTTCCATAGAATGAAGGCAACATCTAGATGGTGCTAGATTTAATCTCATAGTGAACCACTTGGTTCTGAGGTGCTTGAACATAGAAGGATGATTGATATAGGTTTGGCATGAAATAATCATTCATCTGTTTAGGAGCATGGTTTTGATTTTGGTCAGCCATGAGGTTAGGTTGTTGATGATATCTAGAATGCACTAACCTCTCAATTTCACTAATGGGCCCTAATAAATGTGGGTGTAGGGATCTTCTACCTTGCATGCAATGTAAAGAGGCCCAAAGGAAGATAAATGTTTTTAGATTTTATTTAAATTTTTAGATTTTTTTTTTTTTTAATTAAAGCCAATGTAACTACAACTATATAAACTATGAATGCAAAAATGATGGGTTTTTTTATTTTGAAAAAATAATGAATGAATACTAAATGTATGCCTTAACCACTATACGAATGCAAAATGATGATTTTTTCAAAAAGAAGAATTGGTACGTACTACCAAATTGGTTAACTGGCCAGGTAAGAGGTGTAGATATGGGAGGCTCCCACTACTTTTATAAGGTACTAATTAAATAACCATAATCTCACTTGGGCATTTGCCACTTAACCTCTAGCCTTAGACACCAATATTCTAAAATAGTAATAAATCTCAAAACTCCTCTCTTTTTTTTATTTATGGAAAACCTTCTAAGGGCAATCTACCTTCAAGGTGCTTCTTGGTACAACCGGCCCGGCGTCTGTGAGGGAATCCACGGGTGCGAAGACTTATGGAGGTCTTGGAGATGTAATTTCAACTCCAAAGAGACGGAATGTTCATTGGAGTGTCCTTCCAAATCCAAGAAGGGTGTAAAGATCTTAATACCCTTAAGAAGGGAAAATATATGAGAAGAGAATTTTTTTTAAAAAAAGATGATGTAAATGAAGAATGAAACATAAGTGATACGAATGCAAGAGAATTGATCAACTAAATACACAAGACATGATACTAGATGCAACTAAGATGGAGATAACAATGATGGAATGCTAACATGGGGAATTTTTTCTGTGTTTTCTTTTTTTTGAATTTTTTTATTTTGAGAATTTTCAAAAAGATATGAATGAAGATAACTAACTTGCAACTAAAAATACTAAAAAATATGCAAAACTACTGAAAAGTGACATCTAAGATCATGTTTTTGGAGTTTTCTAGATTTATGATTTTTTTAGAATTTTTCAGATTTTTTTTAGAATTTTTCAGAATTTCACAAAACAAGACATTTTCCTACGTATACTAACCTTTAGTGACGCGTGAATTTCTTAGAATTTCTGAGTTTCTGCTTTCTGTGACATATTATTTCCTGAGAATTTTAGGTCTGAATTTATGTGATTTTCTGATTTTTTGATTTTTTTCATTTTTTCTGTAAAATAAAAACAGAAAAATAAGTAAAACTATATACAAATCAAACACAAGAAATTTTCCAACACAAAAAATAATTTCTTCCCCGGCAATGGCGCCAAAAATTGATATGCACAAACCCGTCGTTGAAAAGTCATGCCACAATTTCAAAATATTCGCACTTACTCACTTTTAAAGATTGGAAAATCAAATATATAGCGGTAAGTGGAGTCGATCCCACGAGGAGGAAAAAGCTTTATTTGAATGAGTTGGGAAAATATCCTTATGCTTTTGAAAACTAACTTTTGAGTGAAATTAATCTAAGAAAAAATAAATTATATAAAAATAAACTAAAGAATATGAGAGGGGTAAAGAAGAGAAATTGGAAGAGATAGAGAGAGGAAAGACCACAATTTACTCAAATGATGAACTTCATTAAGATGATAGTGGAAAGTCACACTATGAAAATAAAAATTACAACATGGGAATATCAAAGAGAAAAGAGAAGAAAATATACCCAATGGATGAAGAATAGCGCCGCCTCCTTGCCAAGCCTTGGATGAAGATCACTCCGTCTTGGATACCAATGTCGTGAGAGGACCGATTGGAAGAACATCCGCCAAAGGGATATAAGAGGAAAATAGAATAGAAGGAGAGAATAAGAAATTACTATGCAAAAATGTGTGTGAATATGTATTTGAAAAGAGAAGAAGAAAGATAGAAGAAAGGGATCGGTGATGAAAACTCAGTGAAAATAAAAGAAGAAAATAGAGATAGATCGAGAGCAGATAGCTTAGAATCTAGAGGGAATTAGGAAAACTAGAAAACTCAAAAGTTGTGGAGGATGAAAAGAGGAAGAATATTGATGAAGACCTCAAAAGTAGAAAACGAGAGGAAGATGGAGAAAAACACAGATGAATAGAGAAGGGTCGCGGGTGAACAGCAAATAGAAAACCCAAGATAGAACTTCGAAAATCTGAGAATTTCTTGCAAACTACGAAGAATTAGAAGAAGGCAAAGAAAGCGAAGTTGTAGATCTAGAAGAGAAGAAAAACGTTGATGAAGAAACCAGATTGAAAAGATGATTGGAAGAGAGTGAAAAATTGAAAATAGCAGAGTTCTATAAGAGCAGATGAACAGTAAAAACTAAAAAATAGAGCTTTGAAAATCATGAAATAACTTTGAGAATAGGAAGAATTAGAGGAAGGGGAAGATGAAGAATATGTAGATCTTTCAAAATTGAAGAACTTTGATGAAAACAACAACTTGAAAAGAGGAGAGGAAGATAGGGAAAATTGAAGAAAACCAGAAGGTAGAGAAATCGGATGAACAATAAAAACGGGAGACAAGGCCTTGAAAAATAGGAAATAATTTTAAAAAGAGGAAGAATTAGAGGAAGATAAAGAAGAAGAAGATGTAGAAAACTTGAAAATAAAGATCTTTGATGAAGAACTTAACTGAAAATGATGTAAGGAAAAGCTTCAAAATAAACTCCTATGGTAGACTTCAAACCAGCTGAACCCCTCTGCAACGACTGCTATGACACCTATTTATAGGAATGTTCAGTGGAGTCTTCTGCGATCGTGGCTTCTTAATCCAACTCAAGTCCTTATTTTTAGCAATCTTGAATGCCTAAAATAGGACTCTTGCTAGAGATAGAGTCCTCATTCCATCAAATATGGCAAGATAAGTTCGATCATGATTCTCCAGAAACCATCCAAAAGCATGTTTCCAACAACGCCACTTGATCCATGTAGACTCCTCTCCGGCTGTACAGTCCTCCTTTCCACAGATTCATCGTGGATAAGCTCAAAACAAGGAAGTAAACTGCAATTGGGAAACTACAGTTCTGTTTCTGAGGTATACTGAAATAGCGACTTCAGCTAGGGCGCAATAACTTGAATAGCGGCGTAGTATCCTTTTAGCGTATGACCTCCAGCCGTAACTTCATTATTTCCATATTTTGAATTTCTATTAAAAATGAATAAGCGACCCCTTGAACGGTCGCAAATTGTAAATAGCGTCTTCATCATGGTTGCAATTTCCTGAAAATTCATAAAAATGTAAAATATGCAATATTCTTCATAAAAAATAATAAAATAAAATAAAATAATTGTGCATTTTCTAAATATCTCTCACATTGCCATTTTGACTCAAAATTGATGATAAAATAATACAAACTCAGAAAATGGTGAGAATGATATTTTAACCTTATTAATGCACAACTAGACTCTTTAAATATACAAAGATGATGAATGTGATGTAAATTATGATATGAAATATAGCACTTATCAGGCTGCCATTTCTCAGGTAATGTGCGCCTGCTTAAAGGGGCGCCCACTCAAGTTTTCAACATTTTTTCCTTTTTGTTGCCCTAAGGAATTGGCGCCCCTCTGTAGGGTCTTCATTTAATTGAAGACTCTGTAGAGAGTCATTAATTCCTTTAAATGGCGCCCTAGTCAGGGGCGCCTTTTTCTCTGAGTGTTTTACACACCGGGCAGGTGCGTTCCAAGACACAAAACACTATCCATCATGTCGAAAGTTCTTGAAATCAAGAAGTAACGACATGGATAGGTAGAGGAAAATATCAGGATCACAGAATCATACTCGTGCTAGAATTTTATGGTTTAGTTTCATAGATATTAATTTTATAAACATGGTGTTTATTAATTACTGGAAAATGAATTGACGACATTCTGGGGGGTCTTCATTTAAAAGAGTGCCCATACCTAGGGCGCCTCTTCAGAAAATGGTGTCCAGGTGATGGGCGCCCTTTACCTGATGGCTAGAAATCTTGGTTTTTGTAAAACATATATATATATTTTGTAAAACATGTTATATATTTCGGCTAAGCATGCTATTTTAAGGCTATAAAAGCTCGTGTAATAAGATATATTCAAATCCTATAAAACCAGTGTAACAGACTATGTATAGAGTCTGTGTAACAGGCTATGTATAGAGTCTGTGTAACAGGCTATAGTTGATCTACTTAAAAATCCATGTAACATGATATATATTTGGCTCAACGAAGCCGTGTAATAGGCTATATAACATGGAAGATAAGTTATTCTAATTCTACACATGCATGCTATGTTACCCTATTTAGCTGCTAGTTAAGCCAGATCTTGAGAACACCTACCTCACGTGGTACAGGTGGTAAGAATAAAGAAATTCAAGCCAAGTCCTTCTTACTAGAGCTTCAGAGAATAAAGGCACGTTCTCTGCCGCAAAGCTCCAGTAGCAGGACGTAGAATGTAGGAAGAAGTCACCCCTTTCACGTCCTCCCAAGGAAAGAAGGGAGATATTCCCTTCTGCGGGCAATGCTGATAACGACAATAGCCTCTACCTGTGTTACGGAGGGAACAATTATAGGGAAATTCGGTTGCCAACGCAAAGCATTGGTTTATTACCTTGCGGGTCTAGTTGGGGAAGAAGATCCTAGATCATTGTTGTCCATGATCAGAGGATGGTGCTTTGACAACTAAATAAGGCTGTTCGTGTCTCACGGATGGGTTGGAAGGGCAGTTAGGAATTGGCGCCCTTGTACATGGTGCCCATTAGTTGGGTCCCCTTTGTTAGTGCAATTGGGGCCCTTGCATTAGGGTGCCCATTCCTATTGTTGAGGAAAGAGGCTGGACCCTCTTCACATGTATTGGTCTGTAAGAGAGAGAGAGAGAGAGAGAGAGAGAGAGAGAGAGAGATATATATATATATATATATATATATATATATATATATATATATATATCTAATGATTGGTGGCCCCTGAAGGAATTAGCGCCCATGTATAGGGGCTCTAATTTGTAAATGGCGCCCTGGTATGGGGCGCACATTCCCTTTGGTTTGAAAAAGAGAAACCCTCAATACGTACTATCCATGTGTTGGCATTTAAGTGATGTTGGGCCTCTTAAATATATGCATATTTATATAGTGGCCATCATAAGGTATGTTTGGCCTTCATGTAGGATTATTTATTTTGGAAAAGTTCAACTTTCACTATCATTTTTATCCGGGGTGCGACACGCTCCCCCATTTAAAGGAATTTGGTCCCCAAATTCAACTGCATATACGGAGATATGGAGGGTGCAGAGTACTTACAGACTAGAATAGCTCCAGAAATCTTCTTTTCATAGACTCCTCAGTTTCCCATGTAGCTTCTTGTTCTAAGCATTGTTTCCATTGAATTTTCACCATAGGGGTCGTCTTGTTCCTTAGAACTCGGACTTCTCGGTCGAGGATCCTCATCGGCTTTTGCTCATAGGTCAGGTCCTTTTGTACCACTAAATCAGTGTGATCAATGACATGGAAAGGATCGTGCACATACTTCTTCAGCATAGAAATATGGAACACATTGTGCACTTTTGATAGTTGAGGAGGCAAAGCAATGCAGTAAGCCACCTCGCCTATTCTTTCCAATACTTCGAATGGACCAATGAACCTTGGTGTTAGCTTTCCCTTAACACCGAATCTTCTAATACCTCGGCCGGGAGATACCTTGAGAAAAATATAGTCTCCAACTTGAAATTCTAGATCTCCTCTTCTATTGTCGGCATACGATTTCTGCCTGGACTGTGCTATCTTTAGCCTTTCTCGAATAAGGTGTAACTTCTCGGCTGAATCTCTTACCATATCTGGGCCTAGAATTTATTTCTCACCGACTTCATCCCAGCATATTGGAGATCGGAAACTCCTACGATAAAGTGCCTCGAAAGGTGCCATTTGGATACTGACTTGATAGCTGTTGTTATAAGCAAACTCGGCTAGGGGTAAGTGGTCATGCCAGCTTCCACTGAAATCTATAATACATGCTCTTAACATATCTTCAACAACTTGATTTTTCCTTCCAGTCTGACCATTTGTCTAGGGATGGAATGTAGTGCTGAAGTTGAGTTTCATCCCCAAAGAATGTTGTAGACTTTTCCAGAAATGAGAGGTAAAGCGTGGGTCTCGGTCGGATTCAATTGACACCGGGACGCCATGCAATCTAACCATCTCTTTGATATACAAGGCATCAAGGATATCAACTGACCATCGGCTCTTGATAGGTAAGAAATGAGCCGATTTTGTTAGGCGATCGATGATTACCCAAATTCCATCACGTCTGCCCCTAGACTTGGGCAAGCTCATGATAAAATCCATGTCTATATCTTCCCACTTCCACTTGGGAATATCTAGCGGATGTAATTTTCCAGCAAGTTTTTGATGTTTCGCTTTCACTTGTTGGCATGTCAGGCAGCGAGATACGAAGTCCGCTACCTCACTCTTCATATTAGGCCACCAGAAAGTTCGTTTCAAGTCTTGGTACATCTTAGTCACACCAGGGTGGATCGTGTACCTCGATCGGTGAGCTTCTTCAAGAACCTTCTTCTTTAACACGGGACAGTCAGGTACATATGTTCGTTCATGAAATAGCAATCTACCATCGGGTGTCAGCTTGAAATCGGCTCTTGTAGCTTCTTGATTTCAGGAAGCAAATCTAGATGTAGACTCATGTATGATAGAATAATACACCCATTCTTCTCATCTGTACTTATATTGAGTTTAGAAAATTTCTCCAGCAACTTCCATTCTTGAACCATGCAGTTAGCCATTAATGCTCTCGACTTTCGACTAAGGGCATCAGCTATGGAATTACCTTTACCAGGATGGTATTGTATGATGAAGTCAAAATCCTTGAGATATTCGAGCCAACGCCTCTGCCGCATGTTCAGCTCCTTTTGGAAGAATAAATATCTGAGGCTTTTGTGATCAGAATATACTGTGAATTGTTCTCTGTAGAGATAGTGTCGCCAGATCTTTAAGGCAAATACTACCGCGGCTAGCTCTAGGTCATGCATCTGGTAGTTCTCTTCGTGCTTCTTTAACTGCCAGGAAGAGTATGCAATGACTCTTCCATTTTGCATTAATACACACACGAGGCCAATACCAGAAGCATCAATATATACCTCGTATTTCTCTCCTTCAATTGGTAATGCTAAGACTGGAGCAGTGGTCAAGAGATCTTTCAAAGTTTAGAAACTCTTCTCGCAGTCTTCATTCCACTCATAAGGCACTTCCTTGCGAGTCAACCTGGTCAGAGGAATGGCGATCTTGGAGAAGTCCTTAATGAAACGCCGGTACTAACTGAAGAGGGGTGATCTCGCGCCTACCCTGAGGTAGAGGATCTCTGGTTGCGATCACCATGCTTGAGTAACTGCAAGGAAGGAAGCAGGTCAGGGGTGCCCAGGGGAGGAGTCCGTGGGGATAACCCTCCGATGCCTAAGTCAGCAAATTTTGTAGAGCACAAATGGAGAGAAGGTGGTAGAAGAAGAAAGGGGCGTGAGATGTCTCTTCATCAAGAAGTGTGGTGGCTCTTTCTTAGGATTATGCCCTACCTCTCTGGAGGGTCTCCATGGGATTTATATTGTAGCCCGTTGTGCGTTTGAGTCCCAGGAGTTGAGGGGATTAGGGGGAGGTTACGTCCTTATAGCGGGCTCTTTATAGTCCAAGGACTCTTACTCTCCCTTATCCTTTGGAGTTCCCCGTCTCCACCAGGTACGTAACGGACAGTTAGATGAGCTTCCAACGGTCGGCCCGAGCGTAAACTCTCATGTAAGATATTATCCCGAGCGATAAGCATACAGCTCGGACAGGTTATTCCAGATCCCCATAGGGGTCTTCTCGACTGATCCGTTGCTCGGGCTTTCGGACCCTATGGCCACCTAGGAAGCGCTATTCCGAGTGACTGTTGGGCTTAAAGTAAGTGGGCCACGACAGAGGCTGTCACTTTAGAGAGCTGGGCCTGGTTGGGTCACATTTGACCTAGTTGGGTGATGCTCATGGGCGATTGATTTTCCCCCTCTCTAGATCCCCATATGAGTAGCAGTTATGGGGAGGACGTTGGTGGCTCAGTTGGAGTGGGAAATTACCTCCGATCAGGGGCCACTTAATGCGGCTGTCCTGGGAGTTTGCCTGTAATGATGGCTTCTTTTGAGTCGATGCGGGGAACCCCCTCCTTGGGTTCTGGAACGTCGTGCCGTTTCCCACCAAGTCCATGGGGATATAAATATTACGCGTGCTTGCGTTCGAACCGCCTTTGTTTAGGGTTTTCTTTTTCCTCTGCATCAGTCTCTAGGACGGGCTCATGCGCCACGAGAGAGATCAGGAAGAGCAGCGTCTAGCGAAGGCCTTTACGGAGCTAGCGGAGATTACGGCTGTGGCGATTCGCCAGCTTCCACCTCCTCCGGAATCGTCCGATTCGGCGTTCTCTCCCTCTTCTTCTAGTTTCTCTCTTTATTCAATGGCAGAGCAACATCCCTCGTCCGAGATGCGCGAGGCTGGGCCAGGCACGGGGAGTTTGGTGCCGCAACCCGAGCATCCTATGCGCAGTGAGCTGGGTGAGGCCGAAGTAAGTAGGATGGAGAAGTGTTATGGGCTGCCGTGGAAGTTTTTCTTCTCTCTACCGCAGCCTCATGAATCCAGCTTGTCCTATCATCCAGGCCTCTTCTGTACTTTTCTTTTGGCTTGGAAGAGTGGGTTCCGCCTCCCTCTTCACCATTTTGTTGTGCGACTGCTTCAGTTTTACCGACTGGCTCCTGTCCAGTTGGTCTCCAACTCGTATACTTTTATCTTTTCTTTCTTCGAGTTGAAGGAGCAGACCCACGCAGGTAAAGGCTTCTTCTACCTTCAGGCGAGGAGGGGAAGGAGCTGCGTGTCTCTTTCCTCCAAAGATTCTTCTCACAAGGGGTGGAAGACTCAATTTTTTTGGGTGGATTCGTATGTGGAGGACGCCCCTTGGGATTTCTCGACGGTGGTTAATTTCCATCCATCCCTTCCTCCGAAGCAGGCGGCGATTTCTCCGGAACTGGAGGAGGAGATTAGGGTTCTTCAGGAGAATCGCCGGTTGACCGTCGAGTTAATGACCGCGGCCAATATCAAGGAATATCCTTCCCGGGCATTGTCGTCTCACGGTAAGAACCTTGGGGTCATGCGTCGCCACTTCCGGGTCAAGCAGGTAGACTCTCTTCTGGTATGCTATTTTTCGCTGCTCAGACTCGAGGTGAACGAATGACGAGGGAGAACAACTGTCGGAGCAAGAGATTGTTGGCCTGGAGGAGACGCCTGCTCTGAGTGAAGCCCAAGATCCCGGGGACCCTTCCTACGCGCGAGACCGGGGCAAGCAAATTACTCAGGGAGATGCCTCCGAGCGTCGTGGGCCAAGCGCAAGGATTCGGGGGAGCAGATGCTCATGTCTTTGATGAAGGCTCGGACCACTGAGAAGAAGCGACTGAAGAAGGCGGGGGTCTCCTGTCCGACCGAGGAGCATGCTTGCCCGTCTGAGCGGCGCGCCCGCCCGGTCGAGGAGTGCCCAGCCGAGAAAGTCTGTTGCCAGGATCCCCCGCCCGTCGAGCTGGAGGAGGCTGCTATAGATGGGGGAGGAGTTGTCGAACATGATAGGCCGCAGATCGAGGTGGCGGTCTCTGAGTTTTTGACCGAAGTTGGTAGAGCGCGGGACGAGGCGACATCCCAGTCCGTGTCGAGCATGGTCGTCCCAGAAGTGGGGAAGCTTGGGGGAGATGTTTCAGTCCCGACTCCTCCGGAGAGGATTCCGCCTCCTTCGGTGGGCGCACCTATCGTCCGGGCTTCTCTGTATCAACAGTGCCGATCCTTGGTGCCTTCGCTGAATCGAGAAGAGATCAGACGCGGTCCCCCCTCTTTGCTCTTTGAGAGGGTCATGGAGGTCTGATCATGGCCTAACGGGGGGCCGAGATAACTGACTTCTTCGCTCGGTGGGATAGTGAAGAGAGGTCCCTTTCTCGGGTTTGTGCTGAGTCTGACCGAAAGATCAGTCAATTGACTTCCGAACTAGAAGTCTCTCGGCGGGAGGCCACCTCGGTCCGGGCTCAGCTCCGGTCGAGCCAAGAGGAGGCTCGGATGCTGGTCGACCAGCTTGCCCAGGCTCGTTATATGGCCGACCTGAAGGGTGAGCTCCTAGAAGAGGAGCGTCAGTCTCAGGTTGAGCGCTCCGAACAGTGGGGGCCCGAGCAGGAGGAGCTTAACAACAAGGTCCGGGGGACCGAGCCAGTGAGAGAGGAAGCCGAGGTCACGCAGACTGAAGCTGAGGCGAAGCTGTCCGAGATCGAGAGGAAATTGCTCGAGGCCGAGTAGAGAGTAGCTGAGCTTGAGAAGGAGGTTGAGCGAGCCGAGGCGGGGGCGATCGAGCGATACAGAATCTCGGAGCGCTATCACGCAGCTCTCGAGGAGGCTGCCTTCTCGTATTATGAGCCAGGCTACCACCGGGGGTTGGGGAAGGGGTTTGCCCAGGGTTACCATCGAGCTATCGTTGAGGCCCAGCATCAAGTGACCGATGAGCTTGTTTTTCCTTCTGGGCAGCGTTACGACTTGAACGCGGAGACTACAGATTCTTCATCTTCGACGTCGAGTGAAGGAGGTAGTGGGGATGCGTACAGCTTGATAGAGGGATCGCCAACTCCGGTCGCCTCTAGAGGGTACGCGGTCAGGACAGTTCCCACACAACTGGGATCAGTGTTTGGACCGGCCATCGCCGAGGGTACCGGGGGCGGGTCCCTTGTTGCTGAGGATCCCTCAACTACCGGTCCTCAAGAAAGATCACGGGGTTCTCAGAGTCCCCCTATTTCCATAGACTAGAAGCAATTTTTTCTCCTTTTCTTTCTTCTTTTTTTCGTGCAAGGTTGGCCCATGCGGTATGTAATGACAGCAGTATTTAATACATAATTGACTGTTTCTTATCGCTTTTGAGGTGATTTGGCCACCGTATCTGTAGTTGCTAAAAAGGTGGAGCTTTTTTTGTGGATATCTCACGTGCGGCGACTATCGCAGCACTGGCGCCTTTATGACTTTTGATGCCTTGCATGACTTGCTATTTCGTGCGTCCCAGGGGTGAAGTCATTGGAGGGAGAGCAACTGCCCCTTGGGGAAGGGTTGCCGCCTTTCGCATTTTTTCAAGGGAAGGATCATTTAAGGAAGGCGTTCCCCCTGCCGCCCTATAAGAAAGGTCCTGGAGGATGCCTCCACTCTTCTTCAATGCTTAGGGCTTTCATTACAGTTCTTCCTCTTTCTCCCTTCTTGCGAAGTGCTTGTCTCTGCGCTAGGAAGTTATCAGCGAAATATGGAAGGCGATGTGGAAGACGATGATCCCGGCGGTCGCCACAGGCGCTCGTGCTTCTTCGACGTGGAAGAAGGGACAGCGATGGGCGGGCGACGTGCAAGAAGGGACAACGCATAACAGCGCACCTGTTCCCAACTGCTGGATCGCCGCCACCATCTTTGGAGGAAGGGAGAAGCGGAGGGAGGTTCGAGGAAACATGGCGCTCGGCACGGCGGCCTCGCCCTACTCCTTCCTCACCTCGGCCAACTTCTCTCTCCTCTTCCATCCCCACCATCCTCTTTCTCCCTCTGCTGCTCTTCAACCAATTTCTTCCCTCTTCTTTCACTCTTTGGAGGATGCCTTTATCCTTGCTCGCACCACTTGAGGGTGCTTGCTTTCTGTTCGGCTTCCGTCCCTTCCAAAGAGTTGGCATAGGTGGCCTTCCCTTGTATTCCTTCCTTTTCTTCCTCTAATACCTCTCTTCTTCTTTTTTGTTATTTTTGAGTTTCTCGAGCGAACGAGGTCAGCTGCCCGTTATCCGAGCCAATTTCTACACAGGGTAGAGTCAGTGGCTCGATCTGGGGGTGCCAACCATGTCTGCACTGAGTCATCAGCTCGTATTGTAGTATCAGTGGATGTAATTTTTACTTTTGATATGCATTGTATTGGCTATGGCCTATCTGATGTATGAAGAGACATTAATGAAAGGAAAATTGTTGCCATTTATTGCTTACATGTCTGTGAAAAGCTCAAAAGTATAACTTTCGTAATGTTATAGTGTTCCACGTCCGGGGGATAGGCGCTCCCTCCATGGTAGACAATTGGTACGCCCCCTTCCCGAGCGTCTCGACCACTCGGTAGGGACCTTCCCAATTATGGGCCAACTTCCCAGCCGCCTCCAATGGTCTAGAGGCTTCGACTTTTCTTAGGATGAAGTCTTCTGGATGGAAAAGTCTATCCCAAACTCTAGCGTTGTAATATCGAGTAAGGCGTCGCTGATATACCATGGCTCGGATGCTCACGATCTCTCTTATCTCGCTTGCCATATCAAGGTTTTCTAGCAGTTTTTGCTCATTTGCCTTGGGCGAGAAGTTGATGACTCGGAGAGATGGGCTGCTAATTTCCAAAGGAATCACGACGTCCGTTCCATACACCAACTAGTAGGGAGTTTCACCGATGGCGATTCTGGGAGTAGTTCGGTGCGACCATAGTACGCTTGGCAATTCCTCGAGCCAATTGCCCTTGGCTTTCCCGAGCCTAGTCTTAATGCCTTTTTGTATAGTTTTGTTGGCATTTTCGACCAGTCCATTAGCCTGCGGGTGGGCTACCAAAGTGAAGTGGTTGCGAATGTGTAGGTCGACACATCTGCTCTTAAAATAGTGTGAGTCAAATTGCCAACCATTATCGCTCACAATCACCCGGGGAATGACGAAGCGATAGATAATCGATTTCCAAACAAAGCTTCATACGACCAACTCAGTAATCCTTGCGGTGGCTTCAGCTTCTAGGCACTTGGTGAAATAATCAATGGCGATGATGATGAACTTTCTCTAGGCCTGGGCTGTTGGGAATGGCCCAAGGATGTCAATTCCCCACCGAGCGAAGGGGTACGGCTCGGCGAGGGTAACAAGCTCTGAGGCGGGCCGATGGACCATGTGATCGAAACGTTGGCATCGGTCGCATTTCTGAACGTAGGTTAGGCAATCGCACTGGAGAGTGGGCCACCAGTAACCCTGCCGCAGCAAGATCCTGGCGAGCGATCTTCCTCCCTGGTGTGCGCCGCAGATGCCTTCATGGACTTCCTGGATCGCACGGTTGGCCTCTTCGGTACTGAGGCACTTGAGGAGAGGGCCAGAGAAAGACCTTCAGTATAGGATTTCATCCAAAATGACAAAGTGCCGAGCCTGATGTTTCATTCTCCGTGCTTCATGACGATCGGGGGGCTCTTGGGAATCTCCCAGCCATGATATATACGGGGTTCGCCAGTTGCTGGATGATACCTGATCAACTGTCATGAGCTCCGCCATTATGCTGGGTCACTCAAGCTTTTCGAGGAAGACCAATTGATTACCTTCTGTGAGGGTAGAGGAAGCTAGCCGAGAGAGGGCGTCCGCCTAGGAGTTTTCCTCCTGACTTATCCGGATAGCCTAAAAACTCTCAAATAAGGGGGCTATTCCTCTTACCAGCTGAAGGTATTTGATCATCGGTGCTTCCTGAGCCTCGTAATCATCGTTGATCTGGCTGGCCAACAGCTGGGAGTCGGTGTGTATCTTGACCCGTTCGGCCCCTAGTCGACGTGCCATCCTTGCTCCTGAGATAAGAGCTTTGTACTCGGAGACGTTGTCGGACGCTGGGAAGTTGAACTTCAAGGTGTATTGTAGTTATGCGTCTTCCGGGCATCGGAGGATGACGCTGGTGCCACTGTCGACTGAGTTGGAGGATCCGTCGACAAAGAGATCCCAAGTTAGCCTAGGAATCGGTTGATGGGCTTCTTCGGTCGGGACAGTGCTTTCTGGGATGAAGTCTGCGAGCGCCTATCCCTTGATGGCCGAGCGGGGACGATAAGAGATGTCATAAGCCCCAAGCATTATAGCCCACTTGACGAGGTAACCTGAAGCTTCAGGGTGGGCCAGGATCTTTTAGAGAGGCTCGCTGGTTAGCACGATGATGGAGTGTCCTTGGAAGTAGGGCCGGAGGTGCTTGGTCAAGGTGATCAACGCTAGTATGATTTTCTCGGCTGTGGGATATCGTCGCTCGGCCTCATTAAGCACCTTGCTAGTGTAGTAAACCGGTCTTTGTACTCCTACATCATCTCGAACCAAGACCGAGCTCACTGTGGAGGGGGTCGACGAAAGGTAGAGGTATAGTGCTTCTCCCGAGATTGGCTTGGACAATACCGGGGGTGAGGTCTCCTTTAGTTTCGCAAAAGCCTTCTGACATTCCTCGTCTTAGGCGAACGTGGAGGAAGCCAATTTGGGCCCTCTTAATAACTTGAAGAAGGGTAGGCATCGTTCATTCGCTCGGGACAGGAATCCATTAAGTGTAGTGATCCGTCCAGTCAGGCGCTGGACGTCCTTGATGCAAGTGGGCGGCTGCATGTTTAAGATGGCTTGTACTTTGTCGGGGTTGGCCTTGATCCCACGTTGGGTCACTAAGAAACCCAGGAACTTCCCGGATCGGACCCCAAAGGCGCACTTAGCTGGGTTGAGCTTCATATGGTACCTCAAGAGAGTGTCGAAGGTTTCTGCTAGGTCGGTGAAGTGATCCTCGGCTTTAGGCGTCTTGACGAGCATATCGTCAATGTAGGCCTCGACGTTCCGACCAAGTTATCCTTCGAAGATGTGGTTGATCAGCCTTTGATATGTCGCTCCGACATTTTTCAGTCCGAAGAGCATACAAGTGTAGCAGTATACGCTGAAGTCAGTGATGAAGGCTACCTTTTCCATGTGTTCAGGATCCATCCAGATCTGATGATAACCGGAATAGGCATCCAGAAAATTAAGCAATTTGTTGCGGGAGGTTGAGTCGACTAGTTGGTCGATGCTCGGTAGTGGGTAGCAGTCTTTCGGGGTGGATTTGTTGAGGTCGGTGAAGTCCACGCACATTCGTCATTTGTCTGGAGCTTTGGGTACCAGGACGACATTAGCGAGCCATGTCGGGTAAATGATCGGGCGGAATAGGCCGGTTTTCTTTCGCTTCTTTATCTGCTCTTTGATGATCGCCTATTTCTCCGAGGTGTGCTTTCTTCTACGCTGTTGGACGGGTTTCACCGATGGGTCGAGGTTGAGCTTGTGTACCCCCATCTCCCCAGGTATTCTGGGAAGATGCTCATCAGACCACGTAAAGACCTGAATATACTCCTGGAGGAATTCCTTATATTTCCTCTGCATATCAGAGGGTAAGTTAGCTCCTATTTTTACTCCGAGGGCTGGGTCGTCATTGAGGAAAACTATCAATAGCTCACCACTAGGCTCGGATGTTGTTGGCTCCTCTTCGGCTCCCTTGGTTTTTTTCTTCATTCCCTCTGGCCTTACAGCTTCAACCGAGATAATATAGCACCTTTGAGCTATTGCCTAGTTACCTTGGACCTCCCTGATACCGCATTTAGTGGAGAACTTCATTTTTTGGTGATAGGTGGAGGGCACTACCTTTGTCTGGCTGAGGATTCCTCGGCCAAAAATGGCATTATAGGCCGCCATCCCCTTAATCACAATGAAGTCAACCATGACGGTAACGGTCTTGGGAGGGGTGTCAATGGTAACTGGCAGGCTCAGGGCTCCCTCGGGATAGGTTGCCTGGCCATTGAACCCACAAAGGGGGGTTCGAATAGGGCGGAGCTTGGATGGGTTTTCACCCATCTTGAGAAAAAATTCATACGAAAGTACGTCGGGAGCGCTACCATTGTCAACCAGTATTCTATCTACGTTACAATGGTTTATGGTAGCCTATATTACAAGGGAATCGTCATGCGGGGTGGATAGCCATTCCAGGTCTTGGTCGGTGAATACCACGGCCTGCTGTCCATCCGTCAGCACAGACTTGGGGGGCTCGGAAGCCCGGCTCGCCCAATCCGCATGACGCTTCCTTCCTCGGATACTATCTCCTCCTGATGCCGTGCTGTCGGAGATGACATTAATGTGGACCCCGCGAGGCTAATTGTCAATTTTCTCCGGAATGCCATGATCCTCCTTATGGTGCTCAGACACGTATCGAGATAAGTCTCCCTAGCGGACAGAATGCCCAATCTCGTCCTTGAGTTGGTGACAATCTCGTCCTTGAGTGTCTGTGGTCATTGTGGAACTAGCAATGTTTGCGGCGGTTGTGACGTTTGGCCTTCATAGGCTCGGGTTGGCGGAGAATACCTGAGTCCTTGATGTCTTCATATATCTCATAGATGAGGACGGTCAGAGGGGTGTACTACTCATACTTTCGGGGGGGTTCCGTTCGGTCCCCGTCTTGGTTCCTCAGCTTTCTCGGGCCCGAGCCCTGCTCGGAAGGTCGCTTCTTGTCCCCATCCTTTCCCGAGCCCGATTGGATGCGGCAAGCATTGAGGACTTCATCGCATTCCGCATGGCACAAAACCAGGGTTATTAGATCGGCGAGGAAGGTAGGAGGATGGAGGACCAACTCCCTTCGGAGGTTCTCGTCGCGGGTGCCTCCGGTCAGCGCGATGATGGCTGAGGCGACGTCTAGGCGGGGGATGCGCAGGGCTTCCGATTTGAACCGGTTGATGTAAGCCTGGAGTTTTTTCCCAGGTGCCTATTTTAGCGCCAGCAATCCCGCTACTGACCTCGGAGGACCGCTGCAGGCGAACCTTTCCTTAAATATTCACCCGAATTGGCGAAAGTCGCAGATGCTGTCGGGGGCGCTAGCTCGGAACCAGGCTTGGGCACCCTTAACTAAAGTGGTCACGAATGCTCGGCATTTGACAACGTCAAAGACCCCGTGCAACATCATCAGGGCATCGAAACTGTCGTAGTGGTCGATGGGATCTCCCTGGCTGTCGTACGATTTGAAGGTCGGCAACGGGATTCTGGGGGAAATCTCATCCTTCAAGATGTGATTGGAGAATGGGGATTGTTCCTCGTCCTCCTTAGTGGAGGTTTTCTGCAAGGCGTAGAGGGCGCACTCTTGCTCTATGAAACACCGCTCGAAGTCTTGCAGTTGGAGGGACAACTCCGGTTGTCGCTGGACCGAGGGACTGTGGGCGCGCCCTAGCATGCTGCCACGTCTCCCTTCGGGGGCGTCATTTTTCGGGAACGATTGACGCGTCTCGGTCCTTTCTCTCCTCGGGGTGGAGGAGGCTTCTTGCTCAGGCGGAGAGACGTGAGAGGGTCCTCCTGACCTGTTACGTATAAGCCGTCATCCCCGAAGAGTGAAGCGGCCTCCGACGGTTTGTTGCGAAGCTTCTCCAAGAGGGGGGCTTTCCCGGGGGGGTCGTGACTTCTCTTCCCTTGCCGCCTGGTTCCTCATTAATTCTACGAGGATGTCCAATTTTGCATTGAGGGTTTGGAGAGTGTCAGGATTCCCATTTGGGGGTAGTCCCTCGTGGGCTGGAGGAGGCAGCTCACCGGTGAGGTCGTTGGAGGGGTGAGCCTGTACGGGGGGGTTAGGCACAGGCTCCTCTCCCTCGCCTGCCACAGCCTTTCCCTTATCGCCGGTGGTCCTTTTGCCGGAACTTCTTCTCACCATGATGGTTCTTTGTCCGCTTCCCATAGACGGCGCCAGATGAAGAGGGGTGATCTCGCACCTGTCCTGAGGTAGAGGATCTCTGGTTGCGATCACCACGCTTGAGTAACTACAAGGAAGGAAGCAGGTCAGGGGTGCCCAGGGGAGGAGTCCCCAGGGATAACCCTCTGATGCCTAAGTCAGCAAATTTTGTAGAGCACAAATGGAGAGAAGGTGGCAGAAGAAGAAAGGTGTGTGAGATGTCTCTTCATCAAGAAGTGTGGTGGCTCTTGCTCAGGATTATGCCCTACCTCTCCGGAGGGTCTCTATGGGATTTATATTGTAGCCCGTTGTGCGTTTGAGTCCCAGGAGTTGAGGGGATTACGGGGAAGTTACGTCCTTATAGCGGGCTCTTTATAGTCCAAGGACTCTTGCTCTCCCTTATCCTTTGGAGTTCCTCATCTCCGCCGGGTACGTAACAGACACTTAGATGAGCTTCCAACGGTCAGCCCGAGCCTAAACTCTCACCTGAGATATTATCCCGAGCGATAAGCACACAGCTCGGGCAGGTTGTTCCGGATCCCCATAGGGGTCTTCCCGACTGATCCGTTGCTCGAGCTTTAGGACCCTATGGCCTCCTAGGAAGCGCTGTTCTAAGTGACTGTTGGGATTAAAGTAAGTGGGCCCTGACAAAGGCTGTCACTTTAGAGAGCTGAGCCTGGTTGGGTCACATTTGACCAAGTTGGGCGATGCTCTTGGGCGGTTGATTTTCCCCCTCTCCAGTAACCAGCTAGCCCCAACTCTTGGGCGATTGATTTTCCCCCTCTCCAGTAACCAGCTAGCCCCAAGAAACTTCGAATCTCTGTTGCACTTGTTGGTTGTTCCCTGTTCTTCACGGCCTCGACCTTTGAATGGTTGACAAAAATTCTATTCTTCGAGACCACATGGCCCAAGAAGGATACTTCCTCGAGCAAGAACTTGCACTTGCTGAATTTGGCATACAATTTATTTTCCTTTAATATTTGCAATGCCTTCTTCAGATGTTCTTCATGGTCTTCTTCGAACTTTGAATAAATCAAGATATCATCAATAAAGACCACGATGAATTGATCCAGATATGGCCGAAAGGTGCTGTTCATTAATTGCATGAAAGCTGCGGGGGCATTTGTTATTCCAAAAGGCATAACAGAAAATTTGTAATGCCCATACCTGCTTCGGAACGTAGTTTTATGAATGTCTTCTTCTTTGATCTTAAATTGGTGGTAACCAGAGTGAAGATCAATCTTGGAGAAGTATATAGCTCCAGATAATTGATCAAACAGCTCATCAATTCTTGGCAGCGGGTACTTGTTCTTGATTGTAAGGTGGTTTAACTGCTGATAATCGATGCAAAGTCTCATTATTCCGTCCTTCTTCTTGACGAATAGCACGGGTGCTCCCCATGGGGAAATACTCGGCCTGATGAAACCCTTTTTCAATAACTCCATCAGCTACTCTTTTAGCTCCTTCAGCTCAGCGGGGGACATTCTATAAGGTGCCTCGGAAACAGGACCAGCACCAGGGACAAGGTCGATTGTGAACGACACTTCCCGCTCAGGGGGTAAGCCGGGCAATTCTTTTGGAAAAAAGTCAGGAAAATCCCGAACTACACGGATGTCTTCAAGTTTAGACTCATCGACTTCCGTGGCAGTCACAAATGCTATGAAAGCCATACATCCCTTACTTATGAGCTTACTAGCTCAGAGAGATGATATAAGAGGTATCTATTCTGAGGGCTAGTGTAAACCAGCTCTGGGAAATCCACAAAAGTTATCTTGCCATGCTGGCAATCTATAGTTGCTTGGTATGTGGATAACCAGTCAGCACCTAGTATGACATCATACCCCTTCATATCTAGGCATATCAGGTTGACAGGTAAATTATTTTCTCCAACCATAAATTTGCAGTTTGGGTAGTGATGTTTGATATCTGACTCATTCCCAAGAGTTGTAGATATGACCAGATCTAACAATTCAGGTTTCTTAGAAAATGAGGTAGTAAATTTCTTGGAAATGAATGAATGAGTTGCTCTGGTATCAAATAAAACTAGAGTAGTCTTAGAACAAACAGTTAGTGTACCTTCCCCGATTCCACCTTCTGTTTGTTCCGTCTCTTGGAGAGCTTGCAGACGGCCTTGTTTCTTTGCCGGACGCTTCTCATCTTTAGTGGCTTGCTCATTCATCAATGGGCAATCAGGAATTCGATGTTCGCGGCTTCCACATCGGAGACACGCTCCCAGTTTCCTCAAACATTCTTCGGTCTTGTGGCCGGCTTTGTCACAGTACTTACAAATTTCCTTAGAAGGTGTAGTGGTGGAGAAAGGCTTGTCATTCTTCTAAAACTTCTTTCCCTTGGAAGACTCCCCTCCATTGAAGAACCGCTTCTTGTTGAATGAGGATTTGAAATTTCCCGGGCCTGTGACGGGTTCTTTCTTGTCCTTTCCTCGAATCCTTTCAGATAATTCGGTGGCGTCTTCTAGCAATTGGGCACGCCGAACCATCTCCGAATAGACTTGGATGTCCATCGGTCCAAGTTGTGTAATGTAGTGGGGTCGAAGCCCGTTAAGGAACCTTCTAGCCTTCATCTTTTCAGTACACACCAAGTGGGGTGCATACCTGGACAGTCTTGAGAACTGGGTCTCATACTCGGCCACTTTCAGGGTCCGTTGTTTCAGTGCGACAAATTCCGTGACCTTCTTCTCCTGAATACGGTCTGAGAAGTACTTGTTGAAATGTTCAACAAAGTCATCCCATGTGACATGGTCATCAAGCAATGTTGCTTCTACAGATTCCCACCAACCTCGAGCGTCCCGCTGTAGTTGGAATATAGCCAGTAAGACCCTTTTCACATCCATGCATTGCATTACACGGAAAATTCTGTCACTCCTTCAACCAGATTTCAGCATGTTCGGGGTCAGACGAGCCCGCGAATCTTGGTGGGTTCATGTTGCGAAAACCTCTGTGGAGATCACCAGCTCCACTGTTAGCTCCACCTTGTGCCACTTGCTGTAGCGCCTGCATAAGACCTTGCACGGTGTGCTGCATCTCGCGTCATTGTGCTCTTTCAACGGCTATGATCCTACAAGAGAAATTAAGTATAATATGGTATAGTGTTTTATTATAAGACCAATGTCATTATAGAACTTAACCCATGGCTCTATCCATCTCATCGGGCGTAAGGAGTAAACCTATCCTTGGACATGGGTTCTTCCAAGATTCCGATCATGACTTCTAATTTCCTAGGTTTGAAATCCTAGGCTCTGATACAACGAAAACTGTCACGCCCCGAGTGCGGAAGATACCCGGGTCGTGGCCAGCTTATATAGAACCATTCAATCAGAGTAGTATACATATTTTTTTTGACAAAAGACAGAGTGCGCAAAAGACTAAAATAATAACTAAGATTTTATTTCTAAAATGATACTACTAGTCCAAGATGACAATTATCCAAATAACGAAATGGTAATAATTTTAGTCCAGGACATTCATTGTTCACCCAAATACTAGGCTACAAGCCTTAACAAGGGACTCAAGAAATCCAAAGACGCGACTAGCTGACAATGGATGATCGGTCACTCTAGCACTCTTCACTCGGTCTCATTCCCATTCATGTGGTTGCCGCTATCCGAATTACCTGAAAACTATTAGAATAAACTGGATGAGCGAATCGCTCAGTAGGAATTACATCTCAAGTTCGAGCAGCCTTTAAGTAAATTACATGTTACGTGTAATGCAGGTATAGCTATGCATGCTAGACAAGCGAGAAAGGAATGAACAGCATAGAAGAATATCACATGTTTCAAGTACTATCAAGTGTTGACAAGCAAGATATCAAGAACTTATAGAAAGGATATTGCAGGATTTCAAGTACTATCCAGTGTTTGCAAGATTGCCAGGAAGGCAAGGAACAAGTTCAAGTGAGTAAGAATCATGTTCAAGCAAGTAATATCATGTTCAAGCAAGTAATATCAAGTTTGTGTAATATCAAGTACGTGTAACTGGAATTGGCTATTTTAATCAAGCAAGTACTTTGCCCTTTTTCGGGCGACGCAAGTCAAGTAATCGCCCTTTTTCGGGCGACGCAAGTCAAGTCAAGCAAGCAAGTTGTGTCACGAGAGAGTAAGTGTGGAATGTCTCAAGTCAAGCAAGTCAAGCAAGTACTTCGGTGTAATACTTAAACACCGTGATCATTCAACTCCCATGGACACCAGTACTTTCTGGCGCTCCTCCCAAGACCAGATCGGGCCCTATATGCATAGCATTTCATGTATTTCTTTTGACATCCACTCTCATTTATAGCCAATATAGAATTCCAAGGGTTTAACTATTGTAGGAACATAAGGTAGATTCGATGAATGGAGTTCAAAGATATTTTATCATGTATAGAAGAACTATGATTAAAACAACGCAAAACACGAGACAAGTCGGGAACCTAGATAGAATTGGCACCTCAAGGGCTGTCACAGGTCATTGAACTGGCGCCCTTCGGGCTGTCATTATTTCTAGAATTGGCGCCCTCACTGAGGGGCGCCCATTCTCCGGATAGAACAGAGGTTCTGTGAAATCAGTACTCAGGGGAAATGGTGTCTAGAGGGCTGCCATTATTTCATAAAATGGCGCCCGGGGGTCTACCATTATTCAGGTAATGGGCGCCTTGGATAGGGGCGTCCATTCCCTCTGAAACTCCGGGAATCAGGCATTTCTTGTAAATGGCACTCTAGGGGCAGCCTTCATTTCAGTAAATGGCGCCCTAGGGGGTGTCTTCTTTTCAGTAAATGGCGCCCTAGGGGCTGCCATTTCTCAGGTAATGGGCGCCTACTTAAAAAGGCGCCCATTCAAGTATTCAACATTTTTTTCTTTTTGTTTCCCTAAGGAATTGGCGCCCCTCTGCAGCGTTTTCATTTAATTGAAGACCCTATAGAGAGTCACTAATTCCTTTAAATGGGACCCTAGTCAGGGGCGCCCTTTTCTCTAGGTGTTTTACACACCGGACAGGTGCGTTCCAAGACATAAAACACTATTTATCAGGTCGAAAGTTCTCGAAATCAAGAAGTAAGGTCATGGATAAGTAGAGGAAAATATCAAGATCACATAATCATACTCATGCAAGAATTTTATGGTTTAGTTTCATAGATATTAATTTTATAAACATGGTGTTTATTAATTACTGGAAAATGAATTGACGACATTCTGGGGGGTCTTAATTTAAAAGAGTGACCATATCGGGGGCGTCTCTTCAGGAAATGGCGCCCAGGTGATGGGCGCCCTTTACCTGATGGCTGGAAATCTTGGTTTTTGTAAAACATATATATATATATTGTAAAACATGTTATATATTAGGGCTAAGCATGCTATTTTAAGGCTGTAAAAGCTAGTGTAATAGGATATATTCGAATCCTATAAAACCAGTGTAACAGACTATGTATAGAGTCGGTGTAATAGGCTATAGTTGATCTACTTAAAAATCCGTGTAACAGTATATATATGTGGCTCAGCAATGACGTGTAAAGCCATATAATAGGCTATATAACATGGAAGATAAGTTATTCTAATTCTACGCATGCATGCTATGTTACCCTATTTAGCTGCTAGTTAGGCCAGATCTTGAGAACACCTACCTTTTTGGAGTGATACACGTGATACAGGTGGTAAGAATAAAGAAATCCAAGCCAAGTCCTTCTTACTAGAGCTTCAGAGAATAAAGTAAGGCACGTTCTCTGCCGTAAAGCTCCAACAACAGGACATAGAATGTAGGAAGAAGACGCCCCTTTCACGTCCTCCCAAGGAAAGAAGAAAGATATTCTCTTCTGCGGGCAATGGTGATAACGGCAATAGCCTCTGTCTGTGCTACGGAGGGAACAATTATAGGGAAATTCGGTTGCCAACGCAAAGCATTAGTTTATTGCCTTGCGGGTCCGGTTGGGGAACAAGATCCTTTATCATTGCTGTCCATGGTCAGAGGATGGTGCTTTGACAGCTAAATAAGGCTGTTCATGTCTCACGGATGGGTTGGAAGGGCAGTTAGGAGTTGGCGCCCTTGTACAGGGGCGCCCATTAGTTCGGTCCCCTTTGTAAGGGGAATTGGCGCCCTTGCATTAGGGTGCCCATTCCTATTGTTGAGGAAAGAGGCTAGACCCTCTTCACGTGTGTTGGTCTATAAGATATATATATATATATATCTAATGATTGGTGGCCCCTGAAGGAATTAGCGTCCATGTATAGGGGCTCTAATTCTTAAATGGGTCCCTGGTAAGGGGCGCCCATTCCCTTTGGTTCAAAAAAGAGAAACCCCCAATACATACTATCCATGTGTTGGCATTTAAGTGATGTTGGGTCTCTTAAATGTATGTATATTTATATAGTGGCCCTCATAAGGTATGTTTGTTTTTATAAGGCCTTCATGTAGGATTATTTATTTAGGAAAAGTTCAGCTTTCACTATCATTTTTATCCCGGGTGCTACACTTAGCCTATGACATTTTCCTTGGACTTACTTATGCCTAGTCTTTGATACCACTTTGTCACTCCCCGTACTTTATACCATCGAGGTATTGTCTGCTTTGGCCAACTGTCCTCACGATTTTATCCCTTTCTAATCATGATCAGCTCCAGAATAGGGGACTTCCTAGCAGGTCACCCATCCTAGTACTACTCCCCATTAAGCACGCTTAACTTCGGAGTTCTTTTCAAGAACTGAGACGATACTTCAAAAGACACCTCGATGATATAGAGTACAACTTAGCTATATTTGAGGGTGTTACAATCTACTCCTCTTATATAGGCGACGTCCTCGTCGTTGGGCACATATAGCACACAATCAAACCCCCGGGCAGGTAGGACTCTAGAGGTGGCCCCTACAGGCTCAAGAGGTGACTCCCACTATGTAGCACTTTCTCCCATTGTAGGTTCAAGAGGTGGCTTCCACAGCGTAGCACTTGGTCCTGCATGGCACTTAGTTACCACACTTCTGACTGGGATACAACTCTGATACCATTCTGTAACTGTCACGTCTCGAGATTATGCAGCGGAACCAATCGAGAACGTGAATAGCCAGCTAGTACGCCGCAAGCGAGCAATATAATCAGAGCACTAACACATTCACACATAAAAAGGAATGCAAAAAAGGATATACTCAAAACTTCACTTTATTGAATAATATTTTAAGTGCATTGATAATTAAGTCTTTTTACTAGACTCAAATAAATAGAAAAGTGCATCGACTTGACTTGACTCATGACACTGTGAGGTCTTCTCTTGATCTTTAATCACTCTTGGACTCGTCACTTGAGTAGTCTGAATCCCCGCTAGAATTTCTTGAAAATATTGGAAAAAAGGTAGGGAATGAGCACACTTACCTAGTAGGTATCTTCGTATCAACATGAAGGCAATGTTTAAG
This sequence comes from Amorphophallus konjac, assembly GCA_022559845.1. Taxonomy (NCBI): domain Eukaryota; kingdom Viridiplantae; phylum Streptophyta; class Magnoliopsida; order Alismatales; family Araceae; genus Amorphophallus; species Amorphophallus konjac. Next base: position 119,554,819 of record CM040119.1, on the reverse strand, counting down.
TGATTAACATTTTAGCTCTAGAAAATAAGATAAAAGGAATGTGGTAAATCATACGAATAAAACCAAAGTAACACTAGTAACACGATGTAGATCATAGAGATATGAATGTCAATATAGAATGAGAATATGATCAAGCAAGAATAGAATGCGGCTTTTCATGTATCAAAAATGTAATTGTATGTTACGAGAATGTATTTTTCATAACCATAAAGGCTATGCACTAGAAAGGCATGTAACAAGAATGCATAATTTCATGTAGAGCCTCTGAAATCTCACGATCAATGACACCCAATAGGGGGGGTGAATTGGGTGATTACAAGTTTTAAGAAAAGTTTTGGCCTTTTTAAAATATGTGATAGAAAGCTAGTTAAGAGATTCAAAACTATTTGAACACACAATGGATTTATCAACTTTATATGATAATGATATAGAATAAGCAAGATATACGTAGATAAATCTGGAACAATAATTTACACTAACGCTCATGTAGAATGGAGGTAGATGAAATGGATCAAGCCACATAAATCAAACCATTGTGCACATCAGATTTTAAGGTGGTTGGGATGTAACGATGGCAATCCTACGTCCACCCCTCACCAAACTCGGTGAGGCTTCACTCGGGGATAAATCCCCAAACAGAGACGACGCTCCAAACACACACGCATGATGACACCTACCCACACACACGGGGACGCGCCCCAACACACACACACATATGGAGGCGAGGTCTCCAACACGATCCAACAAGCGGATCACCAACACAAACACCCGCTGCCACAAGTGCAGCAATCCACACATCCGAGACAGAACAGATCTAAAAGACCCACACACACACAAACGTAGATCTAGGAAGATCCACGCACATATGAATCAAAAACGACACACACACACGACCACTGATCCAACAATGATCCACACACACACAAGTTCTTACAGTTTATGATGAACACAATTACAACATCCAAAACATAAAGACGATGAGGCTTAGTTTAAAAAACTCTTGATTTGGGTTCCCTTTGAATGCATGCTGCGAGGCTGAGAATGGATGAAGAACACTTGCTGCACGGAGTACTATTCATGGCTACAGTACCCTTCTTCTTCACTTGGAGAATCTTCCTTTGATCTCTTCTTGAAAATCTTGCTTGCTTCTTGATAGCCTCCCCCTTGATCTCTCTTTGTTGGTTGTTTGCTTCTTCACTTCATAGATGCTTGTTGGCTTCAGATCTAACCTTGAGTCACCTTGAATCACCTTGAATCACCTTGGGTTGATGGAGAGATTTAAGGATGCAGATTTAATCTCCCTTGAGGGCTTGCTTGCTTCTAAACTTGCTTGGAGATTGATGGCTTCAGATTTAACCTTGAATCAGCCCGAAGCACTGTTCACGAAGGTGCTATAGTACCCGTGAATCACCTCCTCTAGCCTCCCTTGATCTCTCTTGTTCCAATTGAAGCATTAGGGTTTCAACCCTTCTTGTGTAGGTTTTATAACTTTTGAATGGTCCATGGACATCCTCCAGACCAGATCCACATTTTGTGGATGATTGGGTGTCATTAGGATTAAAGAAATACAAAGAGGATGGCTTTTCTCGAAGTGGAGAACAAAGTCAACTTTTGTTTGCTCGGGGCTGGCGGTTGACCTGTGGAAGCTGGCGGTCGACCGCTACTAAGAAACCCTATAGAAATTTGATCCCTAGAATTTCCGGTCAACCTTGGGGGGTCGACCGGTGCTGCTGGTCGACCGGGGGCGGTCGACCGCCAATGCTGTAATATGAGACTTTTCGCATTTGGCGATTATGGTTGATCGGAATGACCTAGTCCTGCAAAGTTGAAGTGTTAGCCCAATGAAATACATCCAAATAACAATGACTTTAAGTAGATGTTTATTTCATACATTTGGGGTTGGATTTCACTTGGTTTATGCATTAGAAACATCAAGACCAATTGAGCATGTTACCATGATTGGAATGAGAAACTAATGCATTTGAAGAGTGAGTTTATAAGTTATCAAACCAAGTTATCATTGTGAACCTCAAATATCATGAATGAAGTTTAGAAATGAGAGGTATATGGAATACCCATGGTGAGATTGATGACTGTGACAAGGTAAGAATCTTACCAATGATGCTTGACAGTAAATGACATATACCACCTATAATGAATTGTAGAGGAGCAGGGGGTGCTTATCCACACGTTTGGTTCACCAGGTTACTGCCATGAGTTTGATCCTACATGCAAGATAGTCAGGGTTAATACCATGCTTGTTGACATTAAAGAGGTTATGAAACCTCTTGCCTCTTGTAGAACCAACATATGCAACCAGCATAAACAACAAGATGAATAAACATAATCATCAAGAACATGTGTAATCAACCATAAGTTTAGTTATTATCACATAATCACACATTAAGTTTAGTTATCATCACGTAATCACACATTAAGTTTAGTTATCATCAAAATAATAACTTAACAATTACAACAATCATCAAAATCATAACTCAACAATCTCCCCTTTTTTGATGATGACAAACTTATTGATGATGACAAACTTAATGATAACTTATTAATGATGATACAACAGAGTGGATACAACAAAATGGCACATATATTCGTCTCCCCCTATCACACACAATCATCAATTTTCTCCCCCTTTGACATAATCAAAAAGCGGGATAATGCAAATCTATCTCCCACAACAACAGTATCAAGCTAGCTGGAAGAAGCCAAATAAGGAAGAGCAAGCTTAACTCCCTTTGAAACAGCAATAGCCCATCTTATCAAATCAGAAGAAGCAAGGGCAAATCATGGATGAAGAAAGCAATATGATTCCAATCAATGGAAACCAATTGGTGATTATTCTCACAAATCAATTTGATACCATCCAAAGTAAATATAGCTAAGCATGTATTGATACCAATTGAAGGTGGTGATTGGCCTCAAGGAAATGAACCAGTGGAGGAAGATGTGCATAGGATGAGGTGTTTAGCATGATAGTATTCAAAATCTAGATCCCATGTCAGATTTTCACAACAAACAAGAGTAGGAGGGCATATTGAAAGGATTTTATTTGATTTTCAAATTTTTTGATTTTTGTATTTTCGTTTGAAATGCATGAAACTGAAAGCAAGCATATAATTACATGAAAATCGACTAGGGCAAAAGATGAGGTCAAAGATCATGTTGATTATTCCTATGTGGGGGTCACAAAGTTTGGTTCCCATGACACAAAATGAAGGCAAATACCCCATAGCAAGAGTAAACAAAATTGAAGTCTAAAATTTTAGAATTTTGTTGATTTTTTGATTTTTATATTTTCTGTTTAAATGTATGAAGCTATGTATATGCTGATGATGACTCATGAAGTGCACACAATGCAACCAAACAGTTACATATAAACATACATGCAATCTCCCCCGTACATATATAAGAAGGGAATGGGTATAAGAAAGATGCAAGAGAGTCATGCTAACCAGAATGCACATGTGAAGCACATGGGAGATTGTACAATCATATTGGAGATTCATGCAATTGCTAAAGCAGTCAATCAATTTTCTGAATACATAATGAATCAAATTTTTGGATGTGTAAGTGAGTAACATGAAAAATGATAGTTGCAATATGGATATTCATATTTTCAGATTAACACAAGGAGACATTTTACAGACTGCACTTCAATTTTGAGAACAGCGTATTGGAGGCTACGCTCTACCGTAATGAGTTTTCACTAACATTTTTCAACTCAACCAATATTACATGATAGTCAGAACTTTTCAAGAGTGATCAAGTTCAAATAATTCCTTTTTACACAAGTAGACGCATGGAACTCATGCCAGAATCCCCGGTTACTTAGAATACTGAACCATTTCACCTCATTTTGAACAGAGATATTAGTCAACACTTTTCAGATATGAACCACATCACGTCTCAAGTGACATGTGCCTAATTTACTCAGTGAGACCGAGCATTGCTTTATCTTTCATTTTTATTTCAAATTTTTACAACAAGGATGGGTAGGTAACTGTTTTCTCAACTGTCTCTTCAACATACATGCAGCAAGTTTAACATCTCGAGAGTGTTGAAAAGAAATTCATATATCCTTATCATTAACACTCATTTTTAGATTTTGTGCAAGAATTGTGCGAATTTAATTCAGCATGTATACCGAAAATATCATGAATACATAACAGTGCAGGTCACCCTAAATAGATGCACTTATGAAATATAACTCCCCCAAAGTGTACGACATGAAGCATTCCAATAATGACTCAAATGCAGCATTATTTAGTAAGAAGGGATAAGGCTATAGAATTGTCAAAGGATGGGGTTGAATAGCATATAATAGCACACAAACACACATTGGGAGTTTATGCAAATGCACTATGACATGCATGCGAGCAATGTGATGTCAATTTGATACCAATGGAATGGACAACTTGATACCAATTGAATGGATGCCAACTGAATGAACTAAGTGCGACTAATGCATGAGTTCCAATGCAATACAACGTATGAGCATATAAGAATGCGATGCAATGTGCAAAGTGATTCAAACTTTTGATTTTCATTTGCATGATCTAAAAGCACTTTATGTATTGAATTATGATGCATGCAACCTATAACTATGTGAGAGTGGAATGCAAGTTGTTTTGGCAAGATGAGAGCTTTATTTCCAATCTAATGTGACAACTTCCACATGAGACTATTCACATTCTCATTCAATTAATGGATCAAACAAGCATTTTTTTTTGACATGATCTTTATGAATGAGGGTTCATACATGATCAAAATTAAGCTATGCAACCTAATTTTCAGAATTGTTCAAAATCAGATTTTCAAGAGCATTTCACAAGTTTTGAAATTAAAAATCATTCACAAGCCAAATATTTGAATCATGAGCAAAAATACATTTTCAATTTAAATAACTCAGTTCAAAGATTCATTCATGGATCAACCATTTGACTTCTCTGAGTTCTAATACGAGGCGGAGAATGTTGATCCCAAGACCATCTCACACATAGTGAGAGTTCCCAGGTGGATGTGACCCACCTTTTCACTACTCAGTATTTGATATACCCGATACTCAATTTGGCTCAAATGTCATCATGCAATTCAAATTAAAAAATATTCAAAGCCAATCACTTTATTCACACTTCTCAAGATTTTCAATTTGATTCAACCACTTAAACAAGTCCATCACAAGATGTTGGTAAATGATAGATCAGGTTTGTAGAATCAATACCTATCATTTGAATATGTCACCAAGTGATAAAGATGGCCATTGCATGAATTGACAAGGTTGAATTACCTTAGTTCAGGAGACAAGATTGGAAGCTTCAATCACTAAGATCACCAACCTCACGAGGGTTGATATTTCAGATTTGCTTTCTTACCTTTACCTTGAGAATTTATTTTCTTCCAAGCCTTTTACCTGCAATCCAAAGAAGAGTGAAATTCAGTTTACTCATGAAAGTATTTTAAAATCTTCTTGCACAATCCCAGCAAAATCTTCACAAAAGGCATTATTAGTAGTTCCAAAAGAAATATCATTCTCATATACTCAAACCACTAAAATATCTTTTACCTGATTTATCTTGTGAGAGGTGTTTGATCAACTTTACCTATTTAACATGTTCTCAATCAAAAGATGCGGGCTTTTCATACCATGCATTGGGTACTTGCTTTAGCACGTATAAGGACTTTCACCAGCTTGTGCTTAAGTCGATCCTGGAGATTGTTCTACACAAAGTATCACATCTTCTTGTAACAACTTGATAGGATTCTCATCATTTTCATCTTTGCAAGGTATTCCTTTCATTGACTCAAGCTTGGCCATGACTAGCCCTGCATCATTTAGATTTTGGGAGTATAATCTGCATCCAAGGACAAGAGGACTTGAGTTGTCAATTTCGATTCAAATTTATTGACAATGGCATGACAAATTATTTTAACAGCATGACAAATTATTTTAACAACCAACATCCCCTAGACAGCTCTAGATACAGTGCATGACTCATGTGTGAACCCAAACATTAAGCCTATATGACGAATGCGGTTGTGCCCCCTTAGAGTGTGCATGAATGTGATATGCTTAGTAAAAATTCAATGCCATATGCAGCCTTTTAAGTAAATGACTCATAGTACCAGGCGGAGAACTTAGATCTGAAGATCACCTCACGCGTAGTGATAATTTTTAGACAGGCTTAACCTGCCCTTCCACATGTCGCCATTTGATATACTATGTAGTCAAGGATGATGAAGGCATGAGGATTTACAATACATTATGGCATAAATACACAATGTTCAAATTTTGCATGACAGAGTGTGAAAGTGTATGCAAACTCAATATATGTAGTGAAATCATGATTTGAAGAATCTTCAAGCTCTCCTACAACAAGATGCTATATAACAAGTGATATGTACACAAATATGCAAACAATCATGAATGGAATGCATGTACGGACATATGCAAGACTACATGACTATATGACTCAAAATGAATCAAAACCTTACACAGTCACTCGAGAGAGTAGGAGAGATATCACCTGAGTGCTCAGATTCAATTTTTGATTTTTCTTCCAACCTGACTTATGCCACTTCGCCCGTGTGCCTTACCTTCTTGATGAAAATAGGTTTCATGCTTTACATTCACATGGCACACCTATAAAATAGATTTCTCATTTGGCATTCTTAGGTACCCAAACCATCTTGGGTCCTTGTGGGTTAGCAGCAACATGGGCATGTGATTTCTAATTTTTTACAACATTCGAATCATCATTTTTCTTTAGAAAATAGTCATGCTTAGCACTCCCAGAGTTGCCAAAGTGATGGTAGGAGGCACGTGGCATCATATTCTTTCTTCTCATGGGTTCTACTGATTTGTGTGTGTGAGCATGATGTGTTGAGTGGGAGTTCTTTCTCTTCAACAATAATCAGTAATATGAAGTTTGTTGGGTTCGGTGCGGTGGATTCAGAGGGGGGTGAATGAATCAATCCTTTAAAAATTTCGCTCAAATAAAAATCTAGTTCGCTAACTAGACAAAACTAGATAACCTGAACAACTAATTAAATCTCTCCTTCTTCAGAAGGACAATGAGCAATTGCGGAATAACAATATCAAAGGACACTCAATACCACAGTCAAACACACGGTGTGCAATCAAGCCATATCGCCCCTATGCATTCATCTAGCATCAAACACACAATGAGATCAAACCACAATGCAAGAGGAGTTTTTAGGTGGTTCGGTCCTCCAGACCTACGTCCACCCCACACTCAACCCGAGTGTGGATTACTGCTGACTCATAGCTTGAACCGCTGGGCATCACAGCTTGCCTACAACCGCTGGGGACTACAGCTTAACCCGTCCAGAGGAATCCTCCTCTGCCCGCTGAGCAACACAGCTTGCTGTCCGAGACCAAGTCTCGCCTGCTGAGGAATTACAGCTTGACCTGTCCAGTGGAATCCTCCACTGTAATCGCTGACTAACAGCTTGAAGAAAGGTAAAAGATGAAACAAAAATAAGTAGACAATCATCGACTGAAAGTTGTAAATGAAATGCACAATATAGCTCTCGCAGGAGCAAGTCTGGTTTGGATCTGATCCAATTTCCAGACAACCACTATCTCTCTCTCTCTTTCTCTGCTCGAGCTTTCTATCTCTCTCTTTTTCTTCTCTGCTCTTCTCCTCTCTCTCTTTTTCTTCTTCTTCTCTTTACACTGGATCGTGCAGGCACTCACTGCTTCTGCTCTTCTTCTTCAGCTCTCAGAGCTTCAATCAACCTTCTCCTGAGGAAGAAGTCTTCATATATAAAGCAGCAGCTAGGGCGTGTGACTTCCACATTTCCCGCCCAAAGGCCTCAGTCCACATGGTAGCATTTCAGCACAGTGGTTCCACGTGTCACGATCAGGGCACTCCTATTATCCTCAAATCACGTGCCTTCATTAAGCTTCACAAAGAGTACCTGTCAGTCAGTCGAAGGGAATATCAGTTTAAGATAGTAAAACCCTATACATACTTAGTAGTGTGCAATGCAGTGTGTAGACTTTGCAATGTGTAGACTTTGCAATGCGACAGCAATGTATAGACTTTGCAATGCCTAGTGTTGAAACATGAGAGCACAATGCACAAACTGAGTGTGTAATGCAGAATGCATCAAGCGAAGTATGTACACTAGAAATGGATGCACAGACTTAATGATACAATATGCAAACGATGCATAGGCATAGCTCATGAATGTATACACTTGAGTGCGTGCATGCTATCAAGACGATGCATTGACTATATGTATGCATGAAGAACATAGGCTGTACAGACTTCAGACTCAGCTGTGAACTGAGCTAAAGAATGCATAGACTTAACCGATGTATAGACTTTGCATGAGATGCAACATGAGACGCTCAGAATGCAATGCATCGAGCAAGTGTTTGAGTGCACCGACTTGCCCGATGTACAGACTTTGCATGAGACGCAACATGAGACGCTCAATGTACAGACTTTGAATCAAAGTACATACTTGCTAAGATAATGCATAGACATAACAGAAGAATGTGCAGACTTGAAGTGAATGCATGGACTATGCACAACGAATGTATAGACTTGCTCATGGACTATGCACAACGAATGTATAGACTTGCTGTAAGGAATGTTCAGACTTGGTGGAACTGAGCGTAGGTAAAGATGAGGAATGTATAGACTTGCTCAGTTCAGCTGCATGAAGCAAGGCAATGTATGGACTTGCCGATGTACAGACTTGTCGATGTACGCTAATGCACAAAGGCTTGGTCCGATGTACAGACTTACCGATGTACAGACTTAGTGCATGAAGCAAGGCAATGAGGAATGTATAGACTTTCACGATGTATGGACTTGCCAAAGGAGTGATGCATGAGCAGGCAATCAATGTATAGACTTTATGTGTTGTGCAAACGGATGTATAGACTTAGCATGAGACGCTAAGTGAGACAGTGTGCAGACATTCAGCAACACACGATGTACAGACTTTCTCGGCATGAAGGCAACCGCTGTACAGACTTGCTAGGCATGAAGGTAGCCGCTGTACAGACTTCGTGTGCTTAACACTTAAGCCTGAATGCATGATGTGTAGACTTGAGTGCATGTGTGCAAAACAGACTTTGTGTGTAATGTGTAGACTTTCTATGTGTCATGTGTGCAGTATGCAAACGATGCACAGCCATAGCAGCAATGTACAGACATGTTAAATAATGCACACACATAGCTGCAATGTATAGACTTGTTAAACAATGCACACACATAGCTGTAATGTACAGACTTGGAATGCAGTAATATATAGACTTTATATGCATGAATGCACCATGTATAGACTTGCCAAAGGAGTGATGTATACAAATGAACAAATGCATATAGTAGTGAACAAATGAACAAATGCAATGTATGCTAAACACAATGACTGGCTCACTGTGATACTCTCACTGTGTTGCTATCATCAAAACAAAATAGCATATGCTTGTGCCTAAGGGGCACAACATTCTCCCCCTTTTTGATGATGGCAACAAAGTGACAGTGAGTCACCAACCAAATTTTCTCCCCCTTTGACATAATCAAAAAGAAGGAAACACATGAGTGCAACATGCAGAATACATTACAGATTTCCCTTAGAACAACTCAAACTCCCCCTGAATGAATAACTCCCCCTGAATTATTTCTCCCCCTTTGAGAAGGAATATGGATGGATGAAACAGATAATCAAAAGCTAGAGAAGGTAGGAGGGAAGCAACATGAATAAAGAAGGGGTCACTACACAATAGCTGAAGCATTGGTTCAGAAGGTGAGCATGATTATAAACAACTGTTAAAGCATAAGAATCAGTAATATACAGTTTTGAAAAAAATCAGGTTTAACAGTGATAAAGATAGAGTAAAGCAGCTGACCACTGAAAAAGAGTTATAGACTCCATTTATAGCAATGAATCTAAGGCACATGGTTTTAATAGAAAAGTTAGAAACAATACCCTTTGTGATTAAACATGGAAGTTCAAGAAGACAACTTGAATATGTATTGAGAAAAAATAATTTTCACTCAATGACTTTTGATTTCAAAGGGTTACAGCAGTTTGTATTTCTCTTTTTAATTTTTCAGAAACTGAGCCAAGTGAATAGACCAGTGGCATTTATGCTGTTGACATTAGGTGTACACCTTGATCAGAGGTAGGTACCCCCAGTTACTAGGCATAAACTACTAGATCTATTTCAGATCAAGACCTACAAGGAATAATTTTCACCTTTGACATTAAGGGCACACCTTGATCAGAGGCTAGTACCCCCAGTTACTTGGTGAAAACTCCCCCTATAGATTTGACCCTATGAATAGATGTAGTCTGAAGCACTTCATGACTTATGAATTCTCCTGCTTCTTTGGAGGAGATCACAGTTTCTCAGTGCAATTCAGCCATTGCTCTGTCACTGTGTTCAGCTCTTTACATTAATGTTCTTATTTACTACTGCCCTGATTTCTTTTAGAGTGATTGTTTAAAAAAAATACACACTCTTATTCACCTTTTCTAGATATTTCCAGTTTAACACATTCAGGCATAAAAAAAACTTTTCTATTCTAACCATGAGACAGAGATTAAGAGCTATAAAAGTTTTCTTTTATCTCAAGTTCTGAAGTGCAGACACTTAACTCTTCAATTTATAAAAGTTAAACCTTTAGTTTCTTTCAATTTGCAAGTGTGATTCTTATAAATGAAAAATTGCAATAACCACAGCTCAATGTACTAAATCAGAAGCAATATTGTTGTTCAGTAAAAGTGATAGGGAAGTGATAGCAATAGGCATTAAGGTTCAATAACATCTGATGTCAAAGAATATGACAGAATTGAATGGGGACTATGAGAAGTGAAAAGAATTCAATGTATTGAACTGAACTCAACTCCCCTTGACACCATGATGCAACAAAATGCTATGCAATGCTTTCACCTAACTAAATGCAGACTATGCAACAATGATACATAAAGTAAGTATGCAATCATTTCAAGTTAATGCACCCAAGTCATGAACATTTTAACCTTTTTCAGATTTCAAATTTAATGATATGCAATACACTGCTCTATATGAGGACTTGACCCTTGGTACTTGGCGGAGAACCTAGTCTCAAGGACCATCTCACACATAGTAAGAACCTCCAGGCAGATTTCCCTGCCTTTTAGTAGCTTACCATTTAATATACCAGGGTTATGCAAATGATGTATGCAGTGCAAAGCAGTCCTATATGCATTGAAAGACATGCAGACTACAACAATAAGCAAACGAAAGTCATGCAAAGCAGTCTATATGCATTGATAGTCATGCAAATGATATATGCAGACATTAGGTATGCATCGACTACAACAATGGTTGTGCAGTGCATCTAGCATCCTATGTACACAGTGCAATATTTGGCAAGAGAAGAGCATCAAATTTGTACAGAATTAAATTCATTAGCTGAGTCTGGAATGCAGACTGATCAGCTAGACAAGAAGAAGACATCAGAAATCAAACAAACAAATCAACAATTTCAGATGATGAAATTTAAACAAAGTGTTCAGAACTGACCTGAAAAGTAGGTTCCTGGGGTTTCCATTTGAGTGCCCTGGTTTATTAACCACTGTTTATTCCTTAACCCAAGGCACACCTGCAACAGCTGAATTATTTTGATCCTACAGGAACACAAGCAGCTTTGGGTCCTGCGTTAACCCTGACAGGGGTTCTAAACAGTTTCTTAGCAGCATGATCATCAAATTCCATCAGACAACAATCAAACATAGAATGTCCAAATTTTCCACAATAATAACATGAAGCCATAGAATTAGCAGAAGCATGATTGTTTCTTTTATTTACATGAAAATTTTCTTTTCCATAATCAGCCAGCCAACAATTAGCAGCTTTGTGGCCTAGCTTACCACAGTTAAAACATGACATGGTTGTCCTGACATGATTCCTATCAAGCACATTCCATTTTACAGGGAAGTTAACAAACTTGGATTTAATAGTGTTTCCCTGTGTATGCCAACAGTGCTTGACTGTATGGCCATACTTTCCACATTCAAAGCACCTAACATGCTTGCTTCTAGATCCAGAATTATTCCTATAATTCCCTGACCAACACTCAACAGCCTTATGACCTGGCTTGTTGCAATTGAAACAAGTGATGTGCTGGTTAAACTTGAGTTTGTTTCTTTTGTGTCCATGATGATTTGTAGTGTATCTAGCATGCATCCTGTCATCAGATTTCATAGCATAGCACTCGTTCATTAAATGACCATACCTACCACAGTAATAGCATGAATCATCAGATTTCCTAGGGGCATGGTTTCTAATGGATGAATTCTTAGAGTGCATTGCTTTACTTGCATGCTCATCATTTGCCAATATTCTACAATCATCCATTACATGGCCTACCTTGCCACAGTAATGACATGAGACACTCTTATCAGATGCATACGAATTAGTAAATGAGTTATGAGCAGTATGCATTGATCCATCAGATACCACAGAGCTGTCAGATTTTAGGGCACAAGGAGAGACATTTTTAACCTTATTTTTCTTACCTTTCTTGTTCAATTGTGTACCCTTGTTCATAGCTTTTGTTTGTTTTTCATTTTTCTGAGCCTTGAATTGAAAAATTAAAGATGTAGATGTTTTAGGAGGCTCAGAGCAGCTTGCAATGTCAAAGCTGCGAACAAAGGTGGTGTACAAGTTTTTCTTAACAAATTTTTCAACTTGAGAATTGCATCCTTCCTTTCCATTTGATTTAGTGACTTTATCACATGAAAGAGCATTCATTTTCTCTTTTCCCTTGACAGATTTAGGCATGGAGAGAACAAGTTCATTTACTTCAGACTACAGAGAGGAGTTTTTGAGTTCAGAATTTATCAAATCTTCTTCACATATGAGAATCTGTCTCTGCATAGCATCATTCAGGTTTTTAACCATTTCTAGTTCCTGTCTCAATTTTTCTTCCTTCTCAGATTGGATTTCTTTCTTAGCTGCATTCTCTTTCTCAAGAGTTAGCCATTTTTCAGATGCAACAGTGTTCAATCCCATGAGTTTCTTATTTTGTTCATTTAGCTCTTTAATTTTCTCATGCAAATTCTTTATTTCTTCATCACATTCTTCATTTCTAGACAACAGTTTCAATTTCTCAACCAGTTCCTTTTGTCTTTCTTCCACTTTAATTTTCTCAGCAATCAGATTTTTGTGATCCTCTTTGAACGAAGCAATTTGTTTGTTGAGCCGTTCATTTTCACTATAGAGTTCCTCATTGCGTTCACGCAGAGCTGAGCACATGTTACAGCTTGACTCTACAGAAGAAATATGCATTGCTTCCTTGTTGATTTTATTCAGACTAGCCTTGAGATCTTCATTATCCTTTTGAACTTTAACAATTTTATATTTTAGAGAACCATTTTGTTCCTTAAAGTTCTGAACATTTATTAAGCATGTCTCATAAGACTGTTTCAGTGTGGGACAAATATCACAGGTGACTTTAGATTTGCATTGTTCAATCCTTTTCTTTAGCCTTTTGTTGTCAGATTTCAATTTCTTGGACACTTTTAACAAATCTTCATACATCACTACCAATTCATCAAAAGAGAGTCCATCTGATCTGGAGCTTACCTGAGATGAGGTCTCATCATCATCATTTCCCCGGTTGGCCATCAAGCATTGATCCTCTTGTTCGTTATGAGCAGAAATGATTCTGTCATATATCTCCTTTCCAGAAGTGCACCTGAGAGCAAAAGGATATATATCAGTATTAACTGCAACTCTCAAGATATTAAGAACTATGGTATTATCGCGGTTCTTAGAGCTGTCCTCACTAGACCACTTGGTCTGATCTTTAGGTAATCGGTGTGGGCCTTTAGATAGTAGACTCCATAGTTTGGGATCAATGGAGTCTACGTACACACATAGGCTTCCTAGCCAACTATTGAGGTTAGAACCATCATAAACCAAAAGACGAGCCATTTGGACAGATGACAAACAGATTTAGCGCACAGAACAATTGACAAGAAATGTACTAGAAGCGAAAAAAAACACCGAATACAGCAAGATCGGATCTGCAGGTCGTTGGACCCTCTGTGCAGACACCCGCTCTGATACCAAGTGTTGGGTTCGGTACGGTGGATTCAGAGGGGGGTGAATGAATCAACCCTTTAAAAATTTCGCTCAAATAAAAATCTAGTTCGCTAACTAGACAAAACTAGATAACCTGAACAACTAATTAAATCTCTCCTTCTTCAGATGGACAATGAGCAATTGCGGAATAACAATATCAAAGGACACTCAATACCACAGTCAAACACACGGTGTGCAATCAAGCCATATCACCCCTATGCATTCATCTAGCGTCAAACACCCAATGAGATCAAACCACAATGCAAGAGGAGTTTTTAGGTGGTTCGGTCCTCCAGACCTACGTCCACCCCATACTCAACCCGAGTGTGGATTACTGCTGACTCACAGCTTGAACCGCTGGGCATCACAGCTTGCCTACAACCGCTGGGGACTACAGCTTAACCCGTCCAGAGGAATCCTCCTCTACCCGCTGAGCAACACAGCTTGCTGTCCGAGACCAAGTCTCACCCGCTGAGGAATTATAGCTTGACCTGTCCAGTGGAATCCTCCACTGCAACCGCTGACTAACAGCTTGAAGAAAGGTAAAAGATGAAACAAAAACAAGTAGACAATCAGCGACTGAAAGCTGTAAATGAAATGCACAATATAGCTCTCGCAGGAGCAAGTCTGGTTTGGATCTGATCCAATTTCCAGACAACCACTATCTCTCTCTCTCTTTCTCTGCTCGAGCTTTCTATCTCTCTCTTTTTCTTCTCTGCTCTTCTCCTCTCTCTCTTTTTCTTCTTCTTCTCTTTACACTGGATCGTGCAGGCACTCACTGCTTCTGCTCTTCTTCTTCAGCTCTCAGAGCTTCAATCAACCTTCTCCTGAGGAAGAAGTCTTCATATATAAAGCAGCAGCTAGGGCGTGTGACTTCCACATTTCCCGCCCAAAGGCCTCAGTCCACGTGGCAGCATTTCAGCATAGTGGTTCCACGTGTCACGATCAGGGCACTCCTATTATCCTCGGATCACATGCCTTCATTAAGCTTCACGAAGAGTACCTGTCAGTCAGTCGAAGGGAATATCAATTTAAGACAATAAAACCATGTACATACTTAGTAGTGTGCAATGCAGTGTGTAGACGTTGCAATGTGTAGACTTTGCAATGCGACAGCAATGTATAGACTTTGCAATGCCTTGTGTTGAAACATGAGAGCACAATGCACAAACTGAGTGTGTAATGCATAATGCATCAAGCAAAGTATGTACACTAGAAATGGATGCACTGACTTAATGATACAGTATGCAAACGATGCATAGGCATAGCTCATGAATGTATACACTTGAGTGCGTGCATGCTATCAAGACGATGCATTGACTATATGTATGCATGAAGAACATAGGCTGTATAGACTTCAGACTCAGCTGCGAACTGAGCTAAAGAATGTATAGACTTAACCGATGTACAGACTTTGCATGAGACGCAACATGAGACGCTCAGAATGCAATGCATCGAGCAAGTGTTTGAGTGCACCGACTTGTCCGATGTACAGACTTTGCATGAGACGCAACATGAGACGCTCAATGTACAGACTTTGAATCAAAGTACAGACTTGCTAAGATAATGCATGGACATAACAGAAGAATGTGCAGACTTGAAGTGAATGCATGGACTATGCACAACGAATGTATAGACTTGCTCATGGACTATGCACAATGAATGTATAAACTTGCTGTAAGGAATGTGCAGACTTGGTGGAACTGAGCGTAGGCAAAGATGAGGAATGTATAGACTTGCTCAGTTCAGCTGCATGAAGCAAGGCAATGTATGGACTTGCTGATGTATAGACTTGCCGATGTACGCTAATGCACAAAGGCTTGGTCCGATGTGCAGACTTGCCGATGTATAGACTTAGTGCATGAAGCAAGGCAATGAGGAATGTATAGACTTTCACGATGTATGGACTTGCCAAAGGAGTGATGCATGAGCAGGCACTCAATGTATAGACTTTATGTGTTGTGCAAATGGATGTATAGATTTAGCATGAGACGCTAAGTGAGACAGTGTGCAGACATTCAACAACACACGATGTACAGACTTTCTAGGCATGAAGGTAACCGCTGTACAGACTTGCTAGGCATGAAGGCAGCCGCTGTACAGACTTCGTGTGCTTAACACTTAAGCCTGAATGCATGATGTGTAGACTTGAGTGCATGTGTGCAAAACAGACTTTGTGTGTAATGTGCAGACTTGCTATGTGTCATGTGTGCAGTATGCAAATGATGCACAGCCATAGCAGCAATGTACAGACATGTTAAATAATGCACACACATAGCTGCAATGTATAGACTTGTTAAACAATGCACACACATAGCTGCAATGTACAGACTTGGAATGCAGCAATGTATAGACTTTATATGCATGAATGCACCATGTATAGACTTGCCAAAGGAGTGATGCATACAAATGAACAAATGCATATAGTAGTGAACAAATGAACAAATGCAATGTATGCTAAACACAATGACTGGCTCACTGTGATACTCTCACTGTGTTGCTATCATCAAAACAAAATAGCATACGCTTGTGCCTAAGGGGCACAACAAAATTGTATGACCCCATTTACCACAATGATTACAATGCATGGAAGGTTTTGTGGTGAAGACTTTCTTTACATTTTTCAAAATAGCTTGGTTTCTACATGCTCTCAAATCATCATTCTTCATAATGAAATAATCATGCATGGCATTTCCAGATTTACCACAGTAAATACACGAGAGTTTTTTTCTAGGTGGTTGTGTGTGTGTGTGGCAGAAGTATGTTTAACATTCATGGAAGTGCTAGCAGCATTTTTGAATTTTTGATGCAAGTTGATTTTCTTTGTGGATGCATGTGTGTGTGCAACATGATTTTTCCTTTTTAGATTTTCAGTTGATGTGCTGGCTATGTTTGAACTGTGCACAAAAGATGTATAAACTTTATTTTCAAACTTCTTTTTGTTCACAGGATTATAGCCCAGCCATTCCCTTTGAAAATTCACCTGCATCCCCATCAATTTTTCAGAAATGGCCTTGTTCAATTCCTTCAGTTTCTCATTTTCTTTAACAAGCTTTTCATCATGAATCAGTTCATTTATCAAGGTTTGATCATCGACCATTGAATTCAGTTTTGCAGTCATCTCCTTATTTTCATTTCTTAAGGAACATATTTGATCTTTGTGAAATTCAATGTCAAACACATGAGCCTCAATCATTTCCTCTAGATGCAAGCATTTTTTACAATAGGTTCGACATCCTTTTTCAATTTTTTGTTTTCAGATTTTAACTTCTTATATTTTTCAGCAAGATCATCATATGAAATCAACAAATCTTAATAGCTGACTTCATCTTCATTATCAGAATCAGAATTTACCTTTGAGCTCGATTCAATTTGCTGATCACTCCCTTGATCACTTGTGCCTGCCATAAGACATTGGCCTCCATGCTCTTCCCGGATTTCGGTTAATCCATCCAAGATGTCCTTCGTAGATCTGCAATGGGAGACAAGGGAAAGTGATTAGAATTGACTACAGCCGTAAATAACTCCAAGACTAAACAATTTCGATCATGTTTAAACTTTTGATTTGCAGTCCAGACATTTTTATCTTTAGGCAATTCATAAGGACCATGTGATATAAGCTTCCATAGCTTAGAGTCGTATGAATTGACTAGACTACACATCCTTTCTAACCACACATCGAAATTACAATCATCAAATACGGGTGGAGAGCTTAAGGTGTACATCATGGTAGTCATTGATCTGGATCACTCAAGATCGTTAGATCTATGAAAGTAGAGCCTTGGCTCTTATACCAATTGAAGTCCCGCGATCAATGACACCCAAGAGGGGGGGTGAATTGGGTGATTATAAGTTTTAAGAAAACTTTTGGCCTTTTTAAAATATGTGATAGAAAGCTAGTTAAGAGATTCAAAACTATTTGAACATACAACGGATTTATCAACTTTATATGATAATGATATAGATTAAGCAAGATATACGTAGATAAATCCGGAACAATAATTTACACTAACGCTCATGTAGAATGGAGGTAGATGAAATGGATCAAGTCACACAAATCAAACCATAGTGCATAGCAGATTTTAAGGTGGTTCAGATGCAACGACGGCAATCCTACGTCCACCCCTCACCAAACTCGGTTAGGCTTCACTCGGGGATAAATCCCCAAATGGAGATGACGCTCCAAACACACAGGCAGGATGACATCTGCCCATACACATGGGGACGCGCCCCAACACACACACATACGGAGACGAGGTCTCTAACACGATCCAACAAGCGGATCACCAACACAAACACCCGCTGCCATAAGTGCAGCAATCCACACACACGAGACAGAACGGATCTAAAAGACCCACACACACACAAACGCAGATCTAGGAAGATCCACACACACACGAATCAAAAATGACACACACACGACCACGGATCGAACAATGATCCACACACACACAAGTTCTTGCAGTTTATGATGAACACAATTACAACATCCAAAACATAAAGACGATGAGGCTTAGTTTAGAAAACTGCTGATTTGGGTTCCCTTTGAATGCATGCTGCGAGGTTGAGAATGGATGAAGAACACTTGCTGCATGGAGTACTGTTCACGGCTACAGTACCCTTCTTCTTCACTTGGACAATCTTCCTTTGATCTCTTCTTGAAAACCTTGCTTGCTTCTTGATAGCCTCCCCCTTGATCTCTCTTTGTTGGTTGCTTGCTTCTTCACTTCATAAATGCTTGTTGGCTTCAGATCTAACCTTGAGTCACCTTGAATCACCTTGCGTTGATGGAGAGATTTAAGGATGTAGATTTGGTCTCCCTTGAGGGCTTGCTTGCTTCTAAACTTGCTTGGAGATTGATGGCTCCAGATCTAACCTTGAATCCCTTGGAATGGATGAAGAACTCTAGCCCGAAGCACTGTTCACGAAGGTGCTACAGTACCCGTGAATCACCTCCTCTAGCCTCTCTTGATCTCTCTTATTCCAATTGAAGTATTAGGGTTTCCAACCCTTCTTGTGTAGGTTTCATAACCTTTGAATGGTCCTTGGACATCCTCCAGACCAGATCCACATTTTGTGGATGATTGGGTGTCATTAGGATTAAAGAAACACAAGGAGAATGGCTCTTCTCGAAGTGGAGAACAAAGTCAACTTTTGTTGGCTCGGGGCTGGCGATCGACCTGTGGAAGTTGGCGGTCGACCGCTACTGAGAAACCCTATAGAAATTTGATCCCTGGAATTTTCGGTCGACCTTGGGCGGTCGATCGCCAGTTCTGCAGTATGAGACTTTTCGTGTTTGGCGATTCTGGTTGACCGGAATGACCTAGTCCTGCAAAGTTGAAGTGTTTGCCCAATGAAATACACCTAAACAACAATTACTGTAAGTAGATGTTTATTTCATACATTGGGGGGTTGGATTTCACTTGGTTTATACATTAGAAACATCAAGACGATTTGAGCATGTTACCATGATTGGAATGAGAAACTAATGCATTTGAAGAGTGAGCTTGTAAGTTATCAAACCAAGTTATCATTGTGAACCTCAAATATCATGAATGGAGTTTAGAAATGAGAGGTATATGTAATACCCATGGTGAGATTGATGACTGTTACAAGGTAAGAATCTTACCAATGGTGCTTGACAGTAAATGACATATACCACATGTAATGAATTGTAGAGGAGCAGGGGGTGCTTATCCACACGTTTGGTTCACCAAGTTACTGCCATGAGTTTGATCCAGCATGCAAGATAGTCAGGGTTAATACCATGCTTGTTGATATTAAAGAGGTTATGAAATCTCTTGCCTCTTGTAGAACCAACATATGCAACCAGCATAAACAACAAGATGAATAAACATACTCATCAAGAACATGTGTAATCAACCATAAGTTTAGTTATCATCACGTAATCAAACATTAAGTTTAGTTATCATCACGTAATCATACATTAAGTTTAGTTATCATCAAAATAATAACTTAACAATTACAACAATCATCAAAAGCATAACTCAACAGCCTCGTGGTTTTCACTCGTCAATAAAAAAAAGTACTCCCAGCGCAATGCGACGCTAGTGCTCATCATACCCCATGGTTTATAGCATGTTTTCGATAATCAACCGAGGGGGCTAGTGTCGAGCCCTTAGACACAATCAGTGCCCGATATGCATCTTCAAGTTATAAATGAAGCTACTTTCACGAGAAATATAAATAATGTATCCCAATAATGTAAAGTTCAAACTATAGTTCATGATAACAATAATGAGGTAAGAATGCACCAAAGATGAATCGTGAGAGTTCAAGGATGAATTAAGAACAAGATCATGCCACAGAAAGAATTCGACATCATAACGGTACATTTAATAATTTTCATAGTTCATTAGTAATTTATTGATTATGGTTTTAGGGTCTAGATAATCAATACATCACCTGGGAATATAGGGAAATCAACCCTTGGGCCAAACCCCGGGTTAATCAATACTTAGACATAGAACGGCCATATCGGGGCCGTTTCCTTAAGTGGTGGTCATGCCAGGACCGTTTCTATGAAGAGGCGGTTCAGCCAGGACCGTATCTAGACAAAGTCGACGCCAGAGAGAGAAAAGGGTTGACGTAGGGACCAGTTCGGCATAATGCGGTCATTCCAGAACCACTACTAGACAGTAGCGGTCTTCTGAGAACCGCTATTAACTTGGCTGTAGAAAACACCGGTAAGCTTGAGTGCTCTCTAGTTCAATGGGCTTTGAGGATACAACCAGCTCGGCGTCCTAGTGGGAATCCCAGGCTCGCGGAGACTTACGGAGGCCTTGAAACAAGATCATCTAGTTCGGTGAAAGGAATATCCAACGGAGAGGATCACAAGTCCAAGATTGTGTTCCTATCAAGTGCAAAGTGTAAGTAATGACATCGTATCGGAATACGTGCCATGTACTTAAGAAAAGACTCTGTGGATGAGAGTGAGACCGTGATAAAATATCGATCAAAATAACAATAAGACAAGTCCATGAACCATGTAGAATTAACTTTAATACAAACTATAAGACTTTTGGCATGAAAATAGCATAAGTTTAAAATAGGTTTTTAAAGCATGAAACACATGAAACCTAGTATGATTGGTGCTCAATATAACCAAGTACATATATGTAAAGTCATAACTAGGAATATAACCTCATTAACTAGGCTTAACCCAGGTTTAATAGGGCTAATTTGTAATCTGTTTAGGGCTAACATAGTGTAGGTCATGGAAACATGAAGGCAGTCTTATGAGGACCGTTTCTGATAGTAGCAGTCTTCTGGGGACCGCGTATTGACTTTAGCGGTCTCAGAGGGGCCACCTCCGGCCTGTAACAGCCAGAAGTGCAGGGCAACGTGTAATACTCATTCTAGGGTAATAAAATAGATGAAAATCATGCCAAACCGAGGGATAAGTCATGATAGGTAATAAACAACGCATGGGGATGTATGGATTTGTGTGAATTAATCACATTATCATAGTTTTTCTTAAGGGAAAGATTCATGAATGCAGAAGTCATTCTATATGCATAGTGAAAATAAACCATAAAATTCTCCACGTACAGTGCATGAAATTACGAGGAATAAAAGGGCTTTTGCTCCTTACTTGTTAATAGAGCCATCCATGAGATACCTGCATTTGTAACAGGCTTTAAACTTCGAATTTTAGACAGGAATGATGACCTAGTTTCTGCACGTCCTATGCTAAACCAACAACTTCTTGTCTCTCGTTCTCCTTAATCTCTTGACCTAAATCCATGAAATTTGGAGGGTAGGTAGGAGATACAAAGGTTAACAAATTGTTGTAAAAGATGAACTTTTAAATACCTCGATTAGGGCTTCCAATCCCTATATCTTCCTTGGAGCGGCACGCTGGTTCCTGAGCGCCTTACAGAGGAAGAACAACTTCGGGGGCTTCTAACTTTCTGGACACTCGACCTGCTAACACGAAATTTGGAGGGATGTTAGTTAATACTAAAAGGAACATAATGTTATAAATAACCAACCTGAAATAATGCCTCCTTACCTTCAAAGTACAGGAGCCAAAACAAGGGTTCGCACAGGTCGAACTTGAGACCTACTTATAGGGTTTGCTAGGGTTGGAAAGATTATATCGATTATAGAGTCCTATTTAGGAGTAGAACTGATCCCTAAGAGTCGTAGACTAAGTTACCATATCAGATAACATCGAACGCTTGCGTTTGGGCTAGATAAAAATCTAATTTTCTAGGGTATCCAAAATCCCATTCACGGAACATAGTAGCAGTCGGATGAGGGCCACTATTATGAGATAACGGTCATGCGATAGACCGCGTTTAGGCATTTATTTCAAAATTTTCGAATTTTCTTAATATCCCCAAGTTATCCTATTAATTGGTTTATTTATCCTATTTAAATTCGTAAATTGATCAAATTATGTTTCTAGTAACGGGCTTGGGTCAAAAGGCCATAGAATTGGGTCTTTGGTCCTATTTGAATTGGGCTTAGTCCTTTGGTTATTATAGGGCCTTTAAATTGATTTAATTAATCGTTAAAGTATTTTAGTAACCCATTAAGCCTTTTTAAATGCTTAATAATCATATTTCATTCAAAAAATTCTTAGAAAATTCACGGGCATTACATCGATGGCTATTTTTTCGCATTTTTCTGATTTTATGGAATTTTCAGCCAAAAATTAGATTTCACAAATATTCCTAATTTCTTATTTTTCTTTTCTTTTTAACCCTAACCCCCTCTCCTCTCTCCTCCCGCCGTTCTCACTCTCTCCCCCTCCGTTCTCTCTCCTCTCTTTCCCTCTCCCCCGGGCGCGTGATCGGGCGGAGGTGGACGAGGCAGGGGTGCTGTGGAGGTGTCGTGGAGCGTGAAGGTGTGAGGAATAGAGTATGGTGTAGGCGCAACCCCGTTCGGCAGATTCGATGCCGACGTGGGTTCGTGTGATGCTTTTTGGCATTTTCGACGCGTGAGATCTTCAGTGGAGGTATGGGGGTTGATACTCTACATGTTTCCTGCCTTCCCTCATAATTTCAAGTCGATAGGCGTGAGTATGAGCGGGTTTTCCATTTTCAAGGGAAAAGCATATTTTTGGGGTGTGATGCGAAATCACCGTTCTAGGCGACGGTTTTCGATTCTAATCATAGAATTTGAACCCCTGACTTGTCGGGATTCGATTTCTGTCAGTTTGGCTGTAATTGACTGTGGTTTGGGGTCGGTATGAGGCCGTTTGTCCACGTGAGTCATTTTGGGTTGATTGGATGAAATCACCCTTTTCTTAGCCATTTTGTAGTATTCTGGATCCCTTCCAGCTTGTGGAAGGTTTATATCGTGTCTAGGCATGTTTCCCCGTCGTTTGGGAATGATTGGGGCGTGAAAAGATCAAGTTTCCTACTTTCCTATGGTTTTCACACCGGTAGGAAGTAGCGGTCACACCAGAGACCGCTACATGATAAGGCGGCCCTAGTAAGACCGCCACTTGAAGAAATGGTCCCAGGTAGATCGTTATTTTTTTCTTAAGGTTTTAAGTCAGTTCGAGGTAGCAGTCTTGCTCCCGACCACAATTTGGTAGTAGCAGCCCTAGGGTGACCGCTATTTGTCTTTTAAGTTGGTTAGGTTCGTATGTCAGTTCACAAGTAGTGGCCTTGCAACACATCGCCACTTGAGTTAGCAGTCAGAGGGAGACCACAACTTATTTGACTTATCATGCACTTCTTGAGGCAGTATGGAGATGACGGTCTGCATATGACCGCCACTTCCAAGAGACAGCTCTGGGGTGACCGCCTTATGCAAGTTGTGGCCCCCATAAGACCATATTCTACCAGTCTTCTCCCTATTTCTGTTTTGGGGTTTCTTGCAAAATGGTGGTCCGGCCATGACCGCCATATTCAGGAGGCGGCCCTTTGGAGACCGTCATTCATGTTAGGGGTCCCGATGAGACCGCCATTTGCTGACCCATTAAGTAGCGGCCAATCTATGACCGCCACTTCCTGTTTACGGCCATAGGGGTGACTGCCACTTGTTCTGGGTGTTTCTTTCACCGGTTTGGCTTTCCGGTTGTCTTGGCTTCGACCCCTTGGTTAGCCCAATGTTCCATGGATGTCTTGGACGTCCTATGAGGGATGTGACCGTGTTATAGGGTGTTCAGAAGTGCCGTGATACCGAGTAGTGTGCCGTGTGATTTCGAGAGTCATTATGGTTTCTGGTCAACCCGATTGTGACCTAGTGGTCGACACGTGACCTCGTGAATGTCTCGGTTGTCCCGTGAGGATCGAGACTTTGTTTTGGACACTTGGAGGTATCGTCTTACCTTAATTTGAGTGCCAATATAGTTCGAGGGTTTTGGTGATACCTCATGTTCTGTGTTTCTCGTTATGCGGAATTCTGAGTCCATTGAGTGGCCTTGGGGCCGAGGACTTTCATTAATGTGTAGATCCACCTGTTCTGTGTCGCTTCCATGTTGTTTTACAGTGACTTGACTGATTAATAACGTGTTGCCGTGCTATGCAACGATCTTGAACTGAGTCTGGTGACTCAAGGATCGTTGTGTCAGCAGGTCTAGTTGGCTATCCTTAGTCTAGTGAAGTGGTGATGCTATGTGCTCTGAGTGTTAGCGACAGGTGCGTGCTTAGCCTATCCCCACTTCGATATTTTCGTTGAGAGTCTCTGTGTCTAGTGAGCCTCTACTAGTCGTAGCCCGACGACACTTTCCATGTGTCGGCCCACCTAGGAGCGGTGGCGGGGTGAGTTCCCAATAGAGATAGTTTGTAGGCTGGTTGCTGTGGGCCCCTTTGTCTTGCCGTTAGAGTCCAACGGGAGGGGAAAATGAGCTAGAGGCTTGAATCAAGACATTGAGCTTGTGTGTGCACATGTGGTCAGGGGCGTTGGACCAACGCCGACGGCGTGACCCTAACTAGTCACTCGTTACTTGTTCCTTAGTTGTTGTTCGGTGTCTCAGTTACTGTGTTCCAGGCGAGTGGGAGACACTTGACGTGCAGTGTAAGACGTTAGTGGATGCATCTGGCTTTTCTACTAGCAGAGGAGGTACTTCTGTCACATGACACATGATTCATGATTCGTGGCTTATGTGGTTCTCGTATAGCATGAGCTCTAGACGTGTGGGTTTTATCAGCTGCCGTGTTTTTGTTCAATACAACTTTCCTCTTTACTTTTATTGTTGTTCCTACTGCTGTTGTTACTACTTTGCTATAGCTGTTTAGCACTACTATTTACCATTTTTGTTTCATGGTGGGGATCCGCAGGACCCCTACTGAGCAAGTGAGACGAGGCTCACCCCTAACTTTTCAGGTGTAGCCGTTCTTCCTCGTGTTTGGAGGCAGAGTGCAGTGGTTCTTAGTTGCCAACTTTGCCAGCGTCGGGCTTCCCCCGACTTGAGAGTGCATTCTCTTTCTATTATACTGTACTTTGGTTGGACTGGACTCTGTTAGCTCTATACTTTTAATTGAAAATGTAATTTTATATTTTACTAATTTAGCAATCCTGATCATAGTAATTAATTGTTTACTGCTTTATCTAGAAGTTCAATGTACTCACACCCATCCTTTCTATCCCTTCGGAGCTTTATCGCTCTTCGGGGGTCTCTCAGAATCCAAGTGGTATCAGGTTTACCCGGTATCCGAAGTTTGGGTCGTCACAGTTGGTATCCGAGCTGTTGGTGTGAAAGTACATGGCAATTCGAGATATTATAGTACTCTCCATATGGTCCAGTATAGTCCGCAGCTGGCATAGGTTTTATGATTCTTACCCTTTGCTTCTCGCGTGAGAGCTTGTGTGCACTGTGTTGGCGCTATGTAGGTGGTTTTGCTCTCGTCATGATCTGATGGAGCATCCTTCTTTCGTCAAGATGTTGGTCTCGGTTGTGCTACGCTGGGCAGAGTTTGCTAGTAGACGTGAATCAATGGTTCGGTGTTTGAGATTTTCTGTGGCATGATCAGGTGGTTGATGGGAACTATCGTTGGTGTGTGGCCGTATGCATTCTCTTGTTGTTTTGGTCATCCCAACTTGTGGTTTGTTTAGCCCCTGAAGTGCCAAGGTGGTAAGGTTGTGTTTTGAGTTGGTTGTTTGGATGTCATTAGGGAATATGTTGATGAATATGCTGGTTGAGTACCCTTTCTTCTTCTGCATTTCTTGGAAGTTGTGCTTGTGGATGCACTTTTGGGGGCACTCATTTTGTTTGTTTGTTTATTCGTCTGTTCGTTCACTTATTCGATTTATTTGAGCGATGGCGTGCCAGGCACCGAGGTGATGATTTATTCGGGGTTCAAGGAAGCCCGTGGTGCGCTCGATCTCATTAGTCAGATGATTGTGTGTGTCGTGTCAGGACTAAGAACCCGCCGTGCCATAAAGGTCACGACGTTAATTACATCCCCTCGGAGAGGGGAAAACCCTTGATTGATCGCAAGGAAAAGGGGCCCTATGGCCTGAAATTCATAATAACGGAGCGAGAACGGAGTCTCGAGTTGCGTTTAAACAAATCCCGCATTGGGGCGTAAATGTTCATAAATTCATATATCGGTAACTCGCGGACCATTTCATATTCGGACAGAAGTCTGCGTTTGTAGTGGAAAGGACAACGATGAAACCGTACAAATGTCTGCCACATATGCTGCAAGTTCAATGAGGATGCGGGATTGGATCCCGACAGAGACGGGTCGAGTTAACGAACTGTTGGCCTGAAATGACTTCGGATCATGGAAAGATCGGGAGGGGTTCCCGAGGACCACGTCCAATTCAGTGGGGCATCGTTACTTTTCTCTTCACACCCAGTCCGGAGGAGTGAGGGTCCTGAGATATGCGTGGTTATACTATTTTTTTATTATTGTTGTTACAATCATTAAATTTCATTATTTATTCATACACGGATGGTTCATTTTATTTATTAGTTTCAAATCTTTTCTTTTGTTTGGTTGATTGTTGTTTTTAGAGGCATGCCGGTTTAGAGGCTAAGCAAAGGGGGGGTTTAAGGTAGCAAATAGGCGCGTGCCGGTTTAGAGGAAGCATAGGGGCGCACCGGTTTAAGGTGGCACAGGGGCGCACCGGTTTAAGGTGGCAAAAGGGCGCACCGGTTTTGTGGATGAATGGGAGGCACGTCGATTTTGGTGGGCAAGCAAGAGGGCGCTCCGGTTTCGGGTTAAGTGAGTAGAAATGGGTTTTGTGAGAGAGGTTGAACCGGCGCGAGGGGGTACCGCGCCGGTTTATGCCGCGCCAGATTAAGGCTTATGAGTTTTGTTACATTCTGCTCTTCTTTTCATTCACCTGCAAGTCAAGGTTCTTGTTCATTCAGTCAGATAGGTTAATGAGAGTGCTTAAATGTTTTGCTCTCTTGTTCGTTAATTCAGTGAGAAGGTTTAAGTACCTTATTCATCTGTGAAGCTCAAGGTTTGAGTGCTTTATCCAAAGGTTCATCGTGCAGGGCTCTGGAGTTCAGGAGTTCAATTTATGGCTTGTTCAGAAGGATTGAAGCATCTTTATTCATTCACCCTCGTATGTGCCTGCTCCTTGTTCTTATTGATCATATTCCTTGCAAAAATTGGGCAGCACCTCCCCCGGACTGAGGTTTGCTAGGGGAAATAGGGGATTGTCAAACAGAGTATTCCGGGACGACCCCCCAAGTTTGGAGTAGCCAGACGGCGGTCCGATGACCAACGAATGAGTGTAGAAACCTGAGGACCAGCCTTCAAGGGGTTCTAACGACTCACGGGCCGTAGCTTCGTAAGAGCTTCGAAGGAACGGATGTTCGCCATGAAGGCTATAAGTGTGCACCCTTCAGACGGGTTCCCTCAGAGGGCATGCCACAGAGAGGCAAGCCTCCGAGGCCCCTGGATGATTAGAAGATCGGGAGAAAGGGAAGGAAGTCAAAGTAGTAGAACACTACGTACACTTGCAAAAGCCTTTCTTTTTATTCATCCATAAGAAAAGAGGAGGTGAAATACAGGAGGGGATCTACCCCATATCAAAGGAAATACAACGGAGAGGAAGAAGTGGATACACCGGTGGGAGAGGGGGAACAGAGCACAAGATCCTCCCCTTCTCTTCTCTCACACTCTCTCCCCCTTTTTTTTACCTCCTGGCATGAGTGGATGAAGCTTCCTCTTCTCTTCGGATGCCCGAGGGCTCAGGGAGGAAGGGAACACTTCCAACCGACTGGAATTTGAGCCTCTAGACCTCCCTCCTCTTTTTTTTTTAATCCACCCCTAGGACCCTCAGACTATCCTCTTTTTGCCTTATCTCTGGCTTGCCCTTTTTATAGAATAGCCAGTGGGGGAGAGTTCCCGCCACCTCCGCCTCATCCGCAACGAAGTCTTGAGTTGTCCTACTGCGTTGGCTTCCACTGGTTCGGGACATACGTTGTTGTTTGTCCGAGGATTGGATGCTCGCGGATCTGCTGGGAGGTCTACTGCTGCTACCACCGTCGCTGGTTCCTTCACCGTTGCTGCCGCTGCACTGTCGAACGGAGGTGGAGACAAGCTTCATAGGATTGAATGCTCCATGCGCCCAATACTGATGCGAAAATAGAGCATCGGCTGGCGGATGGGATGGCTGTGGGTTAAACCGGCGCGGGGGGTAGGCGTGCCGGTTTAAACCCAAATCTGCTAGCACGCTGGTTCACTTGCATCAGAGGGGCGCGCTGGTTTGATGGCCGAAGGAGGGGCGCGCCAGTTTGGCTACTCCAATGGGGGCGCGCCGGTTTAGGCTTTCTTATGGGGGTGCGATGGGTTAAGAGTAAGGGAGATTTTGTTTCAACTTTGTGGCTATTCAAACGAATAATTGTCCTCCCATAATGCTTTATTTTTAATGCACCGCCTCCGGGGTTTTTAGTTCGAAGCCTCCGAGTCCCGATTTAAGACTTTGAGTGATTTCCGGTGCGTGCCGAACCCATGTCCGAATTCTTGGGTTTTTTCTGATTCGGCCTTCGGCACTGCCAGTCGGGGAACCGGGCCATTTTTTCTATTGGAGGAGTTTCTTGTTGGGTAGCGGACCCCCGGGCATATATTCGTCTACTTGGAGGAGATATATATAGGGTTTATTTGGCCTTTCCGTCTTCGACTTGCTCTCGGGTGCCAAAATGTGCATGCCGTATGATCATCATTTTTTGACGCCCATAAATGCCCCCCACTCGCGGGTGGCGCAAGCAAGGGACGATTTCGTGGGGCCCGCAAGTGTAGAGTTCTTTGACAGGATATCTGTTCTGTTGGGCCAGTGGAATGCTGGTCCGGTGCGAATTCGCGGGAAAGCGCTCACTCCTTCAGCGAAGGGATGAGGGGACCGCTTCACCACATATGCACGTGGACCGAAATGTCAGAGTTGGGGTTTAGTCATCGGTATGGGGTTAATATCGAAGCAAGAAGGA
The DNA here is from genome assembly GCA_022559845.1 of Amorphophallus konjac. Lineage (NCBI taxonomy): Eukaryota > Viridiplantae > Streptophyta > Magnoliopsida > Alismatales > Araceae > Amorphophallus > Amorphophallus konjac. The sequence continues at coordinate 119,525,318 of CM040119.1, read as the reverse complement.
AGGGTTTATGCGTCGTCCCAGGCAAGAGACCTAAGCCGACCGGATGAGGCCAATCTCGAGGGGGAGTTGGTGACTCGTGTTGGGTTAACGGGAGTTGTTTATTCATCGACTCAGATGAGGGCATCCGAGCCAAAGCAAAGGGTTTATTTGCCAGTGACGACAGGGTGCCGGGAGCTAGCGCAGTTTATTCATTGACATGGGATGAGCGCCGGAGCAGAGGGAGTCTTTTTATTCGTTGACTTGGACGGGAGGTCTGAGCCAAGGCAAAGAGGGGCTTTTTGTTCATCGGCTTGGACATAAGGTCCGAGCCAAAGCAAAGAGGGTTTCTTTTGTTCATCGACTTGGACGGAAGGTCCGAGCTAAAGCAAAGAGCCAAAGCAAAGAGTCAAAGCAAAGATAGTTCTTTTTGTTCAACAACTTGGACGAAGGACCGAGTCAAAGCAAAGAGAGCTCTTTTTGTTCATCGACTTGGACGGAAGGTCCGAGCCAAAGCAAAGAGAGTTATTTTTGTTCATTGACTTGGACGGAAGGTCCGAGCCAAAGCAAAGAGAGTTCTTTTTGTTCATCGACTTGGACGGAAGGTCCGAGCCAAAGCAACGAGAGTTCTTTTTGTTCATCGACTTGGACGGAAGGTCTGAGCAAAAGCAAAGAGAGTTTTTTTTGTTCATTGACTTGGATGGAAGTTCTGAGCCAAAGCAAAGAGAGTTCTTTTTGTTCATCGACTTGGACGGAAGGTCCGAGACAAAGCAACGAAAGTTCTTTTTGTTCATCGACTTGGACGGAAGGTCCGAGCCAAAGCAAAGAGAGTTCTTTTTGTTCATCGACTTGGATGGAAGGTCTGAGCCAAAGCAAAGAGAGTTCTTTTCATTCTTTTTTGTGCCGGTGTTTCTAACTGTATAAGGGACCTTTTTTGTTCTCTAGCCGGGAGAATGGTCCGATCCAGAGTGGAAGGCTCTTTTGTTCATGGCTTCGGATGGAAGGTCCGAGCCGCGGGTTTATTCGTCGGTGGGACTGGGATTTTAATATTGAGGTGGTTTAATCTTTGACACGGGGCTAATGCCAAAGCAATGGTCTTTTTGTTCATGGCTTCGAACGAAAGGTCTGAGCCACTTGTTTATTCGTCGATGTCGACAGGGAGTTGGAGGCCGCATGGTTTATTCATTGACACGGGGTCAGTGCCAAAGCAACGTTCTTTTTTTTCATGACTTCAGACGGAAGGTCTGGGCCACCAATTTATTCATCGATGCCGACAGGGAGTCGGGGACCGACATGGTTTATTCATTGACACGAGGTTAGTGCTAAAGCAAGGGTCTTTTTGTTCATCGAACCCAAGTGGGGGATCTAGATTGAAGGAAGGAGGTCTTTTTATTCATTGACCAGGACGGAAGGTCTGAGTCAAAGCAATAGTCTTTGTTTACCGGCCTGGACGGAAGGTCCAAGACAGAAGTTTTATGCATTAGTGGGATAGGAAAACATTTTATGTTTCTCCCTTCTCTTTTTCTTCTTTCTTTTTTCTTTCTTTCTTTTTTCCCCTTTTTTTGAATGAATATTGCATAGTCTCACGAGAAATCTAAGAGACATTCTTGTTCCGCGTGAGGCGCGGGGTTGAATTGTTCATCGAACTGGGGACGTGATGCGTGATATAGCTTCAAGTATCTTCTATTAAAGGGTGGGAATTCAGTCTCCCCCCTATGGTTGACAACCACATACGCACCTCCTTCGTAGACTTTTTAGACAACATATGGCCCGAGCCAGTTTTTATTCAGCTTGCCTTTATGGTTGGTAGCCATCACCTCTCTTCTTTTAACCATCACGAGGTCGCCCTTCTTGAATTCACGCCCTTTGACAAGCTTGTCGAAGGCGCGGGATATGCGGGCCTAGTAGACCTGTATATTCTACTGAGCCTGGAGTCGCTTCCCTTCAAAGTCGAAGATCTCTTCTAGTCTTCGTTCTGCGTTTGTTCGGTCATCTTTGACCAATTCATGTTGGATTGTGACCCGAAGTGAGGGTACCTGCAGTTCAATGGGGGCGATTGCTTCTGAGCCGTACACCAAAGAGAAGGGTGAACAACCCATTGGGGTTTTATAGACGGTATGGTATGCCCAGAGCGCCTCGTACATCTTGTCTTCCCAGTCCCTTTTGTTGGAACTGACAGTCTTCGCCAGGAGGGTGCAGAGTGTTTTATTGAATGCTTCAGGCAACCCGTTTGCCTGCGGGTTGTATGGAGTAGATGTCCTCTAGTCAATCTTATACTTTTTGACAAATCTGTAGACCTTTTGATTCCGAAAATGGCTTCCGTTGTCTGAGACGATCCGGTTGGGGATGCCGAATCGAAATATTACATTTCGCTGGATAAATCGGGCCACGATTTCTCCTGTCACTTCTTTCAGGGCTACAGCCTCTGCCAAGAGGGAGAAGTAGTCTGTTATTGCAAGGATGTATTTGCATCCCGAAGAGGATGGGGCAATGGGCCCACAACGTCAGTTCCCCATTGGGCAAATGGCCAACTTGGTGCTGTCGGATGTAGCTGTCTTGGCGGTCGCCTGGGGATCGTTGCAACATCTTGGCACTTTTGACACGACTTGGCGTGCTTGCAGGAGTCGTCGAACATTGTCGGCCAATAGTAGCCCAATTTTTTAATTTCAATTTTCATCTTCAGCCCTGCTTGGTGTGCTCCAGCCGACCTGGCATGAATTTCTTTCCTGACTCTCCAGGCTTCTTCCGTAGAGAGGCACCGAAGGAGTATTTTCTTCTTGGCGTCTGCCATAATTCGGAATAGAATTCCATTTCTGATTTCATAGGAGTCTTTTATTCGGATCAGCCTGATCTTTTATTCCCTTTGCTTGGGCAGTTGTTGGTGTTTAAACCATTGCATGAGGGGATCACGCCAGTCGGGTGATCTGACCATTTCTGTAGTTACTACTTCAGGCTCCTCCCTACCTGGCTCTTCTTCTATCATGCTGGGGACCTGCCGTTAGTTGATCACCCGTATGTTGAGTGATTCATCAGGCGGGATTGCCAGTGAGCTTGCTAGCTTTGCTAATACATCGGCATGTGCATTTTGACCTCGACCGACGTGGTTTATTTTAATAAAGTGAAACTTCCTGTGGAACGCACTAAGTTTTGTTGGTTTCATGAAAATATCGGGATATTCTTTTATCGATCTATCGGTTTATCTAGTGCGAGGGCGTGCCAGTCACCTAGGTGACAATGTGTTCGGGCTTCAAGACTGGAGTGGTCCGAAGCCCGGGGTGCGCTCCATCTGACTAATCAGATGATTGTGGATATCGGGTCAGGACTGGAGACCCGCCGCGCCATAAAGGCCACGACGTTAATTACATCCCCTCGGAGAGGGGAAGACCTCTGATTAATCGCCAAGAAAAGGGGCCAAATGACCTAAAGATCATTTTTCATTAAAGCATGCGACTTGGGTTGACATGATTTAAACCCTCCGCATCGGTATGCAAAACGGTGTTCAAATCCATACAAATACTTGCTGCGAGTGCGGCGAATTTAATGAAATTGCGGGATTAGATCCCGGCATATATACATCAGCCACTAACGGACAATCCAGTATTCGGTCGGGAGTTCATAATTGAAGCATCGGGGATAACAACAAAGACATTTGGATATCTGCCGTAGGTACGGCACGTTTCATATGGGTGCAGGATCGGATCCCGGAAGAAGTGGGTCAAGTTGATGAACTATCGGCCCAAGAGGTGCACGAATCATGACCATGTCGGGGATCCCGAGGTCCACGTCCGATACCATGGGGCATCATTGCATAGTCCGGGGGAGCGGGTTGTTAAGTGTAAAGCCAAAACTCGACAATGTGCGCCCTCGCACGAGGATCGACCTGCGCGGTCAGGTCGCGGGGTTCGACCTGCCCGGTCAGGTCGTGGGGGTCAAGGGGGCAACGCCCCTTGCGGGGGTTTCCGGGGGTTGCGCCCCCGGAACAAAATTTGGATTATAGTGGAGGGGAGACCTTTGATCAGTTTTCTATTATGTTTTCTTTTATTTTCTTGATCACCTTCTTTCTTCCAGGCACGCCGGATTGAGGAAGCAAAGGGGATGGGGGCGTCGGTTTAAGTGTATTAAGAGGGGCGCGCTGGTTAAGGATGTTAAGGGGGGGGGGGGGGGGGGGCGCCGGTTCAAGATGTTAAGGGGGGGCGCGCCGGTTCTATGGCAAGAAGGAAGGGGTTCCAAGGACGCGCCGAAATAGGCAATGAACAGTATAGCGCGCCGGTTTAATGGGCTAATGCAAGGGGGCGCGCCGGATAGCTGCAAGGAAAATGAAATGGGTTTTGAGTGTGGGGTTAAACCGGCGCGGGGGGGGGGGGGGTACCGCGCCGGATTAACCCACGCCGGATTAGGGGGCGCCGGATTAAGCATTGTATAGCTTCTTTCAACCCGTTTGTGCTCTGTTTCTTCTTTCCTTCAACTGCAAGTTGATTTATTGATTGGTTTGTTCATCTTATTGATGGATTACGTCTGTGGAAAGGAGGTTTAAGTGTTTTAATTGTTTACTCAGGTGGATTATCGTGATGATTCGAGTGTTTTATTAGAACAGTTTGCTGTGCAGGAACTTGGAAGTTTAGTTTGTCTCAGTGGTTTAGTGTGTTTGTCTGTCTGTTCTTACGCATTCTCTGTTCTTACATGTTCTTCCTCTGGCAAAATTTGGGCAGCACCTCCCCCGGACTGACGATTGTCATAGAAAATAGAGGAACACCAAGTGGATTGCTCCAGGGTGAACCTTAAAATGTAGACCTCACACGGTCCGATAACCCAAGTGTGAGTGTGGAAAAGCTCGAGGACTAGCCTTCAAGAGCTCTCACGACTCACGAGTAATGATCCCTCGAAGGGGAACAAGTGGGGAGGGAGATCAAAAAGCACTGGAGACCAAGTAGGAAGGGGGGCTACAGCCTGAACGTATTCCGAAGGGGGAGAAGAAGATGCAACATATCAGAAAAAGAGGATCTCCCGAAGGATCGTTTTCATTTCACCACGAGGGGGGGATGCAAATACATGGGCTCTTCATGCATCTAAAGAAAAGAACCGAAGGGAAGAATACATCGGAGGAAAGAAAAAGAAACAAAGGGGAAAGGAGAGCTGTATCTCCCTCACTTCACTCTCTGCTCTCTCCTTCTCTTTTCTCACTTCACTTTGCTCTCACAGGAACACTGGCTTCGGGCTTCAAGGAGTTTCTCCCCCTCCAACCTTCCAACCGATTTAAGCTTTGCCTGGGCGCTCCTTTTATAGGGGCCGGAGGCCTTGTTTTGGAGGGATGCCCTCTGGATTCTTCTTCCTCCCGTTGGTTCCTTGTTTCCCGCAACCACCATTGCTACTGCTGACGTTGGTGACGTTGCCCTGCTGCTGCTGTCGACGTTACCTCCGCCGAGGCTCTAGTGTGACCGAGAGGGGGGCAGAGGCATGGCCTCCTCCTCCGCTGGCACATCCACCGCGAGCCACGTTGCTATCATCATTTGCCGGAGGATGGGCGGCCGATCGACGGAATGAGCGTTCGGCGGGATGCGGCTCGAGAACTTCCATTCACGGCATATGCTCGGTTGCCCGCCGGATCGAAGTGGGAGCTTTAACCATTTTAGGCTTGTTCGTCATCATGCCGTTCCTAGGAAACAGGGGACCGTATTGATGACGGGACGGGTTGGTTGCGGCGCCGGATAAAGGCTTCAGAGAATAGATTGATTGTAAACTAAGCACGCCGTATTAGCACTCCAAAATGGGCGCACCGGTTTAGTGCATTCAAAGGGGTGGCCCTTCAACGGGAGCATGCCGTTTTAACATAAAGCAAGGGAGTTCATGGGGCGCGCCGGAATAGCATCTTGTAAAGGGCGCGCCGGTTTAAGGCCCCCTTAGGGGCGCGCCGGTTTAAGGCTATGCCATTCCGGTTTAAGGCTATGCCACGCCGGTTTAAAGCTATGCCATGCCGATTTAAGCGTCAAAGGGCTCCCCCCCAGCTTAGTGGCGATTCGGACAGATGCTTGCCCTCCTGTGTTCCTTTAGTTGTGAGCCTCCGAGTCTCGATTCAGGGCTTTGAGTGATTTCTGGTGTATGCCGAGCAGGCGTTCGGACTCCTGAGTTTCTTTGATTCGACCTTCGGCATTACCGACTTGGGAGCCGTGGCTAGCTCTTCAACCCGAGGGGCTTCTTTGTACGGTGGCAGAGCACCGGGTAGATATTCGTCCTTCTTGGAGGGGGCACAGGGTTTATTCAGCCTTTCCGTCTTCGACTCGCTCTCGAGTGCTGAGACGTGCATGTCGTATGATCATCATCATTTTTTGACGTCCACACTTCCCCATGGGCTACTTCGCCTTAGCGTGGTAGGGGAGTAATTCAGCTTTTCGGACTTCAAACTATCCTTGAATTTGTCTGACGATCAACATTGAATCCCCAAACACATGCAGCATGCAGATATCCAACTGGAGAGCCACCTAGAGACCGATAATTAGAGCTTCATATTCTGCATCATTGTTTGTGCAGGCTTTGTTGATTGAGCAAGAGGTGTGCAACACCTCTCCTTTAGGGGATCTAAGGACGATGCCCGCCCCTACTCTTATTCTTGTTTGTCCTGATGGGGATGTTTCTATTCTTGAGGCACCATCGAAGTGTAGCTGCCAGGTGGCTTGTTGAACTTGGCTCACTTCCAAGGTCTCATCTTCGGGGATCTTCGTGATCAACAGAGAATTTTCAGGCACCGGGTGCGCTGCAAAAAAATTTGCAATGGCCTGGCCTTTAATGGCCTTTTGCGGCACATAAGTAACGTCAAACTCCATGAGAATGATAGCCCATTTGCCCAGACGCCCTTTCAGGACCGACTGAGAGAGTATATGTTTGACCGGGTCGGCCCTAGATATCAGCTTGACTTCATGCGATAGCATGTAATGCCTCATCTTCTTGGCTGCGAAGATAAGACCGAGGCAGACTCTTTCAATTGATGTATATTTTGTTTCGACCTCTACCAGTCTTCGACTAAGGTAGTAGAGGGCTTGTTCGTTTCCTTCTTCGTTGCTCTGCGCTAGCATTGCCCCTAGAGAGCATTCGGTGGCAGCTATGTACAGGATCAGCGGCCGCCCTTTGACAGGTGCCCCCAAAACTGGCGGGATGTTCAGGTATTCTTTAAATTGATTGAAAGCATTTTGACATTCTTCACCCCAGTGGAACGGGGTATTTTTCGTCATTAATTTATGAAACGACTGGCACCGCCCAGACAAATTGGAGATGAACCTATAGATGTAGGCTAGCCGGCCTTGCAATGACTGTAATTCTTTCATGCTCCTATGAGGAGGTAGCTCCTGAATAGCTTTAATTTTTGCGGGGTCTATCTCAATCTCCCGGTATCTGATGATGAAGCCCAAGAATTTTCCGCTGGAGACGCCAAAAGCGCACTTCATCGGATTCATTTTCAGCTCATGTAGCCGCAGCCTTTCAAATATAATTCTGAAGTCAGCCAAGTGGTCCTTCCTCTTCTTTGTCTTGATGACCAAGTCATCGATATAGCATTCGACTTTGCTGTAGAGCAACTCGTCGAATATTTTTGTCATCACCCTTTGGTAGGTGGTGCCAGCATTCTTGAGGCCGAAGGGCATCCATTTGTATTGGAAAATCCCTTTAGGTGACCGGAAAGCTATATGTATTCTATCATGCTCAGCTATCCAGATCTGGTTGTAGCCGGACGATCTATCCATGAACGACAAGGCCTCGTGGCCGGTAGTGGCATCGATCATTACTTCGGTGATTGGCATCAAAAAATCATCCTTCAGACATGTAGATATCTTTTCTAATCTAAAGAAAGATGCATGGGTGTGTGAGTGAATGGATATAACTAATGTGGCACTAAATAAAGCATGGAAGGAAATAAATAACATAATGGAATCAATCACCCAAGCACACTATCAGATCGTGATCGCTACCAAGATGATTAGTGCGAAGAGAGGCACACTACGTACGTTGGAAAAGGAAGTGGATGAAGACACTCACCAAACCTGGACAACGCTGGTGCAGGATGAAGACGGCCGGACGATAGGCCGCTACCAGCACTGAGGCAGAGCGCGGTAAGAAGGCCTGGGTGTAGAACTTGGACGGTCTTTGTTGGGTTCGTTGCGCTCCCTCTTTGTCCTTGGTGATGGTTTTGATGATAACAATATATTGTGTGTGAGTTTTGTGGAAAATACACATTGATCATTTTGGTGTTATGGAGCTTAATGTTAATATCTTGTATTGTAGGTTTGGATGCCTGATGCATATTTTGTTTAGATGCAATATGTGCTGAAGAGTATACCTCATTATACGGACTGACAGTTATGGTGAATCATTCATGTTCATAGTCTGTCTATTGGTAAGGCTTAATTTTCAAAAATTTATCTAAGTGAACTTTTTGGGTAACAGGGGAGTAAGTGTCGACTCTCAGAGTTGACACTCCTTGGCTTGTTTTATCTATGCACCGACCTTGCATGATTTTGCACCAACTGTCTTTTGCATTTTTCATGCATGCACCAACCCTGCCCATACACTTGCACCGACCGTGTCTTGTGTCCTTCAAAACAATGCAACGACCTTATCCACAGCCTCTATATAATGTGCACCGACTTTGTCTCTTCTTGCACCAACCTGTCCTTAAGAGTCTTAAAATGTGCACCGACCTCATCTTAGTTTTTCTATAGATGTGCACTGACCTTGTTCATATATGCACCGACCTTGTCAATAGGCTTTACATAAAGTGCACCGACCTTGTCTATTTGTGCACTGACTTTGTTTGTGTGGTTTTGACTATGTGCACCGACCTTTCAATATATGCACCGACCCATAATGTGCACAGACCTTGTCATATATGCACCGACCCTTGTCTTTGGGTCTTTCACAATGTGCACCGACCTTGTGCATACTATGCATGGACCTTGTGCATACTATGCACAGACCATGTCCATAACATGCACAAACCTTCATGTGCTTGGACTTGTGCATTTATCTGCATTTCTTGAAGATCAACTTGAGTGATTAGACTATGTGAGTTTAGTCTATTTTGGACTGAACATGAATTTGCTTTGGACTGAATGTCACATTCTTGATCTGAACCTTGGCCACATGAATGGCCATCTTTGAGCTGAAATTGAAATGCCCTACACTTAATCAATTTGGTTTCATGTTTAATGTTCTCATACAAACTTTGGTGATATTTGGTATCATGAAGTGTTCACATGTTGGTTAAACCCATGGTTAATAGTTCTTGAGTTTTGGATTCAGGAAAACTGAACTTGATTTTATTGTGCACTTTGCAAGATTGATATTGATGGTAAACATCTTGTATATCACGATGAATGCTGGTAATATCCTTCTAATCTTGAGTTGGGAAAAATGGGTTTTCATAGTGCCTTCATGCATACTTTTCATGGGCGGTTTGAAGTGGCTTTGTGCTTAACATGCTTTTTATGGTTCTTGTTTAAAGAAGCTTGAATGATGGTTCATAATCCTCTTTATTCATGCCACTAGACTGCATTTGAATAGGGTTGATTGGTTGTCCATGGTTTTGGCTTGCTAAGGATTGCATTATGTAGTTTCTGGTTTGGCTCTGAAAGTGTCGACTCTTAGAGTCGACACTCACAGGCCAGATGTCTATTTTTAAGGCAAATAGAACCTCTTGTGAAATGTGTCGACTCTAAGAGTCGACACTTTCACCCTGGGTCCTGTTGCTTTAAACGGGACAGAACACTTTTGTCTGCTACGTCCGGATTGGGTTTTCGGAGTTTGATTTCGATCTGCCCATTTCATGATCCGTTTTGCTTGGGCTTTTTACCCTAATACCGTTAGGGTTTCTCCCATCTTTTAGGTGTGTATTTGAAGGGTTTTTACAAGGGCCTTGTGGTCTTTAGTTCTATATTCTTGCCCTATAAATATGCTGCGATCTCCATCGAAGGAGCCATTCCTCCGGGGCTAATGTTATTCTATCTGTTGCAGGTGAAGGAGGACAAGGGTGAGGGCGCCGTTGTACTTGGAGGTGGAAGAAGAAGAAGAGGAGAACGCATCAACGAGCCTATATCTGCCGATCTGAATCAGTTGGGAGCAAGGTCGCTGAACCATTCTCCTTAGTGCGTCTTCTACGAGCTTGAGCAGCTTCCACTCTGCATAAAAATATCTCCAGCGCACCCTACTACTCTAGAGGACAAGTTTTACTACAGATTTGAGGGAGAATCTTTCTTCTCTCATCTCTACTCTTTTATTTGAACATAGATTCATAATGTGGGCATTTATTGTATATCCTTTCTTTTCATAGAACTTGATATACTTTCGTTTGTGGGCGGAGCAGCGTCTCCAAGTGTGTTGTTTCATTGCGGGGTGAGTTTTCCTGAGTCCGTGTGTGAAGACGGAGCTGCGACTCTGAGTGGTTTAGTGTCCGGGGTGTGTTCCCCAACTTCGTGTGTGTGTGTGCTGCAGTGGTAGCAATTTGGGGCCAGGCCCCGTGTGTGGATTACTATAGAAGCAGCGTGTGTGGTGATGGGGCTCGTCCCCGTTTTACTACGATTCGTAGCGTGGTAGTGAAGCCTCACCGGGTTTGGTGAGGGGTGGACGTCGGGAACCCGTCATGGTCCCAAACCACCTAAAAATCTATGTGTTCATTATGGTTGCCTGTGTGTTTGTCTATTTCTTCTACCTTCATTCACAGGTCTACTTGATAGATTTTTATTCACTGCTCTACTACACGTTGCTACTTCTGCTATTTGCTTTCGGGTGTAGTTAAAGTTTAATCACTCTGCATTGTCTATTCATGTGAGATCAGAAAGATTGAGAGAACATCTTTAATCTCACATCTATTTAGGCTAATCAACGTAGTTAATTTTAATTCCACTGTGTTTAGTTCAGAAAGTTTTTAAAATTTGCCATCTCGGCAAGGGGATAATTCAACCCCCCTTCTTGTCCGCCATCTAGTCTGGGCCAACAATTGGTATCAGAGCCTAGTATCTGATTTTTTTTATTCGCAGACCTCACGGTCTAGGAGAAAAGATCTTTATCTATTCATGATGGCTTGCATGGATTTGGTTCCCGTCTTTAATGGTTTTGACTATGATTCATGACTTGAAAAATTATGTGTTTGGATTGTTAAAATTGATCCGATGCTTGTGAACTTAATCACTCATGGTCCTCACATTCTACCAAAAAATGAGTCAAGATGGACCGATGAGCATAAGAAAATGAATTCTGATAATCTTTTTGTTCTAAATGTTCTTAAGACTGCAGTGAGCACTGAAGTACTTCCTTCTATTTCCTCTTGTAGGTCAGCCAAAGAAATTTGGGATGGGCTGAACAAAGCTCAGAGAAGGAAAGACAATGTAGAATGTCTGAAGGCAAGCAGCAGTGGGAGACGAAGCAAGGAAAACTCTGAGGTATCCTCTAGTTCTGATTCTCATGATGAAGATGAGGTTAGCTATGTTGAATTGATGGATGCTTACGATGAGCTGTGTGATAGATATAAAATAATGAAATTTGAAAACCGAAAATTAAAAAATAAAATTGAAAATATTTGTGTTGATAATTCCTCATGTGAGAAATGTTATGAACTTAGGAATTTGAATGAAAATTTATTGCATGATGTTGATGTGCACAAAGAAACTATTTGAATTCTGAAAACTGAAAAAGAGACCTTAATGGCTCAAAATTTAGAACTTGAAAATATTGCATGACAACCCAGAGGTAAATTGAGTTGTTCAGATAGTGATCAAATTTTGCTTAATGAACTAATTTCAGATAAAAATCATGCTAAAGAAATGGAGAAGATCAAAAATGAGAATGAGAATTTGTAAGTTAAACTCATGCTATTTGAAGAAGAAATTGCCTGTGTAGAAATTGAAAAACAAGATGCATACAACAACATGGGTAACTTGAATGAAGAGAAAGAAAAATGGAATGAAGAGATTGAAAATCTCAAAGATCAAAATTAATTGTTGTATGATGAGCTGAAAGTCCTTGAAAAAGGAAAAAGTGTGGTTGTTGGTGATCATGAAAATTTTCATGTTCTTGAACAAGAAGTTGCTAGCTATAAGAATGTCAATTCTCATTTGAATGATAAAGTTGCACTATGTGAAGAAGAGATTGCTAATTGTGAATTGTACATTTCGACATTGTAGAATGAAATCAAAAGTTTGAATGAATTTTTGTTCACGTGTGATGAAGAAAACCAAAAATTGAAAAATGCTGATAATTGCTCTAGTGTGCATGCGAAATCTCAATCTGTTAAATTTAATCATGCATCTAGGAGAAGAATAAATATTTCATATTTTTACTGTGAGAAATATGGCCATGACATGTATGGTTGTTTCTTGATGAAATTTGATGATAATGAGGCATTGAAGTCAAGAATGGAAACTGTTGATGATTCTAAAAATCTTAAAAAATCTATCAAGAAAAACTTCAATGTTCATTGTTTCTACGGTGGCTTACATGGTCATATTTTTGAAGATTGTTTTACAAAGAAAAATGATGATGAATGATTTGTCAAAAAGAATTTTTCATGTCATTACTGTGGTAGTTTTGGACATGTAATGAATGATTATTCTGTAATGAAAAATGATAACAATTGATTTTTGAAGAGAAAATCTACTCACTATTTTTATTGTGGCCAAAGTGGTCATTCTATGGACGATTGTGCCACAATGAAATATGATGATGATTGGTATTCCCGGAGATATAAGAATACATCTCCTCATGCTAGAACTAACCTCTCGGGACCAAAGATGGCTTGGGTAGCCAAATGTCCAAAATGAGAATATGTTTTACAGGGGCGCCTTGAGGACAAGAAATGTTGATAAATAAAGGACTCTCAAGGCAAGAAAGAAAATGGTTTGATTTTGAGAACTCACTCTGATTAGGTTTACTTTGAAAAATCTGAAAAGGTAAAATTTGAGTTTGGAGAAAAATTTTGCAATTAAACAGTTGCATTTATGTTTCATTGATTTTAGCAACTTATGAAATGTTGAGAATTTTTGAGTTCCATGATTAGATGACTTGAACACTTCTCTTTGCACATCTTATGATTAATCTTAATTTTTAAATGCTTTAGATTGCACATAAAATTTTTCACACTTTTAATCACTTCTTGCAAATAATGGTTCATTTTTGCATACATAGAACACATACTTAGTTCCATGATACACATTGCATATATCATACACACCTTTACATACTTGTAAATAAAAGAAAGTTTTCGATCATTTCCATTTACATGCATACACTTGCATATACACTTGACATACATGTGTGCTTGATTCCATGATTATCCGGTATATCAAATGACGATTGTGGAAGGTTGGATTATGTCCAACTGGAAGCTTTCTTCACGCATGATGGTGGTCTTCGGACCTATGTTCTCCACCAAGTACCGATAATCAATTTGCTTGAAAATTTTGGAAGATCATTGCTTGATTGCATGTATATATATTTTTAGAAAACCATTCCTTGAAAATTTTCTAAGATCTCACCTCCTTGTTAAATAATCATGCAGTGATTTTAATCTTTTGTAAATCATGTCATATACAAAGGAGGAGGATTTATCTCTTATTGTGCATACATTTAGGGGGAGTCATAACTATGTCAAGACAAATTCATTTTCTACATACAAAGCAATTACCCACATACTTTGTTAAAAAATGATACATATGACTTTGATTAATAAGGATTTCAGAAATTTCTTTCAACACTTTAAGGGAAACAAATTTCTACATGGAAATTAAGAGAATTGTGAGGAAAAAATTGCCTACCTCGCAAGCTTCAATGAGTGGAATGTCAAACCGAGTAGCCGGGAATCCCCACTGAAATAAATGAGGAAACTCGCGTCGAAAGGTGAAACAAAAATCCACATTGCGTGATGAATCCTAGTAGCTGGGAAACCCCATTGAGACATATGAGGTGACTGGCATCGAACGGTAAAATCCAATAAAAGAAAAGCAAACAAAAAGGGGTTGTGTGAAGCTACCAAAAGTCGAGGATCGAAATGGAAGTGTAGGAAGGAAATAACCCTCTAGTGTTTTCTATAAATTCTGTTCATATCCATATTTTGAAGTTCATTGCTCAATTACACAAATTTCAACTTTGGGTATTATTGTGATGACTGTATATCTTGAATTTATTCTTATCATGGTTTATGCAATAGCTTTAGCATATGTATGCACTACCTTTTTTGATTATGCTTCCTATGCCACAACCTGATTGAATCAACTATTCTCTCTTCATCCTTTTTACCCCATTGAGGGGGAGCTATAGCTTACTACACGCTTGCCACATGCATGTCTGCTTGCTTTCTTGAAATTTCATACATCCTTGGGTTATACATGTAAATAATAGATTAAATGATCCCATTGTCAGTCGGTTTTTGTTCATGGCAATAAGGGGAAAATAATGTTCCTTTTAGCCACACATTTGCATATAGTTCAGTCAATTATACTTTTTGTGCATAGTTTGGTGATACACTTGCACATATTTTGGTCATTTTGCATACAGCTTAGTCATACATTTTCTGCATACTTAGTCATACATTCAGCATATAGTTCAAAAAATGATTATTGCACATCAACTTTCATTTTGGTCTTTTAATGGTAGGTCATCGCTGGGTTCGTGCGCCATGGTCGTAATAATTCTATCAAAAACTCCACATTTTATTCCTCTTGTCCCCCACTTTTTGATGTTGCCAAAGGGGGAGAGAATCTCTTGGTGGGCACAATATATTGTCATCATCAAAAAGGGGAAGATTGTTGGGTTTGTTGCGCTCTCTCTTTATCCTTGGTGATGGTTTTGATGATAACAATATATTGTGTGTGAGTTTTGTGAAAAATACTCATTGATCATTTTGGTGTTATGGAGCTTAATGTTAATATCTTGTATTGTAGGTTTGGATGCCTGATGCATATTTTGTTTAGATGCAATATGTGTTGAAGAGTAGACCTCATTATACGGAATGACAATTATGGTGAATCATTCATGTTCATAGTCCGTCCATTGGTAAGGCTTAATTTTTAGAAAATTATCTAACTGAACTTTCTGGGTAAGAGGGGAGTAAGTGTCGACTCTCAGAGTCGACACTCCTTGGCTTGTTTCATCTATGCACCGACCCTGCCTGATTTTGCACCGACCGTCTTTTACATTTTTCATGCATGCACCAACCCTGCCCATACACTTACACCGACCGGGTCTTGTGTCCTTAAAAACAATGCACCGACCTTATCCACAGCCTCTACATAATGTGCACCGACTTTGTCTCTTCTTGCACCAAACTGTCCTTATGAGTCTTAAAATGTGCACCGACCTCATCTTAGTTTTTCTATAGATGTGCACTGACCTTGTTCATATATGCACCGACCTTCTCTATTTGTGCACTGACTTTGTTTGTATGGTTTTGACTATGTGCACCGACCTTTCAATATATGCACCGACCCTGCTTGTCATATATATGCACCGACCCATAATGTGCACAGACCTTGTCATATATGCACCGACCCTTGTCTTTGGGTCTTTCACAATGTTCACCGACCTTGTGCATACTATGCACGGACCTTGTGCATACTAAGCACGGACTCTGTCCATGCTATGCACAGACCCTGTCCATAACATGCACATACCTTCATGTGCTTGGACTTGTGCATTTATCTGCATTTCTTGAAGATCAACTTGAGTGATTAGATTACGTGAGTTCAGTCTGTCTTGGACTGAACATGAATTAGCTTTGGACTGAATGTCTCATTCTTGATCTTAACCTTGGCCACATGAATGGCCATCTTTTAGCTGAAATTGAAATACCCTACACTTAATCAATTTCATTTCGTGTTTAATGTTCTCATACAAACTTTGGTGATATTTGGCATCATGAAGTGTTCACATGTTGGTTAAACCCATGGTTAATAGTTCTTGAGTTTTGGATTCAAGAAAATTGAACTTGATTCTATTGTGCACTTTGAAGGATTGATATTGATGGTAAACATCTTATATATCACAATGAATGCTGGTAATATCCTTCTAATCTTGAGTTGGGAAAAATGGGTTTTCATAGTGCCTTCATGCATACTTTTCATGGGCGGTTTGAAGTGGCTTTGTGCTTAACATGCTTTTATGGTTCTTGTTTAAACAAGCTTGAATGATGGTTCGTAATCCTCTTTATTCATGCCACTTGACTGTATTTGAATAGGGTTGATTGGTTCTCCCTGGTTTAGGCTTGCTAAGGATTGCATTATGTAGTTTCTGGTTTGGCTCTGAAAGTGTTGACTCTTAGAGTCGACACTCACAGGCCAGAGGTCTATTTTTAAGGCAAACATAACCTCTTGTGAAATGTGTCGACTCTAAGAGTCGACACTTTCACCCTAGGTCCTGTTGCTTTAAATGGGACAGAACACTTTTGTCTTTTGCATCCGGATCGGGTTTCCGGAGTTTGATTTTGATCTGCCCATTTCAATATCCGTTTTGCTTGGGCTTTTTACCCTAATACCCTTAGGGTTTCTCCCATCATTTAGGTGTGTATTTGAAGGGTTTTTACAAGGGCTTTGTGCTCTTTAGTTCTATATTCTTGCCCTATAAATATGTTGTGATCTCCATCGAAGGAGCCATTCCTCCGGGGCTAATATTGTTCTATCTGTTGCAGGTGAAGGTGGACAAGGGTGAGGGCGCCGTTCTACTTGGAGGTGGAAGAAGAAGAAGAGAAGAATGCATCAACGAGCTTATATCTGCCAATCTGAATCAGCTGGGAGCAAGGTCGTTGAACCATTCTCCCTGGGGCGTCTTCTATGAGCTTGAGCGGCTTCCACTCTGTAGAAAAATATCTCCAGCGCACCCTACTACCCTAGAGGATGGGTTTTACTACAAATTTGAGGGGGAATCTTTCTTCTCTCATCTCTACTCTTTTATTTGAACATAGATTCATAATGTGGGTGTTTATTGTATATCCTTTCTTTTCATAGAACTTGATAAACTTTCATTTGTGGGCGGAGCTGCGTCTCCGAGTGTGTTGTTTCATTGCGGGGTGAGTTTCCCCGAGTCCGTGTATTAAGACGGAGCTGCGACTCCATGTGGTTTAGTGTCTGGGGTGTGTTCCCCAACTTCGTGTGTGTGTGTGTTGTAGTGGCAGCGGTTTGGGGCCAGGCCCCGTGTGTGGATTGCTGCGAAAGTAGCGTGTGTGGTGCTAGGGCTCGTCCCCGTTTTGCTACGGTTCATAGTGTGGTAGTGAAGCCTCACCGGGTTCGGTGAGGGGTGGACGTAGGGAATCCGTCGTGGTCTCGAACCACCTAAAAGTCTCTATGTTCATTGTAGTTGCATGCGTGTTTGTCCATTTCTTCTGTCTGCATTCACAGGTCTACTTGATAGATTTTTATTCACTGCTCTACTACACGTTGCTACTTCTTCTATTTGCTTTCGGGTGTAGTTAAAGTTTAATCACTCTGCATTGTATATTCATGTGAGATCAGAAAGATTTAGATAACATCTTTAATCTCACATCTGTTTAGGCTAATCAACGTAGTTAATTTTAATTCCACTGTGTTTAGTTCAGATAGTTTTTAAAATCTGCCATCTCGGGAAGGGGACAATTCAACCCCCCCTTCTTGTCTGCCATCTAGTCTGGGCCAACAGTCTTCAATCGGCAGCAAGCATAGGAGAGACGGTCCAAGGAAGACTACTATCTCTAGTAGACGGTCGGAGATAGACTGCAAAGGCTTCCAAAACTCGAGCCGGGGAACTCGATCCTCCACCCCTTTCGACCGGCCAGGAGGTATGGGCCTCGCACTGAAACACCTGCTGACCTACAAGACAACACAAATGACCAAAGAAAATGACCCAAATTAGTTTATGGAAGTGCGATATCTAAAAATATGAACGACGAATGGCACGCATAATTGGAAGGGGAAATACCTGGGGGTTTTGGGTTTTTAACCCCTATGGGGCGTGGAAAACAATAGGAGGATGCAAAGATGCTAGAATGCCAGTGAAAAACGTGAAGAAAACCAAAGGAGAATGGTGATAAAATGACTAAAAACGTGACCGAAAAGTGACTTAAACTATGACTCAAAAATGTGACAAAAGCAACTACTCCCTGGACCAATGGCTTAGAGGACATAGAAAGCCTTTCTCCCTAACTGGATTTCGCTCTAGAAAGTGGTAGCACTTCGACACCAACTCTCAATCTCCCCCCTAGTGGCCATGAACCAAGGGTTCTATTTATAGACCTTTGAAACCCTAGCTCGAATAGAGGGCTTTTGGGCGGGAATTAGCCTTGGATTGTTTTGAATAAAATGAAGATAATACTCCCAGCTGCCAGCAGGATCAAATGACACCCAATTTGGCTCAAAATCTACAGAAAAATCCATGGATGAAGCAACCATTTTGGCCACGGATGGGGAGACAAACCGCCCGTCGACGCAGGAATCTCGACTGATAAAAATGGTCCATCGATAGACCGCCCAGGATGCTAAACGGCCATCGTTCGACCGCTATTTCCCTGGACATTGAAAAATAAAAAATAAGATAAATATGCTCCATTATCCAATGACCAAGTCAAAATAAGAATTCCCGCCAAGTAGAAATGGTCCTTGACAGACAGCCACCTTTATGGAACGGTCTATTTTCGGATCGTTTACAAAAACAACAGGTCGACGCAGAAAAAGCCAGGTCGACACAGAAAAAGCCAGGTCAACGCAGAAAAGGGACAGGTCGACGCAGAAAAGGGATAGGTCGATGTAAACCAGGAAAAATGGTCATCCAATAGATCGCCACCTTCCTGGAACGGGCTATCGTTGTTGACAAGTTTTCCCACCTCTCTTTTCCTTCCCTTACCTTCCTTTCCAAAAAATATAAAATATAATGGCAAGCCGAATGAAGGAAAGAATGTAAAGAGAGGGTAGAGGAGTGTGTGATCGTGATCGCCACCAAGGCTCCGAATGTAAACAAATACACCGTACCTAGGAAAAAAAGGAGACACTTGCCTCAAAAATAGCACTGCGGAGATGAACAGTTCTAGAAGAGCTGCTCTGTGAACTACACGGTCGCTCATTAGACCGCTCACCAGTGCTGAAGGAACGCGGGATGAAGCCTGGCTTGACAATAGAACGGTCCAGAGGAGGCCGCAGAGGGATGAAGAACGGCTTTGTGAGAACTGCTCTCGTACTCGAACGGACAGGAGGACGACCGCCCAATGCCACCAGGTCTTAAGTTGTAGGATCTAAACCTCCAACCCTTCCGGCCAGCCAGAAGGAATGGGCCTCGTGCTAGTATGATGCTGACCTGCAAAACACAATGGAAAAATACAAAGGAAAACCCAAGATCAGAACTAGAAGAACAAACACAAATAAACATAATAAGTTGGAATGCGGGATACCTGGGAGTTTTTAAACCCCTAAGGGCGTGGAAAACAATTGGAAGGTGTGTGTAATAAAGTGCAAGAGTGAAAAAATGTAGGAAAAGAGCAAAGAAATGAAGCATGCAATGACGAAAGAGATGGTGGGACTGTTAAAATGAAGACTCAAAACAATGGATACTCTCTGAACCGGAGGCTTATGTGGACGTAGAAAGCCTCCCTCCCTGACTGTAGGTCGCTCAAAAGTTCGGCAGGGCTTCGCCATCGACCTTAGATCTCCCCCCCTTCAAAGCCTGGCCTTAGGGTCTATTTATAGAGCCCACAAAGCCAGCCCTGAAATTAGGGTTTCCAGTGAATTTTAGGTCGAGATAATAAAAGATAATCCGTAGATAAATGAATTATCTTCCAACCAGTTCAAACGGCACCCCATTTGGTGGAGTATCCGCGGAGAAATGGGTGGAATAAGTTGAGGATAAAACCACAGATGGAGAAAGAAAAACCCGAAATTCTTCAGAAATCGGGCCATTGCACGGTCATTCGATAGGCCGTCCAGTCTATTGCACGGTCCATTGGAGGATCGTCCAAGTCTATCGGTGGAAATTCAATAAATAAGAAATATTATCCAAATATCCATCGAACTGATTGAATATTTCACCGTTGGACTCTTATGGATTGAACGGTCTACTGATAGATCACTCAATTAATGGGGCGGCCCAGGTCCAACCGTTCAAAGCCTGTCGGTGATAATTTCAAATAAAATAGATAAATAGATAATTATCTAAAAGATCCAACGAGATTAGGACTCTGGGAATCGGACGGTTAAGTACATACCTTACAATGAGCTTGAATGGCTATACTTGGACCATGTTACAACTTGTCGGTGGAAATTCAGAGAATCACCTAAATATCCGATAAATATATGAACGGCTCCATATCAACAGCTCATTGACTGAACGGCCAGACGATTGACCGTGCAAAGGTTGGACGCTTGAAATTGATAAAATGTGATAAATTAAACAAAATCAAAGCCCACTAAGCCCTAAATTGAAGCGGACCGAGCCAGGGAGGGAGGTACCCATAAAATGGGCCCAAGGACATGCCTGAAAATAGCCCAATTAGTAATGGATAAATTGAGGCATCAAAAAATGATAGTAAGAGAAGTGACTCAACTTATCGGTAAAAAATAGGTGTCAACAGATGCCCCTCCCTAACGTCCTCTTTGCAGGGGAGCGAGTGGAGGTGAAGCGAAAGCGAAATGGAATATGAAGATGAATGTAGACACGCCAAAATTGACGTTACTATGAGTACATCTCATATTACCTTGTAATGCCCCAATTTGACCCTCAAATTAGCTCTGTTTGAGTGATTTTTCTCACTTTTCTTAGATTTCTCCCTTTTCCTCTCTTTTTCTATTTTTCCCTATTTTTCTGGATTTTTTTAGATTTTCTGGGTATTTTTCTCTATTTTTATGTATTTTTTAGAAATAACGACTTGATGTGGGGCGTCTTTTAAATAACGGCTTAGCCTTGGGCGTTTCTAAAAAAATTGACGACTATAGTGGAGGGCGTCCATTCTTTCATATTTCTATTTTTCTGGATTTTTCTGGGAATTTTTCAGAATTTTTTGAGAATTAACGACTTACAAGGGGACGTTATTTTGAATTTGAAAAGGATAAAAAAAATAAAAAAATTGAATTCACGACCTATGCACGGTCGTCTTTTTCAAATTGATTATTTTAATATTATTTTTAACCCACTTTCAGAGGTGATTTGGTGGACTTCCGGGTGTCAGAAAAATACGCAAAAATAGTCATTGGAATCAGCACATTGAGATGCACCTCCACCTAAAAAATGGAAAAATAATATTGAGAAATGAAAAATGACCCTATTTTGAATATTTTGAATTAACGTCCCTTGGTAGGGTGCGTTTTTAAACACGCCTTTGACTCAGACGTGTTTCGCAATTTTTCAAATAAAGAAAGATCTATTTCCAAATTTAAATCCAGGAAGTGACGCCCTTGTACTGGTCGTGTTTTTAATTAACGCCCTATGGAAGGTCGTCAATTTCAGAATTGACGCCCCTATCCAAGTCGTGTTTCATTTTCGTGTTCTAATCGAACGCAGCCCTTTCCCCGAGAGTCCCTGCCTTCTTCGGTCACCTTCCTCAATTGGGATTGGAGTCTTTCCTCCGTTGGACTCTTTCCTTCTTATCTCTTCTTCGATCTTATTAATAGGGTTCTTCGGCTCTGTTATGCTGG
Source organism: Amorphophallus konjac (assembly GCA_022559845.1). Taxonomy (NCBI): domain Eukaryota; kingdom Viridiplantae; phylum Streptophyta; class Magnoliopsida; order Alismatales; family Araceae; genus Amorphophallus; species Amorphophallus konjac. The sequence goes on along the minus strand of CM040119.1, from coordinate 119,503,725 downwards.
TTCGGATTCCTCTTTCTCCTGCCCTCCGTTCTTGTTCTTCTTCTTCTGTTTTCTTTCTTTTTTTCCTTTCCTTCTTCGCAGGTTGTTGCTGTGGCTGAAGGAGGGGCCTCTCCACGGTTCTTCTTCATCATCCTTTTTGAAGTCTTCTCCTCATCGAACATCCAAGCCAAAAGAAGCAGCACAGGCCCCTTTTTCTTTTTATTTCGATTCTTCTGTTATTTTTATCATCATTAGTTTATACATGCGTGATCATATCTCATGTTAATTTTTCCTCTCTCAACCACGTTGAGAAATCTCCCATAGTGCACACTTGCACTCTTTCCACTATATTCATATTTTTGCATCTTCATAGCATTCATTCATCATATATATTCCTACCCTTTTGCATAGGGGTTTAAGGGCAACCACCCTTAAGGTGTGTTCTTACACAATTTTTCATGCTCATATTTTTATTAAGAACTTGATGCTACACTCACCATATTTCTAATTCAATTTCTTTATTGGTGTTTGACTGTTTTGCAAGGGTAATCAAATTGAAGAACTCTCTTCGTCGGTCGGCCGATTTGAAGAGAAAGGAACACCCACAATCCCCGCATTCAAGGTATTTTTCGCGATCCCTCCATGTTTATTATTTGTTATATCATTTGAGGCCTCGTGTCTCTGGCGATCACACACTCCATCTTAGCACCTCGTGCTTATTTGTGCCTTACATTGCTTTATTTATTCATTATTTCTATTTGTTTAAGTGGATTTCTTAGAATCCACAAATTGGCGATCACGGTGGGACCCCTTTCGTTTTTCGTTTGATTACCCTTTCCCTTGGGCACCCTCGTGTGCCATCTCCCCTATTTGCACCCTCGGTGCGCCTCCCTTTTGTGCTCCACATAGCACCCTCCCCATTAGTGATTGGCCAGTTTGTTGGTTTCTTTTAGAAATTCCATTTATTCAAAAATAAAACTTGATGAGCATGCTATATTCTTGTGGTGTTTGATTGCCTGAGTTTATTGTGACTATGGGTGTATTGCTGTTTCTGGCCGCTGGAGGCGTTCGGGGACACAGAGAATTAACGCCCCACATAGAGGCGTCTCTTGTCATAGAAGCGCCTCTCCACAAGGCGTTTCTTTATTTGGCCGTGCGTACCCCTGAGAGTTGACGCCCTCATCCAGAGGCGTCTCTTTATTTTGTAGCGCCTTACATCAGGGCGTGTTTTTACCCTGCCTGTGGGTCCCCCCCCACAGTGATTCACGACCGTCAAACGGTCGTCTCTTTTGTTGATAGCGACCTTCTTCAGGTCGTCTCTTTCCTGTGATTTCACAGAGCCTGCGCTTACTCCTGCTTCATTGATTTATATTGATTATTTGGCTCTATTGGTGATTTGCCTATCTCCTTGCACGCATTGCATTCATTCCTCATTTGCATTGGTGTGGATTCCTTAGGATCCACACACCCCTCTTGGAATCGGGACGACCCTCCATTGAGCATTCCATCTCTTTGGACCGGAAATCCCTTTTCCAAGACCTCCGTAAGTCCCCGCACCCGTGGATTCCCTCACGGACGCCGGGCAGGTTGTACCCTTTTGAAGTCCCGAGTTTTAGTTGGCCTATACACAGTGAGAGAAGGTCCCTAGTTGGCATTGAAGTGAACTCATATTGTAACTAGGATTCCCCCTTGTGTGTTTCATTCCAAACTTTGCTAAAATTCATTAATTCACCAAGGTTTAAACAAATCAAGATCAAAAGGTAACCATTCCAACTTGTGTGCTTTTTTGCATATTATTTTGAACTTTGATTGCATAATGGCTTACCATAAACTAAACAACATGTTTAATTAAATTCACGAGGATGCACAACCGTGCACATCTTATTCTCCTCAATTTCAACATTTTCATCTAAACTCTCACCATGCTTTCGAGGGACCACGTCCTCATTCTTATGGTCATGCCCGGCCCATGGGCAATGTCCAAACTTATGGTCCCTCATCTCAATTTCAAGCCACTACTCCTTCGGGATTGTCTCCTCCCAACGATGAGAAGGTCTCCCAAATCATTCATGCATTAGATCATCTCACCCGTCAACAGATCCAAGCCCTTAAGGCCGCCGTTGAGGGTGCATCTCCTTCATCTCTTCCTCCTTCCAACCCTACACGGGTGGCCCATCACCCACCTCCCTCTTCTATTCACAATCCTAATCGGGTAGCCCATTACCCATCCTCTTCTATTCACATTCCTCCCCGGGTGGTCCGACACCCGCCTCCTTCTATTCCTCCTCCATCACAGCCCCGAGGCCCATTTATTTCTTGCAATCCGGCCCATCCGGGTTCTTCTGCGGGTCATCCCGTTAACTCCCCTCCACGGCCTTTTTATGCCACCCCTCCTTCAAGGCCCTGCCAACCCTTGGTTGCTCAAGTTACACCCCTCCAACAAACCCTTCTTGATAAAGTCACTTTGATGGAGGAACAATTAAGAAGGGTTATGGCTCCTCCTACTCCGGTCAATCCTCTCCATGCCGCTTTGGATAATATTACTAAGATGGAGAAAGAATGGAAGGATAGGAGAGATGATTATGGTATCGGCAGCTCAAGCAAGCAACAGTAGGCAGATTTCGACGATCAAGTGGACACCGTCCGCCCTCCACCCATCCGCACACTTCATTCATATGGCCTTCCACCTCCACATACGCAACATCATTACATTCCTCCATCCACATATACGCCTCCACTACAGTGTCCACTTGCATTTGATGATGAAGAACCGGCAATTGAAGAACTTGAAGCGGTATACGATGATGAAGCTCCGCAGGCATCCCTTCCGAGTTTCCTTCGCCATCCTCTTCCTCCACTGTCAGAAGACCCCTATGCTCAGGACTATGCCACAGTCCCCAATCCAACCCCCATTTATGAGACCTCTTGGTGTTACAATGATGGGTCGATACTCCAATCACCCATACCGCTGCACCATGAGTCTCCTCCTCACCCCAATACTTGGTGTTACGATGATGGGTCGATACTCCAGTCACCCACACCGGTGCATCATGCGCCTTCCCCTATACCTGACACCTCTCGCCCCATCCGACATTTTTAGCGCACCAAACCCTTTCCTTTTACACCATTAACCTCTATTCCATCGGCCTCCACCAAACCTCCGCTACTCTCCACTCCACCGGCCTCCGCCGAACCTCCATCACCCTCCACTACGCCGGTCTCTGCCGAGCCTTCTATTACCCCTCCTCTTTGTTCGCTACCTAAGCCGTCCATTATCCCTGTAACGCCAAAACCAGCTTTGCCAGGCCTTTCCCCTATTCCACCACTTAACCTATCACCCTTACCCGTGGCTAATCCTGAGCAAGGTCCACCCCTTTTTGCACTCAAGCCAACCCCTACTGCTTCCGAGCAAAGGGGGAAGCTCGACGTGTTTGAACCTTCGCTTCCACTCACCCTTTCTCCAACACCTTCCACTATACCTCCACCATCCATGGAACCTTCCGCCTCCGCTTCACCCCCCTTTACTACTCGGAACGGGCGGCCTTCTGAAAGTACTTGTGCCGAAGATGAGCAAAAGCCGGGTAAGAATAATTTGGCCACTACCGTGCTGTTCAAGATGCCAGAATTTATTTACCGGATGCCAATCCGGGTTGTTGTGCCAAGCATGGTCGAAGAAGCCAAGTCGCCGCCATTGCTCAGAGAAGAATGCCAAGTGTCGATGCCATCCAAGGGCCGGGCATGGCACCCCTTGCTCCAGTTTTCAAATCTTAAATCCATTCTTCCATACAAGGGGCAAATTCCTATTCCGTTCAAATCAATGGGCATGGCAATGCTTCCTGTATCAACTTTCCAACTCCCTTACATTATTGATCCTTGCCTTCCAAGGGGGTTGTCATTTATTATTGAAGCTTCTTCCATTGGGCCGTTTGATTATACACTTTCACTGCCGTGGAGGGGCAGTTATCTTAGTGCTAAGGGGCCGTCCCTTATTTGTTCCACCTTCTATGCATCCATTTCTATCACTTTTTCTTCATGGGCCATCCCCGGGGTTAGGAGGAGGATCTCGTCCTCTCACCCTTCACATTCTCCATCTTCTTTGCATCTCACGCATTTTGTTGCATTCGCGCATTCACTGCATTCATCGCATCCATCTTTTTGCATACACCTCCTGATTCCCGGGTTTCCAAACCCGTATCTTCCCCGCCTTCCGGCACCTCCGGATATTCCGAATTTCCCATCTTATTCATCTTCATCCTCGGGATCTTTAGGTCCCCTTACATTGCTCGGGCGTTGCCCCCTCCCCAATCTCTTCTCAGGGCATCGCGTCCCTTTTCAGCTCTTGTATCCGGACCCTCCGGATTTCTCTTACTTTCTCCCAGGGCATCGTGCCCCTTTCCACTTTAGTCTTCCGGATTTCTCTTACTTTCTCCCAGGGCATCGCGCCCCTTTCCACTTTATTCTTCCGGATTTCTCTTACTTTCTCCCAGGGCATCGCGCCCCTTTCCACTTTATTCTTCCGGAACCTCCGGATTTCTCTCACTTTCTCCCAGGGCATCGCGCCCCTTTCCACTTTATTCTTCCGGAACCTCTGGATTTCTCTCACTTTCTCCCAGGGCATCGCGCCCCTTTCCACCTTATTCTTCCGGAACCTCCGGACTTTCTCCCAGGGCATCGCGCCCCTTTCCACCTTATTCTTCCGGAACCTCCGGGCTTTCCCCTCGGGCATCGCGCCCCTTTCCATCTTAATCCTCCGGAAGCTCCGGATTCTATTTTCCTCTTCTTTGGGCATCGCATCCATTCCCTTCTCATTCCTCCGGAACCTCCGGATCCTTCATACCTTTCCTTCGGGCACGACGCCCCTTTCCATTTTCTTCCTCCGGAACCTCTGGACCCTCCATCTTTCTTCCAATTCATCTTTCTGATCTTCCAGAATATCATATCATTCATTTTCTTCTTCCTTACCCATCATCTTTTTCCTTATTTTTTCCCAGGGCATCGCGTCCCTTCTTTCGTCATCCCTCCGGAGCCTCCGGACGATTCCTCCTATCACGATTCTTCTCCTTTACTTCCGGACCCTCCAGATCCGCCTCTTTCCATCTATCAATTTCTTCTTCTGATTCCTCCTAATCATGGGTCCGACCCAACTTCTTCCACATCCACTGCCCTGGGCATCTGCTCATTCTCTCACTGCTTTCGAGGCTTTAGTCCCCACTCCTCCTTCTAATTCTCCGCTTCTTCTGTAGACCTTTCATGTGATCAAGGTCTCCACACCTTAGTGAGGGAGTTCTAGCCCTCGCCTCTCTTCCTTTTTTCCTTATTCGTCTGAGTCTGGTCTTGGCACCACTCCTTCTTGTTAAGCCACTTTCAAACCCTTTGCTTCCAATCCTTTTGACTGCCAAAGAGGACTATCCCACGATGATCAACCCCGCCTCTCGCGGCATTTATTTCAAGAAAGGTTGCAAGGTAAAATATTGGCGTAAGTACGCATTTTTATGATATCATTACCTCATTACTTCACGCATGATTTTTAAAATGAAGTGCTTCTTAACAAGATCAAAAGAGGTGTTTTTTTTAAACTTTTATCTTAGGCTTTTGTTTAATTAAATCATTTCAAAAGAGTCTTTAGGCTTGCTTTTGCAGCACTTTGGTTAATAAGAACCCCGCGCTGGGAATTCAACGTTCTCTCCCCGCTTGTTAAGAGCAACCCTCAGCTGGGCATCGCACACACTTCACGGCGTCCTTAGCCGGCTCCTTTGGTTAAACACCGTTGCTACTTTGGCCATGCCATGAGTATATCTGAAAGTCTTTTCTCTTCTTTACTCGGCTGCGTGCAGGGGCAAGAGGTTGACGGATGAGATGACCAACCTAGGTAATCCCTAATACGAGAGGAATCTCAAATAGGGGCAGTCTTGACCCAAAATCAATTTGAGTTTTCATATGAGTTTTCATGATACATCTCGCCAAAAGGGCTATTATGAAAATCAAGTCAAAATTTCGATAAAAGTAAAAGTATGAATTATGGCATGACAAGAGTGGCAAAGTCCCCGCTGGGAAAACCCTGGTCGTATGCATGTCAAGGGTCTAAAATCAAAGGCACAAAGCCCCGGCGCAACAGACTACCTCTTTGAGGGTTAACACCTTGGAAGGAATTCAAGTCCTGACATCTCCCATCCTGCATAAGGCTTATCTCAATTGTTCTTCTCTTCTCCCTCCAAGACCGAATGTTTCTCGGGTATGGCCTTAGTAGGGGCACCGTTAACCATGGACAGTTGGTTATAGGGCGCCACCCTTCAATGCACGCTCGGCTTTGGGTAATTTTAGCGAAAGGGGAATGAACGAGGACCCCTAGCCAGTGGTTCAAAACACCCTTTGATGCTGCATTAGCAATATCTAAACCAAAATAAAAAACTTGAATATGTCTTGAGTCAAAATCCAAAAAAAAAGTTGAATATTTCTTAAGCAAAAATCAACCAAAAATTGAATATTTTCAAAATTCATAAAATTTGAAATATTTTTCAAAAATTCATAAAAATTTGAATATCTTTTCCAAAACTTATAAAAATTTGCATATTTCAAAATCCAAAAATGCATTGCATTTTCTGATGGTGTTTTGCAGGAACAACTTTGCAAGGATCAAGAGCACGGGATAAGTCCTATCTCCACTCATTGCTATCAATCTATTAATTTCTCCCGATATTCTCATGACATGCCACCCTGGGCATTTTTTTGATTATCATCTCCCTATATCATTCTCATTATCATATCTCCTGATTATCATCCTGATTATTCATCTCCAGATCTTTCAATCAACTCCTGCTAATTTCTCTTGATCAATTCTGCCATTGGGCATTATATCATTCTGATCATTCAACTCTATATCTTGATTAGCCAAGATTGTCATCCTCATGACGAAATAACAAATAATGATGCTTTGTAATATCATGATTCAACTCATACATGCTATTGATGCTTTGATTCATGTTATGCTTGCTATGCTTAAATACCTTATTCATTGCTTGTTATCTTTTATATCTTGGCTGATGAATCTTTGAGCGCAGGAAGAGGCTCTTGGTCCCACCGACTGGGCATCAACATCCAAGACCCACGGTGTTTGCACCTCATTTCTTAGTTCCCCCATGCTCATTGCTATCACCACCCCCTGTATGCATTCTTACTATATGCTACATACGCTACTATATTATATAAAGGACCTTGTGACTTTGGTAAATCTGGGATTTGAGTTCCCCTTCATCAAAAACAATGATGATTCCAGAGGAGTCTTAGTCACACGGATAGGCCGTTGAGCCGTCCAAGACTGGGGGACGATGGTTCCCTTTTGCGAGTTGGTGCGCGGATAAACGGGCTTCGGCTTAGTATCAGCTTGCAGAAATCGATTTCTTGACCCAGTCTTGACAGTTTAACAATATTATCCTTGATTATCTTATATTTTCGTTTGATTTAATTTTTCCTTTTAAACCCAGCATGCATTCATATAGGAATTTGAAATAATTTTAGAAAATCATTCTGATGAGCTGATTTGGAGAGTCAAATTGATCTTAATCTTTCCAGATATGAGATATTCCATGCCGAATTGTGTCCTCAATTCGTTTTATCGCTATTTTGGGTCATTTTCTCGAAAGCTCCTTGTTTGGATTTCTATTATCTTATTTTAATCATTTTCCCTTTGATCCACCTTGGCTGCAGCACGTCCACATTGGCTGGTAACCGCTCCCCAATGGTGAAACCTGCAGGTTTGTGACCTGAGGTACTTCCACCGCGCTAGAAGTTGATCATCTTCTTTTATCTCCTTCGTGCCCGCGTGCACACTCCCTCATTTTATCCAAACATCGTTGATTTTATTGAATTTCCCGGGATTGCTTCATCTCGAACTTTTGATTTAATTCTCATCAAGTGATGTTGATTGCGTGTCTCATCACACCTTGGCATCTACTTTTCAGTTTGCTCTGCTCCCTTGCAAAGCAGACGCCAAGGCGGGGCAGCTATAGACACGCCAAAATTGACGTTACTATGAGTACCTCTCATATTGCCTTGTCATGCCCCAATTTGACCCTCAAATTAGCTCTGTTTGAGTGGTTTTTCTCACTTTTCTTAGATTTCTCCCTTTTTCCTCTCTTTTCCTATTTTTCCCTATTTTTCTGGATTTTTCTGGATTTTCTGGGTATTTTTCTCTATTTTTCTGTATTTTTCAGAAATAACGACTTGATGTGGGACGTCTTTTAAATAACGGCTTAGCCTTGGGCGTTTCTAAAAAAAATTGACGACTATAGTGGAGGGCGTCCATTCTTTCAAATTTCTATTTTTCTAGATTTTTCTGGGAATTTTTCAGAATTTTTTGAGAATTAACGACTTACAAGGGGATGTTATTTTGAATTTGAAAAGATAAAAAAAATAAAAAAATTGAATTCACGACCTATGCACAGTCGTCTTTTTCAAATTGATTATTTTAATATTATTTTCAACCCCCTTTCAGAGGTGATTTGGTGGACTTCCGGGTGTCAGAAAAATACGCAAAAATAGTCATTGGAATCAGCACATTGAGATGCACCTCCACCTAAAAAATGGAAAAATAATATTGAGAAATAAAAAATGGCCCTATTTTGAATATTTTGAATTAACGTCCCTTGGTAGGGCGCGTTTTTAAACACGCCTTTGACTCAGACGTGTTTCGTAATTTTTTAAATAAAGAAAGATCTATTTCCAAATTTAAATCCAGGAAGTGACGCCCTTGTACCGGTCGTGTTTTTAATTAACGCCCTATGGAAGGTCGTCAATTTCAGAATTGACGCCCCTATCCAAGTCGTGTTTCATTTTCTGTGTTCTAATCGAACGCAGCCCTTTCCCCGAGAGTCCCTGCCTTCTTCGGTCACCTTCCTCAATTGGGATTGGAGTCTTTCCTCCGTTGGACTCTTTCTTTCTTATCTCTTCTTCGATCTTATTAATAGGGTTCTTCGGCTCTGTTATGCTGGTTCGGATTCCTCTTTCTCCTGCCCTCCGTTCTTGTTCTTGTTCTTCTGTTTTCTTTCTTTTTTTCCTTTCCTTCTTCGCAGGTTGTTGCTGTGGCTGAAGGAGGGGCCTCTCCACAGTTCTTCTTCATCATCCTTTTTGAAGTCTTCTCCTCATCGAACATCCAAGCCAAAAGAAGCAGCACAGGCCCCTTTTTCTTTTTATTTCGATTCTTCTGTTATTTTTATCATCATTAGTTTATACATGCGTGATCATATCTCATGTTAATTTTTCCTCTCTCAACCACGTTGAGAAATCTCCCATAGTGCACACTTGCACTCTTTCCACTATATTCATATTTTTGCATCTTCATAGCATTCATTCATCATATATATTCCTACCCTTTTGCATAGGGGTTTAAGGGCAACCACCCTTAAGGTGTGTTCTTACACAATTTTTCATGCTCATATTTTTATTAAGAATTTGATGCTACACTCACCATATTTCTAATTCAATTTCTTTATTGGTGTTTGACTGTTTTGCAAGGGTAATCAAATTGAAGAACTCTCTTCGTCGGCCGGTCGATTTGAAGAGAAAGGAACACCCACAATCCCCGCATTCAAGGTATTTTTCGCGATCCCTCCATGTTTATTATTTGTTATATCTTTTGAGGCCTCGTGTCTCTGGCGATCACACACTCCATCTTAGCACCTCGTGCTTATTTGTGCCTTACATTGCTTATTCATTCTTTATTTCTATTCTATTTGATTAAGTGGATTTCTTAGAATCTACAATGAAGCGGACCGAAAAAGTGGGCGTTAAGGTAAAAGACATCCGTTTTGCCAACGAGCGATAGGAATCTTCCGAAAACTCTAAACCAAACACAAGGGATGATCGAACCAAAATGACACCAGTCTGGAGGAACTAACTAAATAAAAAGGAAACACACGATCATCCTCATGGGGTACACAATCCCTCGGACCAATGAAGAGACCGGAATAAGCAGTAAAAAGTAAAGAAACAGACTAAAACTCTAGACATGGACCTTTAGTCAATCAAACTAGGTGAATAGATCAAAGAAGACCTTCCAACTCTGAGTGGAATAGTTCCCTCTTACGCAATACCATGAACGTACAGTCATCCATCACAAAATGAGACACTTTCAGAAAAATCATGGGTCATGAATGTTCAAAAGATGCGTATGATGCATGCTGGGCTAAAATAAAGAAATCATTACATCGAATGCAAAGAAAGTCACAAAATAGAAAATACTCGGGAATAATATTGCTAGACCGGGGTAATTAGGGTCAAGACACTATCTGCAACCACGGCGTGCGAGATAGAACCATCGTCCCCTATTTTTCCCAATCTAACGGCATATCCGTTGATTAAACATGTGAACCTGGATCATCATCATTTTTGTTAAAGGGGAACATCAGATCATGGGACACGTAGATAACCAACTGGTTCTCGAGATAATATTGCATAATACCATATCGTAATGCAATAAGGGGTACTGGGATAGAAAGCCATACCTGACTTACCTATGCAGCCGGAACGATAAACTGAAGTGATACTGCAAAGAATTCATAAACATAGATTTTGCAATATTTCATCATGAAACAACTATTGAGCCAAAAAAGAATTCAGCCACTTAATCACGCAATGCAGCAAAGGACATTTCTCAGCATCAATTCAGCACATGAACGGTCCAACCATAGGCTGCTCCACAAATACAACGGTCCACATGGGGCCGTTCAAACATTATCATTTTGAATATGATCGTAATTCTACACGGCTCATTATGAGCCCGTTCACCGAACTGGATGGCCATCCTCCAGCCGTTCAAGGAAGAGCACCGTTAGAATTGAAACGGTCAAATGGGAGACCGCTCAGTATCCACACGGTCTATCGATAGACCGTGTAATTACTGGCGGTTTCAAAAAAATAAAAGACCCTTCTTCTTCCTCTTCCTCCCTCCATACCGCAATCGACGGAGGAAACACATGTTCTCCACACTTGCACTCCCTTCTCATTGTCTCAATCTCATCTGCATTTCCCTCGTCTCCCCTCTCTTCATGCGATCGAAGCACCAAGCCACAAAGTGGCTTCTTCGACTCATGGCCGGTGAGGGAACCCGAGGGCCGCCGCCGGCCACCACCACGGAGGACACCCCGGCGGCGACGTTCGCGGTGGAAGGAGGCACATCTATGGTCAAGGAACAGGCCGGCGCAGTCGTCGTCCGAGAAGGAGACGTCGAGGAGCCGTCGGAGGCGCCCACGGCGGCGGTGGAGAAGCCACCGAGGACGGACGATGTAGGTCGCCAAAACCTTCCCATTTTCTTTTTTTAATTCATGCAAATAGCTTAGAAGGGTAGATGAGGGGCTTACGACCCCCTTAGAACCGGTTGGGAGGTCCCAAGGGGCCCTCGCCGCCGGTGGGCTGGGCTTGAACATCATGGGGGGTGACGGCCAAACGACGGTCTTACAATGACCGCTCAACCAAACAATGTGGTTCACATAGAACCGCTCAACCAACACCCGGCCCACGGGTGGCCGTCCAAAGGAAGCTGAACCGACATTGTAACACGGTCATAGGAGGACCGTGTCTACATAGGATGGCCCACATTGGTCCGTTCAGAATATGAAACGCTCAAAACAGAACGGTCTCCACTAGGCCGTAAAAACTTATAACGGGACACTTAGGTCCGTTTAGAACATGAACATTCAAGGAACATAGCGGTCTACACCGGACCGTGGAAATTTAGGACGGGCCATCTAGGTCCGTTTAGACATGGAACGCATGTGGACAGAACGGCCTCCACGAGACCGTCGATCACCATACGGTTGCATGATAGGCCGTGCAAACCCTAACCGACTAGGGGCTTGAGGGAGACAGATGCGGTCAGATGGGGACCGTGGAAATGTAGAACGGCCAGAAGTGGCCCATTCCAGGGTAGGTGCCAGCCAGTAGAACGGACCTCACAGGGCCGTGGTCAGCACAGAACGGCCCATGGGGAACCGTGAACTTTCGAGGGGGATTATGGGGACGGTTGGGACCCAACCGCTTGAGAGATAAAACGGCTCATATGAGACCGTTTAATGAGCAGAGAGTGAATTTTCAACCAGAACGCAAGATCCTAAATATAATGGAATATTTTTAAATGTATGCAGGGAAAGTGGAGGACTCGAATCTCCTGGCTGCAGCTCCGAGCGGTGTATCTTGCATTGCCGGACTTTCAGCCGGAGAGGCTGACGAGCATGGGCTTCTCCGAGTTCCTGAGCATGGAGGTGACTAGGCTAGACACGCCGCTCCTCTACGCTCTGCACGATCGCTGGGATCCGGAGAGCCAGACGTTCCTTTTCCCATGGGGCCACATGGTCCCCACGCTGGAGGACGTCACGCGCATCACCGGATTGCACGTGCATGGGACTCCGGTTAGCCGGGTGACTTACCCTGACTACCGGGAGCTGGCCCAGGAGCTGTTGGGTTCGGAGTTGCTGCACCCAAAGCGTCAGTCGACGACACTAACGAGGGCGAGGCTTCAGGATAGCTTGGGACTGAGGTGAGCAGGGATAGCGACTAAGGAGCTGCCCGAGCAGCATCTATAGAGGCTGATAGAGCTGGCGCGACCGAGAGTAGCGGTTGCAGCAGGACCAGAGGCAGACAGAGTGCTGAGACGCTTCTTGATGCTGTTCTTTGGTCGACTTCTGTTTGCGACGAGAGCGGATGTGATTAGCTGCCGGTTCCTAAAGTTGCTTGAGGACCTAGGACACGTCGGAGACTACACCTGGGGAGCGTCAGTCCTCGCCTTCTTGTTCGACACCCTTAGCTCGACTAGCTGACAGATGATGCTCGGGGGCTTCTCTCCTCTACTCCATGTACGACTCTGACTCTTATGCAGTATGCTATATGATTCCTATGAGTACTATATGCTGACATTTGATGAAATTCAATGCAGGTGTGGGCCTACGTGTACCTACATGGGCTCAGGAGAGGTGACGAGATGTACCTAGAGCGGTTACCCATCACCAGGCGGTGGACCGCTCCACGAGAGACTGGACCCCTACGGAGATAGGTCCGGGGGATCCCGGATGACCTGGACACGCTACCCCTTGCCTCGGTACGACTCTAAACTCAAACTCTTTAATTTAATGCAATGTATATGCTTATGATACTGATGCTATTCTTTTCTATTTGATAGGTTCGGTGGACACCGTACACGAGTGAGGGGCACGAGGGTCAACCGTGGGTAGCGGCGGCCCTTACCTACTCCGGATGAGACGTATGGCTACATTGCATGAATGTAGTGGAGCCGCTCCACTACCGCTTGGTGATGAGAATGACCGGCGTCCATCAGCCATCGGTTGAGTTCCCGGCACCAGAAAAGTCGGAGGAGCGCATCGGACGACACCCTCGAGGGTTAGCCACAGAGCTGGACTGGAGAGTGCGGGCCGCAGATCAGATAGCGGACTGGGCAGCACGAGGACGGGTGGTGACTGCCTGGGCAGACAGCAAGGAGGCCTACTACACGGCCTATGCACGGCACTACAGGGACCAGGTGTTCCATGGTGCCTGCCGACCAGTACGACTTCGAAACCCTAAATGCTTTGTGTTATTCTTTCTATATGATTATGCACTGATGCTCGGACTTCTTAAATGCAGCTTGACCCTGAGGGGAGGATAGCAGAGCTATAGGGACTCCTTCACTCGACCATCCAGGAGCGGGATGAGGCACGGCATGCCCTGAGTCTTCTGGTGAGTTTCCTAAACCTAAATTCTTAAATTATGCAAATGCTTATGATTATGCATGTGACTAATGTGGAGTTTTGAATGCAGTGAGCCGAGGGAGCCCAGCACCAGGGGGTAGACGTGCCTTCTTCCTCCTCACATACCCCTACAGACCGAGCTGAGCGGGATGCCGAGTTTACACGGATGGTAGCACGGGCAATAGCGGCCGAGGTGGCGCTCACTGAGAGGGTACACAACCACTACACTTTCCCTGTTGATCATGTTTATGAAATGTATTTCACTAATCATGAAAATGCGTATGCAGACGACTGAGTTGACCCAGCTGAGGATAGAGTTCGAGCAGAGCCGGGCAGCGGCTCGGGAGGAGGTTGCCCGCCTGCGAGTGGAGGCGGCGCAGAGCCGATCGGCGGACGGGCTTGAGATGGCACTCCTCCGCACGGAGCTGGAGAGTCTCCGGGTCGGAGCTACAGAGGGAGAGCACTACCGAGCTGACGTGGAGTGCTACCGAGTTGAGGCAGAGCAGGCCCGGCTTCAGGCAGCGAGATTAGAGGGCATGGTGGAGGGCCTCAGAGAGGTGAGTCAGGAGCACAGTAGAGCAGCCCCGAGCGGCAGCCACGGTACTCACGGCTCCGTGAGGAGTTACTTCACGGGTTCCTCCGGTCGACAGAGGAACGAGGAGGAGGAGCGGCGCCATCGACACCGCGAGGAGGCGACCTCAGCGATGCCTCCACTGGCAAAGAGGCACGAGGGCTCAGGCGATAGACTAGAGGGGGGGGGGAGACTTGACTCTCGTACTACGACTTGACTTTTGTACATATGGGCATGATAGTGATATGATATGTTTTTGGTTTGATTTTGTGGATAAATGTATGAATGTATGACTAAATGCAAATGCTTGACACTAACTAACTAACCACAACTACTAACTCGACACGAGTGAGACGTACATGTGCGAGAGAGAGGCGACACGAAGGAGCGAGTGAGTGGTCGGGAGAGACGGACACAACACGAGTGGGTGGGAGAGACGACTCCGAACAATTTGAGTGAGAGAGAGATGCCGAACACTGAGTGAGAGAGAGACACCAATGAGTGAGAAAGAAACGCCAATCAAATTGAGTGAGAGAGAGAAAGACGTCGCAGGTTGGGTGTCATTGGTGCAAAAGGATTAAAAGATAAGGTTTTAGATCTCCAAATGGTCTGCCACAGGACCGCCCAAAGACCCTACACGGCCTCCCTTTAGACCGTTGAAAATAATCCGGCCAGAACCCATAGAAGCAACTAAATGGCCCAATATCATCCGTTGAAAAGATAAGGCGGTTCGGCCTTGACCGTGTGTTTGGGAGAGCAGCCTATATGAGACCGTTCAGATGCCAGGATATGAACTGTGTAGAACATATCTGAGCGGTCTACATCTGACCGCTCAATGACCAGAGCATTCTATCGATAGATCGCGTAATTCCACGCACTGGGAGTCCGATCGGGACTCTCTTAGAGAGTCCCAACCCGAGGATAAACACCCCAAACCAACCCAACCACTATCCTAACCCGGTCTAGAACTTATCCTAACTCAATTCTAGTGGGGTTAGGCTCCTAACCAAGCTTTATAAGTGGGAGGGAACTCTAAATTCGTGACTCACACCTCAACCCTCTTTCAAACCTTGAAACTCTTGTCACTCTTCATCAAACCATCATGAAAAGGGCTTTTGAAGGGAGCCCAATGGAGGGAGCAGTCTTTGGAGGGCCCAGGCCAGTCAGAAAAGAGCGTGAAGTGCTCCAACGGCTGACCGCGATCCCACGACATCTGAGCTCCAGCCCACTGAGAGAGGTAAGTTTAAGTTCAGTTCGATTTCGTTCAATTCAATTTCATTCAATTTCACATCAATTCCTTCAAAGCTTAAAATGCACTTCCTCTCTCTTCTCTTCTTTTTCTTTCAGCTTCTCCCCGGCTCCAGGCGCTACTCCACCTTGAAGTGGATGGCTCCCATGATCAGTGAGTTGCCCCTAGCAGTGGTATCCATCTTAAAGTCTTGGCACCTACACCCACTCTTAGTGCTAGGCAAAAACTACCCCAAATTGTCCTTAGACTGGCACAACATCTCAGCCCTAGTAGAAGTCTGGCATCCTCAGACCCACACGTTCATCTTCCCTTCTTTTGAGGCCACTATCCTACTAGAGGAGGCAGAGACCTATTTTTCCTTTCCTAGGTCCAAGGTGGGTGAGGAGGACTTAGTGTGTCATACCGTTGCCCCTATAGACCCTAGCCTTATTTTGGGAGAGTTTATACCAAATAGCAAGGACATCCGCACCTTCGTAGGCCCACATCAGATCCATCTTCTTCCTCTTAGCCAGTGGGTGATTGCTCATTGTAAGAATAAATGTGGATGGCATGAAGCCATAGCTAAGGCCGTGTCTATTTGTCTGTGCGGGGCCATACTCTTCCCTTCTGCCGACCACATCCTTGATACTCCTATCCTTAGCACCATTAGTGGTTTGTGGCAGGGTCTCTCTATCTCCCAGGCCGTCCTTGCCTACTTGTATGAGGGCCTTAGTTCTGCAGCCCTAGGAGGTCCACTCTTTGGTTCCATGATACTCCTAGAGTGCTGGATGGGTGCCAGGATGAAATTCATTCATAGGGAGGATATCACCTCAGCCAGTTGGATCTTCGGGAGCCATCCACTGTTCTTCATAGGTGGCACCTTCAGGTTCTCCCCACAAGTAGAGTGCTGGACAGCGGAAAAGAAGACCAGGGACGAGTGGCGACTCTACATCAACACATTGCTCCTGGATCAGTTCGTGATGCGTCTTGACTTCCTTCACGACGCTGTAGTCTGACTTCCTAGGAGGCCAGGCTTGGATCTGAGGCTCTTGAGCAACACTGCACTGGCGATGTACAGCCTGCACCGGTGTTACCTACAGGTTGGACTACCCCGGACCGTACTACCAACACTACCCCACCTTCCCGCACTACAGGCGAGGAGAATTGGCACAGAGGAGGACGAGCAGGCGGTCAGGAGTGCCCTGATCATGTGAGAGGTTAGTAGGGTGCTCATCCTACCGGTGGAGGTTCCAGAGGCTTCAGAGACGCGCCAGGCTTATGTGAGAGGGCTGAGATAGATACGTCCTCGCGGGGATGCCCGTCAGAGGATCGAGTGATTTTTCTTTTTCGTTCATGATGTTGATATAAAGACTTATGCTTGGAATGTTTGCATAAGAATAAATGAATGGAATTCATGATTGGATTGATTCAAGTTTGGCCCTCTTTCCATCTGATTGAATGAGCTTGAGGTAGGATCTCGGGATGAACATGGCCGTATCCAGACCGCTCAATCGAATAAACGGTTAGAACTTGACCGTTCCATGTATTTGAACGGCCAAACTTGGGCCGTGGAAGAGTTAAAAATAGAGACCTTCGAAACATTGAATGGGCTATTGAAGGACCGTGTGAGTTATGGAACGGTCTTATGTTGACCGTCGGAATGAATAGCACGGTTTTCAGGGGACCGTTGATTCATGAAGGTGTTAGAGCTTCGAACGGTCGGTACAAGGCCGCGCGACTGATGAAACAGTCTCCTCTTTGACCGTTGGACGAATAACACAGTCTCCAGAGGACCGTTTAGGGACAGAAATGCTGAACCTTGTCATCAACCCACCCCTGCACACACATAAGCAAAGAAATAGATTAAATCTATTTTAGGCTTAACCCCTTGCCTGTAGCAAGTTAGGTATTGACCAGTTCTTGATTTTTGGTCAAGGGGGTAAGCCTCATTAAATAGGCAAATAGCATGAAGGAAATGAATGCAATGCATGCCATGAATGCAAATCATGAGGATGAAAATATTTTTTTGGTTTTTAAAAATATTTGATTTTTTTGGATTTTGAAATATTTGATTTTTTTTGGAATTTAAAATATTTGATTTTTTGGGTTTGAAATATTTGATTTTTTTAGATTTTGAAATATTTGATATTTCTAATTTTGAAATATTTGATTTTTTGTAGATTTTGAAATATTTGATTTTTTTTTGGATTTTCAAATATTTAATTTTTTTAGATTTTGAAATATTTGATTTTTTTTATTTTAAAATGTTTATTTTTTTTGGATTTTGAAATATTTGATTTTTTTAGATTTTGAAGCCAGCTCAAACCCGATGACGGGGACCTTCATATGTCATTAAGGATTTCCTGGATTCAACATGCGTTATAGGCGGCCGCCCATGGCCGGGGACCAATTCTGCTTAACAGTGCCTCTATTGAGGCCATACCCGGGGTACGATCCACTACTTGGAAAATAAAAAGAATTTGATAGGAAAGTTGACAACAGGTATAGAGATTTTTAGGGCTTGAGTTCTTCTCACGACACCCCATTTTCAAAGAATTTTGGTCTGTAGCGCCGGGACTTTGTGTCCATCATCGAACCTACCTCCGCTCTTGGCACGCGCACGACCGGGCTCATAACGTCCCGCGGGGAAACTATACTGTCGCTCTTGCCATGCCTAGTTTCATTCTTTTGGGGGGCATTGAGCCTCGAGCTTCTGAATGAGCTTTTTGGCTTTTGGCTTTGACTTTGCCCCTTTTCTTTCATTTCTTTCCTTTCTTTTACTTTTTCTGTGAAATGCGAAGTATGGTCATAACGGAATGCCCCTATTTGAGACCTTCCTTTCATGTTGGGGTGTCTAGATCGGTTCTCGCCCCCTTATTCACCACTTGTCCCTATTTTAAGCCGAAAGAGGGGAAAAATAAGGATTTTCACTTTCCCCTAAGCATGCCCAAGGGAGAAACGTTGTTGCGCAAGAAAGGATAACCGAACCATGGGGGTCGTGTAGTGTGTTAATGCTGAACCAGGGATCTCCCTTCATGATCAAGTGAAGGAAACATCCCGCCACCGGGCCGTTGCTGGCTCGACTCGATGGATAAAAATGTTTTAAATACAACTCATTCCACGGATTAGGTAATTCTTCACCCTCCGCATTAACAAGACGGTATGCGTTCCCAGGATAGATTTCTTTAATTACAAACGGCCGTTCCCAATTGGGTTGCAACTTAGACTAGGACCTGCTGATCTGATAAATTTACGTTTCAAAACTATGTTACCCACTTGTAATTTTCTTTCGATAACCTTCTTTTGAAAATGACGTGAGACACGTTTTTGATAAATGGAGACGTGATTGGCCGCATTAAACCTCTTCTCATCTAAGAGTTCTAGTTGGACTAACAATGCCTCTCGACGTTCGTCGAGATTAAGTTCTTTGTCCAGCTGCACTCTTAGGGAAGGGATCAAGATATCATACGGGAGTACCGCCTCCATCCCATAAGTGAGAGCAAAAGGAGTCTGCCACGTGGGAGTGTCAACGGTGATGCGATAAGCCCATAGAGCTTCTATTAATTTATCGGCCCAATCAGCAAATTTGTGTCAATCGCATGTTTTCTTAATGATTTTAAGAAGGGTTTTGTTTGTGGCCTCGGCTTGGCCGTTACCTTGAGGGTAGTATGGTGATGAATGATGCAACGAAATATTAAATTTCTTACAAAGGTCTTGAAGCTCTTGAGACACAAATTGAGGCCCATTGTCGGTGACGATATCACTTGGCACTCCAAACTACGAGATGATGTTCTTGAGAATAAAGCGGCATACCGTGGTGGCTTTGATTTCCGCATAAGCTTCGGCTTCCGTCCACTTGGTAAAATACTCCGTAGCAGTCAGGATGAATGCTTTTTGTTTAACCTGAGCATTAGGGTCGCCAAGTGGTCCAACGATATCAAAGGCCCACATCGAGAATGGCCAAGGAGCAGAGAGAGGATGGAGAGAAGAAGCAGGAGCATGAATTTTATCAGCATGAAGCTGGCACTGAAGACACCTACGGACATAGGTGGAATAATCTTCTTCTATGGTTGGCCAGTAATAGCCCTGCCTAAGAATTTTCTTCGCCAACGCTTGTCAATTAACGTGCCCTCCGCACTCACTTGCATGAGCTGCTGCTACTACCTTCCAAGCATCATCATCATCCAAACACCTCATCAGAACTCCATTAAGAGCCCGCCTATATAACTCTCTCGCAACAATCGTGTATCTGGAGGTGACTCTTCTAATGGCCTTGCGCTGCTCGGCATTGGCCGTCTCTGGGAAGGATCCATCCTTACAATATTGCTCTATTTCATAATACCACAGCAATTCCTCCTCTTCTATGATTTCCTCGAGCTCAGTTAATGATACTTCTTTCAAATCTTCTTTTTCGGCTTTCCTCTCCACAGATTTCCTAAGGTTGTCAAACCAAGGATCCTGAAGAGAAGGAGCGTCTAACCGCTGGACCACAATGGTCTCAGTGGCGCGACTGAGGGGGAAGGAAAGAGAAGAAGCGAGCGATGCAAGTGCATCGGCCAGAATGTTTTGAGAACGAGGAGTGTGAATATAGATTAACTTGCAGAATTGCCTAGCCAAGAGCATGACCAAATCTTGATAGGGCTTGAGTTTAGGGTCACGGGTGTGGTACGTTGAAAGAACTTGACGTAGCACCATTTGAGAATCTCCTATGATGTTGAGGTATCGCGCGCCTAAGAGGTAGGCGTGCTTCAGACTGGCGAGGAGAGCCTCATACTCGGCTATATTATTTGTGGCGGGGAAAGAGAGCTGATAAGCAATAGGGATGGTTACTCCCTCTGGAGTAAGGAGAACGACGCCGATTCCACGGCCCCGAGAATTGAGAGCACCATCAAAATGAAGGGACCAAAAGGGAAGATGAGTGATTACAGCAAGATGTTCATCAGGGAATTCGTCCTGGATTGAATCAGTGTGAGGGATAGGAGAATGAGCAAGATGTTCAGCAATCGCATATCCCTTGATCACTTTCTGAACAATGAAGGTGATATCAAATTGGGAAAGAAAGCTCTGCCAACGAGCTAATCTGCTAGAAAGGACGGGTTTTTCTAAGAGGAAACGAATTGGGTCCATTCTGGAGATCAGTTTAACTTCATGGGCTAGAAAATAGTGTTTGAGTTTTTGAGCTACCCATACTAATGCTACGTAGGTCTTCTCCATGGCAGTATACCTAGATTCAGTAGGATTGAACAACCTAGAGAGGTAGTATGCTGCCATTTCTCTTCCTTCATCGTCCACTTGAGCCAGGACAGCTCCTAGGGAGTCCTTAATAACAGAAATGTACAAGATCAGGGGTTTACAAGGGACGGGAGGTGTAGAATCGGGGGATTAGATAAATAAACCTTAAGCTCCTCGTAGACCTTTTGACACTGTTCATTCCATTCAAATTTGGCCCCCGCTTTCAACAATTCATAGAATGGGCAGCATCTTTGCGAATGTTGAGATATGAATCTCCTGATGAATTGCAAACGCCCAATCAAACCTCGCAGTTCAGAGATATTCTTTGGCGGGAGCATGTATATTACGGCATTTTCCTTATTCGGATCGATCTGAATCCCCCGTTTACTAACTATGAACCCTAGCAATTTATCCGATGCAACTCCGAACACACATTTCTTTGGATTCATTTTTAATTTGTACTCCCTAGCCCTTTGCAACACCTTAGCTAAAATGGCAGGGTGTTCTTCTTTGGACCTTGACTTCACCAAAACATCATCCACGTAGGCTTCCATATACACGTGCATCATGTCGTGGAAGATAGCCATCATCGCCCGCTGATACGTGACACCTGCATTCTTCAATCCAAATGGCATGACAACATAGCAATACGTGTCCCAAGGCGTGGTGAAAGAGGTCTTCTCTTGGTCTTCGGGAGCAAGACGGATTTGATTATAGCCTGAATAGCCATCCATAAATGAGAGGGCCTCATACCTAGCCATGTTATCTACTAATACATCAATGTGAGGAAGCGAGAAATCATCTTTCGGACATGCCTTATTTAAGTCCCTGAAATCAATATAGATCTGAATTTTTCCATCTTTTTTCATTATCGGGACTATATTTGCCACCCATTGTGGATATAAAACAACCCTAATAAACTTGGCCTTGTGCAATTTATCAACTTCTTCCTTTATCCTTAAGGCCATTTGAGGGTGTAATCTTCTTGACCTTTGTTTGACGGGTGTTGCCCCTTGTTTAAGGATAAGTCTATGTTCAACCAGAGCGAGGTCAAGACTCGGCATGTCCTCATAGGACAAGGCAAAAGAATTGCCGTACTCCCTCAATACTTTGATTAGCTCCTCTTCAACCTGAGGAGGGAGATTATCAGAAATGATTATGGGCCTATGGTCATCTTTAGTTCTGAGATTGATCTCTTTTGTGGGTTCATCCACTACTGTCGAGGGATCATCAAATTTCTTTAAACCTTGTGCGTATAGGTTGGCAGTGTCATCCACATCGCTTTCCTCATCATCGGCTGGGTCCTTCTCATCAATGATTTCATATACACCTAATCCTTCATTGCTCCACACCCCTTCTACTTCCTCATCATCCTCTAGAACAATTACGGTCTTTACAAACTCAGGACATTTGAGGAGGGCATGACATCTCTGGGCTAAATCTTGAAGAAACCTATCTGGAATGGATTTAGAATGACGCACCACAGGGTGCGCCACAGACGTGGATGGACTGACAATACTAGAGCTAGACTCTACCCCGACTGACTCTACCAACCTAGGGGACTCTGCACACTGTACATGTAACCTAGGAGATAAGAAATCTACAGGGAAAGAAGCAGGGGTTTCATGCCCTTGGGAAGATGGACAGAACATGGCATAATCCTCCAATGAAACCTCCATTTTAAAAGTGCCATTTTTTTTGGAGGTCGGAGGAAATCATGAAGCAAGATGGACTAGAGGAGGAAGGAGGAGGAGGAAGTTGCATGGGAAACAGAGAGGGGAAGAGACAATCAAAAAAGGGATCGGAAGATGAAAACCACATTTCGTGGAGTTCGACAGTGGGGGAGCGAGGAGTAAACAAAGTTGATAAATCAATGGGCGGGCAGCGCCCACATGCACATGGAACAAATAGCATTTCAAATGGTTTTTTCGTAAGGTACGTGTCGACCATAATCGGAGGGGAATGGGGAATAAACCCCAATTGCTGAAACAAGGAGGCAAGGCGGGATGGGGACAAAGAAAAAGTAGTGATGGAGCTCGCCACTTCCTGCGGCCTCCGGTGAACCGGCTCAGTCAGAGAATGCTTCACCAGCGGCATCTCCACCTTCTTCGGACAAACCTCTTCTTCACGGAACATCCTCCCAAAACAGCTGCAAAAATCATCCATGTCACCCACCAGCCCCTTCTGCGGCGGCGGTGGGTCGGCAACAACATAAGCGGCATCGGTCTTCTTATCAACACAGGGCGGCGGCTTCATTAAAGTACTAGGTTGCAACGGGCCTTTCACAAAATGTTGACGGTAATCCCACGTCAGTGGCCCAGAATCTCCCAGTATAGACAGTGTCGATTCTCGGTAGCCAAGGCCTCTTCGGCTCATCTTTCTGGCCCTAGGGACGGGGTTAGTCCGCCCCTGCAATTGCGCGCCGAGGCCCATGCCTGGCTGATAGCCTAACTTCAAAATCATGTGCCACCCCTTAGAGTCTCTAATCTTGGACTTGATTTTAACATTGGTTGACGCAGTGGCGGGCTTGCATGACGCATATGTCCATGGAAAGTTCAAGTCCATAACAGACAAAATTGGCTTATTACTCGGCCAAAGTGTAGGAATAATCTTATCGGCAATCGCATCAACAGTCTGGACAGTGGAAACACTCTTTACCTTGACTACCCACCCCTGAAATGGGAACTCGAGGCATTGGTGGCAGTCGAGGGTAATATATTCAAACTATCAATCCATGGACGACCCAGAATAGCCTTAATCATCGGATCTATGTCCAACACGTAGATTTCCACGTCCATTTTTAAAGGCCCTAGCTCAGCCTGAATTGTCACGACCCCGTGACAAGCCCTCCTGGAGTTATCGTATGCTGCAATGGTTGGCGGTGTCGGGCGCAGCATGTCTTAAGATATGTTGCAGGCATGCAACGTGCTCAAGGGACACACATTAATAGAAGCCCCTGTGTCCACTAGAGCCGCATCAACACCCACCTTATTCAAAGAGATCGTAATGCATAGTGCCATCTGACGTGCCTCTAGGGGTGCTAGCTCTCACTCTGAAAATGAAATAGATGGCCCCTTTGTGATGGTGGCCAACACCGATGGAAAATTGTCTACCGCCACGTCCTCGCTAACCATAACTTTTTGTAGGAAAGCCCTCAAGGCATCTTGGTGTAGCGTGGACCTTTTAATTAACTCCAGGACTGAAATCTTGACCGGCATCCGGTCCAAGTGCTGTAACAGATCATACTTCATGTAAGGCACGGGGTCAACTTCTTCTGCTTCAACTATTGAGGAAGGAATTTGAAAGTTGGGTGCAGGTGCACCAGCGGAGGGGTAACTTCCATGGAACAAACGCCCGCTCTGAAGGGTGCAATGTATGATAGGATCGGTGCGCTGGATTCAGAGGGGGGGTGAATGAATCCCACCCTTAAAATTTTTTCGCTCAATGAAAACTAGAACACTAACTAAAACAAGATAGACAAACTAGATAACTAATCAGAATCTCTTTTGAACCCAAGAGCAAACATCTATCTCGCGCCTAAACAATCAACTAGCGGAAGCATAAGAAGGTAATCAGCCTACTGCAAGATAGCAATATGAACGCTCAGACAATCTGTGAAAGGTGGTAGAAGACATGGAGGTAACGCACAAGGCAAACCACTGCACATATAATTTTTTAGGTGGTTCGGTCCTCCAGACCTACATCCACCCCTCACTCTCAACCGGAGTGAGGCTTCCACTAGCAACGCTAGACAAGTAGACTCAGTCTGCAACATATGCTGCCACACAGCTTGACCAGGGGAACAGCCTCCCCTCTTCCTCCACACCGGAGGGACACCCCAAGTGACTCCCAGCCACTTGGAAACCAGAGACCGAAGTCTCTCTTCCTCCAGACCAGGAAGGGACACACAAGTGACTCCCCGTCACCAGCAAACCAGAGGTCACAGACCTCTCTTCCTCCAGACCAGGAGGGACCCGACCTCTATCCATAGAATCGGATGAACAAAGATAACCAAATGAGAAAAGAAAACTAAGAAAGGAAAAATACACAGCGATCAGAAAGCTGTAAAGAAAGATAACATAGATATGGCTCCCATAGAGTTGACTGGCCTGGATTTGATCCACGGTCCAATAGACAGATCTTCAGTCGAGACTTCTTTCTTCTTCTCCACGAACTCTCACTATCTCTCTTCTCCTTCTCTTCTTTTACTTCTCTCAATCCTCACGACCTCTCTCTCTCTTTTTCTTTTTCTTCTGCTGCACTCTTCTTTCTTCACTCACAGTCTCGATCAGCCCTCTTCTGTTCTTCTCATTAATTTCTTCAGAGGAAGACATCTTCTATATATATAGCAGCAGCTTAGGGCGTGTGCTTTCCCCTTCTCCCGCCCAAGTGATGCTGCCACGTGTCAGCATCTCAGCATCTTGGATCACGTGCCAAGTGCCCACCTCAAGTCACGTGCCCAGACACATTAACCTCATCCAACAGTCCTGTCAGTTAATCAGTCGAAGACAGTATTAGCTTAAGGCAATGTTCAGACTTCATTCAGCAAGCAAGGCAAGCATGGATGGCTGTACAGAGTTGATCGTGTGAGGCAAGATGAGTGTACAGACTTCTTACCACATGCTGTAATATGCATATATGATGCAGTGTATAGACTTGATGACACATGCTGCAGTATGCATATAATGCAGTGTATAGACTTGAAGAAAGCAATTCATACACAATGATGCAATGTTCAGACTTTGTTGAAGACTGCCAATCGATGTATAGACTTGGCTGCGTGCAGGCTGGCAGAGGATGTATAGACTTCATGTATGCAAGTCTGTGGCATTGTACAGACTTTGTGGATGCAAGGCCGAAGCAATGTATAGACTTCAATGAATAGACTTCGATGAGAACAATGCATGAACGTAGTGTATAGACTTGAATCACTAGATGCATGATGTACATGCTTCAAATCAATGTATAGACTTCACGACTGATGAATGCAATGCACAGAACAATGTATGGACTTACCGATGTGCAGACTTGCCAAGACAAATGAGCGATCTACATACTTGTGCAAGCAAAGTCTGTATAGACTTAGTCAGCAGACTAGCTCGATGTACATACTTGCTTGTTGTTCAGACATCATGGACGATGTACAGACATGCAAAGAGAAAGGCTGTACAGACTTGATGAGCGATGCAAGGCAAAGGAATGTATATACTTCCACTGTATAGACTTGCCAACTAAGCGATGTACAGTCTTGAACAATGAAGCTCTGTACAGACTTGATCAAGGTAAGGCAATCGTGTGTATAGACTTTCAATGTATAGACTTGCCAAAGGGTCGATGTACAGACTTGAACAAGGCAAAGTCTGTACAGACTTTGAGGTTCACAATGTATGGACTTTGGCAACACAACGGCTGTACAGACTTCCACTCAACTGCGATGTATAGACTTGCCAAGGGAAACAACGGTAAAGCTATCAGTGTATAGACTTTGAGTGCAACGTCGGTAAAGCTACCGATGTATAGACTTGCAAGTCGAACTGGTGGCTGTACAGACTTCACCTCGAGCTTCTACAGTGCAGTGTATAGGCTTAGAATCATATGAACATGGCGCTGTATAGACTTTGAGTGAGAGTCCAATGTGCAGACTTGCCACCGACCAATGTATTGACTTGATGGTTGTGAGACGATGGCCAAGACAATGCACAGACGGATGTATAGACTTAAGATGAGTGCATGAACAGTCGGATGTACAGACTTCACTTGAAATAGTCCGATGTACAGACTTGGGCTGAATGCATGAACAGGCCATTATACAGACTTGTAAAGCTTGAAGGCCAATGTAATGTATAGACTTACATGAGACGCTCAGTGTTTAGACTTATGCTATGCAGACTTTGACTCAAATGTGCATATGAGATGCTGAACAAGACGATGCACAATGTATAGACATTAAGTGCAATGCAGAGGGCTGTACAAACTTGGATGAATGAACAAGCATGAATGTATAGACTTTGAAAGACACTGCATGAACAATCCAATGTACAGACTTCCAAATGAAGTGATGAATGACACAATGTATAGACTTGGCCTCTTGACGAATGTATAGACTTGGCTTCGTGCTTGCTACAGGACAATGTCTAGACTTGATGCAACTTCAAAGCACAATGTGCAGACTTTAGCAATGTAACGCAATGTACACACTTCATGAGACGATGGATGTACACACTTCAGCTACGCAAGCTACAGTGAATGTATGGACTTTATGAAGATGATGCATGAGACGCGAACTCTGTACAGACTTGGTGTTGCGACACTAGGCAATGTACAGACTTAAAATGCCTGCAGTCTATGCAATGTATAGACTTGGTGACTCGCGTGCTGTGCATTGTGCATACTTGAAGTCTTGCAAGCTGTGCGGTGTTTAGACTTGAAGTTGCTGCAGCTATGCAATGTGTAGACTTCCACAAGCAGAGAGATGCAGCAGATAAAATGACTAAACATGCTTTATGCAGCAGATAAAATGACTGAACATCAAATGCAATGAGTCACAGTGTAAGCAGATAAAATGACTGAGCATCTGAAAGACTGAACATATGAATGACTGCTAAACTGAATCAACAAGGTCTTTCATGCACACATGCATATGGTGACTTATAGTGTTTGCTATCATCAAAACCAATCATCAAGACCACATGGGCACAACAATCTCCCCATTTTTGATGATGGCAACACTATGAGTCACACTGACTCAAGTCAAAACATTCTCCCCCTTTGACTTCAGCAAAAGGACATTAGTTTGAGAGAGGAAAAATAAGCAGATATGAAACAATTGAAAGAACATTTCTCCCTTTAACTACATGAAAGCACATTCTTCCCCAAAGAGCAATATGACTCAAATCAATTTCTCCCCTTTTATATTTTTTTTTAAACAATCATGCAAGGGTATGAATGTAGAGATGCAGATGCAGCAAGAAATGTAATACCTCCCCCTAAGAATATGAATGCAGGGTCACATTTGATATGAGCATGATTCAATATGAGAAGGAAGCTCCCCCTGAAAAGATACCAATTGATATGCATCTATTGCATTTCTTCCAATTGATGTGGTTGAGATGGAGACCACAGTGGCATTCAAGGGTAAGTTCAGGTCAATGAACCAAGGATAGTGAGGAGAAGAGTTTCAAACACAAGAAGTTCAAAACAAGATTTTCAAGGAGATATCAATCTCATAAATCCAAAACATAATTTTTCAAAGTCTTCCATCATAAGGACTTATGAATGAATTTTATTGATCAGCATGGTTTAAACATGATGTATGCAAGGTTTATCAATAAAATTCTGTATTGATATCTAAAACCAAGGTTTAATAAAAATGAACTAAGCCCTCATAATT
The DNA here is from genome assembly GCA_022559845.1 of Amorphophallus konjac. Lineage (NCBI taxonomy): Eukaryota > Viridiplantae > Streptophyta > Magnoliopsida > Alismatales > Araceae > Amorphophallus > Amorphophallus konjac. The sequence goes on along the minus strand of CM040119.1, from coordinate 119,475,592 downwards.
CTATCTTGATTATCCTCCCTTTCTCTTACACAATCAAATCTATTGACTTCTTTCAGAAATACATGCACTAGTATTGAGATCAAGCAATTATGAAGTCATGAGATTTTGTCTAGGGTTATAACAATTTGATTTTTGCATCATATTCAAATATTGCAATTTGTTCAACAAATTTTCATGCTACAAATTTTACGAGCACTCTATTTCAATGTACACTTTGTAACTAGAGGATATACCTTGATCAGAGGCCAATATCCCTAAGCACTTAGTGTGACTAAAAGTCATGCTTTATATGAACAGAGGTAGCATTTACACTTCATGACACACTGTAAATCATTTCTTTGGTGAGTGAGTTGTATTTCTCAGTGTGCATGCCATTGCTCTGTCTAATTAACAATCATTCTTAAGCAGAGTTAACTATGGCACCTCATGACACAGTCCTTTGCACATGTGTTTCTTAGTGACCAAAGTCATTGCTCTGACTGAAATTAACCCTTTAGACAATTCAAACAAATTCATTTGCTTCAAGTCAATAATAATTTCATGTACTTAACCAATTAAAGCCATGTATTCAATAGTGCAGATTTCAGAAGGTTTTACAAGGCACATCATGAAATAATTGGTTAAGGTTTATTAAACATGATTCAGATATTTTTAAGAGAATTACAAACAAACTCCATGAATACATTAAACTTAAACCACATGAGTTATTTCAGACATTCATAAAATCGTATAATAGAAGATTCCTAATTCAAGTGTTTTTAGATTTATGATCGATATAGTCCCATTGAAATCTTCATGAAAAACTGATAGAATTCTGAAACCAAATGATAGAAGAGATTTTGAAGCTCAATGTTTTCAGAATATGATCAAGGTTTGTCAACAAAATCAATAAGGAATGATATGCAATGAATTCTGACAAGTGTATGCATTTGACAACCTACATGCAATGCATTGACTCCCCCTCACAATATGCATTCAGTCAATCTTTTTGGCTTTTTCAATGTAGTGAAATGCAATGGTATTAACTACATGTATGCAAAGACATGCAAGGACTCAACATTGATTGCCATGCAAAGACATGCAATCAACTACCCCTGAAAACATGCAATGTTTGCCATGAAAACTGAACATATGGATTTGTGATTCATGCTCATTAAGACTGCCCTATCAAGCACTAGGACCCATGGTACTAGGCGGAGACCATAGTCTAAAAGACCATCTCACACATAGTAAAAGCCTCCAGACAGATTTCCCTGCCTTTTAGTGGCTTACTATTTAATATACCATAGAGATCAATCATGATAATTCAACATGCAGTCCTATATGCAATCCAGATTTTCAGTGAGCTATGCAACTGAAAGATTTCAAACAACATTCATATGCAGTTCAGATTTTCAGAAGTTGCAATTTATTTTCAGAGATTTTACATATCAACAATTATCAAACAACTGCAATTGGCATATGTATGCATCAGATGCAGACAACTCTTTAAACTCATATATGCACAGAACGCTCAGCAAGTGCATGATCAGAAACTAATGCAGATGACAGATGATGAATGAATATGCAAAAATAGATTTAATGTGCTATGTAGTAAAACTAAAAATAGGAAATGCAAGAAATTTACCTGAAAGGTTCAGGAATGGGTTTTCATTCTTGAGTGCCTTGGATTAATCCCCTCTTTATTAATCAGCTTCCAAGGCACACCTACAAGTTAGCAAACTATTTTGCACACATAGGCACCCAAGAAGTCTTGGGTCCTAACATGACAGTATCACTTCTAGCAAGTTTTCTCAGCACATTTTTAACTTGATGATCATTAGATTTCATCAGAGGATAACCATCCATCAAATGTCCAGATTTGCCATAATGATGGCAAGAAGCATCAGATTTCTGATTTGAATTATGCACATTCTTATTAGCATGAATTCTATGTGCATATGCATGAACTTTTTTGTTAACAGAATAAAAATTCTGTTTACCAAAATCAGTTTGGTTTTGATATCCTGCCAGCCAACAGGTTGCAGCCCTATGACCTGACTTTTCACAGTTATAGCATGAAAAATTCACAGATTTTCTGGCATAGAATTTGATAACATAGGGGTTAACATAGTTCTTCTGAGCATGCCAACAATCTCTAGCTCTGTGGCCTAACTTACCACACTCAAGACAAGCAAGAGTTTTCCTTTCAAAAATATTTTTGTTGTCATGGAAATTAACGAACTCAGAATGAAAATTCTTCCCCTTAACATGCCAGCAATGAGCTGCAATGTGGCCCATCTTGCCACAATTGGAGCAATGAATTTTCTTATTTTGAAAAACATGATTTCTAGCATGAAATTCATTAACATTCAGATTATCCTTTTTCTGACCGGACACATGTTTTCTAGCATACTTTTTGTCATCTTGTTTCATCACAAAATAGTTACTCATAAAGTGTCCATGCTTACCACAATAATAACAGGAGCCATTTGATTTCTTTAAAACATGGCATTTTTGTGATGAGTTCTTAGCATGCAAATTGTTCCTTTGAATTTTTGATGTTTTATGATTTTTATTTTGTTTTTCTGTTTTGTTAGCCTTGTTCTGAGGTGAAGATGTGGTAGAAGGCTTTTCTTGTTCTGAAGATTTAACAAAAATAGTTTTCAGGTTGGATCCATCAACCTTCCTCATGACTGGATTGTAACCCAGTCCCTCTTTCTTATAATTAACCTTTGTTCCGAACATTTTCTGAACAATGGGCTGTTTATCTTTTGATGTAGAGACTACATTTGAAGCATTTACAAATGATGTTATCAACTTGCTCTGAAGCTCTTTCTTGTTGATCTTATTGTAGCCCAGCCCTTCCTTCCTATGGTTGATTTTTATACCTAGCAGCTTATCTAGGTTTTTCTGCCCATCAACAAACTTTGACAGTGAGTTCCTCAAGTCTTGGATTTCATCTTCTAAAGAGGAAATGTGTAACTCATAACTAGCAATCTCTTGCTCACTGTAATTCATAGCTTCATTCAAAACTTTGTTAGCAGTTTTATATTTCTCAACTTTCTGTTCTAGATTGCTCAGTTTATCAGAATCTTCGATGCAAACAGTTTTTCCTCTTTCTAAGGCTAGAAGTCTCTCAGACATAGTGGAGTTCAGCACTTTTAACTTCTCATTTTCTTTAACCAAAGTATCATTTTGAATTAACTCATCAAGAAGAATCTGGTCATCTTGAGATACTTTTGGATTATTTGGAGTTTCATACTCCCTATGCAAGTTTTCAATGTTTTTCTGCAACTCCATGTTTATAGATTTTATGGCATCAGATTTTTCAATCAGCAATGTGTTCTCCTTTTTCAGTTTCTCTAATTTTCCTTCATTTTCTTTAACAGATTTTCTAAGAGAGTCATTTTCATATTTTAGCTTGTTTAAATCTGAGTTCACACTTTCGAAATTTTTCAGCAATTTTTCATACTGGTCATGATAGTTAACAAGAGTCTGATTATCATTATTTGAACTGAGTTTCTCTTTGAGTTCAGATATCTCATTTACATGATCTTGATTCTCAATTTTCAGCAACGACATTTATTTTTTCAGCATTTGAAAATCAGACATACAAACATCATGAACATTTTTCAATTCAGTACAATTCTTACATGGAGAACTTGAACTATCTAACCCAGTACCCTTCTTCAATTTTTTATACTATTTTCTTAACCTCTCATGTGACTCTAATAATTCAGCATATGCATTCTCCCAATCATCTAGACAAAAATTCTCGAAGAGATTTACCTCCTCATCATCCTGTTCTTCTTCTTGATCGCTGCTTTGTCCACTTTCTCGAGCCATCATGCAGCTTGTTTGATTTCCTTTCCCAGCTCTCTTCATCATCTCCAATATATCACTTACAGATCTGCAATCAAGGAAACATGAATGAAAGGCTTTGTCAGTAGCTGCCTTCATCAGATTCCAGGCCTTCTGATTTTCTGCACACATAGATCGATGCTTATTAGTCCATTTGGACTGATCTTTGGGTAGTCTATGTGGACCATGTGAAATTAGTTTCCACAGATTTGGATCAGTAGTCGTAACAAACATATGCAAGTTTTTAAACTAGACATTAAAGTCCGTACCACTGAAAATTGGTGGATGAGCCATGAAGACAAATCAGTAGGCAATTTTTCTAAAACAATATGTAGAAGACAATGATGCACCAAAACGCTAGCAAGATCCTCTGCAGATCGTTGGATCTGTGAGTCAGAAACCTGCTCTGATACCAATTGATAGGATCGGTGCGCGGGATTCAGAGGGGGGGTGAATGAATCGCACCCTTAAAATTTTTTCGCTCAATGAAAACTAGAACACTAACTAAAACAAGATAGACAAACTGGATAACTAATTAGAATCTCTTTTGAACCGAAGAGCAAACATCTATCTCGCGCCTAAACAATCAACTAGTGGAAGCGGAAGAAGGTAATCAACCTACTGCAAGATAGCAATATGAACGCTCAGATAATCTGTGAAAGGTGGTAGAAGACATGGAGCTAACGCACAAGGCAAACCACTCCACATATAATTTTTTAGGTGGTTCGGTCCTCCAGACCTACATCCACCCCTCACTCCCAACCGGAGTGAGGCTTCCACTAGCAACGCTAGACAAGCAGACTCAGTCTGCAACAGATGCTGTCACACAGCTTGACCAGGGGAACAGCCTCCCCTCTTCCTCCACACCGAAGGGACACCCCAAGTGACTCCCAGCCACTTGGAAACCAGAGACCGAAGTCTCTCTTCCTCCAGACCAGGAGGGACCCGACCTCTATCCATAGAATCGGAAGAACAAAGATAACCAAATGAGAAAAGAAAACTAAGAAAGGAAAAATACACAGCGATCAGAAAGCTGTAAAGAAAGATAACATAGATATGGCTCCCATGGAGCTGACTGGCTTGGATTTGATCCACGGTACAGTAGACAGATCTTCAGTCGAGACTTCTTTCTTTTTCTCCACGAACTCTCACTATCTCTCTTCTCCTTCTCTTCTTTTACTTCTCTCAATCCTCACGACCTCTCTCTCTCTTTTTCTTTTTCTTCTGCTGCACTCTTCTTTCTTCACTCACAGTCTCGATCAGCCCTCTTCTGTTCTTCTCATTAATTTCTTCAGAGGAAGACATCTTCTATATATATAGCAACAGCTTAGGGCGTGTGCTTTCCACTTCTCCCGCCCAAGTGATGCTACCACGTGTCAGCATCTCAGCTTCTTAGATCACGTGCCAGGTGCCCACCTCCAGTCACGTGCCCAGACACATTAACCTCATCCAACAGTCCTGTCAGTTAATCAGTCGAAGATAGTATTAGCTTAAGGCAATGTTCAGACTTCATTCAGCAAGCAAGGCAAGCATGGATGGCTGTACAGAGTTGATCGTGTGAGGCAAGATGAGTGTACAGACTTCTTACCACATGCTGTAATATGCATATATGATGCAGTGTATAGACTTGCTGACACATGCTGCAGTATGCATATGATGCAGTGTATAGACTTGAAGAAAGCAATTCATACACAATGATGCAATGTTCAAACTTTGCTGAAGACTACCAGTCGATGTATAGACTTGGCTGCGTGCAGGCTAGCAGAGGATGTATATACTTCATGTATGCAAGTTTGTGGCATTGTACAGACTTTGTGGATGCAAGGCTGAAGTAATGTATAGACTTCAATGAATAGACTTCGATGAGAACAATGCATGAACGTAGTGTATAGACTTGAATCACTAGATGCATGATGTACAAGCTTCAACTCAATGTATAGACTTCACGACTGATGAATGCAATGCACTGAACAATGTATGGACTTATCGATGTGCAGACTTGCCAAGACAAATGAGCGATGTACATACTTGTGCAAGCAAAGTCTGTATAGACTTAGTCAGCAGACTAGCTCGATGTACATACTTGCTCGTTGTTCAGATATCATGGACGATGTACAGACATGCAAAGAGAAAGGCTGTAAAGACTTGATGAGCGATGCAAGGCAAAGGAATGTATATACTTCCACTGTATAGACTTGCCAACTGAGCGATGTACAATCTTGAACAATGAAGCTCTGTATAGACTTGATCAAGGTAAGGCAATCGAGTGTATAGACTTTCAATGTATAGACTTGCCAAAGGGTCGATGTACAGACTTGAACAAGGCAAAGTCTGTACAGACTTTGAGGTTCACAATGTATGAACTTTGGCAACACAACGGCTGTACAGACTTCCACTCAACTGCGATGTATAGACTTGCCAAGGGAAACGACGGTAAAGCTATCAGTGTATAGACTTTGAGTGCAACGTCGGTAAAGCTACCGATGTATAGACTTGCAAGTCGAACTGGTGGCTGTACAGACTTCACCTCGAGCTTCTACAGTGCAGTGTATAGGCTTAGAATCATATGAACATGGCACTGTACAGACTTTGAGTGAGAGTCCAATGTGCAGACTTGTCACAGACCAATGTATTTACTTGATGGTTGTGAGACGATGGCCAAGACAATGCACAGACGGATGTATAGACTTAAGATGAGTGCATGAACAGTCGGATGTACAGACTTCACTTGAAATAGTCTGATGTACAGACTTGGGCTGAATGCGTGAACAGGCCGTTGTACAGACTTGTAAAGCTTGAAGGCCAATGTAATGTATAGACTTACATGAGACGCTCAATGAGACGCTCAGTGTTTAGACTTATGCTGTGCAGACTTTGACTCAAATGTGCATATGAGACGCTGAACAAGACGATGCACAATGTATAGACATTAAGTGCAATGCAGAGGGCTGTACAAACTTGGATGAATGAACAAGCATGAATGTATAGACTTTGAAAGACACTGCATGAACAATCCAATGTACAGACTTCCAAATGAAGTGATGAACGACACAATGTATAGACTTGGCCTCTTGACGAATGTACATACTTGACTTCGTGCTTGCTACAGGACAATGTCTAGACTTGATGCAACTTCAAAGCACAATGTGCAGACTTTAGCAATGTAACGCAATGTACACACTTCATGAGACGATGGATGTACACACTTCAGCTACGCAAGCTATAGTGAATGTATGGACTTTATGAAGACGATGCATGAGACGCGAACTTTGTAAAGACTTGGTGTTCCAACACTAGGCAATGTACAGACTTAGAATGCCTGTAGTCTATGCAATGTATAGACTTGGTGACTCACGTGCTGTGCATTGTGCAGACTTGAAGTCTTGCAAGATGTTCGGTGTTTAGACTTGAAGTTGCTGCAGCTATGCAATGTGTAGACTTTCACAAGTAGAGAGATGCAGCAGATAAAATGACTGAACATCAAATGCAATGAGTCACAGTGTAAGCAGATAAAATGACTGAGCATCTGAAAGACTGAACATATGAATGACTGCTAAACTGAATCAACAAGGTCTTTCATGCACACATGCATATGGTGACTTATAGTGTTTGCTATCATCAAAACCAATCATCAAGACCACAGGGGCACAACAATCTCCCCCTTTTTGATGATGGCAACACTATGAGTCACACTGACTCAAGTCAAAACATTGTCCCCCTTTGACTTCAGCAAAAGGACATTAGTTTGAGAGAGGACAAATAAGCAGATATGAAACAATTGAAAGAACATTTCTCCCTTTAACTACATGAAAGCACATTCTTCCCCAAAGAGCAATATGACTCAAATCAATTTCTCCCCTTTTGTTTTTTTTTAAAAACAATCATGCAGAGGTGTGAATGCAGAGATGCAGATGCAGCAAGAAATGTAATACCTCCCCCTATGAATTTGAATGCAGGGTCATAGTTGATATGGGCATGATTCAATATGAGAAGGAAGCTCCCCCTGAAAAGATACCAATTGATATGCATCTGTTGCATTTCTCCCAATTGATGTGGTTGAGATGGAGACCACAGTGGCATTCAAGGGTAAGTTCAGGTCAATGAACCAAGGACAGTGAGGAGAAGAGTTTCAAACACAAGAAGTTCAAAACAAGATTTTCAAGGAGATATCAATCTCATAAATCCAAACATAATTTTTTAAAGTCTTCCATCATAAGGGCTTATGAACGAATTTTATTGATCAGCATGGTTTAAACATGATGTATGCAAGGTTTATCAATAAAATTCTGTATTGATATCTAAAACCAAGGTTTAATAAAAATGAACCAAGCCCTCATAATTCTATCTTGATTATCCTCTCTTTCTCTTACACAATCAAATCTATTGACTTCTTTCAGAAATACATGCACTAGTATTGGGATCAAGCAATTATGAAGTCATGAGATTTTGTCTAGGGTTATAACAATTTGATTTTTGCATCATATTCAAATATTACAATTTGTTCAACAAATTTTCATGCTACAAATTTTACGAGCACTCTAGTTCAGTGTACACTTTGTAACTAGAGGATATACCTTGATCAGAGGCCAATATCCCTAAGCACTTAGTGTGACTAACAGTCATGCTTTATATGAACATAGGTAGCATTTACACATCATGACACACTGCAAATCATTTCTTTGATGAGTGAGTTGTATTTCTCAGTGTGCATGCCATTGCTCTGCCTGATTAACAATCATTCTTAAGCAGAGTTAACTATGGCACCTCATGACACAGTCCTTTGGACATGTGTTTCTCAGTGACCAAAGTCATTGCTCTGACTGAAATTAACCCTTTAGACAATTCAGACAAATTCATTTGCTTCAAGTCAATAATAATTTCATGTACTTAACCAATTAAAGCCATGTATTCAATAGTGCAGATTTCAGAAGGTTTTACAAGGCACATCATGAAATAGTTGGTTAAGGTTTATTAAACATGATTCAGATATTTTTAAGAGAATTACAGACAAACTCCATGAATATATTAAACTTAAACCACATGAGTTATTTCAGACATTCATAAAATCGTATAATAGAAGATTCCTAGTTCAAGTGTTTTTAGATTTATGATCGATATAGTCCCATTGAAATCTTCATGAAAAACTGATTGAATTCTGAAACCAAATGATAGAAGAGATTTTGAAGCTCAATGTTTTCAGAATATGATCAAGGTTTGTCAACAAAATCAATAAGGAATGATATGCAATGAATTCTGACAAGTGTATGCATTTGACAACCTACATGTAATGCATTGACTGCCCCTCACAATATGCATTCAGTCAATCTTTTTGGCTTTTTCAATGTAGTGAAATGCAATGGTATTAACTACATGTATGCAAAGACATGCAAGGACTCAACATTGATTGCCATGCAAAGACATGCAATCAACTACCCCTGAAAACATGCAATGTTTACCATGAAAATTGAACATATGGATTTATGATTCATGCTCATTAAGACTGCCCTATCAAGCACTAGGACCCATGGTACTAGGCGGAGACCATAGTCTAAAAGACCATCTCACACATAGTAAAAGCCTCCAGACAGATTTCCCTGCCTTTTAGTGACTTACTATTTAATATACCATAGAGATCAATCATGATAATTCAACATGCAGTCCTATATGCAATCCAGATTTTCAGTGAGCTATGCAACTGAAAGATTTCAAACAACATTCATATGCAGTTCGGATTTTCAGAAGTTGTAATTTGTTTTCAGAGATTATGCATATCAACAATTATCAAACAACTGCAATTGACATATGCATCAGATGCAGACAACCCTTTAAACTCATATATGCACAGAACGCTCAGCAAGTGCATGATCAGAAACTAATGCAGATGGCAGATGATGAATGAATATGCAAAAATAGATTTAATGTGCTATGCAGTAAACTAAAAATAGGAAATGCAAGAAATTTACCTGAAAGGTTCAGAAGGGATTTTCATTCTTGAGTGCCTTGGATTAATCCCCTCTTTATTAATCAGCTTCCAAGGCACACCTGTAAGTTAGCAAACTATTTTGCACACATAGGCACCCAAGAAGTCTTGGGTCCTGACATGACAGTATCACTTCTAGCAGGTTTACTCAGCACATTTTTAACTTGATGATCATTAGATTTCATCAGAGGATAACCATCCATCAAATGTCCAGATTTGCCATAATGATGGCAAGAAGCAGCAGATTTCTGATTTGAATTATGCACATTCTTATTAGCATGAATTCTATGTGCATATGCATGAACTTTTGTGTTAACAGAATAAAAATTCTGTTTACCAAAACCAGTTTGGTTTTGATATCCTGCCAGCCAACAAGTTGCAGCCCTGTGACCTGGCTTTCCACAGTTATAGCATGAAAAATTCACAGATTTTCTGGCATAGAATTTGATAACATAGGGGTTAACATAGTTCTTCTGAGCATGCCAACAATCTCTAGCTCTGTGGCCTAACTTACCACACTCAAGACATGCAAGAGTTTTCCTTTCAAAATCATTTTTGTTGTCATGGAAATTAACGAACTCAGAATGAAATTTCTTCCCCTTAACATGCCAGCAATGAGCTACAATGTGGCCCATCTTGCCACAATTGGAGCAATGAATTTTCTTATTTTGAAAAACATGATTTCTAGCATTAAATTCATTAACATTCAGATTATCCTTTTTCTGACCGGACACATGTTTTCTAGCATACTTTTTGTCATCTTGTTTCATCACAAAACAGTTACTCATAAAGTGTCCATGCTTACCACAATAATGATAGGAGCCATTTGATTTCTTTAAAACATGGCATTTTTGTGATGAGTTCTTAGCATGCAAATTGTTCCTTTGAATTTTTGATGTTTTATGATTTTTATTTTGTTTTTCTGTTTTGTTAGCCTTGTTCTGAGGTGAAGATGTGGTAGAAGGCTTTTCTTGTTCTGAAGATTTAACAAAAATAGTTTTCAGGTTGGATCCATCAACCTTCCTCATGACTGGATTGTAACCCAGTCCCTCTTTCTTATAATTAACCTTTGTTCTGAACATTTTCTGAACAATGGGCTGTTTATCTTTTGATGTAGAGGCTACATTTGAAGCATTTACAAATGATGTTATCAACTTGCTCTGAAGCTCTTTCTTGTTGATCTTATTGTAGCCCAGCCCTTCCTTCCTAGGGTTGATTTTTATACCTAGCAGCTTCTCTAGGTTTTTCCGCTCATCAACAAACTTTGACAGAGAGTTCCTCAAGTCTTGGATTTCATCTTCTAAAGAGGAAATGTGTAACTCATAACTGGCAATCTCTTGCTCACTGCAATTCATAGCTTCATTCAAAACTTTGTTAGCAGTTTTATATTTCTCAACTTCCTGTTCTAGATTGCTCAGTTTATCAGAATCTTCGATGCAAACAGTTTTTCCTCTTTCTAAGGCTAGAAGTCTCTCAGACATAGTGGAGTTCAGCACTTTTAACTTCTCATTTTCTTTAACCAAAGTATCATTTTGAATTAACTCATCAAGAAGAATCTGGTCATCTTGAGATACTTTTGGATTATTTGGAGTTTCATACTCCCTATGTAAGTTTTCAATGTTTTTCTGTAACTCCATGTTTACAGATTTTATGGCATCAGATTTTTCAATCAGCAATGTGTTCTCCTTTTTCAGTTTCTCTAATTTTCCTTCATTTTCTTTAACAAATTTCCTAAGAGAGTCATTTTCAAATTTTAGCTTGTTTAAATCTGAGTTCACACTTTCAAAATTTTTCAGCAATTTTTCATGCTGGTCATGATAGTTAACAAGAGTCTGATTATCATTATTTGAACCGAGTTTCTCTTTGAGTTCAGATATCTCATTTACATGATCTTGATTCTCAATTTTCAGCAACGACATTTATTTTTTCAGCATTTGAAAATCAGGCATACAAATATCATGAACATTTTTCAATTCAGTACAATTCTTACATGGAGAACTTGAACTATCTAACCCAGTACCCTTCTTCAATTTTTTATACTATTTTCTTAACCTCTCATGTGACTCTAATAATTCAGCATATGCATTCTCCCAATCATCTAGATAAAAATTCTCGAAGAGATTTACCTCCTCATCATCTTGTTCTTCTTCTTGATCGCTGCTTTGTCCACTTCCTCGAGCCATCATGCAGCTTGTTTGATTTCTTTTCCCAGCTCTCTTCATCATCTCCAATATATCACTTGCAGATCTGCAATCAAGGAAACATGAATGAAAGGCTTTGTCAGTAGCTGCCTTCATAAGATTCCTGGCCTTCTGATTTTCTGCACACATAGAACGATGCTTATTAGTCCATTTGGACTGATCTTTGGGTAGTCAATGTGGACCATGTGAAATTAGTTTCCACAGATCTGGATCAGTAGTCGTAACAAACATATGCAAGTTTTTAAACCAGACATTAAAGTCCGTACCACTGAAAATCGGTGGATGAGCCATGAAGACAAATCAGCAGGCAATTTTTTTAAAACAATATGTAGAAGACAATGATGCACCAAAACGCTAGTAGGATCCTCTGCAGATCGTTAGATCTGTGAGTCAGAAACCTGCTTTGATACCAATTGATAGGATCGGTGCGCTGGATTCAGAGGGGGGTGAATGAATCCCACCCTTAAAAACTTTTCGCTCAATGAAAACTAGAACACTAACTAAAACAAGATAGACAAACTGGATAACTAATCAGAATCTCTTTTGAACCGAAGAGCAAACATCTATCTCGCGCCTAAACAATCAACTAGCGGAAGCGGAAGAAGGTAATCAACCTACTGCAAGATAGCAATATGAACACTCAGACAATCTGTGAAAGGTGGTAGAAGACATGGAGCTAACGCACAAGGCAAACCACTGCACATATAATTTTTTAGGTGGTTCGGTCCTCCAGACCTACATCCACCCCTCACTCCCAACCGGAGTGAGGCTTCCACTAGCAACGCTAGACAAGCAGACTCAGTCTGCAACAGATGCTGCCACACAGCTTGACCAGGGGAACTGCCTCCCCTCTTCCTCCACACCGGAGGGACACCCCAAGTGACTCCCAGCCACTTGGAAACCAGAGACCGAAGTCTCTCTTCCTCCAGACCAGGAGGGGACACACCAGTGACACCCCGTCACCAGCAAACCAGAGGTCACAGACCTCTCTTCCTCCAGACCAGGAGGGACCCAACCTCTATCCATAGAATCGGAAGAATAAAGATAACCAAATGAAAAAAGAAAACTAAGAAAGGAAAAATACACAGCGATCAGAAAGCTGTAAAGAAAGATAACATAGATATGGCTCCCATGGAGCTGACTGGCCTGGATTTGATCCACGGTCCAGTAGACAGATCTTCAGTCGAGACTTCTTTCTTCTTCTCCAAGAACTCTCACTATCTCTCTTCTCCTTCTCTTCTTTTACTTCTCTCAATCCTCACGACCTCTCTCTCTCTTTTTCTTTTTCTTCTGCTGCACTCTTCTTTCTTCATGCACAGTCTCGATCAGCCCTCTTCTGTTCTTCTCATTAATTTCTTCAGAGGAAGACATCTTCTATATATATAGCAGTAGCTTAGGGCGTGTGCTTTCCACTTCTCCCGCCCAAGTGATGCTACCACGTGTCAGCATCTCAACTTCTTAGATCACGTGCCAGGTGCCCACCTCGAGTCACATGCCCAGACACATTAACCTCGTCCAACCGTCCTGTCAGTTAATCAGTCGAAGACAGTATTAGCTTAAGGCAATGTTCAGACTTCATTCAGCAAGCAAGGCAAGCATGGTTGGCTGTTCAGAGTTGATCGTGTGAGGCAAGACGAGTGTACAGACTTCTTACCACATGCTGTAATATGCATATATGATGCAGTGTATAGACTTGCTGACACATGCTGCAGTATGCATATGATGCAGTGTATAGACTTGAAGAAAGCAATTCATACACAATGATGCAATGTTCAGACTTTGCTAAAGACTGCCAGTCGATGTATAGACTTGGCTGCGTGCAGGCTGGCAGAGGATGTATAGACTTCATGTATGCAAGTCTGTGGCATTGTACAGACTTTGTGGATGCAAGGCTGAAGCAATGTATAGACTTCAATGAATAGACTTTGATGAGAACAATGCATGAACGTAGTGTATAGACTTGAATCACTAGATGCATGATGTACAGGCTTCAATTCAATGTATAGACTTCACGACTGATGAATGCAATGCACTGAACAATGTATGGACTTACCGATATGTAGACTTGCCAAGACAAATGAGCGATGTACATACTTGTGCAAGCAAAGTCTGTATAGACTTAGTCAGCAGACTAGCTCGATGTACATACTTGCTCGTTGTTCAGACATCATGGACGATGTACAGACATGCAAAGAGAAAGGCTGTACATACTTGATGAGCGATGCAAGGCAAAGGAATGTATATACTTCCACTGTATAGACTTGCCAACTGAGTGATGTACAATCTTGAACAATGAAGCTCTGTACAGACTTGATCAAGGTAAGGCAATTGAGTGTATAGACTTTCAATGTATATACTTACCAAAGGGTCGATGTACAGACTTGAACAAGGCAAAGTCTGTATAGACTTTGAGGTTCACAATGTATGGACTTTGGCAACACAACGGCTGTACAGACTTCCACTCAACTGCGATGTATAGACTTGCCAAGGGAAACGACGGTAAAGCTATCAGTGTATAGACTTTGAGTGCAACGTCGGTAAAGCTACCGATGTATAGACTTGCATGTCGAACTGGTGGCTGTACAGACTTCACCTCGAGCTTCTACAGTGCAATGTATAGGCTTAGAATCATATGAACATGGCGCTGTACAGACTTTCAGTGAGAGTCCAATGTGCAGACTTGCCACCGACCAATGTATTGACTTGATGGTTGTGAGACGATGGCCAAGACAATGCACAGACGGATGTATAGACTTAAGATGAGTGCATGAACAGTCGGATGTATAGACTTCACTTGAAATAGTCCGATGTACAGACTTGGGCTGAATGCATGAACAGGCTGTTGTACAGACTTGTAAAGCTTGAAGGCCAATGTAATGTATAGACTTACATGAGATGCTCAATGAGACGCTCAGTGTTTAGACTTATGCTGTGCAGACTTTGACTCAAATGTGCATATGAGACGCTGAACAAGACGATGCACAATGTATAGACATTAAGTGCAATGCAAAGGGCTGTACAAACTTGGATGAATGAACAAGCATGAATGTATAGACTTTGAAAGACACTGCATGAAGAATCTAATGTACAGACTTCCAAATGAAGTGATGAACGACACAATGTATAGACTTGGCCCCTTGACGAACGTACAGACTTGGCTTCGTGCTTTCCATAGCAATGTAACGCAATGTACACACTTCATGAGATGATGGATGTACACACTTCAGCTACGCAAGCTACAGTGAATGTATGGAATTTATGAAGACGATGCATGAGACGCGAACTTTGTACAGACTTGGTGTTGCGACACTAGGCAATGTACAGACTTAGAATGCATGCAGTCTATGCAATGTATAGACTTGGTGACTCATGTGATGTGCATTGTGCAGACTTGAAGTCTTGCAAGTTGTGCGGTGTTTAGACTTGAAGTTGCTGCAGCTATGCAATGTGTAGACTTCCACAAGCAGAGAGATGCAGCAGATAAAATGACTAAACATGCTTTATGCAGTAGATAAAATGACTAAACATCAAATGCAATGAGTCACAGTGTAAGCAGATAAAATGACTGAGCATCTGAAAGACTGAACATATGAATGACTGCTAAACTGAATCAACAAGGTCTTTCATGCACACATGCATATGGTGACTTATAGTATTTGCTATCATCAAAACCAATCATCAAGACCACAGGGGCACAACAATGTAGTGTCGGCACGGCCTCAGTTGGACCCCCAATTGACCCAGTGGGATGAGTGGAAGGGGTAGAAATAGGGGTGAGGATGACGGAGGCTGGTCTGGCGGGTCCTGGTGGAATGGTGATTGGTGAAGGGTTGAGTGGAGGGATAACGATGGAGGGTATGGCGGGTGATGGTGGAAGGACTGGCGGGATGGTGGGGAATGTGGCAGGTGCAATAGGTGATCGGGAAGGGATAGTGGGTGGAGCGGTAGTCAAGGAGGTGGGCCGGAGGATGGAAGGAACAGAAGGCGCGGGGGAGTTGACGTATGCGTGGTGGAAGGCCAAAAGATGAGCGGGGGTCTCATCGTCAAAGGACCACCCCGCATGAGGGGCTGGGCGGTGAACAACATTTACTTGTGCCGGTGTCGGTGACTGCTATTGCTGTTGAGGAGCGGGTGGATGTTCTGGCATGGGATTTTGATGAATCCCGAGGTCTTGCTGTTGCTGCTGTTGCTGAGGTTGTTGTTGGGGAGGTTGCTGGAACTGCTGCTGCTGAGGTGCCGCCTGCTACGGCCTTGCTTGTCTTCTCTTTTCTTTTATGTCTTCAATTAACTTGTGCATTTGGGCCCAATCAATCCTCTGGCCCTCATGCAATTAATAAACTAGATCCCTGAACTTATAACACCTCTCTATCGTGTGCCCGGGTTGCCGATGGTACATGCAATACCTTGACTGGTCGGTTGCCGAGTTCCAGTTCTAACGTTCTGGAGCAATTGTATGTCACCAGTGTACATTAGGGCGGAGAAGATATCTGACAAAGTCTCAGGGAGTGGGGGATAATGGGCTCTCTTCGGACTCGGTCGGGCAGGCCCATAACCAACAGTAGGAGGAACATTATGGTACTGGGGTGGCTGCTGAGGCTGTTGTGGTGGTGGTGGTTGTTGTGGGTGTTGAGGAGCTTGGAAGGGGGGTCGGGGAGCTTGTGGAGTGGAGAACTGGGAGTTTCGTGGAGGTTGCTGGAAACGGGATGGAGCGGACTGGTTAGGGAACTGAACAGCCTGGACCTGTTCATTGGTTTGAACTCCCTCAGTAACTTGGCCCTGGGACTTTCTGGTGGTTTTGGATTTCTAGGCCTCGAATAAGGAATGGATGGGGGAGTCTTTGAACTAGGTCTAGATAAACCGGGCCCAATTGTACAACTGGTGCATGTTCGATATGTCGTTCATTGCCAGAATATTTCGGAATGTCGGTGTAGCATTTGAAATTAACAATTTAACCTTTTCTTCTTCCGGGATCTGCCCGGGCACACGTGAGGCCATCTGCCTTCATCTATCTACATAAGTAGCAAAGTCTTCGTCTGCTTTCATCTTCTATGCTACCAAGTCTGTGAAGGAATACTCCGGGCCCACCCGGTCTTGGAATCTTGTTATGAACTTCTCCTTCACAATCTTGAAGCTTTCTGCCTCCTCCAAGGGCAATGTGTAAAACCATTCAAGCGCCACCCCATCCAATGACAGTCGAAAGAGATAAGCCATAAGGCGATCATCATGTTGGAACTGTGATGATTCATACAGAAACTCCCTTATATGAATGAACGGGTTGCCATTCCCGTCGTACTTACGATAGGTAGGGAGCTCCGACTGAGGTGGGAAGTGAATGTCCCATAAATTAGGAACGGGGACATCGGCGAGAGACTGCGGGCCGACCCGCTTATGGAGGAGGTCAATCTGCTACTGCATGGCAGCCCATTTATCGAGAAGTTCCCATTCCCTGGGAAGGAGGAGACAGAGCAGGAAGAGCAGAACCTGTGTATGGAGTGGATGGATAGATCGATGGAGGGGGAGGCCCTTAAGAAGGATAATGGGCCAGGGAAGGGCCCATATCCGAGTAAGCAAGCTGGGCAGCCCCTGGCTAGAAGCGAACACAATTGGCTGGGGCCACAAGGGCCTGCGGCGCTGCAGAGATGGTAGTGTAGGGATCAGAATAGGAGGGCGCGGGGATCTGGGTCTTCCCCTTATCTAGAGGCTGATGGGCCGAGGTAGAAGCCTGGCCCGCTTCCACATTGGGGAATCGGAGAATCTGAGGATGAATTGGAGTAAGGTCAATGGGGGACACAGAGGTGGCCCCTAATCCGGCAATCGGAGATGTAGAAGTGGCGGCAGCAGACACGCTAGGAGAAAGCACTGAAGGCAGGGCATCTGCCCCTTGCAAAGCTTGTTTAAGGAGATGGAGCTGAGTAGGGTCCAACTAGACCATCATGTGAAGAACATGACTGGCCGAGTTGTGAGTGGATGAATCAGAGAGAGAGGGTTGGGCATGTCACGCCCCGAACCGATAGCAGTGGAACGTGTCGTTTGCTCGGAACGTGGCAGTTAAACAGTCGTGAATGATCAAGAGCAATGGCATGAGACCAAATGATTTAGAGTAACAAAAAAAATCTTATTTCAGA
Organism: Amorphophallus konjac; assembly: GCA_022559845.1. Lineage (NCBI taxonomy): Eukaryota > Viridiplantae > Streptophyta > Magnoliopsida > Alismatales > Araceae > Amorphophallus > Amorphophallus konjac. Next base: position 119,457,443 of record CM040119.1, on the reverse strand, counting down.
TATAAGTCTCTTACAAATTCAAACTTCAAAACTTGAAGACTCAGCTACATCACAATGAAAGAAAAGAAAATGACACTCTAACAGACTTAGCCAAGATAACTAAATAAAAGACACCACGCTAGACTCAAGAAAGACAAAAGACTCAGATTTCTCTAGTTTTCGAAGCTCGCTTGCACACTTGTCCCTCCCGTGTGAGTCTCGGTCTCGCTAGCCACCTGATTACCTGAAAATGTTGGAATAAAACGGAGTGAGCGAACGCTCAGTAGGAATTATATCTCAAGAACTAGCAATGGGTTTAAGTAATTACAATTTTTCTCACATGTAAATGCAATATGGCTATGCATGTAGAAATAACTGAGCAAGTGAAAACTAACAATAGAATAACACGTCGTGCAAAACTTTCAAGTGAGTCTTAAACAAAAGGTATTCATGAGAGACTTTATAGATTATTGGCTATTTCATGCAAGTACTTTGCCCGTGTCGGGCCACGCTAGTAAAGTCACGCAAATCAAGTCACGCACGCAAGAAAGAGAGAGAGTGTGTGGAATGCCAAAGATCAAGAGAGAAAGTACTTCGGTGCAATGCTAGACACCGTGACCATTATAACTCCCATGGGCACTAGTACTTTTGGGTGCTCCTCCCAGGACCAGATCGGGCCCTTATATGCACAGCATTAAAGATAGATCTAGACATCCACTTTATAGTATAGCCAATATGGAATTTCAAGAATAAGCTTGTGGAGATTCAAGATAGAGTAGTGTTCCAAATTGAACTCGATGTATAAGGATGATAATAACGGTATAATCCCGAATATCGATTAAAACTGGGTGAAATTGGTTCCCACTCTTGGGTACCATAACAATTAAGTGTCAATATATATATATGGTCACCCATTTGATATAGAATTGAGGTCCACAAGAACATCATAATAATGGCATGATTTCCACATCCCATTAAGAATATTCTCATGATATCCACATAGCATATCATGAGGGCCGGTATACCATGTTTCTTTAGAGTGACATGGCAAAATAGTGTAATGGATTTTTATGGTACAACCAGCTCAATCGGTCTTGAGGGAATCCAAGGCTACGAGGAGACTTACGGAGGTCCCAATGACTAACTCGCCAGTCCAAAGGAACGGAATGTCCAATGGAGGGCTTATATGTCACCGAGAGTTGAGGGGTAATCGATAAAACATCATGGCACGTGGGACTATATTCACGGAATGGAAATATAGTGCCGATATATATATATATATATATATATATATATATAACCCTCGGTTCACAGAAAATAGTATATAAAATAATCACGCAGGAAAGTAACGACTTAAGCCAAGTCACTATTTAATAAATTAACGCCCTTCACTGGGTCGTTTATTTTCAATTTGACGACTTCTGGGATAGTCGTCCATTATACATTTCTATTTTTACTGAAATTTCTTAATTCTGTATTTTTGACAAAACGCGCCTTAGTCAGGGGCGTTATTTCATAAAGATACGACATGCACTGTGCCGTTAATTACCTTGTTCAAAATTTTAATAACACCTAGATATTTCAGGGAAATAATGACTTATTCTAAGTCTTTAATTTAAATTAGCGCCCTAGGGTGGGGCGTCACTTTCATAAAAGATGACCTACTGGAGGTCGTTAATTTTCATTAGCTTCCAGGAATATGAACAGTAATGATTTTTCATGATAAATAGTTTGCAGGAAACACATATATGAACTGGACAAGAAAAATAGCAGGATTCTAGATATCTGATCATGGATTTGATTTAATTACAGGTTTCATAGATATTAAATTTTAAACATGTGTGTTTATTAATTTCTTGAAATTGACGACTCTTCCGTCAATCGTCAGAATTTTAATTAGCGCCCTAGAGAGGGTCGCTACTTTCAAATTTCTTAAAAAACTACGAAAACGCAAGGAAACTATATGCATGAGTTACCAGATGATATTATCGTAATTATTATGCTAGTTTGGGCTACAATTCCTGAGAAAACCTACCTGATGATGATCTGGGTGAAAATACGTGAAGGTTGTGAAGAGAAAATGATACTCTATTTTAAACAGAGTCTTCTGGGAAAACGATGTACACAGCTACTTTCGAATCAGAATAACAGCAACACCCTTTTGATGGTTGCAGTGAAGGTAAGAATAGCTGACGATGGGAAGAAGATTTCCCCACTGCTCCGTTCGGAGAGAGATCCTCAGCTTTCTTTGTAACGGAGGAAGACGATGTTGATGAAGAACCCACGTTCTTCAGTTAGAGGGAAGAATTCCTTCACACTGCAGGTCTCCTGCAGAAGAGGAAGAAGATAAAAGAACGATCAATACTCTTCATAGCTTCTGACCTAAGGCAAGGGAAGAATAACAACCTATTCTTCAGCAGGACTCCTTTGGCAAAATAGCCAACGGGGTTCGATTTGAAGGGTATTTATACGATTTTTGGAATCCCAATAGGGTTAGAATTTGATTGGAACTCTAGTTTCCTTGACAGAGTCCTTTCTATATTCAATCAAACACGTAGCAATCCTAAAACTTACCCTGGATAGTCTCCTGGTTCGAACGAAACACAAATGAAATTAATGCCTTATGTTAGGGCGTGAATTCCAATTGACGTCTTGACCTATACCGTTTCTTTTGTAATTCACGCCCAGGAAGAGGGCGTTGTTTTCATAAACGACGCTTGTATACACAGTCGTCAATTCATTAATTGACGACTTGAACAAAGGCGTCATTCACCTTTCCTATTTTGTTAATTTAAGGTGTAACTATCTTTCAGGATTTTTATCTTTTTTTGTAGATGTGATCTAGATAGAAAATTTTAGGGGTATGAGTTTTCCATTTTTCTTTATTTTTTCATATAATTATTTTTCCAAAATTATTTAGTCAAAAAATCGGCACTATTCATTTTATTTGAAATGACGACTTAGTTTAAGTCATCTTTTATGAAACACACGCCCATGACCATGGTCGTCATTTTGCTTTGGCATTTCTTTCAAGAAGTAAAATTGTGTTTATATCATTCCTTTTGCTATTTATGCTTTATTTGATTTTTCTCTAATTTAGAAATAACGACTTGCTCAAAGTCGTTTCCTATAGAATGGACGCCCATCAACGATGGCGTCAATTAAATTTTTGCCTTTTGGGTTAGCCTTCAAAAGACCGATATCGTATATATATCCCTATTATTTCTATAACTATATAATGCACAAGTCCATACATTCCATTACACAAGTCTATACATTGTCAAAGTCTTTGCATTCCTGAAGTCTATACATTCTACCCACTCAAGTCTATACATTCATTCATTTATCTAAAGTCATCCAAAGTCTATACATTCTACCCACTCAAGTCTATACATTCATTCATTCATCTAAAGTCATCCAAAGTCTATACATTCTTAAGTCCATACAATGCATAAGTCTATACATTCATCTCCAAGTCTATACATTCATAAGTCCACACAATGCATAAGTCTATACATTCATAAGTCCATACAATGCATAAGTCTATACACTTCTCCAAGTCTACACACTCCTTCCCCAAGTCTATACATTCATTTCCAAGTCTATACATTCATAAGTCCACAAGTCTATACACTCACAAGTCCACACATTCCCTAAGTCTATACACTCACAAAGTCTATACAATGCCAAGTCTACACATTCACAAGTCTACACAAGTCCACACATTCCCTAAGTCTATACACTCACAAGTCTTTAGAATGCCAAGTCTACACATTCACAAGTCTATACAATGCCAAGTCTACACATTCCTTCATCTATAAAGTCTGTACATCAGTCCGAAGTCTATACGTAAATCTTATATTTATATATCCTTTCCCCTTCTAATATAGTAAATGTCATAAATGTGAATATTAAATTTTATAAATTATTAATAAAATACAAATTGATGTTCTCTTCGAGATTTATTGATTTTAAATTTAAATAAACTTATATTATGCATTAAATGCCTACAAAAATATAACATGTTATTCTTAAATTTATTATAATATAACGGTAGGGTCCATGAGTTCTTTTTGTGAGATTTCTTAGGATGTCTGGGGGTTGTGTACTGAGTATGGCCTTGATTATTTACGTTGTATTCTATTTATTTATATTACATTATATAAACATATTTGTTATTTTCTAACCCTCATATACCTATTAATAATTTGTATGAATGTAGGGATTTTATTCCTCATAATTTCTTTAACTTTTATTAGTCCTTGTCCTAGGTATCAGAGGCAGGTTCGATCTGAGCAGCCTTAAAGGAATATCACTTGACTGTATCATTATGTACATTTTTATTCCTATTCCAAAATTACCGGGCGTTACACCCTCCCCCACTTAAAAGAATTTGGTCCCCAAATTCACATCATCTTCCATTCCTAACAGAGACTAGCTATAACTTATTATGAGCTTATACATAAGAAATTTTAAGTATGGAAAAGAGCTAGTTTAGGATTTCGGAGATGGGATACCTTCCACAACTTTTTTCCTGACAAGTTCGGCCACAGCTCGAGTTTCTCTTGGAAGCTTTTGGATCAAAATAGGACATTCCGCTATCTTATGATCTAAGCTCCCGCAACGCAGACACGCCCCCATTTTCCGATAACACTCCTTCGATTGATGGTTTCCTTTACCACAATGCCAGCATTTTTCTTGAGTTTGGCTTACTGGTGCCACCCTAAACTTCCCTTTCTTGCACTTCTTACACAGTTTGCACTTCTTACACCCTTGGGAACTACCACCCTCGTTTGGCCTTCTCTTGGTAGTGTTGAACATTCCCGAATCATGCGCTTTCCCTTCAACTCTTTCTTTTTCTTCCACCGCTTTCTCTAGCTCTTGAACTCTCTTGACAAGGTCCGCGTAAGCTTGGATATCCACTAAGATCATCTCATGAACAAAGTTTGGCTTAGATGCTTCCATTTTATCTAGGTTCCTGCAAAGATGATTGGGGAAATAATTTATTTACTCAAGAATTAATATTATTGAAATGTAAATATTTTATCTTTCTTTTATAACTTTAACCTCAAGTTCTACCCATCTCTCACGAAATTCTTATAGGATGACTGACAAGGATACTCAACCTATACTTGGTTTGAACAATCTAAGGATTTTGAAAGCCGAAACTCTAATATGACTGACAGGGATACTTGACCTATCACCGAAACCTAATAACTTGAGGATATGTAAGCCGAAGCTCTAACTGACAAGGATGACCTATCCTTGGGACTTAATAACTAGAGGATATGAAAGCCGAAGCTCTGATATGACTGACAAGGATGACCTATCCTTGGGACTTAATAACTGGAGGATATGAAAGCCGAAGCTCTGATATGACTGACAAGGATGACCTATCCTTGGGACCTAATAACTGGAGGATATGAAAGCCGAAGCTCTGATACCACCTCTGTCACGCCCCGAACCGATAGCAGCGGAACGTGTCGTTTGCTCGGAACGTGGCAGTTAAACAGTCGTGAATGATCAAGAGCAATGACATGAGACCAAATGATTTAGAGTAACAAAAAAAAATCTTATTTCAGATATAAGTCTCTTACAAATTCAAACTTCAAAACTTGAAGACTCAGCTACATCACAATGAAAGAAAAGAAAATGACACTCTAACAGACTTAGCCAAGATAACTAAATAAAAGATACCACGCTAGACTCAAGAAAGACAAAAGACTCAGATTTCTCTAGTTTTCGAAGCTCGCTTGCACACTTGTCCCTCCCGTGTGAGTCTCGGTCTCGCTAGCCACCTGATTACCTGAAAATGTTGGAATAAAACGGAGTGAGCGAACGCTCAGTAGGAATTATATCTCAAGAACTAGCAATGGGTTTAAGTAATTACAATTTTTCTCACATGTAAATGCAATATGGCTATGCATGTAGAAATAACTGAGCAAGTGAAAACTAACAATAGAATAACACGTCGTGCAAAACTTTCAAGTGAGTCTTAAACAAAAGGTATTCATGAGAGACTTTATAGATTATTGGCTATTTCATGCAAGTACTTTGCCCGTGTCGGGCCACGCTAGTAAAGTCACGCAAATCAAGTCACGCACGCAAGAAAGAGAGAGAGTGTGTGGAATGCCAAAGATCAAGAGAGAAAGTACTTCGGTGCAATGCTAGACACCGTGATCATTATAACTCCCATGGGCACTAGTACTTTTGGGTGCTCCTCCCAGGACCAGATCGGGCCCTTATATGCACAGCATTAAAGATAGATCTAGACATCCATTTTATAGTATAGCCAATATGGAATTTCAAGAATAAGCTTATGGAGATTCAAGATAGAGTAGTGTTCCAAATTGAACTCGATGTATAAGGACGATAATAACGGTATAATCCCGAATATCGATTAAAACTGGGTGAAATTGGTTCCCACTCTTGGGTACCATAACAATTAAGTGTCCATATATATATATGGTCACCCATTTGATATAGAATTGAGGTCCACAAGAACATCATAATAATGTCATGATTTCCACATCCCATTAAGAATATTCTCATGATATCCACATAGCATATCATGAGGGCCGGTATACCATGTTTCTTTAGAGTGACATGGCAAAATAGTGTAATGGGTTTTTATGGTACAACCAGCTCAATCGGCCTTGAGGGAATCCAAGGCTACGAGGAGACTTACGAAGGTCCCAATGACTAACTCGCCAGTCCAAAGGAACGGAATGTCCAATGGAGGGCTTATATGTCACCGAGAGTTGAGGGGTAATCGATAAAACATCGTGGCACGTGGGACTATATTCACGGAATGGAAATATAGTGCCGATATATATATATATATATATATATATATATATATATATATATATATATATATAACCCTCGGTTCACAGAAAATAGTATATAAAATAATCACGCAGGAAAGTAACGACTTAAGCCAAGTCACTATTTAATAAATTAACGCCATTCACTGGGTCGTTTATTTTCAATTTGACGACTTCTGGGATAGTCGTCCATTATACATTTCTATTTTTACTGAAATTTCTTAATTCTGTATTTTTGACAAAACGCGCCTTAGTCAGGGGCGTTATTTCATAAAGAAACGACATGCACTGTGCCGTTAATTACCTTGTTTAGAATTTTAATAACACCTAGATATTTTAGGGAAATAACGACTTAATCTAAGTCTTTAATTTAAATTAGCGCCCTGGGGTGGGGCGTCACTTTCATAAAAGACGACCTACTGGAGGTCGTTAATTTTCATTAGCTTCCAGGAATATGAACCGTAATGATTTTTCATGATAAATAGTTTGCAGGAAACACATATATGAACTGGACAAGAAAAATAGCAGGATTCCAGATATCTGATCATGCATTTGATTTAATTACAGGTTTCATAGATATTAAATTTTAAACATGTGTGTTTATTAATTTCTTGAAATTGACGACTCTTCCGTCAGTCGTCAGAATTTTAATTAGCGCCCTAGAGAGGGTCGCTACTTTCAAATTTCTCAAAAAACTACGAAAATGCAAGGAAACTATATGCATGAGTTACCAGATGATATTATCGTAATTATTATGCTAGTTTGGGCTACAATTCCTGAGAAAACCTACCTGATGATGATCTGGGTGAAAATACGAGAAGGTTGTGAAGAGAAAATGATACTCTGTTTTAAACAGAGTCTTTTGGGAAAACGATGTACACAGCTACTTTCGAATCAGAATAACCGCAACACCCTTTTGATGGTTGCAGTGAAGGTAAGAATAGCTGACGACGGGAAGAAGATTTCCCCACTGCTCCGTTCGGAGAGAGATCCTCAGCTTTCTTTGTAACGGAGGAAGACGATGTTGATGAAGAACCCACGTTCTTCAGTTAAAGGGAAGAATTCCTTCACACTGCAGGTCTCCTGCAGAAGAGGAAGAAGATAAAAGAACGATCAATACTCTTCATAGCTTCTGACCTAAGGCAAGGGAAGAATAACAACCTATTCTTCAGCAGGACTCCTTCGGCAAAATAGCCAACGGGGTTCGATTTGAAGGGTATTTATACGGTTTTTGGAATCCCAATAGGGTTAGAATTTGATTAGAACTCTAGTTTCCTTGACAGAGTCCTTTCTATATTCAATCAAACACGTAGCAATCCTAAAACTTACCCTGGATAGTCTCCTGGTTCGAACGAAACACAAATGAAATTAACGCCTTATGTTAGGGCGTGAATTCCAATTGACGTCTTGACCTATACCGTTTCTTTTGTAATTCGCACCCAGGAAGAGGGCGTTATTTTCATAAACGACGCTTGTATACACAGTTGTCAATTCATTAATTGACGACTTGAACAAAGGCGTCATTCACCTTTCCTATTTTGTTAATTTAAGGTGTAACTATCTTTCGGGATTTTTATCTTTTTTTCTAGATGTGATCTAGATAGGAAATTTTAGGGGTATGAGTTTTCCATTTTTCTTTATTTTTTCATATAATTATTTTTCTAAAATTCTTTAGTCGAAAAATGGGCACTATTCATTTTATTTGAAATGACGACTTAGTTTAAGTCATCTTTTATGAAACACACGCCCATGACCATGGTCGTCATTTTGCTTTGGCATTTCTTTGAAGAAGTAAAATTGTGTTTATATCCTTCCTTTTGCTATTTATGCTTTATTTGATTTTTTTCTAATTTAGAAATAACGACTTGCTCAAAGTCGTTTCCTATAGAATGGACGCCCATCAAGGATGGCGTCAATTAAATTTTTGCCTTTTGGGTTAGCCTTAAAAAGACCGATATCGTATATATATCCCTGTTATTTCTATAACTATATAATGCACAAGTCCATACATTCCATTACACAAGTCTATACATTGTCAAAGTCTTTGCATTCCTGAAATCTATACATTCTACCCACTCAAGTCTATACATTCATTCCTTTATCTAAAGTCATCCAAAGTCTATACATTCTACCCACTCAAGTCTATACATTCATTCATCCAAAGTCTATACATTCTACCCACTCATGTCTATACATTCATTCATTCATCTAAAGTCATCCAAAGTGTATACATTCTTAAGTCCATACAATGCATAAGTCTATACATTCATCTCCAAGTCTATACATTCATAAGTCCACACAATGCATAACTCTATACATTCATAAGTCCATACAATGTATAAGTCTATACATTTCTCCAAGTCTACACACTCCTTCCCCAAGTCTATACATTCATTTCCAAGTCTATACATTCATAAGTCCATAAGTCTATACACTCACAAGTCCACACATTCCCTAAGTCTATACACTCACAAAGTCTATACAATGCCAAGTCTACACATTCACAAGTCTACACAAGTCCACACATTCCCTAAGTCTATACACTCACAAGTCCACACATTCCCTAAGTCTATACACTCACAAGTCTATAGAATGCCAAGTCTACACATTCACAAGTCTATACAATGCCAAGTCTACACATTCCTTCATCTATAAAGTCTGTACATCAGTCCAAAGTCTATACGTAAATCTTATATTTATATATCCTTTTCCCTTCTAATATAGTAAATGTCATAAATGTGAATATTAAATTTTATAAATTATTAATAAAATACAAATTGATGTTCTCTTCGAGTTTTATTGATTTTAAATTTAAATAAAATTATATTATGCATTAAATGCCTACAAAAATATAACATGTTATTCTTAAATTTATTATAATATAACGGTAGGGTCCATGAGTTCTTTTTGTGAGATTTCTTAGGATGTCAGGGGGTTGTGTACCGAGTCTGGCCTTGATTATTTACGTTGTATTATATTTATTTATATTGCATTATATAAACATATTTGTTATTTTCTAACCCTCATATACCTATTAATAATTTGTATGTATATAGGGATTTTATTCCTCATAATTTCTTTAACTTTTATTAGTCCTTGTCCTAGGTATTAGAGGCAGGTTCGATCTGAGCAGCCTTAAAGGAATATCACTTGACTGTATCATTATGTATATTTTTATTCCTATTCCAAAATTACCGGGCGTTACAGGGCACCCTCAATAGTGGCAGACGGGAGAGGAACGACCCTAGGCGGGTCCTCCAAGAGCCCTTGAGGAAGGGAGTCCTCATGGGTGTGAGAGAAGTTGTAAGATGACATGAATGGAGGGGAATCGAACATGGGATTGAAATAAGAGATGGAATGGGAGTTGCCTCTAGGAGATGATCCTATGGGGAAGAAGCAACTCCATATGCACTGACACTTAGGGAAGAAAAAACAATCAACCCCAACAAAGGTCTAAAACAAACAATCCAACCGACAAAATGCACACAAGAGAGGGGAGAGATGAGAAGAGAGACAACCAGTTAATCACTCAAGTAAAGAATGATGCACGAAATGTTTTATTGATTTCCCTCTCGGACGTTAGTGGATTAATTAAGATGATAATTCACTCAATCACAAGGTACCTAACCGGGGTAGGAATGGAAGACTGGCTGACTCTAAGGGAGCCTCTCTCTCTCACAGATGCAAAACCCTAGACTGGGGTGGTACAGTACAACCTGCCTGGCGTCCGTGTGGGAATCCACGGCTCACGGAGGCTTACGGAGGTCATGGGTAAGGTCACCTAGTCGGCTCCAAGGAGTATGGAGACGAGAGGATCCCCTACCTAGGTAGAAATGCAACTACTACGAAAAGTGAGTATGATCCTATGTGCACCGGAGTGCATGCAAGAATCTAGCCTAGATCTATCAATCAATGATCAACGAATATGAAAAGAATGAAAACAATCATGGAAAAGTATGATGACAGCAAAGGGAAGATTAATAGTAGCACCAAATTAGCATGAGATAATATGAAATATTAATCAAAATGAAGGCTCGAGTGCACTGTAGCAGTAACAAACGGTCTGTGGGAGACCATGCAAGGAGGTCAACGGTCTTGTGAGGGCCGTTCAATGGCAGGGGTAATAAAAAAAAAGAACAGGACAGAGGCATACCTGACAGAGCGGTCTGTCGAAAGACCGTGTGAACACTGGGACGGACCTGGAAAGACCATAGAATGTCAACAGAAATCACCAGTGTAACGGCAGAAACGTACCTGGGCCAGTGGAAGTGGGCAGTCTTTTGGAAGACCGTGGAGGAAGATGGATGGTCTGAAGAGGACCGCTGAAGATGAGACTGGAACAGGACAGTGTATCGTCCGACCGCGGAGATGACTGAACGGCTCTACGAGAACCGGGTACTCGTCCAAGAACAGCAACCCGAGGTGGACGAACAGCAACCTGAAACAACTCAAACAAGAACCCTAACCAAGCACAAAAGCAGATTAGCACAACACTAGCATGATGGGCACTAGGTGTCCCACCGTGATCGCCAAAAAATGGGATGTTGACATGTTTTCCCACCTCTTTTTTCCTTCCCTTACCTTCCTTTCCAAAAAATATAAAATATAATGACAAGCCGAACGAAGGAAAGAAAGTAAAGAGAGGGTAGAAGAGTGTGTGATCGTGATCGCCACCAAGGCTCCGAATGTAAACAAATACACAGTACCTTGGGAAAAAAAGGAGACACCCACCTCAAAAACAACACTACGGAGATGAACGGTTCTAGAAGAGTCACTCTGTGAACAGCACGATCGCTCGATAGACCGCTCACCAGTGCTGAAGGAACGCGGGATGACGCCTGGCTTGACAATAGAACGGTCTAGAGGAGACCACAGCGGGATGAAGAACGGCTTTATGAGAATCGCTCTCGTACTCGAACGGACAGGAGGACGACCACCCAATGCCACCAGGTCTTAATTTGTAGGATCTAAACCTCCACCCCTTTCAGCCAGCCAGAAGGAATGGGCCTCGTGCTAGTACGATGCTGACCTGCAAAACACAATGGAAAAATACAAAGGAAAACCCAAGATCAGAACTGTGAAGTGTAGTAACTAGAAGAACAAACACAAATAAACATAATAAGTTGGAATGCGGGATACCTGGGAGTTTTTAAACCCCAGGGGCGTGGAAAACAATTGGAAGGTGTGTGTAATAAAGTGCAAGAGTGAAAAAACGTAGGAAAAGAGCAAAGAAATGAAGCATGCAATGACGAAAGAGATGGTGGGACTGTTAAAATGAAGACTCAAAACAATGGATACTCTCTAAACCGGAGGCTTATGTGGACGTAGAAAGCCTCCCACCCTGACTGTAGGTCGCTCAAAAGTTCGGCAGGGCTTCGCCATCGACCTTAGATCTCCCCCCTTCAAAGCCTGGCCTTAGGGTCTATTTATAGAGCCCACAAAGCCAGCCCCGAAATTAGGGTTTCCAGTGAATTTTAGGTCGAGATAATAAAAGATAATCCGTAGAAAAATGAATTATCTTCCAACTAGTTCAAACGGCACCCCATTTTGTGGAGTATCCGCGGAGAAATGGGTGGAGTAAGTTCAGGATAAAACCACAGATGGAGAAAGAAAAACCCGAAATTCTTCAGAAATCGGGCCATTGCACGGTCGTTCGATAGGCCATCCAGTCTATTGCACGGTCCATTGGAGGATCGGTGGAAATTCAATAAATAAGAAATATTATCCAAATATCCATCAAACTGATTGAATATTTCACCGTTGGACTCTTATGGATTGAACGGTCTACTGATAGATCACTCAATTAATGGGGCGGCCCAGGTCCAACCGTTCAAAGCCTGTCGGTGATAATTTCAAATAAAATAGATAAATAGATAATTATCTAAAAGATCCAACGAGATTAGGACTCTGGGAATCGGACGGTTAAGTACATACCTTACAATGAGCTTGAATGGCTATACTTGGACCGTGTTACAACTTGTCGGTGGAAATTCAGAAAATCACCTAAATATTCGATAAATATATGAACGGCTCCATATCAACAGCTCATTGACTGAACGGCCAGACGATTGACCGTGCAAAGGTTGGACGCTTGAAATTGATAAAATGTGATAAATTAAACAAAATCAAGGCCCACTAAGCCCTAAATTGAAGCAGACCGAGCCAGGGAGGGAGGTAACCATAAAATGGGCCCAAGGACATCCTTGAAAATAGCCCAATGAGTAATGGACAACTTGAGACATCAATAAATGATAGTAAGAGAAGTGACTCAACTTATCGTCAAAAAATGGGTGTCAACAATTGTGAGACCGTTATTAAGTTGGTCATTGGAAAATAAAAGAGATGAGATAAATATGCATACTCAGCCCAATGACCAAGTTAAATAAAGCTCATTAAGCCCAAATTTGGGAAATTACGTGAGCAAGCCCAGCCAGGGATAAAAATGCCCATAAAATAGGCCCAAGAACCATCCAAAAGTGACCTAATAAATAATGGATAACTTGGGACATCATAAATAAGGTAAGAAAATACCCAACTCAAAAAGTATAAAACGGGTGTCAACAGATGCCCCTCCTTAATGTCCTCTTTACAGGGGAGCGAGCAGAGGTGAAGTGAAGGCAAAATGGAAACATGGAGACGAAGCGAAAATGCAGCGGAGCGGACTAAAAAGCCGGCGTTAAGGCAAATGACACTCGTCCTTCACCAACGAGTGATAGGAATCTTCCAAAAAACTCTGAACTAGTCACAAGGAACGATTAAACCAAAATGACACCAATCTGAAGGAACTAACTAAAAAAATAGATGGAAAGGAAACACGATCAACCTCATCGGGGAACACAATCCATGGACCAATGAGGGGATCGGAATAAGCAGTAACAGAAAATAAAAGGAAGCGGACTAAACTCCATAAAGGGACTCTCAGCTAGACAACCAAGCGAACGGACCGAAGAAAACCTTCCGACTCTGAAGGGAATAACCTTCCTTACCCAAGACAATAGATGCACAATCCTTCATCATCAATGAGACACTTTAGACAACTTATGGGTCATGAATGCTCAAAAATGCGTATGATGCATGCTGGGCTAAAATAAATAAATCATTAAAACGAATGCAAAGAAAGATAAAATAGAAACTACATGAGAATAAAATTGCCAGACTAGATCAATCAGGGTCAAGATACTATCTGCAACCACGGTGTGCGAGATAGAACCGTCGTCCCCTAATTCCATCAACATAACGGCCTAACCAACGATTAAACATGTGCACCTAGATCATCATCATTTTTGATAAAGGGGAACATCAGATCCCAGAACATATGGATGACTAGCCGGTTCTCAAGATTATATAACATAAATACCATATAGTTATGCATTAAGAGATAAGGTATGCGGAATACCTACCTGACTTACCTGCCGTATTCAGAGCATGGCATGTAGCCTGGCAGGACAAAATCCATCATAGATTGTGCAATTCGACATTAGTCAGATAGCCAAAATGTGATCATGCATAAGAATTAATTAACAAGGTTCATAGGCATGAATTAAACATGACAAAATAGGGCCGTTAAGATAAAACGGTCTGAGCATGACTGCCTAAACCTCAAAAATGGTCATAGGAAGGACCACACCACACAACTGAATGGCTATATGGCTGTCCGCCTGCTCTCACAAAGACGGCCATAACTCGATCGTTTATAAGATATAAATGGTCGAGCGATAGATCGCTGAATGACCTTCGAATTCAAAAAAAGAAAACCGACCCTTCTCTCCCTCATCTCATCTTCCCCACTTCACACAAACGCCCACGACCAAAACCCACCACCGAGAGCCTTCTCCCCCCTAGCTTAGCCCTCTCACACACTCGGATGCGCATTAAGAAGCAAGCTTTGAAACGTTTTGCCCATCAGATGGCCGGAGAGGAAGGAGCCACGTCGCCACCGGCGAACCCACCGGAGGAGATGGATCCGCCACTGTCCCTGGCCAAGGAAGAAGGAGCTCCCATGGCGGCCGGAGCGCCGGAGGAAATGACGATGCTAGAAGAGGCGGTGGTGACCAAGGAGCTGGTCGGAAAAGCCCGATCATCTGAGGTAGGCCACGGAACCCCCCCCCCCCCCCCTCATTTTGAATTTTTAGGTGATGCATGGGGTTTAGACAAGAAAATAGGGGTCACACCAACCCCTAGGGATGACTGTAAGGCCTCTAGGGCCATTTCCAACGAATGGGGGGATGGGTGAATGCCGTCCACCGTGGCAGGGAAGAAACGGTCCTAACAGGGACCACTGAGGGGCCAGGCAGTCGTCCTACGACCGTTAGACAAGAACTGACCTACGGAGGGTAGAAACGGTCTGATTTAGACCGCCAAGGAACAAAAACGGTCTCCAACAGACTGTAAAGTGAGGACAGACTTACGAAGGATGAAACGGTCTGAGCTGGGCTGCTTAGAGAACAAAACGATCTCCAACAGAAAGTCAATTAGACAAAAAAGGTCAGAGGATGACTGTTCAAACCTAGATTAGCGAAGAGGTTTATTGGAAAATGAAAACGGTTTGATGGCGACCGTTGGGGATTTCAAACGGTCAACATAAGACCGTTAGGAGGATGAAAACGGTCCTATGACGACCGCCTCCTTAACATATTGCATTTTTTCTTCTATATATATGCAATGCATGATTTATGAAATGAATGACTGACCTAAAATGTTCAATGTATGCAGGGAAAAGGCTGGACATGGATCTCATGGCTCCAGGTCCGGGTAGTGTACCTAACGCTGCCAAAGTTTCAGAGGGAGCGACTTGCAACCATGGGGTTTGTAGAGTTCCTAGGCATAGAGGTGGTGAGGCTGGACACTGCCCTTCTGTACGCGCTGCACGACCGGTGGGACCAAGTTAGCTGGGCGTTCTTGTTCCCATGGGATCACATGATCACTACACTAGAGGATGTGGCGCACATCACTAGGCTGTAGGTACACGGTGCACCGGTGAGCGGGAGGACTTTTACAGACTACCAGGAGCTGGCCCAGCGACTGCTAGGACTGGAGCTTCTAAGGCCGGAGCACCACTCTACGATCCTACCGAGAGCGAGGCTGCAGGAGAGCCTGGGCTTGAAGGGAGCCAGGATCGCAGTTGGAGAGCTATCGAAGCAGCACCTGGGATGGCTGACAGACCGGGCACATGAGCGGGTAGTAGCTGAGCCAGGACCCAAGGCGGACGTGGTCTTTCGGCGGTTCCTTATGCTATTTTTCGGGAAGCTATTGTTCGCCACTCGGGCAGACGGGGTGAGTTACAAACTCCTGCCCCTATTTGAGGAGGTAGACCGAGTCGGCGAGTACGCGTGGGGTGTAGCGGTACTTGCCTTCATCTTCAACACTTTAAGCTCGACCAGCCGACGCACGATGCTCGACGGATTCTCCCCACTACTCCAGGTAAGCATCGACTCCTAGAATGCTTGTGTAATTCCTATATGATTTTATGAAATGCTATATGTGACACTTTGATGCAATGAAATGCAGGTGTGGGCCTACATGTACCTCCTCGGGCTGGGGAGAGGACAGGAGGTGCAACCCGATCGGGTGCCCATCACGAGTTGGTGGACAGCGGTTTGGGAGGTGGGGTCCCTAAGACGCCAGGTGCGGGCGATCCAGGACGACCTTGACAATCTACCCTATGCCTCGGTAAGACCAGGACAACATAAACTTAGAATTTTTCTATTCTTTTGAATGCAACTATATGCTTGAATGCTGATGCGGTTGGTCACCGTTTTACAGGTCCCGTGGACACCGTACCAGGGTGAGGGACAGGAGGGCCAACCGTGGGTGGTGGCAGCCCTAGCGTACGCATGCCGAGACATCTGGATACACTGCTTGAACGTCATCGAGCCACTCCATTACCGGCTGATCATGAGGACGGTGGGCGTCCACCATCCAGAGGTGGAGTTCCCGGCGAGAGAGCGACCGGAGGAGCGCGTGGGACGCCACGCACGCGGGCTCACGACAAAGATAGACTGGATCACCCGGGTAGTAGACCAGATCTGGGATTGGATTGGGCTAGGGCGAGCAGTGCGTACCCAAGCAACTAGCGAAGAGGCCTACTTGACGGCCTACGCCCGATGCTACGAAGACTAGGTCTTCCATGGTGCGCGACGACCGGTACGACTCTAAACTCATACTTTCTAAAAATGCTTATGAATACAAGGCTTACTAATGATGGACACTCTACATGCAGCTAGACCCCCAGGGACGGATTGCGGAGCTCCAGGGGTTGCTCCATTCGATAGTCCAGTAGCGGGACGAGCTCTAGTGCTCCCTGGACCTCCTTGTAAGCTTCAGCCTTAAACCTAAAATACAATATTCATGCTTAAATGAGACTGACATGATTCTAAATGCAGCGTGCTGAGGGAGCCCAGCGCCAGGCGCTAGATGCACCATCTTCCTCCTCCCAGCCACGTGCAGATCGGGCCGAGAGGGGTGCATATTTCACGCAAGCAACAGTGCAAGCCGAGGAGGCCGAGGAGGCCGAGGTCGCTCTTGCTGAGAGGGTAAGCAAACTACTCTTCCTCCATTTGATTTCGTGATTAAGACTGTAAGAATGATTTATGAAATGAATGCATATGCAGATGAGGGATTTGGCAGCTGCACTGGGTGAGGCTACCCGGCAGAGGGAGGAGGCCGAGCGCCCCCACACCAAGGTAGAGCGGCTCCGTGCAGAGTTAGCAGAGGTAGCACGCCTCTGTACAGAGATGGAGCGATCTCGTGTTGGGATGTTGGAGGTAGATCACCTCCACGTCGAGGCGGCAGAGTTGAGGACCAGCCTAGAGCAGTCCCGGCTGCGGTGGCCGAGCTGACAGGCACAGTGGGGGCCTACCAGCAGTCCCTCCAGGTGATAAGTCGGTGATCGGAGCACAGTATGACTCAGAGTGGCGCGCCCAGCAGCACCTATAAAGACTACCTCACGGGTTCCTCCGGCCATCGGAAGAACGAGGACGAGGAGCATCGACGACGTCGGCGTGAGGAGGGGAGCACCTCCATGGCGCCACCATCGAAGCGCCATGAGGGCGCTGGAGAGAGCGGCGACCCTGGGGAGGGTCAGACTTGATGTACTTATGAGATGTATGCATATATGACTTTAGTGGAATGACATGATTTTTTTTGGTTTTTAGAAATGATGAATGCGCGCATACTGACACTAACTAACTAACTTAACAATGAGTCCCACGATTAACAGCGTGAGGGTACAAAAGAGAGCGAGAGAGAAGTTGAAGGGGAGAGAAACTTAGGTGGGATTTGAGAAAGAAAACTAAGACATCAGAGAGAAAGGGTCTCAGCAAGACCGCTTAACGAGCATAGCGGTCCCAAGACAGGCCGTTAAAGACTGAACGGGCCACAACTGAATGAATGATGAAGACGGCTCATTCCAGACCGCAAGGCAGGACGGATGGTCCCATTAATACTGCTTTAAACTGAAGACGGTCTAGCCAAGACCGTTTAACCACGCAGATGGATAAGAATGTGAGCGGGTATGGAAATGGTCGTATGATGACCGCTAAGGGTGAGTAGCAGTCGCTTGATAGACCGCAAGGGCAAAAAGACTGTTAACTCCGATCGTGACTCTCTTGGAGAGTCCCAACCCATGGATAACCCTATCCAACCGCGCTAAGAGCGATCCTAACCTTGGTTGGGCCTATCCTAACTCGATCCTATTGGCTGAAGGCTAAGAACTTGGGCTCTATAAGTAGGGGGACTCTCAAATTCGTAACTCACATCAAACCCCTCTTTCTAGCCTTGAAAATCTTAGTGCAACCACCCAAATCAATATGAAAAGGGCTCTTGAGGCTAGCATAATGGGGGAGAGCTCCTACAACGGGCCACAACCAGCTAGGAAGGAGCGTGAGGTGCTACAACGGCTGACTTCCATTCCTAATCATTTGAGCACCAATCCCTTGCGAGAGGTAGGCTTTATCAATTACTTTTCAAATTTGTTGAAATTATTTTCCAAATCCTTATATTGCTCCTCTCTTTCTCCTCTTTTTCTTTCTTTCTTTCCATAGCTTCTTCCTGGCCCTAGGCGTTATTCCAACCTTAAATGGGTGGTTCCCATGGTCCGTGAACTTCCACTAGATGTGATCTCCATCCTAAAGGCCTAGCACCTCCATCCACTACTTGTCTTGGCTAAAAATTACCACAAACTCTTACTCGATTGGCATAGCATTTCAGCTTTAGTGGAGATATGGCATCCTCAGACCCACACCTTTGTCTTCCTCACATTCGAAGCTACCATTCTATTAGAGGAGGTTGAGACATGGCTAGCCCTCCCTAGGTCCAAGGTAGGGGACGAGGACTCAGTGTGTCATACAGTTGTCCCTATAGACCCCTCTCTTATCCTAGGGGAATTCTTGCCCAATTCAAAGGATGTTAGGACCATGATTAGTTCTCAACACGTCCACTTGCTTCCCATGGCCCAGTGGGTTACTGCCCACTATAAGAATAAATGTGGGTGGAATGAGGCCATAGCTACCGCCACTTCTATCTGCCTGTGCGGGGCCATAGTTTTCCCAACCACTAACCACCTTCTAGATATACCAAACCTGAGCATCATCAGTGGGTTGTGGCGAGGGTTGTCCATTTCACAGGCCATCCTTTCTTACCTGTACGAGGGCCTTAGTTCAAGTTCTCTTGTTGGGCCTCCTTTTGGATCTATGATCTTTCTTGAATGCTGGATGGGGGTTAGGTTGAAGTTCCTACCAAAGGAGGACATTTCTTCTCTTAGTCGGATCTTTGGGAGCCACCCACTCTTGTTCATTGGAGGCACGTTCGGGTTTCCTCAGTGGGTTGAGTGCAGGACTGCAGACAGGAGGACTAGAGATGACTAGTGGATCTACCTCAACACTCTACCCCTTGATCGGTTCATGATGCGCCCAACTTTCCTTGTTTGCACTACCCTCAGGATTCTAGGAGGCTTGGGTTGGACTTGTGGCTTGTGGAGAACACCACCTTGGCGATGTACAGCTGATGCGGGATGACTACGGGACTCGACTCGGACTTGTTGCGACCTTGGACTCTAAAGGACGACGTGACTAACAAGACGACGCGACTTGCAACAACACTATAACGCGGCACCGAACGAGCTCTAGAAGAGGCGATCATACCCCAAACAATAAGCGCTAAACCCACGGTCATCCCTGGTGAGGGAAACGTGACGATCTGCACGGTTGGGAAACTGACTTTGAGTCTCGGGTGGTCAGCTCACTCTCGTGCTCGGAATGAGTCACGGGACGGGTTTCGCTCTCACAACTCACAACGGTGATTAATATTTAACTAGCTAGTAAAATATCTTACTCACATGCAACGGCATCTAGAACGCATACTAAACAAATAAATACGACAAAGAGGGTGGCGAATGTACCTCCACGCTCGGGGCGTGGGAAAGACTTCTCGGCCATGAACCGTCACTCCTGGTACATATGGTAATTTAATTACAGCAAGATAACTAAGGCCCACTCCACACAGGGAGGTAAAAGGCCACAACAACAATCCGGGAGCTCCATTCTAGGGTTGACGGGCAGCAAGGCGGTGGGTTCCGGGTGGCGACGGGCAGCGGCTCCGAATCTGTAATTTCTGTCCGGCTGGACAGCAAGCACGGGCGTCCAAAGGGACATCGATCTCCGAGAGTCTTCTGAAGGCGGCGGTTCACCAGAACTTTGGTAGAGGGTCCCTGGTCGACCTCCGGGAGCGGCGGTCGATGAAGTTGCCCCGACGTATTTCTTTGGGATTTATCCGGCAACCCCTTTTGATGGCCTGGCTCGGAGCAGAAATGCGCGCCTCCACGAAATTGGCTAGTATGCCCAGATCCAATGTCAGATCAAGACGCAGTGGGTACCGTTGGAAAGAAGACTAAAATCCTACGACATATTGAAATTTTAAATCCATCCAACAGTTGGATTGAAAATGAAAACATATGCAAGCTGACGGAGTTCACTGACCCGAAACACAAAACAGACAGGGCAGAAAGGGATCTGCATGTTCAAGGGCTTTGACCGAGAATCAAACGAACAAATTAGGATTTGGGATTTTTATGGTAGATAGAGAGAAGGGTGATGGTGATGCACATAGTTTTTTGTAATTTTATGACAACATTTGAGGGGTGACAAAATTCGGCTCCCAAGACCTATCTCGTAAATCTGCACACAGGTAGACTTTGAGAGGGAAGAACAGGTGGCTGGAAAAGGGGGCAAACGGCCTCAGATTGGCGTGAAAATTAAACTGGGATTGGGGTATGATGGGGGGAACCTGCCCTCAAAATCTCATTGTGATCCAATAGTTGGATCTCTCGTACCACGCCCTTCACCGAGCTGCTATCCTGCAACTCTGAATTTCAGGGCAGCAGGAGGGAACCAGCTTGTGGTGGCTCAACGGCAGCACGAACGGCGGCGGCGAATGATCACAGCAGATAGAGGAAGAGGGGAAGAGGAAGAAATTTGAGAGAGATGGAGGATTTAGGCATAGATATGAAAAACACTGGAGGAGGAAGGGGAAGAACACCAAGAACAAGAGAGAGAGAGGGGGTGCGCCCAAATCCATTTTCACATAAAATGATTCATTAATTTTTTCCAAATACAACAAGAGACATTATATATTCAAACCCTAGACCTAGACAAATGACCTAGAATACACTTGGTCAAGGGGGTATAATGGGTAAATGGGATAAAGAAGGATTAAACAACTCCCCCATGTAGAGACAAAAGAGGGGGTGCCCCTCTCTCCAAGTCAACATAAGGGGCTTGTCTAATTTAATCCCTTTAGACCATATTAATCCCCCCTTGGACCAAATTAATCAAAAATACAAATACATGGTCAATTATTCTACCATTGACCCAATATAAAAACTCAAGTTAATACAAGCCAAATACAATCCAAATACATGCTAAATACACACCAAATACGACCAAATACATATATCGTACAAATACGTAGAAAAATACGTACTGAAATATCAATGCTCCGGTGGTGCCTCCAGACTATTCCCCAGCCACAAAGAGGTCGGTGTCGACCGAGTCGTGCTGCGGGTCCGATACCGACGGCTCGCTGAGTTGAGCCGTACTCATGCTCTGGTGTCCTCACCAACAGCCCCCACAGGTGCTCTCTACAGGTTGGGTTCCCGCGAACCATGGTTCTAGCACTAACCCACCTGCCCGTGCTATAGGCGAGAAGTCTTGGGACGGAGGAGGATGACCAGGTAGTGAGGAGTGAACTAATCATGTGTGAGATCAGCAAGACACGCATTCTACCAGCAGAGGTGACCGAGATTCAGGTGGAGCACCAGCTTTACCTGAGAGGGCTATGCAAGATCCGACCTCGCGTGGATGCTCGACTGAGGGATCGAGTGCTTTTAAAATGATGTATAGGGATTGATAGCTTGAATTTGATGTTCTTGAAATTGAATAAATAAATGAAAGAATTTGATTGTTTCAGCTATCGACTTGCCTCTGTTTTATATGTGTGATTTGATAGGAGCAGCAAGGTCCTGGCGAGGAGGTTCCTGGGGGCGGGTCACAGGCCATCGAGTGTAGGAACCAGGCGTGGTCCTAGGGTCAGACACACGCGGATATGGGACCCCCTGGCGTGGAGTAGGAGCAAACTCCGCCTCAAATTGCTCCACCTCGAGGGCAACCTGGTACGCATCCTCCAATTTGTCCACCTTGCGGCGGAAAAGCTCATACTCTAGGTGTGGCCGCAGACTACGCCGAAAATGGGAAATAATCAGGGAGCTTTCCTCCGTGGCGTCACATCACAAAAGGTATTCATCGAACTCGGTGATGTAATCGGAGACGGACCGATCTCCTTGGGTGAGACTCTGCTATCGGTCTATGAGACGTTGGCGGTAGGAGGTAGGAAGGTACTTCTTC
This sequence comes from Amorphophallus konjac, assembly GCA_022559845.1. NCBI lineage: Eukaryota > Viridiplantae > Streptophyta > Magnoliopsida > Alismatales > Araceae > Amorphophallus > Amorphophallus konjac. The sequence continues at coordinate 119,434,741 of CM040119.1, read as the reverse complement.
CTAAGTTTGGACCTCATCTCATCTCACGTCTCTACCTGGGGCTCCTGACGGTGAAACAACAGGTTCTCCATGTTCCTCCAATAAGTTTGTGCCTGCCCTAGCAGTTTCATTTTGGCGAACTTGACCTTTCGGTTGTCTGTCATCTCAAACCACTCGAAATACCGGTCCATGCCGGCCTACCAATTAAGATAGACCTTCGGGTCCAAGGACCTATCAAAAGTGGGAGGGTCTGCTCGCACCGTCCTGAGGACCCGCTCGTCCTCATCATCCCTATGTGGTTGGTGACCACGATGGCATCGGCCATTTCCCCCATAATCATTCAGACTCGTAGTCCTCAACACTGGGGGCACGTGGCTGTCGCTCCTCAGCCCTAAGTGGGGCGGGCTGGACACCAGGTGCTTGAGGGGGCGCCTGAGGGGCCGGGATAGCTCCGGGGATCTCCTGGCGGGGGACTCTCTCCACATTCTCCATCCTTCCAACCAGACATTGGATAGATCGGTCGGAGACCTCGGCACGGTCCTCTATGCTCTTGAGACGGCTCTCCAAGCAGTCGGTGTTCTCCCTACTAATTTGTTCAAACCTATCCTTGCACTCCATGAGTAGAGCGACCACGTCATCCAGAGTTCGGCCTCCCGGGTTGGCACCTCGGCGTTCACCCATAGTGTGAGGGCGATGGTACTAGGCACCTCCACGGGTTGGCATGCAATGGGAGAGGACCTAGAGGGAACTAAGGGGAGTGACTCACTATGACCTATATGGACGGACTAATGCAAAAGAAAGATGACCTAGACTGTAATATCTGGTACGAGGCGGAGTTTTGATCCGAAGACCGCACTCATGCAAGTGTGCCTCTTTCCCAATAGGCGTAGCCTACTGTTCCGGGAACACCTTTGGACATACCAGATGAGATGGAGCATCGGGGACTGACTACCCTAGACTCAAACCGACTCTGATACCAATTTGATACGGGATAACTATGGGACTCGACTCGGACTTGTTGCGACCTTGGACTCTAAAGGATGACGCGACTAACAAGATGACGCGACCACCAACAACACTATAACGCGACACCGAACGAGCTTCAGAAGAGCTGATCATGCCACAAACAAGAAGCGCTAAACCCACGGTCGCCCCCGGCGAGGGAAACGTGACGATCTGCACGGTTGGGAAACCGGCTTTGAGTCTCGGGTGGTCAGCTCACTCTCGTGCTCGGAATGAGTCACGGGACAGGTTCCGCTCTCACAACTCACAGCGGTGATTAATATTTAACTAGCTAGTAAAATATCCTACTCACATGCAGCGGCATCTAGAACGCATACTAAACAAGCAAATACGACAAAGAGGGTGGCGAATGTACCTCCACGCTCGGGGCGTGGGGAAGACTTCCCGGCCGTGAACCGTCACTCCCGGTACAGATGGTAATTTAATTACAGCAAGATAACTAAGGCCCACTCCACGCAGGGAGGTAAAATGCCACAACAACGATCCGAGAGCGCCGTTCCAGGGTTGACGGGCAGCAAGGCGGTGGGTTCTGGGCGGCAACAGGCAGTGGCTCCGAATCTACAATTTCTGTTCGGTTGGACAGCAAGCACGGGCATCCAAAGGGATGTCGATCTCTGGGAGTATTCTGAAGGTGGCGGTTCACCGGAACGCTGGCAGAGCGTCCCTGGTCGACCCTCGGGAGCGGTAGTCGCTGAAGTTTCCCCGGCGTATTTCTTTGGGATTTATCAGGCAACCCCTTTTGCTGGCCTGGCTCAGAGCAGAAATGCACACCTCCACAAAATTGGCCGATACGGCCAGATCCGATGTCGGAGCGAGACGCAATGGATACCGTTGGAAAGAGGACTCAAAATCCTACGGCATAATGAAATTTCAAATCCATCCAACGGCTGGATTAGAAATGAAAATGTCTGAAAGATGACTGAGTTCACCGACCCGAAACACAGAACAGACAGGGCAGAAAGGGATCTGCCTATTCAAGGTCTTTAACCAAGGATCAAACAAACGAATTAGGATTTGGGATTTTTATGGTGGATAGAGGGGAGGGTGATGGTGATGCACATAGTTTTTTTGTAATTTTATGACAACATTTGAGGGGTGAGAAAATTCGGCTCCCAAGACCTATCTTGTAGATCTGCACACAGGAAGACTTTGAGAGGGAAGAACAGGTGGCTGGAAATGGGGCAAACGGCCTCAGATCTGCGTGAAAACTAAACTGGGATTGGGGTATGATGGGGGGAACCTACCCTCAAAATCTCATCATGATCCAACAGTTGGATCTCCAGTACTAGGCCTTTCATTGAGCTGCTGTCCTGCAACTCTGAATTTCGGGGCAGCAGGAGGGAACCGGCTTGTGGTGGCTCAACGGCGACACGAACGGCGGCGGCGGTGAACGATCACAGCAGATAGAGGAAGAGGGGAAGAGGAAGAAATGTGAGAGAGATGGAGGATTTAGGCCCAAATCTGAAGATGATTGGAGGAGGAAGGGGAAGAACACCAAGAACAAGAGAGAGAGAGAGAGAGGGGGGGGGCGCCTAAATCCATTTTCACATAAAATGTCTCATTATTTTTTTCCAAATACAACAAGAGACATTATATATTCAAACCCTACACCTAGCCAAATGACCTGGAATACCCTTGGTAAAGGGGGTATAATGGGGAAATGGGATAAAGAAGGATTAAACAACTCCCCCATGTAGAGACAAAAGAGGGGGTGCCCCTCTCTCCAAGTCAACATAAGGGGCTTGTCTAATTTAATCCCTTTAGACCATATTAATCCCCCCTTGGACCAAATTAATCAAAAATACAAATACATGGTCAATTATTCTACGATTGACCCAATATAAAAACCCAAGTTAATACAAGCCAAATACAATCCAAATACACGCCAAATATGACCAAATACATATACCGTACAAATACATATAAAAATATGTACTAAAATATCAATGCTCCGGTGGCGCCTCAAGACTGTCCCTAGCCACAAAGAGGTCGGTGTCGACCGAGTCGTGCTGCGGGTCCGATACCGACGGCTCGTTGAGTCGAGCCGTACTCGTGCTCTGGTGTCCTCACCAATAGCCCCCACAGGTGCTCTCTACAGGTTGGGTTCCCACGAACCATGGTTCTAGCACTAACCCACTTGCCCGCGCTATAGGCGAGAAGTCTTGGGACAGAGGAGATGAGTAGGCAGTGAGGAGTGAACTAATCATGTGTGAGATCAGCAGGACACGCATTCTACCAGCAGAGGTGACCGAGATTCAGGAGGAGCACCAGCTTTACCTGAGAGAGCTATGCGAGATCCGACCTCGCGTGGATGCCCGACTGAGGGATCGAGTGCTTTTAGAATGATGTATAGGGATTGATAGCTTGAATTTGATGATCTTGAAATTGAATAAATAAATGAAAGAATTTGATTGTTTCAGCTATCGACTTGCCTCTGTTTTATATGTGTGATTTGATATGGCTTTCAAAAATGGAGACGGCCAAGGTTAGGACCGCCACAGGAACAAGACAATCATAATATGACCACTACAAATGAGAGAAATGGCTTCCAATAGGCCGCCACTAAATAGCCGTCTAAATGGGCCAGTGAGCTCATGGTTAACAGTTTTTGGGAGAGAAAAGTGGTCTATCGAGGAGCTGCTATATAAGAAGACGGTCAATGTCAGACCGCTAGTTTTGGAGAAATAGTCTCTTTTAGACAGCAAAAGAATGGAGATCAGGAAGGGCTCATGCATTTGGGCTCTAGGAAAAGGGTGGCCTATCCAATGACCGCTGAAGGATGAAACGGTCAGAAGATGACCGCTAATGGATTATAAACGGTCATATGTAGACCGCAAACAAGTAGATATGAGAGGAGTCCATGGGCTCTATGGTTTGGGCCTTGCGGACCTATCTTTGTACACACGAAAAAAAGAAAATAAGTTAGATTTGTTCTAGGCTTAACCCCTTGCCGAAGGCAAGCCTGAGGTGAGACCAATTCTTGAAGTTTGGTCAAGGGGTTAAGCCCTATTAAATAGGCAAAAAAATAACATAAGAAAATGAAAATGCAATGCATGCCATGAAATGCAGGAGAAATGCGTGATGATTTTGAAAATATTTTATTTTTTGAGTTTTGAAAATATTTGATTTTTTGAGTTTTGAAAATATTTAATTTTTTTGAGTTTTGAAAATAATTAATTTTTTTAGTTTTGAAAATATTTGATTTTTTTTAGTTTTGAAAATGTTTGATTTTTTGAGTTTTGGAAATATTAGATTTTTTTGAGTCTTGAAAATATTTGAATTTTTGAGCTTTGAAAATATTTATTTTTTTTTAGTTTTGAAAATATTTAATTTTTTTTAGTTTTGAAAATGTTTGAATTTTTTTGAGGCTAACTAAAACCAGGCAAGGAGATTCTTAACCCATGTCATTCGGAATCTTCTAAAACACAACGTGCGCTCAAGATGATAACCCCTTGGCCAGGGGTCCAGCTCGCATGACAATGCCTCTCCCAGGGCCAAACCCAGGGTAGGACCTAGTCTTCAGGGAGAGAATGGAAGAAAATTAGAGACAAGCCTTGCATTGGGATGGGAGATATTAGGATTCAACTTCCTTCTAGGGTACTACCCCTCAAAGAGTAGGACTGTTGCGTCGGGACTTTGTGTCTTCATTGATTTTGATACACACATGATGCTGCACAACCCTTCACCGTCTTATGCGAACCTCGACTCTTGCCTTAGGAGAAGCGAGCCCAGTTACTAGGATCAGGGGCATTTTTCATGGTGTTTTCCTCTCTTTTTTCTTTTTTCTTCTTCTCCCTTTTTTTTTGAAGACTGTCTCTATTTGAAACCGCTCTCGTATTGGGGAGGGCCTAGGGTGGTTATTCCATCCATCAATCTCTTGCCCCTACGTTCGGCCGAAAAAGAAAAGCAAGGACGTTCACCTCTCCCGCGCATGGTCGAAGGAGAAACAGTGTTTTGCAAAAAAAAAAAGGAAGACCATGACAAAGGGTGTCGTGTAGTGTGTGGTTGCTGTGCTAACGAATCTTCTTTAGTGATTAAGGGAAAGACACCTCGCCACCCGGTTATCGTTAGCCAGACTCTTTAAGGATAAAAACACTTGAGATAATGCCCATTCCACGCGTGCGACAACTCCTCACCCTCGACGTTAATTAAACGATACGCGTTCCCAGGATAAACTTCCTTAACAATGAACGGACCCTCCCAGTTGGGTTGCAGCTTAGACCTAGGACCACCTGGTCTAATGAATTTGTGTTTCAAAACCATGTTACCCACTTGATATTTTCTTTCAATAACCTTCTTTTGAAAATGACGTGAGGCACGCTTTTGATAGACAGAGACATGATTGGCCGCATTAAGTCACTTCTCATCCAAGAGTTCCAACTGGACTAGCAACGCCTCCTGACACTCATTGAGATTAAGTTCCTTATCAAGCTGTACACTTAGGGAAGTGATCAAAATCTCATATGGAAGTACCGCCTCCATCTCATAGGTGAGAGCAAAAGGAGTTTGCCCCGTGGGAGTACCGACGGAGGTGTGATAAGCCCATGGAGCTTCGACTAACCTCTCGGACCAATCAAAAAATTTGTGCGACTCGCACGTTTTCTTAAGAATTTTAAGAAGGGTTTTATTAGTGGCCTCGGCTTGGCCATTGCCTTGAGGGTAATACGGAGATGAATGGTGCAGTGAAATATTAACTTCTTAAAGAGGTCCTAGAGTTCTTGTGACACGAACTACGGTCTGTTGTCGGTGATAATGTTGCTTGGCACTCCAAACAACGAGATGTTGTTCTTCAGGATGAAGCGGCAAACTGTGGTTGCTTTGATTTCTACGTATGCTTCAGCTTCGGCCCACTTGGTGAAATACTCAGTAGCGGTAAGGATAAATGATTTTTACTTGACCTGAGAGTTGGGATCATCCAGTGGGCCTACAATGTCAAAAGCCCATTGTTGGGTCCCGTAGTGCAGGAACACGGTTCTAGAGGGGGGGTGAATAGAACCCTCTACTAAAAATTATGTCCAATTAAAACTTTAACCTAGCTCGCTGCGGAATTAGCAAGATTATCAAGAGTGAGGAATTAAAACTAATTGGAATAGACTTGATTCTCTCAATCTCACCGTACTCACTCAAACGGATAATTAAATATGAACAATAAAGCAGACCACCACAACACAAACCACAATGCAAGTCACAATGCACGAGGATTTTTAAGGTGGTTCGGGACCACGATGGGCTCCCTACGTCCACCCCTCAGTAAATCGGTGAGGCTTCACTGCTGTATAAAATAGCCTGGGGATAAGTCCCCACACACATACGGAGCCAAGCCCCAACACACACACGTAGGGCGATGCCTACACAACCACACATGGGAAACACACCACAAGATATGTCCAAGCATACACGCGGATATGCTCCGCACAAAACGACGCACACGCGTCAACATAAACACTCGGAGAACCCTTTCTCCGAAGCCCCACACAATATATCCTTCCAGAAATTTAAGAAGCGAAGACAAATAGATGCATTGAGCCCCAAACAAACTCTAGAGACTGAATCAAAAAAGATAAAACATGTATGAAGCCCCCCCTTCAAGAAAGACTCCGACTCTTCTTGGCTCGAAGTCGGATGGCCATGATTTCGGCGTCCTCGCGTTCCTCGCTTCGAGACGCTTCTTTTCTTATTCTACCATGAGCTCCAAATCTCCATGGAAGTAGATGAAAACCACCTTGGAAGAGCTCCTCTTCCTTTTCCCCCTTTCCTTGCCCTACAAGATAGAAAGATAGCACATTAGGGTTCTTCTCTCCACAAATTCGTAGCTCATATATATGCACACCAAAGAGAGGGGAAAAGACACATAAAACACTTCCCATACATGTTAGAAACACCCTAATATGTTTAGGAACCTATGGGGGGTTGTTTGGTAAAGTTAAGAAAGATTTTCATTGGGTTTCGGACGCTCCCGAGAATCCCGTGTCGGAATGGGTCGACCCCATGGGTCGACCCCTAGGCAACTAGAGGGCGGCCAACAGCAAATCTGCTGTTTGGCAGTCAGGGGTCGACCCCAGGGGTCAACCCTTGCAAACAGGCTGCATATTGCAGCTTCTGTCCAGCCCAGTTCCCCTAAGGGTCGACCCTATGGGTCGACCCCTGCCAGTAGGGGTTGGAAAACACCGCTAAACCACCAAGATTTCATGGGTAAATAAATGAATAAATATTACCATAAACTCATGATGATCAACCATGAATATTAACCCTGAAACACATGATAAAACAAGAGGTTAGATCTTAATCAAAGTTCATGAATCAAGCATTAACAATTTCAACTTGTTCACATAAAAATGCATCATACAACCCATTCAAACATGTGTTTGGCTTTCCATTTATAGTCAACAAAAACACATTCCACCATATGACAAGTGTTTGTTGTGATGAAATTGAATCTCTCAATTGTCCAAATACAAAGGCATGAAAGCTCAATCTCAACTACCTCCATTTCAAGCACACAAGGTGGTTAGATATTACCATGATCCACCTGATATGGGAGGGTATAAAAACCATCCTTGGACCTGCAAAAACACAAGAGTATCAAGTTACCATAGGTGTGAAAGTTAAGAGCTCATAAAGTAGATTCTTCCAAAAGAACCTCCATAACTTGTCAACCATCCAAATGCTCATTGCATAAATAAATGTTTCCATAAAGACATAAGTCACGAGCTATGGCATTTGGGGAACTTTGAATCTTCCATTGCATCCAAAGCATATGCAATGATATGGGAGCTCAATCATTCAAATAACATTGCCAAGATATGCTTACATGTCATGAAACATAATTTGACAAAGTGCGAACACCTAAACACACACATATGCAAACATATGCAAATATGCATTTTCATTATGCATCACCATGATCTCATACACATATGTAGCTTTGCATATTTGTAAAGATGTTTCCACAATTACATTATCATTCAATTGCAAGGCTTTCTTTCAACATTCAAATTGCAAACACTCATGTCTCATGAAAGTTTATAACATGCTAACCATTCAAACACACATTCATTCAAATGGCATTCTTGTTGACAAAAATTAATATTCATGAAGCATTGATATCACGAGGAGCATTGATATAAACAAGGGAACTTTTTAATCATCCATACATTGAAATCATAATAACCTCATGAATGATATGACACTGTCATTCAAATTGAAAGGTGTGTTCAATGAACACAATCTCATTGACTGAAACCTAATTGAAGCCATCTTCATAAGAGCCAACTTCATGCAATTCTTTCACACATTCAGTTAATAAATTAAGCTTTTAGTGCATAGCTCACAAGACCAAGCATTCATGCAATGCATGAGCAATATAGAACCAAGTCTCAGAAGTCTTGTATGAATATTTCAAGCACATCACAAGCTTAAAAGCTTCAAGTAGAAAGTGCATGAACCACATTCATGTCTTTGGCAACTTAGAAGAATATGCATGAAAGCCCAAGGCGTCTCAACCAAAAATCAACATCATAACCCATGCATTTGAATAACATGTGGAGAGGGGGATTTATGTAGCCCAATTAAAAGCAGCCAAACTAGGCCCATCAGGACCGAACGAGGCTCAGCTCATCCAAGTGAAAGCCCTCTAGGGCCCACTTCGGCAGAAAAGCCCAATAAAGATCACTCGGGATCCCATCCTTCCTCGGCGGCTCTTAGGCTCGGAAGGCCCGAACGTCAGAACGGAGGAAGACCCACGCCCGAGCCATCCCTCATCGGGATTAAGGGCGAGCGCTCCGCGCCCACTCCGATCTGATTACATCCGAGCTATGCCTATCGCCCGGACAAGACTGGCACTTCTCATGCTTGGATTGACTGACAAATATTTATCCATGCAGCCGTTGACAGTCCTTTATGAGCAGGAGTTCAGCGGGATAAGGGAGCCACGATCCCCCAAGGTCATGAAGAGCCCACGATGAGAACGTAACGATCCCATGATGAGGATGTAACGATCCCATGATGAGGACGTAACTCCCGCCTGAAACTCCTCAACTTATGAAACTCATCAGAGGAGCTCGCTATATAAACCAGGGACTCCCTCCGGCGGCCAAGGAGGAGAGAGAGGCCTAACACTCCCTAAGCAGGAACCACTTCACCACCTTGGTGTTGTGGAATCTCGCGCATTTCTCTCTACCTCCCTCAATACCTTCCACCATTGCTCTACTGACTTAAGCATCGGAAGGTTTCCCCATAGAACCATCCCTGGGCCCCCTGATTCGTTTCCCTTTCTCTGCAGTTCACTACTCGGTGATCATCCTCCCAGCTCAGGACCAGCGTGAGATCACACCCCTTCATCTGCCGCCATCTGTGGGAAACGACCAAAGAGCAAGTATGGTGAGAAGAAGTTCAGGGAGGAGGTCCGCCGGCGACAGGGGAAAGGCCACGACGGCGGAGGGGGAAGGCCCCTCACAAGCCTCCCAAAACCCCCCCTCCGGTGCCAGCACTCCGACCGCCTCCTCCGCCTACGGCCGGGCTGCCTCCCCCTCCTCCCACGACGGTAGGGCTGCCGCTCAACGGCGGCGCCGACGCCTTCCAAGCCCTCAACGTGAAAGTGGACATCCTCGTGGAACTCATGAGGACCCAGGCGGCCAGGGATGGAAGGTCACGCGCCCCTCCGGAGAGCCCTCCCCGTAAGAATGTGTCCCAGCACACCACCGGAGGCCGCTTCACCCTCCGAGGACAGTAGCTCATCCGCAACAAAGTAGGAGGACCCTCGCAAGCCCCCCCTCCGGAGCAAGAGGCTTCCTCCACGCCGAATCGGGGCAGGCATGGGGCACGCCGTCTGTTGTGACTCCTCTGTGTTGATGATGTTGACAATAAGCCTTACTTCATTGGCAACAGCTTGTTTTGATTGATTGGCAACTGTTCATATTTTGATGAAATTGTCTTTATCAAATTGTCTGTGTGTTCCATGCATTCAGAGTATGTACATCGTTATGTCGCTTGCACGTAGAGTCTATACATTACCTATTGTTGCGTCTGTGCAGGCATAACTAGCAAGTCTATACATTGCATATGTTTGTGCATCACTCAAAGTCTATACAATGCATGCACGTTCATTCAAAGTCCATACATTGCATTGTAGCATGCACGCACACATAAGTCTATACATTATTTAGCTTACTTCGCAGTTGAGTCTGAAGTCTATACATCGCTGCATACACTACATCGGTGAACTGCATACACTGCATTATGTCTATACATTGGATATGTCCATGCATTCATTCGTTGTGCATACTTTGTTTCGTTGCAGTCTGTGCATAACTGCATCATTAAGTCCGTGCATCCATTTGTAATGTTCATACTTTGCTTGATGCATTCTGCATTACACACTTAGTTTGTGCATTGTGCTATCATGTTTTAACATTAGTCATTGCAAAGTCTATACATTGCTGTCGCATTGCAAAGTCTATACATTGCAAAGTCTACACACTGCATTGCACACTACAAAGTCTGTACAAGGTTCTATAGTCTTAAGCTGATAATTCTCTTCGACTGACTGACTGGTACCTTGTCGAGAAGATTAAGAATGGCACGTGATCCGAGGATAATAGGAGTGCCAGGATCGTGACACGTGTACAGCAACGAGCCTGGATGCTGCCACGTGATCAAGGTGCTCTAGGGGGGAAATGTGGAAGCCACACGCCCTCTTGCTTGCTGCTGCTATAAAAGGAAGTCTTTTTCCTCAGAAGAAGGCTGATCGATGAGGTGAAGCTCGAGAGTAGAGAAGCTTGAAGCAGCAGATAGCCACTGAGAGCAGAGAAGAAAAAGAGAAAGAAGAGAAGATTGAGAGAGATGAGTTGAGAGAGTTTATTTGAGAAGTTGATCCTCAAACTCTTGGTTCAGATACCAGAGCTGAGTTTGCTCATTGAGAGCTATTTTCTTTCTGGGATTTCTTATTTTCGATTTATTCTATTTTCATTTTTTGAAATCTTATCTTCAAGCTGTGTGTCAGCGGTTTGCAGAGGTGCTGTCTCTGGACGGGTCAAGCTGTAATCTCCAGCGGTTGCAGTGGAGGATTCCACTGGACAGGTCAAGCTATAATTCCTCAGCGGGCGAGACTTGGTCTCGGACAGCAAGCTGTGAGGCTCAGCGCTTGTAGGCTAAGCTGTATTGCCCAGCGGACGCAAGCTGTGTTGTACAGCAGTAAGCCACACTTGGGTTGAGTGTGGGGTGGACGTAGGTCTAGAGGATCGAACCACCTTAAAATTTGTTGTCTACTATGTGATTGATTTGTGCACCTTGTGATTTCAGCTCGACCGGCAGATGATTGCTTAGGTTCCCTATCACTGTGATCTGCTTTGTTCTGATATCATTGTGCTCATTCAGTCGTTCAACAGCTGCTCGTTTTAATTCCGCATTAGAGTTCATTTATGTTTTTTAGTTAGGCCATCGATCTATTCACCCCCCTCTAGATCCACACTTCGTGGTGACAGAGTGCTTCCATCTAACACAATAGTTGGTATCAGAGCCTAACTCTTCTACAGGGACTTACAGCCCAAAGAGGAACGTACAGATGGATGCTAGAGGAATGATCGCTGAAGGACACTCAACCACCAAGCCCCCTTACTTTGATGGATCAAATTATGCATACTGGAAGAATCGTATGCAAGTCTTCTTGAGGGCGAAGGACTACGAGATTTAGAAAGTGGTTAGTAAGGGACCTTATGAGCTGTCCCCGAACGAGGATGTCTGGACCAAGGAAGAGATCCAAAGATCCACTTTGAACTGGAGCGCCATCAATGCAATTCAGTGCGCACTGCACCCCACAGAGTTCTCTCGCGTATCATCTTGCACATCAGCTAAAGAGATGTGGAATAACCTGGAGGTCATCTACGAAGGGACCTCTCAGGTCAAAGAGACAAAGGCGAACCTCCTGGTGTCAGAGTATGAAGCCTTCAAGATGAAGCCCAATGAGACCATCAAGGAGATGTATGCTCGACTGATAATCATCACAAACGGTCTCAGAGGTCTTGGGAAGACACAGAAAGAATATGATATTGTAAGGAAAATTCTACGTTCCCTGACTCATGTTTGGCACACTAAAGCTACTGTAATGGAAGAGTCGAGGGATCTGCACAACACCAGGGCAGATGAGTTAATTGGTTCGCTGATGGCTTATGAAATTAATCTACCGAAGATAGAGGAAGCTGAGAAGAAGAAAAAGCCTATTGCACTGAAAGCTGGTGCCAGCAAATCCAGCCAATCCAGCTCTAGTGGATCATCATCCGAGGAGAGCCTGACTGGAGAAGAAATAGAACGTGATGAGATAGCAATGATCACCAGAGAATTCAGGCGGTTCCTCAGGAAAGAAGGAAGGCGATTCAGCCGAAGGAACCATGGTGGTGGCCGACGGGATACAAGGTACAAATATAATCCTGCAAAGAAAACTGAAACTAATGTGTGTTACCAATGCAGGAAATCCGGTCATATGAAAGCTGATTGTCCAGAGAATCAGAAACACAAGGACAAGTCCAAGAGAAAGAACACTAAAGGGAAAGCCATGGTAAGTACCTGGAGTGATGAGGACGAAGGTACCTTGAGCAATAGCTCGGACAGTGAAGTCAAAGTTGAAAAGCCTATTTACCTTATGGCAACTAGCTCTGAAGACAGAGAGGAAGACTCAGATGAGGTATCCTCTCGATTCGATAATTTCACTATTGCTGATTGGGTAGATGCCTATCATGAAATAGCTGATAAAGTAGATGATATCAGAAAGGAAAATAGGCATCTAAGAAGAAAAATAAATTCCATGCAAAATGACACAACTCTAACTGATAAAATTGCATGCCTTGAATCTGAGAATAATAAGCTAAAACTCACATGCTCTAAAATAGAAGAAATCAAGTATGAGTTAAAAGCTTCTAAAGAAGAAAATGAGAGGTTAGAAAAAGAAACTGATGAATGGAAATTGAAAATACAGAAATATGAGAGTGAGATGAAAATTGTGAGTGAAAAATATGAAGCTATCTTAAGTGTGAACACCGAACTGAAGAAATCTATTGAAGATATTCAGAAAGATAATGAGGACAAGCTGAAAACTATTGAGAAAATGACCCAAGGTTCAGAGAATCTAAATGCTTTGTTAGGGTCAAAAGTTAACTTCAGGAGAGAGGGTCTTGGATTTAATTCCAGTGCAACTAAAAGTTTTGCAATGAAGACTATATCATTTGTTGCACAGAAAGAGAAAAGACCTCTCATAAATAAAACTGTGAACCTGAAGAAGCCCAGTGCTGAGGAGAAGGGCAAATAAAAGATTGGTGAGCATAGCAGAGCTGGTACATCCAAGCCAAATCCTAAAGCTCAGTCTCAGGTTAGGGGTCAACCTACACATGCATATAAACCCCATGGTAAGGCCACTAAGTCTCACAGACCTTGCACCAGAAATTGGGTTGGTGGGTATGGCAATTGGACACCTAGGAACATGCATTTCTTCAGCCATCCCAGAAACTACTATGGCCACAATTTCATGAATGCACCTTGGTCAAGGCACTGGCACAGAAGCTACAAATCTGTAAATAATCCTGCTGGTGCTAACAAGAAGAAAAACAACAAAAAGAAGAGGAATAATAACAGAAAGGAATCTGGAAAATCCGATGAACAGAACTCTTTTAAACAAATGTGGATTCCTAAAAGCTTGCTTTCATGTTTTAACTGCATTTCATCTGCTCCGAAGCCCAATCAGACTTGGGTTCCAAAATTCTCTACCTGATTGTGTGTGCAGGTATGCCTGGCAGCCAAGAACAATATGTGGTACTTGGATAGTGGCTGCTCCAGGCATATGACAGGAGATAAGGCCAAGTTTTGCATGCTGACAGAGAAACATGGAGGCCTTGTCACCTTTGGTAGCAACACAAAAGGTAGAATTGTCGGGTCAGGTAAGGTAGGTAAGTGTACTACCTGTTGCATTGAAGATGTCATGCTGGTTGAAGGTTTAGCATATAATTTACTTAGCATCAACCAGTTATGTGATAAAGGGTATAAAGTTCTTTTTGACTCTCAATGATGTAAAGTGTTTGAACCTGATTCTGACTTTGTTAAGTTTTCTGGTAAAAGAATTAATAATACATACATGATAGATTTAGATGACATATCACATTCTAACCTATGCCTTACTGCTAGCAAAGAAGATTTAGCCTTCTTGTGACATCGTAGGTTAGGCCATGCTAGTTACAGAGTATTGCATAAATTGAATAAGCACAGCATGGTTAAGGGACTTCCTGAAGTCTCTTTTAAGAAAAAAAATAAACTCTGTGATGCATGTACTCAGTCCAAGTTAACTAGAAAGTCATTCAAATCTAGAATAGAAAATCTATCCTCTAAACCCTATGAGCTGATACACATGGACCTTTTTGGGCCAACCAGGTCTGTCAGCTTATCAGGGAGGAAGTATGGGTTTGTTCTGGTAGATGACTTCTCTAGGTACACTTGCGTATACTTCCTGTCACAGAAAAGTGATAGATTCATAGAATTTCAGGAGTTCTGTCTTAAGATAAACCAGAAAATTGAAAACATTTTAACTGATCATGGAGGTGAGTTTGAAAACTCACAGTTTGAGGATTTCTGCAGGATAAATGGTATTCATCACAAGTTCTCCTCACCAAGGACACCCGAGCAGAATGGAGTTGTGGAGAGGAGAAATAGAACCCTAGTGGAGATGGGTCGCACACTCTTGGTTGAAGGTGGTCTGCCAAGGAAGTTCTGGGCTGAAGCTATAAATACTACCTGTTATGTAATTAACAGAGCTATGGTAAGACCTTCTACCCAGAAAACACCTTATGAGATCATAAATGGTAAGAAACCTTCAATTGCTCATTTCAAGGTTTTTGGCTGCAAATGCTTTATTCATATAAATGATAAAAGAGACCTTGATAAATTTGAACCTAAAGGTGAACCAGGAATTTTTATTGGTTACTCTGAAAACACCCGGGCATATAGAGTGTATAATCTAAACTCCAAATCTGTTGAAGAATCTCCATATATTATTTTTGATGAATCGTTGGTAAAGACTAATATTGGTCAATGCAGGAATGAAGACAATGGTGATATTCTGAAAGAAGGGAACCCTGCAGACAAATCGGAAGATGAGGAAGAAAATGAAGAGCTTAATGGAGAAGAGCCTACAGTTCAGGGGGAGGTAAGTGAAAATCATGATAATCAAATTGTCAACATTAGATATCTGAAAGATCATCCTGTAGATAATGTGATTGGTGATTTTCATGATCCTCCTAGGACTAGAGGCCATTTCAGAATTCAAAATGAACTGAATACATATGCTCTTATTTCTCATGTAGAACCCAAGTCCATTGACTGTGCTCTCAAGGATGTGCATTGGACTAATGCCATGCATGAGGAGCTCAATCAATTTGACAGGAATAAGGTGCGGCACTTGGTCCCATCTCCTGATCATGGGACAGTCATAGGGACTAAATGGGTCTTCAGGAATAAAACTGATGAGTTAGGGAATGTAGTTAAGAATAAGGCCAGACTTGTTGCTCAGGGGTATAACCAAGTATTTGGAATAGATTTTGAAGAGTCTTTTGCCCCTGTAGCCAGGTTAGAGGCAATTAGAACTTTATTGGCTTATGCATGCTCCCTAGGAATAAATCTCCCGCAGATGGATGTAAAATCTGCTTTTCTGAATGGGGAAATCAGTGATGATGTCTATGTGAGACAGCCTCCTAGCTTTGAATGTTTAGACTTCCCCAATCATGTTTATAAACTTAATAAAGCTCTCTATGGTCTTAAGCAAGCTCCTAGAGCTTGGTATGATAGGTTGAGCAAATTTCTCACAGATAAGAACTTCACAAGAGGAGTAGTTGATCAAACTTTGTTCACTAAGGTAAGTCATCCAGATATACTTATTGTTCAAATTTATGTGGATGACTTAGTTTTTGGGTCAACTAACCCCAAACTGTGTGAGGAGTTTTCTCAGATTATGACTAATGAATTTGAAATGAGTTCAATGGGCGAGCTCAAATTATTTCTTGGACTGCATGTTACACAGTCAAAAGATGAAACCTTCATCACTCAGTCCAAGTACATAAGGGATTTACTGAAGAAATACAAGATGGACAACCTCAAAGAAATAGCTGCTCCAATGGGTATCTCGACCAGCTTAGATACAGACCCTCAAGGTAAACAAGTGGACCAAAATCTATATAGAGGTTTGATCGGATCCCTTTTATATCTTACAGCATCTAGGCCTGATATTCAGTTTGCAGTGTGTCTATGTTCTAGATTTCAGGCTAGTCCTAAACAATCACACTTTAAGTCTGTGAAAAAGATTTTTAGGTATCTACTAGGCACTCAAGAGCTTGGTCTATGGTATCCGGCTAGGTGTGAGTTAGAACTCCTAGCCTACACTGATGCAGACTATGCTGGGTGTAGAGTAGAGAGAAAAAGCACTAGTGGCTACTGTCAATTCCTTGGTGGCTGTCTAGTATCTTGGGCATCTAAGAAGCAACACACTATAGCTTTGTCCACAGCTGAGGCTGAATATGTCGCAGCTGGTAACTGTGCAGCCCAAGTACTTTGGATCAAGCACCAACTGGCTGATTATCAAATAAAACTAGAATGTATTCCAATTTTGTGTGATAATACTAGTGCTATATGTTTAGCTAAAAATCCTGTTCATCATTCTAGGACTAAGCATATTGAGATCAAACACCATTTTCTTAGAGATGTTGCAAATAAAAAGGAAATTGAATTAAATTTCATTGAAATAGAAAAACAAATTACTGATATCTTTACTAAGCCACTAGGGAATGAAAGGTTCAAATTTCTCAGAAGAGAACTTGGCTTGTGTAAATTACAGCATGATGAATAAACTCTCTGGTGGTTTGAATAAACTCTGTGGTTGTTGAATGTTGCACCAGACCATACATGCATAACATTCATATCTTTCATGACATATCAATTGGCATCACACTCATGATCCTCATTGCATATCTTTCAACCATGACTATGTCTAAGCTCACTCTCCTCTAATTCCTCCCATTCATTTACAAAACCACATGCATATAGACAGGGGGAGTGTTGTATGTAATTCAAAGAGGTCATCAACTTCATTGATACTCAAACTCGTTTCTCTCTTGATTTCATTAAACCCCTTAACACTGAATGAGTTGAGTCTGACAATATGGCAATCTATTAGTCAGTTGTAATTCTTAAGCAATAGAAAACAGACTTCTTCATTTATAAGAATTTTAATTGCTTAAGGAATGACTTAATGGTTTAAATTTTATAAACTTTAGAGTTTAAAGATTGCAATCAGTAAATAAGAATGCTGAAAATTGATAAAGCTCTCAACCCTTATTTCATTACATGTCAGACAAAGTTAACTATATCTGAAATCTAAAAACTCACCTGAAATCCTGTTAGAGAAGGCTAAGTATGGGTATTGTCCTTAAACAAGTCATTCTGAAATAAATAAAGGACAGCTAAGAAAATGTTGAAAATCTTGAAAAAATATTTGAAAAATAATGTTGGCAGAGCAATGACTGGTAAAGCACTGAGAAACTGAGTGATCCATCAAATAAATGGACAATACTTAAGTCATGAGGTGTATCAGTTATCTCTATATAAATGATCAAAACAGTAGGGTGGTTTCACTGAGTACCTGGGGGTAACTGGCGTCTGATAAACGTGTACCCTCACACAAAAAGGTGTAAATCAGTTCTATTGAAGTTGATCATAGGCAGAATGGTTCATTATGTTGAGTATCTAGGGGTACTGGTGTCTGATAAACGTGTACCCTTATGTAAAAAGATAAATGGTACCTGAATGCCCTTAATAAAATAAAATTGAAAATACTGTTCCTTCAAAAGAAAATTCAGGTATGCCAAATTGTTTAATTTCAATACATGACCTGGTATCTCTTAACATTTTTTTACTGAGTCTAAGAAAGTAAGATACTTTGAAACTGAATCTCGCATGCTCAAATGTGATTCTGGTTTATTACTTTTATCATGCACAACAAACTTATCCAATGAATGTAGTGCTTGAACTCTAAATTTTATAATTTTTAAACCAGAACTCTATCTGAAAGTAGTTTCTAAATTCATATGACTGAAGACTGTGTGCTTTAGAATGCTTATTCCTGAACTACTTGTTCAGAATGCCAGTCAGATGATTCCTCTTGTTCCTTCCCTTGTAATTTCTTTCCCTCCTCTTTGTTGATGGCAAAGGGGGAGAATATATTGTCTGTTTGATGAATTCCAGGGGGAGTATATACATTGTTATGGCAAGGGGGAGTGTATGCATCATGTTATGGCAAAGGGGGAGATCTTGTTAGCAGGGAGTTAGTTATTTCATCTCTCAGCAAGCATTCATAGCATCTGCATGACAAATCTGATTAACAAATCATGTCTCTCA
The DNA here is from genome assembly GCA_022559845.1 of Amorphophallus konjac. NCBI lineage: Eukaryota > Viridiplantae > Streptophyta > Magnoliopsida > Alismatales > Araceae > Amorphophallus > Amorphophallus konjac. The sequence goes on along the minus strand of CM040119.1, from coordinate 119,416,318 downwards.
TCAAATAAATTTCACTTTGTAAGATCATATAGGGTGTGACAGGGTGTTGCCATCCTATATGATAGGGTGTTGCCATCATCAAAAAGGGGGAGATTGTTGTGACTCCTCTGTGTTGATGATGTTGACAATAAGTCTTACTTCATTGGCAACAGCTTGTTTTGATTGATTGGCAACTGTTCATATTTTGATGAAATTATCTTTATCAGATTGTCTGTGTGTTCCATGCATTCAGAGTATGTACATCGTTATGTCGCTTGCACGTAGAGTCTATACATTACCTATTGTTGCGTCTGTGCAGGCATAACTAGCAAGTCTATACATTGCATATGTTTGTGCATCACTCAAAGTCTATACAATACATGCACGTTCATTCAAAGTCCATACATTGCATTGTAGCATGCACGCACACATAAGTCTATACATTATTTAGCTTACTTCGCAGTTGAGTCTGAAGTCTATACATCGCTGCATACACTACATCGGTGAACTGCATACACTGCATTATGTCTATACATTGGATATGTCCATGCATTCATTCATTGTGCATACTTTGTTTCGTTGCAGTCTGTGCATAACTGCATCATTAAGTCCGTGCATCCATTTGTAATGTTCATACTTTGCTTGATGCATTCTGCATTACACACTTAGTTTGTGCATTGTGCTCTCATGTTTTAACATTAGGCATTACAAAGTCTATACATTGCTGTCGCATTGCAAAGTCTATACATTGAACAGTCTACACACTGCATTACACACTACAAAGTCTGTACAAGGTTTTATAGTCTTAAGCTGATAATTCTCTTCGACTGACTGATAGGTACCGTGTCGAGAAGATTAAGAATGGCACGTGATCCGAGGATAATAGGAGTGCCAAGATCGTGACACATGTACAGCAATGAGCCTGGATGCTGCCATGTGATCAAGGTGCTCTGGGCGGGAAATGTGGAAGCCACACGCCCTCTTGCTTACTGCTGCTATAAAAGGAAGTCTTCTTCCACAGAAGAAGGCTGATCGATGAGGTGAAGCTCGAGAGCAGAGAAGCTTGAAGTAGCAGAGAGCCACTGAGAGCAGAGAAGAAAACCCACGATCTAGAGAGAAGAAAAAGAGAAAGAAGAGAAGATTGAGAGAGATGAGTTGAGAGAGTTTATTTGAGAAGTTGTTCCTCAGACTCTTGGTTCAGATACCAGAGCTGAGTTTGCTCATTGAGAGCGATTTCCTTTCTGGGATTTCTTGTTTTCGATTTATTCTATTTTCATTTTTTGAAATCTTGTCTTCAAGCTGTGTGTCAGCGGTTTGCAGAGGTGCTGCCTCTAGATGGGCCAAGCTGTAATCCCCAGCGGTTGCAGTGGAGGATTCCACTGGACAGGTCAAGCTGTAATTCCTCAGCGGGCGAGACTTGGTCTCGGACAGCAAGCTGTGAGGCTCAACGGTTGTACGCTAAGCTGTATTGCCCAGGGAACACAAGCTGTGTTGCGTAGCAATAAGCCACACTTGGGTTGAGTGTGGGGTGGACGTAGGTCTGGAGGACCGAACCACCTTAAAATTTGCTGTCTACTGTGTGTATTGATTTGTGCACCTTATGATTTCAGCTCGACCGGCAGATGATTGCTTAGGTTCGCTATCACTGTGATCTGCTTTGTTCCGATATCATTGTGCTCATTCAGTCGTTCAACAGCTGCTCATTTTAATTCCACATTAGAGTTCATTTGTGTTTTTTAATTAGGCCATCGATCTATTCACCCCCCTCTAAATCCACACTTCGTGGTGATAGAGTGCTTCTATCTAACACAACACCGTCCCCTCCCGGAGATCAAAGTCCCCAGGGAGCGCCAAGACAGCCTGCCTTCACGCCCCCTCAGCCCTACGGCGCAGCGGCAGCCGGAGCTATCCCTCCGACTGTGAGAATTCGAGAGGCATTTTGCAGAGCAGGAGCGCGCCCTGCGAGCCCTGCAGAAGACCTCTCCACCAGAGGACGAGGAGAGATCCCCGTTCTCCGACCATATCTTGAAGGCAGAGGTATCTCCCCGAACCTCTATCCCGACCTTCAAGCCCTACGACGGCCAGGGCGACTCGGCCGACCACTTTGACAGCTTCGACGCTCTGATGACCCTTCACGGAGTATCCGACGCCATCAAGTGTCGAGCCTTTGCGACCACCCTGGTCCAAGGTGCCCAAGCATAGTTCCGGGCCCTCGCCCCCGGATCCATCCGAGACTTCAAGCAGTTCGGGCGAGTATTCAAGGAGAGTTTTACCGGTAGCGGCCCCCCAAGGTAGGTAGCGGGGCTTTTGGCCCTCAAACAGGCGCAAGGGGAAAAACTTCAGGCCTACATCCTCCGATTCAAATCGGAAGCCCTGAGGATCCCCCGCCTGGACGTCGCCTCGGCCATAACCGCTCTAACCAGGGGCACCCGCGATGAGAACCTCTGCCGCGAGCTTGTCCTCCACCCTCCCTTGACCCTTGCTGCGCTAGTGACTCTGGCATTACGCCACGCCGAGTGCGAGGAAGTGCTCAGTGCCTGCCGAGACGCAACCAGCTTGGGTCGAGAGGGGGACAAGAAGCGGGCACCCGAGCCAAGCTCGGGCCCAAGAAATAGGCGGAACCGAGATGGGGAACGTAAGGAACCGTCACGGAAGTACGAGCAGTACACTCCCCTATCCGCTCCAGTATACGAGATTTATGAAGACATCAAAGGATCGGGCCTCCTCCGCCAACCCGAGCCAATGAAGTCAAAGAATCGCAGTCGTAGAAAGCATTGCCTGTTCCACAGTGACCACGGGCATCATACCGGCGACTGCCACCAGCTCCAGGACGAGATCGAGCGTCTCATTCGTCAGGGGCACCTCTCCCGGTTCGTGGCCGGGCACCAGGAAGACCGAGGCGCCCCAGAGGAGATCGACAATGCCCCCCGAGGGGTCCACATCAACATCATCGCTGGAGGAGCTGCGTCAGGAGGAGACAGCGGCCGAGGAAGGAAGCGTCACACTGAGCGGGCGAGCCGAGCCATCGAGCTTCCCAGGGCCCCGCCAAGTGAACCCCATGTCATAATCTTCTCCGACCAAGACCTGGAGGGGCTGAGCACCCCGCACGACGACACCCTGGTGATATCGGCCACAGTATACCATTGTAACGTAGACAGGATTCTGGTTGACAATAGAAGTGCCCCTGATGTATTATCCTACGAATGTTTCCTTAAGATGGGAGAGGATCCGTCTAAACTCCGCCCGATCCGGACCCCCCTGTGCGGGTTCAATGGCCAGGCCACCTATCCCGAGGGAGCCCTAAGCCTGCCGGTTACTCTTGGCACCCCACCCAAGACCGTTACGGTTATGGTGGACTTCATAGTGATCAAAGGTATGATAGCATACAATGCAATCTTCGGCCAAGGAATCCTCAGCCAAACGAAAGCGGTGCCTTCTACCTATCACCAAAAGGTGAGGTTCCCCACCAAAAATGGACTGGGAGAAGTCCGAGGTAACCAGGCAATGGCTCGAAGGTGCTACAATATCTCGGTCAAAGCCACAAGGCCGGACAGGGAAAAATAAGGGCCCCCGGGAAGTCGAGGAAAAATCTGCAACCGCCGAACCTGGAGGTGAATTGCTAGTAGTTTTCCTAAACGACGACCCGACCCTAGGAGTAAAGATTGGAGCCGACCTAACATCTGAGGTTCAATAGCAATACAAAGAGTTCCCTTCCGCGTACATCCGAGTCTTTGCATGGTCTGATGATCAACTCCGCGGGATACCGAAAGAGACGGTGGTGCATAAGCTCAACCTCGACCCAACCATGAAGCCCGTGCAACAACGCAGAAGGAAGCATGCGCCAGATAAGCAGATGATTATTAAGGAGCAGGTCACCAAGGGGCATAAGACTGGCCTTTTTAGACCGGTCCTGTACCCGACGTGGCTAGCTAACGTCGTCCTGGTGCCGAAAGCTTCGAGAAAGTGGCGGATGTGCGTGGACTTCAGCAACTTGAACAAGACTACTCCAAAGGATTGCTATCCCTTACCGATCATCGACCAACTGGTTGATTCAACCTCGGGCAATGAGATACTCAGCTTCCTGGATGACTACTCAAGTTACCACCAGATCAGAATGCACCCCGAAGACATCGAGAAGACCACCTTTATCACCGACTTCGGCGTACACTGCTACACCCGGATGCCTTTCGAGTTGAAAAATACCGGGGCCACGTACCAAAGGCTAGTCAACCATATGTTCGAGGGACAGCTCGGTCGGAACGTCGAGGCCTATATTGACGACATGCTCGTGAAGACCCCCAAGGTCGAGGACCACTTCACCGACCTAGCAGAAACTTTCAACACCCTCCTGAAGTACAACATGAAGCTCAACCCCGCCAAGTGCGCCTTCGGAGTAAAGTCCGAGAAATTCTTGGGCTTCTTAGTCACTCAGCGTGGGATTGAGGCCAACCCCGACAAGGTCCAGGCCATCCTGGACATGCGCCCACCCACCTGCATCAAAGACGTTCAAGGCCTTACCGGGCACATTGCTGCGCTCAGCAGATTCCGGTCCCGCGCGACTGAACGATGCCTACCCTACTTCAAACTATTGAGGGGGCCCAAAATGGCATCTGCCACATTCACGTGGGACGAGGAATGCCAAAGAGCGTTCACCAAGCTTAAGGGGTTCATGGCTTTGCCCCCAGTGCTTCCAAGCCCATCCCAGGGGAAGCCTTGTATCTCTATCTCTCGGCAACTCCATCCACAGTTAGCTCGGTCCTAGTCAAAAATGACTCGGGAATCGAGAGACCGGTCTACTATACAAGCAAGGTGCTCAACGAGGCTGAGAAAAGGTACCCCGCAACCAAGAAACTCGTGCTAGCGTTGGTTACCTCGGCCAAGCGCCTCTGACCCTATTTCCAAGGGCACTCCATCACCGTGCTGACCGGCGAACCATTGAAGAAGATCCTCGCTCACCCTGAAGTCTCGGGACGCCTCGTCAAGTGGGCCATCATGCTCGGGGCCTACGATATATTGTATCGGCCTCACATGGCTATCAAAGGCTAGGCGCTCACTGACTTCATCGTCGAGAGCACCATCCCGACTGAAGAAAGATCTCCGTCCGCACCAGGGCCGACTTGGGAACTGTTCGTTGACGGATCTTCCAATTCAGTCGGGAGCGGTGCCGACATCCTCCTGAAGTCCCCCGAAGGGGCAGAGCTACAGTACGCCCTGAAGTTCAACTTCCAAGCATCCAACAACGGTTCCGAGTATGAGGCCCTCATATCGGGAGCCCGCATGGCCCGGCGGTTAGGGGCTGAGCGAGTTAGGATTCACACCGACTCCCAACTAGTCGCTATCCAGGTCAACGGCGATTATGAAGCTCGGGAGGCACCGATGATCAAATACCTCCAACTAGTCAAGATTGTGGCACAACAGTTCAAGAGTTTTGAGGTAGTCCGAATAGCTCGGCAGGAAAACTCACGAGCGGACTCCCTCTCTCAGCTGGCCTCCTCTCTTGACCCCGAGGGTACTCGATCGGTCCTTCTCGAAGAGCTAGAGCGCCCGAGCATTGATTCGGAGCTCCTAGCTGTTCACTCAACCTCCCCAGGCGACTGGCGTACCCCCTACCTGTCGTGGCTCCAAGACTCCCAGGAGCCTCCTGACCCTCGGGAAGCCCGAAGGTTGAAATACCAAGCTCGGCAATTCGTCACTCTGGATGGCGCACTTTACCGGAGATCCTTCACTGGCCCTCTTTTGAAGTGCCTCGGTACCGACAAAGCCAATCAAGCGATCGAAGAAGTTTACGAAGGTCTGTGCGGGGCGCATTTGGGAGGAAGGTCACTCGCCAGGATCTTGCTACGACGAGGTTATTGGTGGCCCACCCTACAGCGTGACTGGTCGACCTACATGCAACATTGTGATCGTTGCCAACGATTCGACCACATGGTCCATCAGCCAGGAACGAAGCTCGTCATTCTAGCCGAGCCTTATCCTTTCGCTCGCTGGGGAATCGACATCCTCGGGCCGTTCCTTATGGCCCAGGCCCAGAAGAAGTTCATTATCGTCGCCATTGACTACTTTACTAAGTGGATCGAGGCCGAAGCCACGGAAAGGATCACCGAGATAGTCGTCTGGAATTTCATCTGGAAGTCGATCATCTGTCGCTACGGCATCCCCCGGGTGATAGTGAGCGATAATGGTCGGCAATTTGATTCTCGGTATTTCCGAGACAGATGCGCCGATCTCAATATTCGCAATCACTTCACTTCGGTCGCCCACCCTCAGGCTAACGGGCTGATCAAAAATGCCAACAAGGCTATCTTAAAAGGCATCAAGACTAGGCTCGGTAAAGCCAAGGGCAGCTGGCTTGAGGAATTGCTGAACGTACTCTGGTCGCACAGAACACCTCCCAGAATGGCAATCGGTGAAAGCCCTTTTCACCTGGTATACGGTACCGAGGCTGTGATCCCGTTGGAGATTGGCAACCCCTCCCTCCGAGTCATCTGCTTCTCGTCCAAGGCAAACGACTAGAAACTGCTCGAAAATCTCGACTTAGCAGATGAAATCCGGGAGATTGCCAGCATCAGAGCAACAGAGTACCAATGCCGGCTCACTCGATACTACAACGCCAAAGTCCGAGATAGACACTTCAAGTCGGGAGACTTCATCCTCAGGAAAGCCGAAGCTTCTCAACCACTTGAGGCGGCGGGCAAGTTATCCCCTAACTGGGAAGGCCCCTACCGAGTGGTTGATACGCTTTGAAAAGGAGCATACCGTCTGTCTACGATGGAAGAAGAGCCCATCCCTTGGACCTAGAACGCAACTACATTACGCAAGTTCTACTTCTGAGTATTGAGTATTGTGCAAATGACATGAGATAAAACAAGGCTCCTTTATTTTTATTCAAACAACCCGTTTGTACATCAGGAAGGCCGAAGCCAATAGAATACATGTCAAAAAAGCAAAAGATCCACCTTGCGCCATCGTATGAGCCCATCGCTCGGCTGACTCGGATGACCTTCCTGCGTCCAGCCACTGACTCTGCCTAGTGTAGAAATTGGCTCGGATAAAGGATAGTTGACCCCGTTGGCTCGGGCAGCTCGAGACAAAGGTGACAAAGGGATTAAGAAAGAGAAGGCTACCTTCCAAGTTGAACTCGGAAGAGAAGGAGGAGAGGGAATGCATATGAAAGCATTTTCCCCGCCAAACTACCAACTCCTTGGAAGAAAGAGAGTGCAGGCACCCTCCGAAGAGTGAAAGAGCAGAAGAGGGAAAAAGAGGCTGCCAGAAAGAAAAAGAAACCAGCAGAGCTGGATGAGGAGGCAGGGGAAGGCCCGGAAGGGATGGAGCTTAGTTGGCTTCCTCCTCCCATCCGTGAAGTGAGCAGGAAGGGATGGGCAGCAGGGATGTCTGATGCCCCCATCCGTCCTCCATCTCGCCCCCCTGCAAGTGCCACCAGAACTGATAAAGGGAAAACGGCGTGCCTCCGCGCGTCGGCCCCTTTTCAAGTCTGCCCGCCGGTCGTCGACTCCTTTTCAAGTCCTGAGCAGCAGGAACTCCCTGCCCCCCGTCGTCGGCAGCCTCCTCATCTGGAGCTTCCTCCATGCTCCGAATACAACGGCACAACGCAACGTGAAGAAGGAATGAGGAAAGACTGTCAGGGAAAACCATAAGCGGTGAAGAGGAAGGGACACCCTTCAGTCCTTTTTATAGGCAAAGAGAGGCTACTTGCCTTAAATGATTTACCCCCTCGAAAACACGCCAGAAGGATTTCTGCCTACGAACGGTCACCTCAAACTTCTCGTCTTCCGCCCCAGCAGGACACACGAAGCGGCCAGGTATTTAAAGCATGGGAAAACAGAAAGACACCCTGTCAGACACTTACCCAACCATTATGCGAGATTCACACAGAAAATATCGGTTCTTTCCAACCACCGCAGATACGCTGGACAGAATACGGCAATGGCGATATGAAACAGATAAGTCTTCATCACAATGCCACTGCCTTATTTATTTCTACACAAAAAAGGGAGTCTTATCCTTCAAGAAGGGAAAAGGTATGCAAAAAGAAGAAGCGAAACAGATACATCAGGCCGCTGGCCCACCTTGAAGACCGGAAGTAGAGGGCTCGAGTGGTCTACCCCCGGCAGCCTCGGCGACGGCCGACCATGGCACCGACCCCACCGGCGTGGGAACTGCCTCAGTTGCGTGCCCTCCCGAGGCATCCGGAGTTGGCGAGCCCTCGGGTGATGAGCCCTCGGGATCCTCTTCATCCTGCGCCGAAACAGAGGAACTAGAGGATGACAAGTCCGAGTCATAACATTGACCGTACGGGAAGTCAACCACTCTGGACGCCTGCTCCTTGACGTAAGAAATGGCCCGGTCGTAGCCCTGTTGGAACCCCTTGCGGATGCCCCGGCGGAGTCCTAGCTCGTAGTAGGGGAGGGCAGCCTCCTTAAGGTCGAACCGGTAAGCCTCTGAGCTCTTGTATTGCTCGAGAGCCTCCGCCCCAGCCGATTCCACCCTACCAGCGAGCTCGGCCTCCCTCTGCTCCGCCTCGGCTGCCTTCCACTCGGCCTCAGCAGTCCGCCCTTTGGCCGCCGCCACCTGCTTCTCCGCCTCAGCTCGATCAGCCTCGGCCTTCCGCCAAAGACGCTCGACTTCCTCCGCGCGGTCTACTAGCTCGGAACGCTTAGTCTCCCACCAGCCGTCTAGCTCAACGCGTGCTAAGTGCTCCTCTTCGAGAAGTCGGTTCTTCCTCTCGAGCGATTCACGAGCCTTAGCCAGCTGCTCGGCTAGCGCTCGGGTCTCCACTTGGCTCGATCGTACCAGCTCCCTGATTGAGGAGAGCTCCCGCCGAAGCCCGTCACACTCCTCGATGAGCCGAGTCAACCTCCTGTCCGACCCACCGAGGGTCCAGGCAAGGTTCGCTCGCTCCCACTCTGATCGAGCGTACGCTTGTGCGAGAACCGCCCCCATCTGGGCCAGGGCCAAGCCGCCCTCCATAACCCCGGCGAGAGCCATGGACGGGGAGTACTGCCTACCTCCCCCCCTCACCTTCGCGGATATACCACGACACACTTGGTGTAGAGGGCCCGAGATGCCCAGCCTCTCCAAGGCCGCCAACACGGAGAACCCCCCATCGCCCGGCTCCCCACCGTATGGCCCGGATCGAGCCCCAGCCTCGGCCGCCTCTCACGTCCCGGCCGGATTTTCCTACGGCCTCTCCTCACGATCGGCTCAGCACTGGCATCGCCACCTGGAGCGCCAGCCTCGGCCGCGATCACGGTACCCCCAACTTCGGCCACGGCCCCCTCGGCTCCGGCCGAGGGGAGAGCCGGGTCGGCCCCGCTACCGGTTGCAGGAGCACCCTCGGCCCCCTCGGTCCCAGCCAAAGGAGGAACCAAGCCCGCATCATCACCACCCACAGGGGCAGCCCCGACCTCCTCGGCCCCCTCTGGCTCGGCTGGTGGGAGAGCCCGCCCGGTAGGGTCGGCCTCACTGTGCCCGGCGGAGGGGTGAGCCGGGTCGGCCCCGCAGCCGGTTGCAGGAGCACCCTCGGCCCCCTCTGTCCCAGCCAAAGGAGGAACCAAGTCCGCATCATCACCGCCCGCAGGGGCAGCCCCGACCTCCTCGGCCCCCTCTGGCTCGGCTGGTGGGAGAGCCCGCCCGGTAGGGTCGGCCCCACTGTGCCCAGCGGAGGGGTGAGCTGCGGTAGGGTCACCTTCGATAGTGGGTACGACCCCGGCCTTCTTGGCCCACTTTCTGGCCCTCGCAGCGGCCTGGATCATACCCTCCACAGGGTCCTTCGCTTGGGTCCCCGCAGTCCGGAGGATTCACCTTGGGCCAGTCTCTTGCCCTTATCTTTGGTTCGGGAGCGACCCACAGGAGTAGTCAGTTTGTCGGCAGCCGAGTCACCTCCAAGCTCGATCACCTCTGCAGCCTCCTTCAGAGGCTCCCGCCTGGTGTCTGCACAAAGAAGAAGTATTCAGGAAAAGAAAGATGACCCTCACATCCGAAGGAAAATCTAAGTTGTGGCACCTGAGCCCGACGGGTGCAGCCGCGTAAGAAGACACCGCTCGATATTCTCTGGTGTCACCAGTTCCTCGGTGGATTGGCATTTTTTCTGCAGGGTGGTTGCGTACTTCTCCACATGAGGGGGGAACTCATCCTACCTAGGAGGGATATTAGGGTGGAAGTTGGGGATTACCAGGCACTTCTAGGTTTCCTCCACTGAACAAATCTTCACCCAAAGAATTGGGTTTTCCACCCTTTTTGCGAAGAATCCTTCATCGCCAAAGAGATACAACTCCTATTCCGCCTCGCCTGGATGAAATAGAAGCCCTTCCCCGCCAAAGGATGCGCTTTCAACTCAAAGAAATAGTGGAAGAGGTCCATGGAAGGAGGAACTCCGCACTGACGACAGAGAATACGAAAGGCGGAAAGGAGGAGATAGGAGTTGGCTACCAACTGAATGGGTGCCAATCGAAAAAAATTAAGAAGCTGAAGGATGAAAGGTTCGAAAGGAAGGTGGAATCCACCCTTCCACGATAGAAGAAACATATAGATGTGGCCTATACGAGAGTCCAGGCTTGTCTCGTATAGGGTAGCAGCGGCAAAACTGAACTTGTAGGGTAGGTAGTACTGGTGCTCCAGCCTCCTCACATCCGCCTCCCCTAGTTCGCTGCAGTTGGGGACCGGCGCCCTCACCACCGGCTCGCCCTCCCACTCCTCAACATCTGGGCGTTGGCCCGCCATGGAGTCAGAAGAAGACTCTGAGGGAAGACGGTCCTGAGACCCTAAAGATTCTGGGGGAGGAGGAAGCTGACGTACGGCCTCCGCGGTTATCGCCGCCAACTCCTCAAATGCCGCCGCACGGCTCTGCTCCTCCGTCGTGTCCTCACGGCGCATCGAAGAGCACCAAAAAATGGGAACGAAGGAGATCCAAAACCCTAAGAGACGGATGGAGTCTGGAATGACAACAAGCGCCTAACGCCTATAAACCCACGCGGAAGGCAGCGTGTCGTTCCGACCTCCGAGGCAAGGGGGCCCCTTCAGTTCAAATCTGTTAGGATCGTCATTAACACGGGCACAGGTGACCACGACACGTGGCTTCCTAAACACCGCCAGATTTTCACCAACCTGAGCCACGCTGGTCTGAAACCCCAAGCAGCTACTCGTCCGAGCTTACTAAAGCTCGGGAGTAAGAGAGGGATAAGTGGAGAGGGGGATTTCTGTAGCCCAATTAAGAGCAGCCAAACTAGGCCCATCAGGACCGAACGAGGCTCAGCTCATCCAAGTGACAGCCCTCTAGGGCCCACTTCGGCAGAAAAGCCCAATAAAGATCACTCGGGATCCCATCCTTCCTCGGCGGCCCTTAGGCTCGGAAGGCCCAAACGTCAGAACGGAGGACGACCCACGCCCGAGCCATCCCTCATCGGGATGAAGGGCGAGCGCTCCGCGCCCACTCCGATCTGATTGCATCCGAGCTATGCCTATCGCCCGGACAGGGCTGGCACTTTTCATGCTAGGATCGACTGACAAATATTTATCCATGCAGCCGTTGACAGTCCTTTATGAGCAGGAGTTCAGCGGGAAAAGGGAGCCACGATCCCCCAAGGTCATGAAGAGCCCACGATGAGAACGTACCGATCCCATGATGAGGACGTAACGATCCCATGATGAGGACGTAACTCCCGCATGAAACTCCTCAACTTATGGAACTCATCAGATGAGCTCGCTATATAAACTAGGGACTCCCTCCGGCGGCAAAGGAGGAGATAGAGGCCTAACACTCCCTGAGCAGGAACCACTTCACCACCTTGGTGTTGGGGAATCTCGCGCATTTCTCTCTACCTTCCTCAATACCTTCCACCATTGCTCTACTGACTTAAGCATCGGAGGGTTTCCCTAGGGAACCATCCCTGGGCCCCCTGATTCGTTTCCCTTTCTCTGCAGTTCACTACCCGGTGATCATCCTCCCAGCTCAGGACCAGCGCGAGATCACGCCCCTTCAACATGTATGTCCCTCAAAACCTCATATAGAAAATGCATGAGGCATACATCTTCAAACCATAATGACCCATGAAAAAGGTACATGAAACCACATGTATATCTATGCTCAAGTATTCTGGGTCAACACACTGCAGCTCTCTTATCCAAAGTTCACTTAACTTAATATATGTGAATTGCAAAGCCTTACCAATGGTTCTGTGAAGTATGGAGATAAAATTAACACATGTTCTGAATGGTGGACAACAAGATGACTTATTTAAGCATTCTCTTGAGTTCCATTTGATGTCCATCATGACTCGATCCTGCAATGCAAGAAGATTAGCACACTTGCATTCAAATGAGCATAAAGACTCATTCATGTTGATGGCATTCATGAAGCATTATTTTACAAATTCATTCTCATTCTAGAACATGACTCCATAGTAAGAGAACAAGTATGATTCAAGCACATGAGAACATAAAGTATCATTCAAGCATAGGGCCATGTAAGGCCAAGCAACATAGTCATTTTGTAATCATCAATATCACATACACAATAATCTTCCCCATTTTGATGATGACAAAATATTATGTATTAATGCTCCCCCCCCCTTTGACATAATCAGAAATCGGGATCAACATGGGGAGTTCAGGATAGCATCAAAACTAAAACCAGTAAGCTTTCTCCCCTTATGGCAAAATGAGAACGGTCAAGTAAAATATGATATGTTCAAAATGATTCATTTCAAAATGAACTATACCAATTGTTGAAAAGTATGAATCGTTCAAGATGATATCATGCATGAACTATATGCACGTTAAGAATGCCAAATATGTAAATATGCATACGATGAGCTTCATCTTACAAATACAATGAATGTGGACTATGTGAATGCTAAATATGCAACTATGCACATGATGACTTCTATCCTTCAAATGCAAGAGTTATGCTCAGAATTAGACCAAAGGGGAATGCATGAACATGCAAGCATACAAGCACAACCGTCATGCACATAAATTTTACACATAGTAACTCCCCCTAAATGAGGCACGGGTTAACAAAAGAGCATGTGATTCAAATTCAAGATGTAAGACATGAGGCATAACTAAGAGATTTAGGCATACACACCTAGAAGTACTACATAAACCATGAATCGAAACAAAGTTCATAGAATACATACATCACAAAAATGCCCATGTGAAAAGTGATGCAATGAATAATGAGCTTCAAAATATATGGATTTTCAGATTTTCTAAAGAACACTAGAAGGTAATCTCCTCTCTACACTTTCACTTTAGATTCTCTACTTTCGGCAGCATCGCACAACCCCGATTTTGTTTCTTTTAAGGGACTTCACCTGTCACGCCCCGAGTGCGGAAGATACTCGGATATGCGCGACGAGTTTATATCAATCATGTCAATCAGAGTAGTAGTGTATTCGACACCAAAACAGAGATGCGCAAAATAGAAAGATAACCCAATCCTTTATTTCATAATGGATAGACTATTACAAATCCAATACTCTATTCAATTAAAAAGGAAAAGTACATAGTTGACTCAAGAAAATAGGAAAAAGACTAGATGACACTTGGAAAAGCTCTAGCTCTTTCACTCTTGACTTTCCCCATCAGATTGACCTTCTTCGTCGGACTTACCTGAAAAGTAGGGAACACACGGAGTGAGCGAACGCTCAGTAGGAACTTATATCTCAAGCGCTAGCAAGGGGTTTAAATAATTACATTTTTCATGAATGTACTATAACTATGCATGCTCGCATAAAACGACAAGATAGAGAGAGAATTTATCAATAAGACGGCAAGATGAACTAGTCATGAGCTTTCAAGAAAAGATAACAAGATATTCAAGCAAGTACTTCTTAGCAAGTCATGTCAAGAACTTTGGCTATCATGTATCAAGCAAGCAAGTAATTACCCTTTCTCGGGTCACGCAATTCATGTCAAGTCAAGTACGAGTCAAGTACAAGATTTGTGTGGATTGTCCAATCAAGCTAGTCATGCACTCGGTATAATGCCAGATACCTTATCATTCAACTCCCATGGGCACAAGTACTTTCGGGTGCTCCTCCCAGGACCAGATCGGGCCCTATATGCGTATGCATTTATCATGTATATTTGACATCCACTCTTGTATATATATATATAGCCAATAGGGAATTTCAACAATTTAAGCTGGTAGACACGTAGGATAACTTTGAGATAATGGAGTCCAAAAATACGACATTGGACATAGATAGGCGGTACAATCATGATGAACGATGAAACTAGGTGGAATTAGGTTCCCTTAACTCGGGTACCATGGCAAACAAGTATGGACATTCTTTATATAGAATTGAGGTCCACATGAACAGTATATCAAAGGCAAGATACCCTCATTCTTATTATAGAATTGAGGTCCACAAGAACATCAACAAATGGCATGATATCATCATCCCATTAAGAATTCTCATGATATACTCTTTGCATATCATAAGGGCCGGTATACCATGTTTTCTTTAGAGTGACATGGCATTCAATAGTGTAATGGGTTTTCAGGGTACAACCAGCTCAGTCGACCTTGAGGGATTCCAAGGTACGAGGAGTCTTACGGAGGTCTCTATGACTAACTCGCTAGTCCAAAGGAACGGAATGTCCAATGGAGAGCTTGTATGTCAATGAGAATTGAGGGTGATCGATAAAACATCATGAAACGTGGGACTATACTCACGGAGTGGAGATATAGTGCCGATATACATATATATAGATATATTGAAACCATCGGTTATCAGAAACAGGGTAAAAACATTTTTACAGGAAAATAACGACTTAAGTAAAGTCACTACTCAAGTAAATAACGCCTTCAGTAAGGGCGTTTATCTATTTTACATTTTTTTGCAAATTTTCAATATTTTCGTATTTTACCGAAAACGCGCCCTGGTAAGGGGCGTTTAATTAAAATTTGACGACGTATGCAATGGTCGTTCATTCTTTACCTCTATTTTTGCAGAATATATATTTTCAGTAATTTATCAGAAACACGCCCTGGACAGGGGCGTTACTTTTAAATTCACGCCCTGAACAGGGGCGTTAGTCAAGTGAGAGACGACCTATACATGGTCGTGTATTTCAAGAATTTACAATTTTTCAAGTATTGAAATTTCCAAAAAATGAGATATGGTCATGACAGGATAATATCAGGATGCACTGATTTAGAATCATATTTAAGTGAATATTGGACTAATTAACATGGGTAATTATCAGGTAATTAAATTGACGTCTGTGTACAGGGCGTCAAATCTTTTGAATTGACGACCTTGTCAGGGTCGTTTATTTAAATAGCGCCCTAGTCTGGGTCGCGTATAAAATTAGCGCCCTTGGAAAGGGCGTTTCTTTCCAACAATAGAACTTTTAAAACTCGTGAAAACTATATGCATGAACTAATATATATGGTTTAATATAGTTATTATGGTGATTTGAGCTACAGTGCTTGAGAAAACCTACCTTGATGATGATAAACTGACGGATGAACAGATGTAGGTTCTGAACGATACTCTGTTTTATAAACAGAGTCTTTTTGAAGCTTTCGATCCTAATAGCAGTAGCAAGGGTAAATAAGAGGATGTAGATGAAGAATCCTCAATACTTCAATCAACCGGGTTCACCTCTACAGACAACCTGTAGAGACAGAAGAACGAAGAAGAAGATATTAAAATCTTCTTATACGTAACCGAAAGCAAGGGGAAAGAACTTACTTGTTCTTCGGAAGACAGCAGCTTTCAACCTGTAATCAGAGAAGAGTATGAAGAATCATTAGTTCTTCATGCGTTGATCGAACACAATATAAGGAAGAAGGAAGAAGAAGAACCTGCTGTTCTTCGCATACCTTTGAAAACTCCGAACGCCAAATAGCGTTCTCGATTCAAGCAGAAGGTTATTTATAAGATATTGGAAATCCTAATAAAGTTAGTGTTTGATTGGAAGTAATACTTCCATGATAGAGTTATTACTACATTCGAACTCTTTCTCATAGTTATCAACTTACCCTGGATAGACTCCGGGGTCGAACGAAACTCGAACTGAATTAGCGACCTAAGTAAGGGCGTCGAATTTAAATTGACGCCTTGTCAAGCGTCGTTTCTTGTTGAAACGCGTCCATGCAAGGGACGTTACGCTAACTTGCCCTTTTTATTTATTTTGGTCGTTTGAAATTTGACGCCTTGATGTGTGGGCGTCCTTTCTCAAAACACGCCTTAGGTAAGGGCGTTTTATTTTAAAGTAGCGCCTATATCTGAGGCGTTATTTTCATCAGGGTTTAATTATTTTTATTCCAAGCTCTTTCGTTTATTTACTAAATCTTTTAATCTATTTTGATTTATTTATTCCTTTTAAATTTATCAGGGTTGCTACACCCTCCCCCACTTAAAAAGAATTTGGTCCCCAAATTCCATATCATATATTTACATTTGGAGAGTGTAGAGTATGTACCTTCTAAAATAAATCTGGAAATTGTTTCCTCATAGATTCCTCGGTCTCCCATGTCGCTTCATGTTCTGAATTCTTATTCCATTGTACCTTTAGCATGGGAATAACCTTATTCCTTAGGGTACGTACTTCTCGACCTAAGATCTTCATAGGCTTCTGTTCATACGTGAAATCTTTCTGGATCACTAGGTCTCCATATTCAATAATATGTGATGGGTCATGTACATACTTCTTCAACATAGATATGTGGAACACATTATGTATCTCGGACAATTGAGGAGGCAATGCGATGCGGTAAGCAACCTCGCCAACTCTTTCTAGAATTTCAAAAGGTCTGATAAATCTTGGTGTAAGCTTGCCTTTAACACCAAATCTTCGTATTCCACGTCTAGGCGATATCTTGAGAAATACATGATCTCCAATTTGGAATTCGAGATCTCTTCTTCTTGTGTCGGCATAAGCCTTTTACCTTGTCTGAGCTACTTGCAATCTTTCACTGATTACTTATATCTTCTCAGTTGTATCCCTTACCATGTCTGGACCTAACAGTTGTTTCTCTCCAACTTCATTCCAGCACAAGGGTGATCGGCAACTCCTTCCGTATAAGGCTTCAAAAGGTGCCAGTTGTATACTTGCCTGGTAGCTATTATTGTACGCAAATTCGACCAGAGGCAAGTGATCATGCCAGTTTCCATCAAAATCAGTAATGCATGCTCTAAGCATATCTTCAACTACTTGATTTGTTCTTTCGGTCTGACCATCCGTTTGAGGATGAAAAGCTGTACTAAAATTAAATCTCGTCCCCAACGAATGTTGTAGTCCCTTCCAAAAATGAGAAGTAAAACGGGGATCTCTGTCAGACATGATTGAAACAGGAATACCATGTAATCTGACTATTTCCTTGATGTATAGTGCAGCTAAGACATCAACTGACCATCGACTCTTGATTGGCAAGAAATGCGCGGATTTGGTCAATCGATCAATGATAACCCATATTCCATCATGTCCTCTTTTTGATTTAGATAAACCCATGATGAAATCCATACCAACATCCTCCCACTTCCATTTAGGGATATCTAGAGGATGTAGCTTTCCAGCAGGCTTTTGGTGTTCCGCCTTAACTTGTTGGCATGTGAGACAGCGTGATACATAGTCCGCTATTTCTCTTTTCATGTTGGGCCACCAAAAATTTCTTTTCACATCTTGGTACATCTTGGTAGATCCAGGATGAATCGTATATCTTGATCTGTGAGCTTCATCTAAGATCTTCTTTTTCAATTCTGGGCAGTCCGGTATACAAGTTCTATTCTTGAACATTAATCTTCCATCAGAAGCTAGTTGGAAGTCCGATTGTCCTTCTAATCTGCCCTTGATTTCTACTAATGCAGGATCATCATCCTGAAGTGCTTGTATCTCAGATAATAAATCTGACTGTATGCTTACATGAGATAATGTGACACATCTAGGGTCCGTGTCCATGCTTATATTGAGTTCAGAGAATTATTCTAGTAATTTCCATTCTTGAATCAGACAATTGGCTAACAGTGCTCTCGGCTTTCGACTAAGGGCATCTGCTACATGATTACCCTTTCTGGGATGATATTGTATATTGAAGTCGAAGTCCTTGAGATATTCCAGCCATCGTCTTTACCTCATATTTAGTTCCTTCTGTGAGAAAAGATATTTGAGACTCTTGTGATCGGAGTATACAGTAAACTGTACTCCATAAAGGTAATGTCTCCATATTTTGAGTGCAAATACTACCGCGGCCAATTCTAAGTCATGGACGGGGTAGTTCTCTTCATGCTTCTTTAATTGATGAGAAGAGTAGGCTATCACCTTCCCTTGTTGCATTAGAACACACCCGAGGCCAATGCCAGAAGCATCAGTGTATACCTCGAACTTTTCTCCTTCAATTGGCAATGCTAAGATAGGAGCTGTAGTAAGATGATCCTTGAGAGTTTGGAAGCTTCTCTCACATTCCTCATCCCATTCATAACGGATCTCCTTGCGAGTTAACCTCGTAAGTGGCACGGCGATTTTTGAGAAATCCTTGATGAATCGCCTGTAATAGCCGGCAAGACCTAAGAAACTTCGGATCTCGCTAGCATTGGTCGGTCTTTCCCAGTTCCTTACAGCTTCAACCTTTGATGGGTCTACAGACAAGCCATCCTTTGATATAACATGTCCGAGAAAAGTCACTTCTTCAAGCCAGAATTCACACTTGCTAAGTTTTGCATATAATTGATTTGTCCTCAATATTTGTAATGCAATCCTCAAATGTTCCTCATGCTCTTCCTTGGTCTTGGAATAAATCAATATATCATCAATAAAGACCACCACGAATTGATCCAAATAAGGCCTGAATATACTATTCATTAACTGCATAAAGGCAGTAGGGGCATTCGTTAGTCCGAAAGGCATAACAACAAATTCATAATGGCCATACCTGCTTCTGAATGCGGTTTTATGAATATCCTCGTCCTTGATTCTTAGTTGGTGATATCCGGACCTAAGATCAATTTTGGAAAAGTACATGGATCCTGAAATTTGATCAAACAATTCATCGATTCTCGGCAGTGGATACTTGTTCTTGATAGTGAGATGATTCAATTGTCGATAGTCGACGCATAACCTCATGGATCCGTCTTTCTTCTTTACAAATAATACAGGCGCTCCCCACGGGGAAGTACTTGGTCTAATGAATCCTTTCTTAATGAGTTCCATCAATTGCTCCTTTAACTCCTTGAGTTCAGCAGGTGACATCCTATAAGGTGCCTTTGAAATCGGACCAGCACCAGGGACTAAGTCAATGGTGAAGGCCACTTCTCTTTGCGGGGGTAATCCCGGCAAATCTTTCGGAAACACGTCCGGAAATTCTTGTACCACTGGAATGTCTTCTAGCTTAATCTCCTTAGCTTCTTTAACTATGACAAATGCGAGGAGAGATGCACATCCTTTCCTGATGAGCTTGCTAGCTCGGAGAGCTGAAATAATAGGGGATTTGCTCCGACTCTTGGGGCTAGTAAATATTAGTTCTGGAAATTCCTTGAATGTAACCTTACTATTGCGGCAATCAACCGTTGCCTGATACTTGGATAATCAATCTGCCCCTAGTATTACATCATACTCTTTCAGATCTAAACATATGAGATCAATAGGGAGATTTTGACCATGAATCAATACTTCGCAGTTTTGGTAATGATGTGTAATATCAGTCTCATCATCCAGAGGAGTAGACAAAACTAACTTTATCCATTCCGGTTCTAGGGGTAATGGGTCAGCAAACTTTTTAGAAACAATAGAATGCGATGCACCAGTATCAATTAAGACATATGCATTCCTGGAACAAACTTTCAATATACCTTCCACTAAGCCGCCTCCTTCTACTTGCTCAGTCTCCTTGATTGCATGAAGACGAGCATTCTTGGTTACTGGACGTTTTCCGTCATCGGCTTGATTATTTAGTAGTGGGCAATCGGGAATCCGATGCTCACGACTCCCACAACGGAGACATGCTCCTAGTTTTCTCCAGCATTCTTCTGCTCTATGACCCGCTTTATCACAATGCTTGCACACTATATTTGGAGAGGTAGTGGTGATAGAGAAGGGCTTGGTCTTCTTGAACTTTTGGTCTTGTGAGGGAATACCTCCATTGCTAGGCCTCTTCTTGAAGTTGGGTTTAAAGGAACCCGAACCTGTAACTTGTTCCTTCTTATCCTTACCACGAATCCTATCAGATAGTTCTGTGGCATCTTCTAATAGTTGAGCTCGGCGTACTATCTCCGAGTAGACTTGAATGTCCATCGGCGCTAGTTGAGTAATAGCTTGGGGCCTGAGCCCATTAAGAAACCTCCTAGCTTTCATTTTCTCGGTGCTAACTAGATGCTTAGCATATCGAGACAATCTAGAGAATTGGGCCTCATACTCGGCCACTGACAAAGATCGTTGCTTTAATGCAGCAAATTCTGCAGCCTTCTTTTCCTGAACTCGGTCCGAGAAATATTTCACGTTGAAGTGTTCAACGAATTCTTCCCACGAAACCTGATCTTGATGTATAGTAGCCTCTATTGATTCCCACCAGCACCTAGCATCCCTTTCTAACTGAAAAGTAGCTAATAAAACTTTATCCTGATCCGTGCATTGCATAACACGGAATATACGTTCTATCTCCCTAATCCAGTGTTCAGCGTCATCTGGATCAGTAGAACCCATGAACTTGGGTGGGTTCATGTTCTTGAAAGTCTGGTGGAGACTTCCTGCTCGTTGTCCACCTCCTAGTGTTACTTGCTGCAGTACTTGAGTCATGCCTTGAAGGGTACGCTGCATGTTGCGCCATTGAGCACGTTCGGCAGCCATTATCCTACAATTACAATAACTAGATTAATATGTGCTTGTTTTTAAAGACTCATATACTATGTT
Source organism: Amorphophallus konjac (assembly GCA_022559845.1). Taxonomy (NCBI): domain Eukaryota; kingdom Viridiplantae; phylum Streptophyta; class Magnoliopsida; order Alismatales; family Araceae; genus Amorphophallus; species Amorphophallus konjac. The sequence continues at coordinate 119,395,462 of CM040119.1, read as the reverse complement.
AACTTTAACCCTTGGTTCTACCCAATCTCACTGGTTCAAGGTTTAAAACTTATCTTTGGACTTGGATTTTTCTTAGGAATTGAATACCCTAGGCTCTGATACCACAAAAACTGTCACGTCCCGAGCGCGGAAGATACTCGGATATGCACGACGAGTTTATATCAATCATGTCAATCAGAGTAGTAGTGTATTCGACACCAAAACAGAGATGCACAAAATAGAAAGATAACCCAATCCTTTATTTCATAATGGATAGACTATTACAAATCCAATACTCTATTCAATTAAAAAGAAAAAGTACATAGTTGACTCAAGAAAATAGGAAAAAGACTAGATGACACTTGGAAAAGCTCTAGCTCTTTCACTCTTGACTTTCCCCATCAGATTGACCTTCTTCGTCAGACTTACCTGAAAAGTAGGGAACACACGGAGTGAGCGAACGCTCAGTAGGAACTTATATCTCAAGCGCTAGCAAGGGGTTTAAATAATTACATTTTTCATGAATGTACTATAACTATGCATGCTCGCATAAAACGACAAGATAGAGAGAGAATTTATCAATAAGACGGCAAGATGAACTAGTCATGAGCTTTCAAGAAAAGATAACAAGATATTCAAGCAAGTACTTCTTAGCAAGTCATGTCAAGAACTTTGGCTATCATGTATCAAGCAAGCAAGTAATTACCCTTTCTCGGGTCACGCAATTCATGTCAAGTCAAGTACGAGTCAAGTACAAGATTTGTGTGGATTGTCCAATCAAGCTAGTCATGCACTCGGTATAATGCCAGATACCTTATCATTCAACTCCCATGGGCACAAGTACTTTCGGGTGCTCCTCCCAGGACCAGATCGGGCCCTATATGCGCAGGCATTTATCATGTATATTTGACATCCACTCTTGTATATATATATATATATATATAGCCAATAGGGAATTTCAACAATTTAAGCTGGTAGACATGTAGGATAACTTTGAGAGAATAGAGTCCAAAAATACGACATTGGACATAGATAGGCGGTACAATCACGATGAACGATGAAACTAGGTGGAATTAGGTTCCCTTAACTCGGGTACCATGACAAACAAGTATGGACATTCTTTATATAGAATTGAGGTCCACATGAACAGTACATCAAAGGCAAGATACCCTCATTCTTATTATAGAATTGAGGTCCACAAGAACATCAACAAATGGCATGATATCATCATCCCATTAAGAATTCTCATGATATACTCTTTGCATATCATAAGGGCCGGTATACCATGTTTTCTTTAGAGTGACATGGCATTCAATAGTGTAATGGGTTTTCAGGGTACAACCAGCTCAGTCAACCTTGAGGGATTCCAAGGTACGAGGAGTTTTACGGAGGTCTCTATGACTAACTCGCTAGTCCAAAGGAACGGAATGTCCAATGGAGAGCTTGTATGTCATTGAGAATTGAGGGTGATCGATAAAACATCATGAAACGTGGGACTATACTCACGGAGTGGAGATATAGTGCCGATATACATATATATAGATATATTGAAACCATCGGTTATCAGAAACAGGGTAAAAATATTTTTACAGGAAAATAACGACTTAAGTAAAATCACTACTCAAGTAAATAACGCCTTCAGTAAGGGCGTTTATCTATTTTACATTTTTTTTGCAAATTTTCAATATTTCCGTATTTTACCGAAAACGCACCCTGGTAAGGGGCGTTTAATTAAAATTTGACGACGTATGCAATGGTCGTTCATTCTTTACCTCTATTTTTGTAGAATATATATTTTCAGTAATTTATCAGAAACACGCCCTGGACAGGGGCGTTACTTTTAAATTCACGCCCTGAACAGGGGCGTTAGTCAAGTGAGAGACGACCTATACAGGGTCGTGTATTTCAAGAATTTACAATTTTTCAAGTATTGAAATTTCCAAAAAATGAGATATGGTCATGACAGGATAATATCAGGATGCACTGATTTAGAATCATGTTTAAGTGAATATTGGACTAATTAACATGGGTAATTATCAGGTAATTAAATTGACGTCTGTGTACAGGGTGTCAAATCTTTTGAATTGACGACCTTGTCAGGGTCGTTTATTTAAATAGCGCCTTAGTCTGGGTCGCGTATAAAATTAGCGCCCTTGGAAAGGGCGTTTCTTTCCAACAATAGAACTTTTAAAACTCATGAAAACTATATGCATGAACTAATATATATGGTTTAATATAGTTATTATGGTGATTTGGGCTACAGTGCTTGAGAAAACCTACCTTGATGATGATAAACTGACGGATGAACAGATGTAGGTTCTGAACGATACTCTATTTTATAAACAGAGTCTTTTTGAAGCTTTCGATCCTAATAGCAGTAGCAAGGGTAAATAAGAGGATGTAGATGAAGAATCCTCAATACTTCAATCAACCGGGTTCACCTCTACAGACAACCTGTAGAGACAGAAGAACGAAGAAGAAGATATTAAAATCTTCTTATACGTAACCGAAAGCAAGGGGAAAGAACTTACTTGTTCTTCGGAAGACAGCAGCTTTCAACCTGTAATCAGAGAAGAGTATGAAGAATCATTAGTTCTTCATGCGTTGATCGAACACAATATAAGGAAGAAGGAAGAAGAAGAACCTGCTGTTCTTCGCATACCTTTGAAAACTCCGAACGCCAAATAGCGTTCTCGGTTCAAGCAGAAGGTTATTTATAAGATATTAGAAATCCTAATAAGGTTAGTGTTCGATTGGAAGTAATACTTCCATGATAGAGTTATTACTACATTCGAACTCTTTCTCATAGTTATCAACTTACCCTGGATAGACTCCGGGGTCGAACGAAACTCGAACTGAATTAGCGACCTAAGTAAGGGCGTCGAATTTAAATTGACGCCTTGTCAAGCGTCGTTTCTTGTTGAAACGCGTCCATGCAAGGGACGTTACGCTAACTTGCCCTTTTTATTTATTTTGGTCGTTTGAAATTTGACGCCTTGATGTGTGGGCGTCCTTTCTCAAAACACGCCTTAGGTAAGGGCATTTTATTTTAAAGTAGCGCCTATATCTGAGGCGTTATTTTCATCAGGGTTTAATTATTTTTATTCCAAGCTCTTTCATTTATTTACTAAATCTTTTAATCTATTTTGATTTATTTATTCCTTTTAAATTTATCAGGGTTGCTACATCACCGTTCGGCGCGAGTTTCCACATATGTCTCAATGGGAATTCCCAGCTACTTGGATTCATCACACATGTGAATTTTTGTTTTACCTTTCGACGCGAGTTTCCTCATTTGTTTCAGTGGGATTCCCGGCTACTCGGTTCCACATACCACTTATTAATTTTGTTGGGTAGGCAGCTTTTTCCTCACAATTACTCTTTAATGTCCATGTAGAGATTCAAGTTCCCTTTAAAGTGTTGGAAGGAATTTCTTAAATCTTTATCAAGTAAAGTCATTAAATTCATTGTGTGCAAGAGTGTGGGGGTAAATTTTTGTTTTGTATGTATAAAATGAATTCGATAAGACACGGCTATGACTCCCCCTAAATGTATGCACGGTCGGAGTCAAATCCTACCCCTTAATATATGACATGTATCACATATGAATAAAGTCACTACATTGCTGTTTAGCAAGGAGGTAAGGCCTTAGAAAGATCAAGAAATAGTTTCATAGTGTAAATACTTACAAGTATGCAAGGATTCATGAAACATTCATGCAAGCATTCATGAGTCAAGATATGCGATTATCATGAAATATATGCATATGCTCTATATGCATGAATATGTAATATGCATCTTTTTGTCATTTTATATGCATAGTATGTGAATGATATGCAAAGATGCCAATGCATTCTTTTTATGTAAGTTTTTAATTTTTGTGCATTCTTCAATATTCAAGCAAGCATGAAATTACTAAATGCATGAGATGGATTTTCAATGAAAATTGCACTGAACCATGAGCATTTTATTTCAGATTTCATCATGGAAGGCCGTTTTCCTTAGAACTCAAAAGTGCAACAATGATCATTCAGAAACAACATTGCATGAGACATAAGCGTCAGTTTGAATATGTTAAGCCATACAGGTGTGAATATGCAAGATGCATTTTGATGCACATAATCAAGTGTTCTACAGATTTCACACAAAATTTGGTAATGAGCTAGACAAGTGTTTGAACATCTTTTAACAAGAGGAGATTTTTAAACATGTCAAACAACTTATCAATTTTGCAAAGCAATCACACATGGTCAATGAGCCTTAAACTGAGCCATGGTCAACATTCAATATCAATTGTTGCATTTGATCAAGCAAGTCCATAGTTCAGAAAATTTGCCTTCTTGAAACAAGAAATATTTTCAATTGAAACCAATTATAAATTAAGATCATTACAAATCAAGGCAAATTAATTTCATTCAAAACACATGGTTCCTCATAAGCTAAACAATTTAATTTCTTAATTTTGGTACAAGGTAGAGAACATTGATCCTAAGATCACCTCACACATAGTGATAGCTTCCTGACAAACTTGATCTATCATTTCACATATCACCATTTGATATATCAAATATGCATCCATTGAAGACTTGTATGACTTGTGAGGAAATGTAATTCAAACATCATATGAAAATCATAATAGAATAACATACCAAACATCAAAATCATCATATTTAACAATGAAAAGGCAAAGTTTGGGTTTTACCTTATAAGTGTGCCTTGTTCCATTTTATTGGAACCCCTTTCATTCTTTATTTACCTCAAGGCACACCTTCATAACAACCGACTCATTTGTCGGATCTTGACACCCAAGCCCTCTTGGGTCCTAGGATGTTAGTAGCATCTCTTCTAAATATTTTCTTTCACTTTTTCATTACCACTATATCATCATCCTTCATGATCCTGCAATCCTCAATGACATGTCCATGGTTTTCACAATAAAAACATTGAGGGATGGCAATTCTAGCAAAGGATTTCTATTTAAGAGCAAAGGCATTTTCAAAAGTTTTCCATCTCCTATTTCCATAAGATCTAGGTCTAACAAAATTAAACCTAGCATTCATTCTAGAAGCATTAGAATCATGATTTTTCAAAAACCAATAGTTTTTCATAACATGTATGTACTTCCCACAATGATAGCAACAAGGAGAAGTAGTTCTAACAAATGATTTTCCATTATTTGCATAAATGTTTCTAAAGAACTTTCCCTTGTTAGATGAAAACTTTTGAGAACGAAAGGCATGTTTGTCACTGAATTTTCTTTGAAGATCAAACTTAGCATTCATGACACAATAATCATCATTTTATTTCACGAAGCAATTATCCATGACATGTCCAAGTTTATGACAATAGAAATAAGAAATATTTCTTTTTGTATTAAAAATATTTTGTTCACTTTTCTGCTTTGAAAAATAATTTTTCATCGTGTGGCCTAGCTTACCACAATGAAAGTAAGAAATATTTCCTTTTGATTTGAAAACATATTTATTTGGCATGCATGTTTGTCATCCTCTTTCATGACAACACAATCATCCATCACATGTCCATTCAATCCACAATAGAAACATTCAACATTTGATTTCATTTTCCGCCCACCTTGAACTTTTTGAAATCCTTTTTTCCATGGTGGGTTTTGTGTGAACATTTTTCTTTTTCTCAAAATATTTTTCAGAATTTTTTGTTTCTGTAATAGGAGGAGGAGCTTTTGAAGTGCTAGGGATATCAGAAGCATGAACAAAAGAGGTTTTTAGTTTTGATTCAAAAGACTTTTTGTTGATTGGAGAATATCCAAGACCCTCTTTTTGAAAGTTGACCTTAACACCTAGCATTTTATCTAAGTTCTCCTCCCCTTTGACAAATTTAGACAATGATGCATTTAAGTCTACCATTTCAAATTCAAGGGATGCAATGTGTAATTCATAGCTAGCTATCTCCTGTTCACTACAAACAATACTCTCATTCAATACTCTATTTGTAGTTTTATAGCTCTCAATTTCTTGTTCTAGCACATGCACTTTTTCACATTCATCTTCATGCAATTTGACATTAACAGATTTTTCTTTTTCAAGAACTAGCAGTCTTTCAGACATGGCGTTGTTTAATTGTTTCAACTTTTCATTTTCAGATTTCAACAACGCATTTTCTTTTTCACTTTTATCAAAACTGTTCAATCTACCTTCAAGCAAAGCATTCTCGATTAGCATGGCACCATTTTTTTTTTTAAGTTCCTCATTATCAAACATGATGCTCTTGCTATCAATTTCAGAATCAAGAAGTTTTTCAAGTATTTTATCATCGTCAGATAAGGAATCCAACTTGTTGTTTCAGCGTTTTCTTTCTTTCCCTTTTCATTCGCGTATCGATCAACCATTTGGCTAACTGGTAGTCAACTGACTGATTGACGACGCAGGCGTGCCAGTCACATGAGTGACAATTTTATTGTGCGCTCATTCTAACCTATATAGGGCGAATGTGAGGTTCGGTCGGGACCAGCAGTCCGCCATACCATAAAGGTTATGGCGTTAATTACATCCCCCACGAGGAGGGAACACCTTTGATTAATTGCCGAGATAGCGGGCCGTCGAAGCCGGATTAAAAAGAACTACATGATGATTATAGCAATGACAGGCAGGATGCAAATATTTATCGTATAGCAGATGTATAGTTCATGGAATTATGGACCCTCGGTACGTGGCGGAGGATGTAGGTCCGAAGACCACCATCGCGTATGACGAAGACTTCCGGCCGGGCGTAACCCGGTCTTCTGTCGATGCCATTTGATATACCCGAGGGTCTATGCATGCATGCACACAAGACATCCACACCTAGATTACACATGAAGGTAGTGTTATGAAACGGTGGCGATCAGCCACGTTTACTGCCCTTCACTGAGAGGAGGAAGAACGGCGCAAGTGTAATAGAGAAAGCAAAACACTTAACGGATATGACAATGAATACGATGATAATATGACCCGGGCTCGCTTGGCCATCCTTTTTATTCACCAATTACGGCTTATTGACATCGCCCCCGAAAGACGAGACTTACCCGGGGTGAATGAATCACTAGAGTGGCATGACGCTTCAAAACCGGGGTGACTACAAGTGTATAAGAACGCTTACACGGCACGGTCACGCGTAGGTATAGGGGTTAATACGGCGCGGTGACCATGTGTATTGAAACGGCGCGCAAGGGCTTGGGGGCGCGCCGGTTTAGGGCGCGCCGGAAAGGCGCAAAGGAAAAAAAGTTGGAAATGAGTGTGGGGTTAATCCGGCGCGGGGGGGTACCGCGCCGGTTTAGGGCGCGCCGGTTAAGACCGCGCCGTATTAAACCTATTTTGTTGAATTATGAACCTTTTTAAGTTTATTAGACTTCATGGGACCCTTTCTTGAGTTGTTGGGCCAGATGATTGTTTGATTGGAGTCCATGGCCTTCTGGAAATGAGGGGGAGGTCAGTGCGAGGTTCATACTCGAGCACTGAGTTGATTCGATTCGGAGCGATCATTTTATTGACATAATTATCTGGAGTCTGTCAAAAATTTGATAGCATCTCCCCTGAACAAACAGAGTTGCAGGGGAGAATCGGGGTCATACTCACTAATGGAGCAAGCCCCTAAATCACCGGTCTGCCCAAAGGCGGCCAGCATACCCCACTGGATAGGATACCCCGAGGACAAGCCTGCTAGGGGCACCAAAGCTCCATGGGGGAAGAGATAGAAGGGCGAAGTCACTGATGATGAGGACGACACCCCGAGGGCTAGCCTACGAGGGGTGAAGGACTCGTAGTCAGTGATTCGTCCCATGGAGGGACTGACCATTGGGAGAGTGGGACTCCGAGGGCTAGCCTACAAGGAGCACACACACCCTGGTCTCGATCGGGCCCTGGGCTGTCGGGGTTGAGTTCGTTGACCCAGGCTCCCCTTCATTATTAGCCATGGCTTCGAGAAGACACCCACCATGGAGAGGTAGGGCCCTCGGTCGCCCGGCAACTGCAGGAACTAACAGGGGAATGTCCCCCTCCCCGAGTGATCGAGGTGACGGGGAAACCTCGGAACGATGCAGATGGCCACGAAGAACAAGTGATAAAGGCCTAAGTTAGACAGACCCTCGACAGGGACATATGCTCGAACAGTTAGAAAACAATACTCAAGGGGATAGACCCTGTACGTGGCAGACAAAGGCGCGCGCAGAGGCACGGCTCCATCCGAGAGGAGAAAGGGATGCAAAGTCCTTGAACTAAACATAAAAGAAATGAAATGAAAGAAAGCCCCCGGGGAGGGGTGTTTCTGTAGCCCGCGATGATTCGGGGCATGATATGAATCTCGAGGAAACCGGGATCGGCCCTACGCAGAGAAGAACCTTGACGCGCATGTCAGCATAGATAAAGATAGAGAAAGGGAAGATCGTTCATCCGATTCATTGATTTAAGCATTCACACGCACGCACATACATTGCCATTCCAAAAAAAATGGGAAGGGTTTAACATTTACATAGCGAGAGTACAGCCCCGGCACCATCACTTGATCGCCGTTCGCCGACAACAGAGACAGAAGACATTCACGGTGCGATAACGGAGGAAGAAAATCAGAAGGGATCGCGTAGAGGGGGGAGGAGAATCGACTCATTTCATTGTCGCTCCTCCCCCCCTCGCTTACATTCGACGGATAGGAGTTTCGAGGAAGAAAACTACAGAAAACAGGAGAAGATCAACGCCCGCGCCCACCTGTTCCTGAAACAGAGTATCGCAGCCGAAGAAGATGGCCGGCGTTCACTGCTCCCGAGAAACCTTCACTCTCTGTACCTCAGGCGAAAAAGGAAGCCCTCTCCTCCCTCTCGAAAATGTTCAGAGGGCTGACCGCCGATCCCCCCAAAACCTCTCCGCTTCCTTTTATTTCGAATAGCCATCTGTATATATACATGATTGAGCCCCAAGTCTTGTACGGCGTGAAGAACTGCGCGCCGGGAAAGGCTTCATGGGCCTTTGCGCGCCGGAATAGCCAAGCCATGGATGGGTTTCAGCGCGCCGAGACAGAGGGCATCAAGCTAGGGGCGCGCCGGTTTAGGGCGCGCCGGGCTAATGCTCCTCGTAGGCTTCGAGCCAGTTGATGAGCCCGGGGATGATTCCGGGGGTCACCGTGAACATTTATCTTGCCAATGCTCCTCGAAACTTCGACGAGATGTCTTGTAGAAGCTCCCCGGTTGACGTACGGCCATTCTCAAGGTTCCGAATAGCTTTATCTTGATCGTACGGGCTTTCTAACGGCACGGCCTTTGGCTCTACGCTCCATGCTATTGGTCTGGCCTGGCTCGTACTCAGAGCTTTCTAGGAGGTTAGATAGCCGGGAGATAGTTCCGCCTGAGCCGGGCGATCATTCGGCCACTAATGGGCCCATCTTGACGGGAAGCCGTGCCCATGCCGGGCGATCGGGATCTTCCGCCGTCAGATCTTTCGGTTCTCCGTTTTGGGAAGCCGGGGGGACTCCTTTATCCTCGGGAGAGCCTTTCATGAGGTGGGTAGCCACCGGGTAGACCGTCGACCTTGGTCGGACAACGGGTGTAGTGGATGCAGCATGACAAAGTCGATGCCGGTTCATTGGGCAGGCTTGGTCGCACTGCCGGTTGGTTGATGAGTTTGTCTCGGCTCTCCTAAGGTGAAGTCCCCGTGTCCACACGGAGTGACTCGAGGCTCTGTCAGCTTGAGAAGTCTTTAATAAGTTGATCTTTATCGGCTTCCGTACTTCGGTGGGCCGGGTCATTCGTCCTTATAGCTTGGTCACCGACAATCATATTTTGAGTGCCAACAAATGCCCCCCAGACGTGGGTGTTGAGAGCAAGGTACGAGTGCAGCAAGGCTGACGGATGAATTTCATCCGGACTGACCCCTTCCTTGATTAGCGGGCGCCTGGGATGGCCCTTAATTCGGCACGGGCGTTGACCCGACACCGTTTAGATGTTAGTACGGCGCGGCCTGTGACCCTTGGGCTTTTAATCCGGCGCGGCCGTTGGCTTCCCGCTTTGACCCGGCGCGCCTTTTACCGGCGCGCCTTTTGCTTAAAGGGCTGTTAATCTGGCGCGGCCGTTGGCTTCCCGCTTTGACCCGGCGCGCCTTTTACCGGCACGCCTTTTGCTTAGAGGGCCGTTAATCCGGCGCGCTAAATAGCGCGGCGGTTTAACGGAGGGGGGGCCCCTCCATATAAGGCTTTCGCCTTTGTTTTTTCTTCTTCATCCCTCATTTGCCTAAACTTTTTCTCTCTCTTCCCTTTCTCCGGCGTCGAGAGCGGCGATTTTCCTTCGGGTGAGTGGAGATGTTGTCCATTTGGGTTTCAAAACCCTTTCTTTGGGCCCCGGGAGGCTTCTAGCAGGGCTTGCCCTCGGAGCTATTTCCCCGAGTGTTCCTCTGGCCTCGGTGTAATGCCGATGGCTGCTTGTTAGGGATCGTTCCTCAGTGGACGTGTTCCCGCTTTTCTTCGGCAATTCCCTGTGCTGGGGAGACTCTGCCGAAATTTTGTCAGAAGCTCGCCTTTGATTAGCCATTTCCTGACTTTGTTTTTTATTTGGTATGCCTCTTTTTGCAGCTATCATGGCATCCAGTTCTTCTTCTCGTGCCGTAGTGACATGGGAGAACGTCAATTCCCTTGACTGGGGGCACGGCCAGGTGGCCATAGTTGCGGAGTCTTCGGATTCAGAGACGGACACTGTAGACAACGGTCGTCTCCTTATTCTCGGGGGTGACTCTTTTCATTATGACAGAGAGGGCGTGACCAGGAAGGATTATCCCAAGGACAAGCACCTGATGTCCCTTCTTCAGCGCTTCAACCTTCAGGGGAAGCGGGATGTGTTCGCCGTCCGGAAGGTCGAGCAGGCCCTGCTGGTGGAGAGAGACAGCTTGGCCGAATGCGTAATGCGAGGACGACCCATCTATCTCCCCGGGGAGGTCAGGAAGTGGAGCGTTGTGCTGGGGCTGCAAGACCTGGCTCCGGCAGACGGACTGTTGACCAGAGCTCCCGAATTTGTACCTGCTCGGTGGAATGACTCCGCGGGCAGAGTAGATCAGGAGAAGCCGATCTTTGGTCTATTCCTTGCCCCGTTGAGATGGGGATATAGAGATGAGTCATTCTTGCTGGATTGCTTGGCGATTCGCTTCAAGCACCAGATCTCCGTGGGGTGGTTTGCTGAGTTGAAAGTTACAGACGCCCACGCATTCAGGCCCGGAGCAGTGGAATTCACAGACTATGTGCTGCATCATTATGCTCCTCTTTTGACCAGAGCTGGTGTATATCACAGCGTGTACGCTTCAAGGTATCGGTACCCGATTTCCCGAGGCTTGTGCTGTGGCATGATCGAGGTGTTTTGCCCTGAATACAACACCTTCTATACTTCAGAGGGGGAGACCTCCTTAGACTTGTGGAGCCTATCTCAGCTCAGTGGCCTGCCTATTGATGGAGAGCCGTATGAAGAAGTTTGTTGGCCTGACTGGTTGAAGGACCAGACCGACGATGACGGTCGGTATATGGCGGGCTACGCCTATCGATATCTAATGAAGGCGTATCGCACCCTCTTCCATTCGTCGCACGACACGAGAGAAGCTCGAAAGCCGGGCGAGAAGCAAAGAGTGCGGATGGGCGCTTGGCTTCAATATTTCTTCCAGGGGAAGAACAAGTATGAAGATTTTCCTCCGATAGCACCGGTGGCCCAGAAGCGGAAGAAGAGGATACGACGCCAGGCCGCTTCGTCATCTTCTTCGAGAGGAGGGCAGGGGGAAAACCCAAACCCTACTGGTGTTGATGCAGTGACTCACTGTGCTGCATATTTGGTTTATTGGCTTTGTTCCTTTGCTCTCCCTCAGGGTGACGAGAGCGTGATCAGGGCGGAAGCCATATATCCAGCCTGTCTTATGGCTTGGGGTACCAAGCTGTCTCTTTGCCCAGTGGCCCTGTGCCTCATTTACAAGATGTTGGGAGACTTGCATAAGACGCGCCTCCCCAGAAGCCTTCGGACGGTTGGTCCGTTACATTTCTTTAATGCTTGGGTCTGCACCCTGTTCCCGGAGACAGCTCCTCGGGCGTTACAAGCAGTTCCTCTGGTCCCGCGCATGATAGAGTTTGCAAGTGCCGAGCCATCATTGCTAGCGGAGCAACTCTATGCCATTCGGGGTAAATTGACCCGTCTTCCCGTGGACTCGCCCGGGGTTCTTCATTTCTGGAGCTTAGCTGCTCAGTCGAGCCCGTTGACGAACAGGATGAGGCAATGCAAGCTCTTTGAAACTGAGGAGTACATCCATCCAATTTCCCAGGCCAATTATACCAGGCCTATTCTGGAGCCGGAGTTGGTTGATTGGGCACTGGCCATCAGGCCTAGTGTCCTCGTATTTCACAAGAGCGGCATTCTGTGGCTGGAGCCGTATTACCCGTTCCGTTTCAGTCGAAACTTTGGCTACGACCAGCAGATTCCACATTCCTCTTTGCAATTTGCATTGCCCAACAGGCACAGGGCCGGGCAAACGTCCAATGATGACGCCCGGATATGGTGGGACTTTTTCCATCATCGCGAAGACGTTTCTTTCCGGGTGCCCGCCCCCGCACGGTTCCCTCGCGTCACGCCTGAATACGTCAAGTGGTGGAACGCGCGGACGGGATTTTACAGGACCTCCCGGAGAGAGTGCTGGGCCGTGGCGGAGCACAGGTTCTTAGCTTCCCAGCCGGAGCCAGTTCTTGATATTGATGCTTCTTATTTGAAGAAGTTGAAATCTTGGACTAATACGGACGTGAAGGCCTATCTAGAGGCCCGCAAGCTCGTAAAAGGCCGCAAGATGAAAGTTGAGCTGAAGTTGCCCCCGATCAACAAGGATGATTATGTGAAGACCCTTCGGGGTTTATGCCGGGTAAGCAGTGAGAGGGTGATTCTCCAGCAACTCCCTTTGCCAGTAGAGGAGCCCATCGCGGCCGTGGCCGACTGACGTCCGGAGGTGGACAGGTTGTATCCCTACCGGGCTTTCATTCGCAAAGAGGACAGGCGGGCTGACTTATATGCCAACACCCCCTCGCTGTTCGCACTCATTCGGTCTCACGGCCTCTCGGTGGGTAGCCCCAGCGAAGCCATACTGGACCATCCTCTTCAGATCTCCTTCAAATATGCAGACAGGTGGGGGCTGGACCATCTGAGCCTGTATTATCTGCTGTCCTCCCGTGGACACGAGGACCTGGCGTTGCTAGCTGAGCCGAGCGAAAAGATCGAGGATCTATGCTGGCTTATTCGCGAGGCGGCTTCGAGGGACAAGACGCCATCGCTATTTTATTGGCCTCTCTTCCCCTTTTATACGGGGCCGGCAAGTAAGTTCTATCTTTTCCTTCAGGCCCTTCGGCCAGCTTCTTCCTTTCATTGTGGTTGCGTCATTCTCACCCTTGTGCGTATACAGTCCGACCGACTTCGGAGGAGACCCGGCACTTCAGGGAGCTGATCATAAAGGCCAAAAAGTCGGCATATTTTGAAGTTCCTGAGCCAGCCCCGACCACGACGCCACCACCTCCTGGAGATTCGAGGAAGAGGACTAGGTCCCAACTGCGAGAGGCCGTCGGGAAGGCGAAAGCGGCGGTGACCCGAGTGACACGGGCGCGCCGGAAGAAAGCCGCAGAGAAGGAATCGGCAACCGTCCTTCCTTCTGTTATATCTTTTGAAGAGTTTGAGGCTTCTCGCGCACAAGGGCTAGAGGCCGAAGGTAGGCTCTTCTTTTCTTCAGAGTGCATTAGCTTGTTTCGACCGCTTGGGGTGGCCCATGCTGACAGTTGGCGATACAGTTGCCGCGGTCGTCGGACAGGAGGCGACGGCAGATGTAGCGGCTAGGGACGGGGCAGAGGAAGTCCCCGCTGCTCCCATAGAAAGGGATCTACCCTCTCCAACACCCCGGCGGGAGATGGAAGGTAATCTATAGTTTAGTTGCGATAGCAACGCAGATCTTCGTATCTTCAGCCGTCTTGACCCCTTTTTGCTGTGAATTGTAGTCGATATACAACCACCATTGTTTCCGGGCTCGGAGAGTGCAGAGGAGGTGGTCCCCCTCGGGGCAGGGAGAGCCCGCCCCCGAGGTATCATCTATTGCTGCCCTTGGTGTGGAGAGCACCGGAAAAGCTTCCGCCGAGGGTGATGCTCCTACTGGCGAGGCTCCTACTTCGACGGCGGAGCGTCCTGAGAGAGCAGAGGGGTCTTCCTCCTCTGAGCATGTAGATTATGGTGGCGGCTCCAGTGACGAGGAGCCATCACCACTTGATTTTGAGACCGACGATGCTGGGATGTCCTCGGCCTATGAGAGTGACTATCCGACTTTCAGCCTGGCCCGGTTATCATGGGGCGGTCCTGTGCCGTCATTATCACTTACGAGTGAGGAGGCTGGCGCTGGGGGAGCTGCTCTTAAAGATTTGAGCTTAGTCCCGGCCGAGGTAAGGACCTATCCAGGACCGATGCTTACCATGCTTCTTTTCTCCTTCTTCTAGCTAGGTTTTAACTGTATATATATCTCCGATGCAGACTGAGGTGGCGTTGCCAACTATGACGGTGCAGATACCACTCCCGGCCCTGGGAATAGGCCAGGCGACTTTCCCGTCCGTCCTGCGGCCCATCGCATTGTGGTACCCAAAGGATCATGCAGCAGCGATGGTTCCAGTTGGTCCCGAAGCGCTCGTGGAAGTTGATAGTTCGCCAGTAGCCAGAGATTCTCCGCCAAGGGAGGCTGCACAGCAGTCAGTTCTGGAGAAGGGTGGCTCCGCTGAGATAGAAGCCGGGGAGATTATTGAGGGACGGACGTCCTCGGTGCTCGAGGTTCTTGTTGGACTCCCACCCCAGGGGACCGGCAAAGAGATTGTTGTTGTTGAGGCTCTAGCCACCGCATCTGCCGGTGCGGTTGTTCCCAGTGGTAGTGGGCTACAGCTTATGCCGTCGTCATCCTCCGGGACGGCTGATGATATATGGGCTGCCATGGATGGCAGAGTAGAGTTCGAACTGCCCGAGACGTCGCCACTTGGTCTTCAGTCCTCGAGTGATGTCGTGTGGCAGTTCCTGGGGACCCTCCAGCAGACCGTAACAGCCAGTAGGGATTTAACTTATATTCAGCTGAGGGGCTTGATAGAGCATCTGTCCCGCTCACTGCTGGCCCTCGGTTGTCCCATGGACGACTGGACTCCGCGGGTAATCTTGCTCCTGAAGTATGTGAACAGGAGGGAGTTCTTAGGCCGGGAGGCAGTTGACCAGCTGGCGGCCATATCATTGGAGCAGGCTGAAAGTAAGACGGCCCTTATTTCTCTGCAAGAGACTGCGGTGAGGGCGAGGGACGAAGCCAACGCCTCTTTACAACGCCCGGGCTCCCTAACGGCCCGGATGACGGCATTGCGGGCCGAACTTTCTAGGATAGAGACTGAACTTGAAGAAGTAGATCGCCTGGGGGTCCAAAAGGTTGAGGATGCTGAGATGGCTGAAGGACAAGCTGCTTCCCTGGAGATGAATCTATCCGAGCTGGAGGCCACCGAGTTCAGATTGCAAGAATTGATCCGTCATCCCTCCCTGGGTATTCCTGTGCTGGAGGACATCTTCCGACGCCCTTTGCCGTAGTCTCTTTTCTTTATGTGCTCCCTTTTAATGCACCTTATGTATTCCAGGGCATGGCCCATGTAATCATGTGCTTTTTACTTCATAGTAATGAAAAATCTCCATCCTGATTTTGAATGAAGACTCCATCTTGTCATTTTTTCTTTTCATTTGCCCGTTGATTCTAGTCCTCGTGTATGGGTCACTATGGCAGGAGAGCGCTCACGCCTTCAGGGAAGGGGTGAGGTGTTCACTCCACCGCGCCGTGACTTTTCTCGAGACTAGAAACGGCCTATGCCGGCCGAGAGTTCGGGGGACTCAGGAGGGCATAGTGAAACTGACGGATACACGGTCCTGCCGAGAACGGCCAGAACCGAGAACGGGTAGCGACCGGTCTTGTCGATGGTGACAAGGGTCGAAAGGGGTAGACGGTCTTGCCGATGGTGACAAAAACCGGATAGGTAGCGACCGATCTTGCCGATGGTGACAAGGGTCGAAAGAGGTAGACGGTCTTGCCGATGGTGACAAAAACCGGATAGGTAGCGACCGATCTTGCCGATGGTGACAAGGGTCGAAAGGGGTAGACGGTCTTGCCGATGGTGACAAAAACCGGCTGGGTAGCGACCTATCTTGCCGATGGTGACAAGGGTCGAAAGGGGTAGACGGTCTTGCCGATGGTGACAAGAATCAGATAGGGTAGCGACCGATCTTGCCGATGGTGACAAGGGTTGAAAGGGGTAGACGGTCTTGCCGATGGTGACAAAAATCGGATAGGTAGCGACCGATCTTGCCGATGGTGACAAGGGTCGAAAGAGGTAGACGGTCTTGCCGATGGTGACAAAAACCGGCTGGGTAGCGACCTATCTTGCCGATGATGACAAGGGTCGAAAGGGGTAGACGGTCTTGCCGATGGTGACAAGAATCGGATAGGGTAGCGACCGATCTTGCCGATGGTGACAAGGGTCGAAAGGGGTAGACGGTCTTGCCGATGGTGACAAAAACTGGATAGGTAGCGACCGATCTTGCCGATGGTGACAAGGGTCGAAAGAGGTAGACGGTCTTGCCGATGGTGACAATAACCGGCTGGGTAGCGACCTATCTTGCCGATGGTGACAAGGGTCGAAAGGGGTAGACGGTCTTGCCGATGGTGACAAGAACCGGATAGGGTAGCGACCGATCTTGCCGATGGTGACAAGGGTCGAAAGGGGTAGACGGTCTTGCCGATGGTGACAAAAACCGGATGGGTAGCGACTGATCTTGCCGATGGTGACAAGGGTCGAAAATGACTCCGTACGATCTTGCCGATGGTAGACTTGTTTCAGCGTTTTCTTTCTTTCCCTTTTCATTCGCGTATCGATCAACCATTTGGCTAACTGGTAGTCAACTGACTGATTGACGACGCGGGCGTGCCAGTCACATGAGTGACAATTTTATTGTGCGCTCATTCTGACCCATATCGGGCGAATGTGAGGTTCGGTTGGGACCAGCAGTCTGCCATACCATAAAGGTTATGGCGTTAATTACATCCCCCACGAGGAGGGAACACCTTTGATTAATTGCCGAGATAGCGGACCGTCGAAGCCGGATTAAAAAGAACTACATGATGATTATAGCAATGACAGGCAGGATGCACATATTTATCGTATAGCAGATGTATAGTTCATGGAATTATGGACCCTCGGTACGTGGCGGAGGATGTAGGTCCGAAGACCACCATCGCGCATGACGAAGACTTCCGTCCGGGCGTAACCCGATCTTCTGTCGATGCCATTTGATATACCCGAGGGTCTATGCATGCATGCACACAAGACATTCACGCCTAGATTACACATGAAGATAGTGTTATGAAACGGTGGCGATCAGCCACATTTATTACCCCTCGTCGAGAAGAGGAAGAGCAACACAAGTATGCTAGCGAAAGTGAAATGCTAACTGATTATGATGGTGAGTATGATGATGACATGACTCGGGCTTGCTTGACCCTTCTTTATTCAATTCACTGCCTACTACGGCTTGTCGACATTGCCCCCGAGAGGCGAGGCTTGCCCCGGGGTAAATGAACCATTAGAGCGGCACGAGGCTTCAAAACTGGCGTGACTATGTAAGAAAACTTATGCGGCGTGATAAAGCGTAGGCATAGTGGCTAATACGGCGCGGTCTTCATGTAGTTGAAACGGCGCGCAAGAGGGTTGGGGCACGCCGGTTTAGGGCACGCCGGAAAGGTGCAAGGAAAATTTTTAAGGAAATGAGGGTGGGCTTAATCCGGCGCGGGGGGGTACCGCGCCGGTTTAGGGCGCGCCGGTTAAGACCGCGCCGTATTAAACCTGTTTTGTTGAATTATGAACCTTTTTAAGTTTATTAGACTTCATGGGACCCTTTCTTGAGTTGTTGGGCCAGATGATTGTTTGATTGGAGTCCATGGCCTTCTGGAAATGAGGGGGAGGTCAGTGCGAGGTTCATACTCGAGCACTGAGTTGATTCGATTCGGAGCGATCATTTTATTGACATAATGATCTGGAGTCTGTCAAAAATTTGACAGCATCTCCCCTGAACAAACAGAGTTGCAGGGGAGAATCGGGGTCATACTCACTAATGGAGCAAGCCCCTAAATCACCGGTCTGCCCAAAGGCGGCCAGCATACCCCACTGGATAGGATACCCCGAGGACAAGCCTGCTAGGAGCACCAAAGCTCCATGGGGGAAGAGATAGAAGGGCGAAGTCACTGATGATGAGGACGACACCCCGAGGGCTAGCCTACGAGGGGTGAAGGACTCGTAGTCAGTGATTCGTCCCATGGAGGGACTGACCATTGGGAGAGTGAGACTCCGAGGGCTAGCCTACAAGGAGCACACACACCCTGGTCTCGATCGGGCCCTGGGCTGTCGGGGTTGAGTTCGTTGACCCATGATCCCCTTCATTATTAGCCATGGCTTCGAGAAGACGCCCACCATGGAGAGGTAGGGCTCTCGGTCGCCCGACAACTGCAGGAACTAACAGGGGAATGTCCCCCTCCCCAGGTGATCGAAGTGACGGGGAAACCTCGGAACGATGCAGATGGCCACGAAGAAGAAGTGATAAAGGCCTAAGTTAGACAGACCCTCGGCAGGGACATATGCTCGAACAGTTAGAAAACAATACTCAAGGGGATAGACCCTGTACGTGGCAGACAAAGGCGCGCGCAGAGGCACGGCTCCATCCGAGAGGAGAAAGGGATGCAAAGTCCTTGAACTAAACATAAAAGAAATGAAACGAAAGAAAGCCCCCGGGGAGGGGTGTTTCTATAGCCCGCGATGATTCGGGGCATGATATGAATCTCGAGGAAACCGGGATCGGCCCTACGCAGAGAAGAACCTTGACGCGCATGTCAGCATAGATAAAGATAGAGAAAGGGAACATCGTTCATCCGATTCATTGATTTAAGCATTCACACGCACGCACATACGTTGCCATTCCAAAAAAAATGGGAAGGGTTTAACATTTACATAGCGAGAGTACAGCCCCGGCACCATCACTTGATCGCCGTTCGCCGACAATAGAGACAGAAGGCATTCACGGTGCCATAACGGAGGAAGAAAATCAGAAGGGATCGCGTAGAGGGGGGAGGAGAATCGACTCATTTCATTGTCGCTCCTCCCCCCCCTCGCTTACATTCGACGGATAGGAGTTTCGAGGAAGAAAACTACGGAAAACAGGAGAAGATCAACGCCCGCGCCCACCTGTTCCTGAAACAGAGTATCGCAGCCGAAGAAGATGGCCGGCGGTCACTGCTCCCGAGAAACCTTCACTCTATGTACCTCAGGCGAAAAAGGAAGCCCTCTCCTCCCTCTCGAAAACGATCAGAGGGCTGACCACTGTAGCACGCCATTCTTGATGTCTCCTGAGAAAGTCTCATATTACTATACGATGCCCCGCGACGGCTTACGCATTTCGAATCACTTGAGTACTTCCTTTTCTTGGGTCTTCTTCTGCCTTTTTCGGCATCCGTAATCGTCTCGTCACAGCATTCGGACGGCATCAACACCAGTCAGACGCACCAAGAGGTTCCGGAATCAAAAAGGGTGTCTGCCGGGCGGCCGCCGACGCCTGATCTGAGGACCCGGGTGGGTCTTAATGGGGGCGTCCAGGCCCCTGGACGCCCCCATGTTTTTAATTTAATTTATTTTATTTTCTCAGGGGCTAAAACCAAATAAAAAATATATATATTAATGGAGGCGTCTAGGCCCCTGGATGCCTCCATAAAAACAAATATAAAAAAATCAAAATGCCAGCCCTAGCATAAAAAGACAAAACAAAAATAAAAATAATATATTTTGGAGGCGTCCAGGCCCCTGGACGCCTCCATCAACTCTCTCACGGGCGCGCGCCACCGAACGACGGTTTGTCGTGTGTGAAAAAATCCAAATTATAGAGACGTCCAGCCAGCTGGACACGCCCATTTCTGAATCACGAGGCGCCGCTCACAAAACCACGCGTTGTGCCAAACCGCGTGCGGCCGTCGTCGATTTTCGGTGGACCTGTTTGAGGCGTCCGGGGCCTTGGACGCCTCCACAAAAGTATTCCAAAAAAATATATAAAAATAGAATAAAATATTAATTCGGCCCTGATGGAGGTGTCCAGGGTCCTGGATGCCTCCACCCTCCGGAGCCCTATAAATAGAGGCCCACCCCCTCAGTTCGAGAGGAGCTTCGAAGTGATCCAATAGGCTACCGGAGCCCAGAGGCTACGGAGTCATTTTCTAACCCGTGGGTTCTTTTGTAGGTGGAGGTTCTGCCGGCTTCTCGGGTGCTCACGCTCACGAGAGGAAGGTCGTCTTCATCCACCGCGCTTCCACGTCGTCCCCACGCTACCGGAGCTCCGCCGGATTTCACTATCGGCACACCCAATAAGCCAATTCTTTCCTTTTCTTCGTAGTTCTTTTGCATTCATCATCTTGCATCCCCTATCCCCCTTCATAAGGGCGCCTTTTCTTATACACTTCTTACATCCATCATCTCATTTTCCTCCTACTCGAGTCCGAGAGGGGTTTAAAAGATAACACCAACCAGGTGTGTGTCTTGTCATCATTTCGTTATTTTTATCGCAAGGATTTGAATACTACACCTCCATCTTTCTAATCCACTTGTCATTTGTTTGTCGTTGTTCTGCAAGGGTAGCCGAGGAAAGCCCTCTCTGTCGGCCGACCGGAGGGAGAGGAAGAAGCAACCTGCCATCTCCCGCTCTTGAGGTAGGCGCGATCACTTTCTTATTTTGGGGTCTTTCGGCCCCTGGCGATCACATCTTGTTTTCGAGGCCGCGGGGAGTCACTTCCCCAATGGCCGTTTAAATTCCCGCTCTTTGTATTCTCTTTATATTCTGTCATCTTATTATCTGCTCATATTCTCGAGGCCGCGGCGAGTCACTTCCCCAATGGCCGTTTAAATTTCCGTTCTTATATTCTCTTTATATTCTGTTATATTCTGCTCATATTCTTGAGGCCGCGGCGAGTCACTTCCCCAATGGCCGTTTAAATTCACGTTCTTATACGTTATATTCTTATCTGTTTATGTTCTCGAGGCCGCGGCGAGTCACTTCCCCAATGGCCGTTTAAATTCCCGCTCTTTGTATTCTCTTTATATTCTGTCATCTTATTATCTGCTCATATTCTCGAGGCCGCGGCGAGTCACTTCCCCAACGGCCGTTTCAATTCTTGTTATTTAATTTCTGCCCCATTTCCGTCCCCCCGAGGCCGCGGCGAGTCACTTCCCGCTATGGCCGTTTAACCCCCATATCTTGCTATATCACACTTGTCCCGCTCGCCCCGCCGGAGTAATCTCCCGTGGTGGCCCCTTCTCTCTCTTCTCTTATTTCTGTGTTATAGCGAACAAACACCAAAAAAGAGGAGCCCGCGCGCTCTACGCCTTCTCCGCTCTTCCCCGAACCGCGTGACGTCGCTCACATATTGACGATCACGGTGGGACGTCTACTGCTTCCTTTCGGCTACCCTTGCAAGTTCGGCACCATCCGTGCCTCTCCACCTTGGCGCCCGCGCGCGCCCCCGTCGTGCCCACGGCAGCACTGTCAGTTTTGATTGGTTCTTTATTTATTATATGTCTGTTATTTCTGTTGTTTTCCCACTCCATATCTCTGTCAGCATTTCATTACATGCATCCATCCCTCTTTTCTATCATTTTTTCATTTTTTTGAGGATCACCCTTTCCCGGTGAAGGAAGGACTCTCCGTTTGTGAATTCCTCTCAACGGACTAGAATCTCCTACACTGGGACCTCCGTAAGTCCCCGACATCGAAGAATCTCCTCTTCGTTCACTGGGCTGGTTGTACCATTGAAGTTTCCCGAAGTTAGTCATTTCATTCGTGGTGAGACGAGATACCCTAGCTGACACGGCGGTGAAACAAAAATAAACTAGGGTCCCCATTTTGTGTGAACTTCGGATCTCACTAAAAACAAAAAAAAATCATCAAAATTAAAACACAAAAAAAAGGTGTAAAGGCATCCACTTGTTTGATAATCTGTGCTACCTGCTTGCTAGTGTATGTTCTTGCGTTCTGGGAAAACTGTGAGCATGGCTCACGAGTCTTTTGAGGAAAACCACCCTAGTCGTGGTTTGTCAGCCGACCCGCGAGTCTATGCTATGGACTCAGGTCCTTCTCATGAGCTCTCGCATGAGGTGCAGGTTATTGTCGGGGACACGTCCCCACCACAGGATATCTCTTCCTTACTGGGCGTCCTCGCCAACACGGAGCTTACCTCTGAACAGCTCCGGGCCTTCCAGGCCATTCTGAAGGGGAAATCTGTTTCCCCCACGCCCCAGGAATCAACTCCGGCCATCGCACCTCTCCAAGAGTCCGTGCAGGCCATTCCATCTCCTTCGTTGGCACAAGCCATCCAGTCTCCCTCGCTTCAAGGACAAGCGAGCCAACAACCACCCTCATTCTAGTTCCCGTCACAATCTCAAACTCCCGTTGTTCCCCACACACCGCTTCAGCCAGGGCCAACTGTCGGCGGTCTGACAGCTCCCTCTCATTCCGGGTTCCCCCCTCAAGTCTCCGGGAGACAGTTTCTCCCCCAGTGGCAAGTGCCACCTTCACCTCCAGAGGAGCTCGCCCAATCGCTCCTCAATAGGTTCAATCGCATGGACGAGCAGTTTCAAAATCTGAGAAGGATGGTTGACGTGAAAGCCACCCCGGAGGTTGCTTTGCCAATCCTTCCCGTCATTCATCTTCCTCCCTCCGAAATGCCCACGTACCGCAGATACAATGGTATCGGCAACCCCTTCATTCACCTCAAGGATTTCATGTATGAATCCTCCTATTGGCAAAATGATCAGAGGTCCCTGGCATACCTCTTTCGGAGATCATTGGATGGTCCTGCGCTTGAGTGGTTCTATTCTCTGGAGCCCCGCGAGGCCGAGAATTTTGAAATAGTCCGGAGAAGGTTCTTGCAGAAATATAGGGATAGGGTCGGTCCCTCACTCTCCATTACCGACCTAGTGGCCGAAAAGATGAAACCCGACGAGGATTTTGTCCGATATGCTGATAGATGGAGGTCTCTGGCGGAAAGAATAAGGGATACCCTCTCCGAGCCCGAACAAGTGAAGATGATTGTGTCTAATGCAACCCCACAGTTCAGACATGTCCTGGCCATGAATAAACTTACTACAATGGAGGAACTCTATGAAAGGGCCCGGTACATCCAAACCCAGCTAAAAGACTCCCCCATCATGAACATGTTTGAGTCGCCGAAGCCCAAAGTGGTCAGAAAGACAGGCGCTGGTGTCCCGGGCGGAGCCACAGAAGGGGTCGTGACAAATGAGCAAGTCAGTGCGGTCAACAATGCCAACTATGCAGTCAACCCAAGGCCTCCACAAATGCCCCGACTTTCCCTTCAACCAGGTCCTTTCCCTCTTCGTCCTCCACCCCAAAATAATCCACCCCAGGATAATATGCCTCCATTACGCCAACCCCAGCAACAACAACCACAACCTCAGCAACAACAACCACCACTTTAGTACAACCAAGTTCCACCCCCGGGGAACTATGGTCCCCAACAGCAACAAAGGAGGCCGCTCGGTCCCAAGAGAGCCTACTATCCACCATTGCTGGAAACCTTAGTAGACATTTTTAATGCCCTCATGGCATCAAACCAACTCGCCCTACCCAGAGAAAGGCCCGCCTGGCCCCCAAATGTTGATACCTCCAAATACTGCGTCTACCACAGGCAGCCGGGACACACAGTGGATTACTGCTTCCATTTCAAAGATTATATCCATGATATGAATGATGAACATCAAATAGATTGGGATGAGATGAGACGATACGTCGCGGCTCTCAAGGCTAGGAGACCTCCTCATAGGCCACAGCAGCAGTTACAACAGCAGCAGCAGCAGCAACCACAACAACAACAGCAGCCTCAGCAGGCCCCACAACAACAGCCCGACATGGGCATAATCCAGAATCCACTACCGGAGCACCAACAGCCCAATCATCAGGTTAACCCCATCTCCTCCTTCCCGGAAGTCGGGAGAGAGCAGGTGTGGCACCAGGAAAGTACCTCCATTCTTTCTACCTCCAACCCTATCGTCATGCAACCCCCTCACCTTGCCCGGGTTGCACCTCTCTCTCATCAACCCGCGTCAGTATCACCATCACCATTTCCACTACCATTACGCCCTCTCATCCGCACCCCGACCTCCTATCAACCGACACTCTCCACTACGCCTTCACACCCTCTCATCTTCTCTCACTCCCCCACTTTACCATCCACCTCTACCACATTTACCCCTACGCCTTCTAAACCCCTTATCATCCGTCAACCATACATAACCCCGTCTTTCTCCACCGTATCACCACTAATGCCTTCAAAACCACTCATTAACCATCACCCACCTCAAAATCATTGCCCACTTCAAGCCCTACCCACTCCTACTTCGTCTCCACCGCCACCTTCTAGACCCCTTATCCTTCATAATCCGCGCAATATCCCCTCTACCTCCACCATGTCGCCACCTAACAAACCCCTCATCAGAATCCCTGCTCCCGTCATCACCCCTGCTTCATCAACCATTCCTCCACTACTACCCCTCAAACCCCTGTTAAAACCCACTGCTACCCCCACAGAGGTACAAAAGTCGCAGGCAATGGTGCTCCGGAGTGGAAGGATTTTCCACAGGGTTTTCCCCCACAACAGTCAGAATCCCGAGCAATCTCAGCCAGAGAAGGATGATGCAGAACAACCAGAAAGAGCTATCCCTGGAACACAGTATGATCTATTGAAACACTTGGACAAGACACATGCCCGGATCTCCATCATAGAGCTACTTCAAAGATCCACATCCCACCAGGCGGCCTTGATGGAATATCTTCAAAAGGTCATGGTTAATGAAGACCTCCCCGTGGAGAAGATTTCGACCGTCCTGACCCCAACAGACACACAACCAGCCATCATGTTTCACAACTACGAGCTCGCTCCCAAGGAAGCTCGAAAATATGCATTGTGCATTTCAATAAAAATTAATGGGGTATCCATAAACCCGTGTCTTGTGGACATGGGTGCATCCATAAATGTGATCTCCATGAGCACTCTTTAGTTGTGTGGGGTCAACAAGGAACAAATAAGACCTTCCTCGATCACGGTCACGGCTTATGACAATAGCAAAAGGCCGCCGCAGGGGATGATTATTCTGAAGGCAGAACTAGGCCCCATGTCAATTCTCACGAAATTCCATGTCCTCGACATGGACCCCACATTCAAGGCTATACTGGGTCGCCCTTACATCGAAGCCATGGACGCTGTGCCTTCCACCAACCATCAGTGCCTGAAGTTTCCTTACAATGGGAGAATTATTAAAGTGGTCAGTACACCTATCCTTCACACAGTGGATGCTATCAACACCTCTCTGCCTTCTGTTTGGCCGTCTCATCGACCCATATTGTCACTGCTGGACGTACGTGATCCATCTCATGTTCCACTAGCACCAAAGGAGCCGGTCAGGACAACCACAACATCATGTCTCCCTTTTCACTCCAAAGGTTGGGAGATTATGAGGAACATCGGCTATCAACAAGGAAAAGGTCTGGGTGCACAGTTACAGGGTATGCTCAAACCGCCAAAGGAAATTAGGCCGAACCGCAGGTTTGGCCTAGGCTTCAAAGGACCGTTCAAGGCAGATTGGAAGCCCCTCACGTGGACTCTATCAAACCACTTCAACAGAGGGCCCGTTGTTCAGATGGGAGATCACCCACGAGAAGTATATGGGGGATCACATGATGTATATTTGGCTGAAAAATATCCGAGGATCACCAAAAGAGGCAAGATCAAAGATCCGGAATGCGAGTGGGACAAATGGTTCGACATACGGGACATTTCCGTTGCACTGGAAAGGATGTTCTCGTCTCCGCAGCTTGAAGGACCACCATTGATCTCCGAAATACCAGAGAATATTACCACTCTTGCCAAGGTTCCAAACTATCCTCGTCCTCGCCAGAAGGACCCTGTCATCGACGGATCTTCATCCGTCCTCAACATTGCCGTCGACGGCTCATTAGTTGCCATCTTCTCCATCCACTCGTCTCAGCCTTTACTGATATCTTCTTCCTGGGCCAGACAATTGTCTGATGATCTTCCCAGGTCCCCTTCTTTGCTTACATACCTACGCGGGCTTTTCAACCCGCGCCAGGTCTTCAACCATGATCTGCTCTATGAGCCTCACAATCCTCTAGCCATAACCACTGTCCTCTCTCCTCCAATCTCTTTTCACTGCTTTGTCATTAAAAATGAAAACGAAAAAAAAAACGTCAATTTTCAAACTCCCCAACAACACATCTTCGTTAAGGAAACCTCCTACATCTCCCACGGGTGCGTACCGCCTTGCGGACCACCCGTCCAAGGTCTGATGAGCGACCTTTTCTACCCCTCCTCTGAGGGGTCTTCTCCTGTACATTCTACACCATCCTCTTCGTCTTCCTCTTCTTCTGTAAATATTGTCAGTCAATCTAGGAATGATAGGCCAAGGGTAGTACCTAGGAAGAAATCCAAGGGTAGGCAGATCCCTCGTCGATTCCTTCTGGATTTGGCCGCCGGGTGTCAGGCCTTTCTTGCCATCCCCCAGTTGTTAGAAAATCCCATCCAGCTACCCGAAATAGAATGCGAGGGCGACTGTGCATCTGATGAAGGGTATGGAGTCTACGAGATCACGGATGAAGAATGCCCCACTGAAGATGAGGGTGAAGAATATGAGGATGCGGCGGGCGCATACGCTAGTGGAATGAGGAGATTCGACGAGCCGTCAACCGCCGTAGAAGAATCCACCAAAGAAGTCAACTTGGGAACTGAGGAAGACCCTAGGATCATCCTCATAAGTGACAACCTACCACCCTCTGAAGAAGAGGCATTAATTAAGGTTCTCAAGGAATATAAGGACACGTTTGCATGGAGCTACGAGGATATGCCGGGTCTGGATTCAACCTTGGTCGAACACCGTTTAACCCTAAAACCAGGGTCCATCTCGGTAAAACAAAGGTTAAGGCGTTTCCACCCTCAGATGGCTTTGAAAATGAAAGAAGAGGTCGATAAGCTCCACAAAGCCAGGTTCATTAGATTCGTTCTTTATCCTCAATGGGTGGCGAACATTGTCCCGGTCATGAAAAAAGATGGGAAAGTCAGGATTTGCATCGACTTCCGGGAACTTAACCGCGCGTGTCCAAAGGATGATTTTCCCTTACCTCACATTGATGTGCTGATTGATAACACGGCAGGCTACGAAACCCTCTCTTTCATGGATGGATTTTCAGGATACAATCAAATTCGTTTAGCAGAAGAGGATCAAGAAAAGACGTCATTCACTACCCCTTGGGGAACATATTGTTACGTGGTCATGCCGTTCGGATTAAAGAATGCTGGAGCTACTTACCAAAGAGCGATGATGGCCATATTTCATGACATGATGCACATATATCTGGAAGTGTATGTGGATGACTTATTGGTGAAATCAAGGACCAGGATGGAACATCCAGAAGTTTTGGCTAAGGTCTTGCAAAGGTCAAGAGAGTTCCAATTAAAAATGAACCCGAAGAAGTGTGTGTTTGGTGTGTCGTCAGGTAAATTGCTGGGGTTCATCGTGAGTAAAAGAGGGATCGAGATAGATCTCGACAAAGCCAAGGCTATCAGGGATATGCCGCCTCCCAAGAATTTGAGGGAAGTTCGAGGTTTAATCGGGAGGTTACAGTTTATTCGTCGGTTTGTGTCCCAACATTCACAAAGGTGTAGACTGTTGTGCCCATGCATGTGGTTTTGGTTTTGATGATGGTTTTAATGATGGCCTTGATGATTGGTTGTTGATGTGAGTTAATCAAATGTTCAGTCATCTTGCTGCTCAGTTTAGATTAACATATTTGATGTTCAGTCTTGTTACATGTTAAACTGATGCATAAAGCATTCATTGCTGTGGTTTTGATGATTGATATTGTATTTTGATGATAGCAATGATATAGTGTTTTCATGACATTGTGCCTTGATGATTGCATCATGACTGTGACTGGTACAACTGATATATTGTTTATGTTAGACTTATGTTATGTGCATAGTCTATACAGTGCATCGTGGGGTTTATGCCCTAAGTCTATTCACTGCACATGCATCATTCGTCCAAGTCCATACATTGGACTGTAGTGTGCATTTGGCGAACACATCGCAAGTCTAGACATTGCACTGTAGCATGCATTTCCTTAAAGTCTATACATCGGATTGGTTTGCATTGGGCTAAGTATATACAACGTCAGCTCATGCTTTATCTTAGACAAAGTCTATACAATGGCTTTGGGTCTCCAAGTCTATACAGCCTTTTGCTTCGCCAAAGTCTGTACATTGGTCTGCATAGGCTAAGTGTTTACATTGTCAAGTACAATCATGCACTGGTCATGTAGTCTGTACAGCGTGAAGTCTATACTTTGGCACTGTAGCTTACTCGTGCAAGTCTATACCTTGGACTGTTCTTCATGTCTGTACATCAGATTGTACATCATCTTCGTGCTGTTTCTGTACTTGAGTTTTCGTGTTGTTTCCCCTCACTAACACGAAAAGATCTCGTGTTGTATGAGCATACAACACTTCGTGTTGATTTCCATGCGTGACAGGAAAGCTTGTATGAGGTTAGACTTCGTGTCGTTTCCCTTGTCTTCATCTTCGTGTTGTTTTAGTGTCTACGTCTCCGTGTTGTTTTTATGTTTCTGTCTGAGTGTTGGTCTTTCGTTTTTGACTTAGTGTCTTTCTCGCCTTGACCACACTTCGTGTCGATTCTTGGTTTTCTACACCCCGTGTCATTTCACCTCGTGCTGTTCTCACTGTCGTCGTGTTGTTTTCACCGCGTGTCGATTATTGTTTTTCACTTAGTGTTGTTTTCACTTCGTGTCAACTTCACTTCGTGTCGTCTCTTTGTACTTCGACTTCGTGTCATGTTTTCCACACCGCGTGTCATTGTCGCTTTAGTAACCTCACCTCGTGTCGGTTACTGTTGTCTCCATGTCTACGTGTCGATTTCGTGTCATGTTTTCCCACTTCGCGTCGTTCATGTTTCGTAACCACACTTCGTGTTGGTTACTGTCATTCTTGTGACTTTGTGTCGTGTCTCCCAAACCTCGTGTCGTTTTCACTCTGTGTCAACTTCGTCTCCGTGTTGTTTTCATAACTTCGTGTCGTGTTTGTTACACCTCGTGTCGTTTTCCGTTTTGTGTCTTCGTGTCATTTTTGTTCTTCCTAGACCTTGTGTCTTTCTTGTGTTGAAACCACACTTCGTGTTGGTTTCTGTTTTGTCTCTATGTATCTCGTGTCGTTCTTCTTTTTACCTCGTGTTGTTTTATAACTTCACTTCGTGTCGTTCTCGCTTTAACCACACTTCGTGTTGCTTTACGTAGACCTTGTGTCTTACTTTGTTTGCAAACACTTCGTGTCGGTTTCTGCTGTCACCCCGTGTTGTTCTCGTGTTATCGTTTATGTCTGTGTGGTCTTACTTCGTGTTACTTACTGTTGTACATCGAGTCCTTACTGACTTCGTGTCGTTTTCCCTATTGTGTCCTCGCGTTGTCTCCGTGTCGTTGCTATTTGTCACTTCGTGTTGTTTCGTTTTAACCTCGTTCAAGTTTCTTCTAAAACACTGTTCTTCTGATAAGTCTATACAGAGTTGTTCTTTAAACTGATGACTTATCCGATACCCTGTTTTACAGGTGCTTTGATCGTGAAGCTTAAGGAGGGCACGTGATCCGAGGCTGGAATAAAGTCTGCTGAGAGACTGCCACGTGGTCCGAATTCTTAGGGCTGGAAATGTGGAGGTCACACGTCGTGGCTGATGCTGCTGCTGCTGCTGCTATATATATGAGCATTCTTCCATAGATGAAGGTGATCGAGTTGGCGAGAAGAAAACTCAATACAGAGAGCCACGATCCAGACAGAAAAGAAGAAAAAGAAAAGAAGAAGGGAAAGAGAGTGAGAAAGAGAAAGAAAGAGAGATTGAGTAAGAGATCGAGATAGCAGAGTGTGAAGAAAGGAAGAGGAAGAAGAATAGAGAAGAAGAGAGAGCTAGAGTGATAGAAGCTTCAACAGAAGATCTGTTCCTGCTGTACCGTGGATCAAATCCAGGCCAGCCAGCTCCTGCGAGAGCCACATTTGTTTTTATCTTTTCAGCCTTCTGTTGCTGGTTTCGTTTTTGTTTTTATCCATTTACTGTATTTCCGATCCTCTGTAGAGAGGTCGGGGTTCCTCCTGTGGGTTCAGGAGAAGGGAGACTTTGTGTCTTCGGTTTGCAAGTAGCTGGGTGCTACTTGTGGTTGGTACCCTCCCGTGTGGAGGAAGAGAGACTTGCGTCTCTGGTTGCCTTTGACAGGGTGTCATCGGTTGTTTCCCTCCGGGTTGGAGGAAGGGAGATTTATCTCCGGTTGTGCTTCCCTCTGGGGTTCAGAGGAAGAGAGACTTGGGTCTCTAGGTTCCCCTCCGGGTTGGAGGAAGGGAGGCTTGTTCCTCCGGCTCTGGGCTTGTGAGTAGCAAGTCCGGTGGTTCCCTCCGTGTGTGGAGGAAGAGAGACCGTGTGTCTCTGGTTTCCAAGTGGCTGGAGTCACTTGTGGGTTCCTCCTGTTTGTTCAGGAGAAGGGAGATTGCTATCTCCGGTTGCAAGTAGCTGGGTGCTACTTGTTGTTTCCCTCCGGTTTGGAGGAAGGGAGACTTGTCTCCGGTTCTGGGCTTGTGGATTCAAGTCCAGGGGGTTCCCTCCAGGTCTGGAGGAAGAGAGACCTTGTGTCTCTGGTTTGCTAGTGACTGGTGTCACTAGTGGTTCCCTCCGGTTGGGAGGAAGAGGGGAGGTTGTTCCCCTGGTCAAGCTGTTTGGCAGCGTTTGTTGCAGACTGAGTCTGCTGTTTCTAGCGTGAGCTAGTGGAAGCCACACTCGGTTTGAGTGTGGGGTGGATGTAGGTCTGAAGGACCGAACCACCTAAAAACCCCTTGTGCATTGTGGTTTGATTTGTTCATTTGTGCTTCCGCTAGATGAATGCATAGGGGCACTCCATGTGTTTGCTAACTGGTAGAACTGAATAGTTGATTAGCTTTCAGATTTGGTAAATCTGTCTAGTTAGCATCATAGTTCTAGTTTGGGCGAAATTTTATATTGAGTGAAAGTCTTGTTAGTATTCTAGTTTTAAATTGGGTGAAAGTTTTTAAAGGGTTATATTCATTCACCCCCCCTCTGAATACTGCATCGAACCCAACAATTGGTATCAGAGCGGTTCTCTGATTGTTCAGATCCAACGATCTGCAGAGGATCCTGGTGTCCCTTGTGCTTATCTGTTTCTACCCTTTGCTTCATTAATCTGTTTACGGATTTACTCAATGGGTTCTCCACCGGTTTTCAATGGCTCTGATTTTAACTCATGGATTAGCAGTCTTCACAATTATGTGAAAATGATTAATCCGGATCTGTGGAAGTTAATTTCACAAGGTCCCCACAGATTGCCAAAGGAAAAGTCCAAATGGACTAAAAGTCACAAGTCAAAATATGAAGAAAATCAGAAGTCCTTTAACCTGATGAGAGCTGCTATTGACAGAGCCTTATGGTCTTGTATTCATGATTGCAGGTCTGCCAAGGACATTATGGATGAGCTGAAGCTTGCTCAGAAGGGAAATGTCGACAACGGTCTGATGGCTGACGAGAGCAACCATGGTAGTGATCAAGATGAATCCGAAGAACGTGATGATGAGGAGGTAAACCCTTTCGAGAATTTTTCATTAGACGATTGGGAAGATGCCTATGCAAATCTGTTAAGATCCCGTAAGAAACTAGGGAAGAAATATAAAAGTCTGAAAAAGAAGCTGGAAAATCTAGGAGGTGAAAAACTTGAAACTCTGAAAACTGAAAATGAAATTTTAAGAAGACAACTACAAGACTTTGACTCTATTACTACAGATCTAGATCATTTGAAATCTGAAAAACAAACTCTTATGAAACAAATTGGTCTACACAAAAAGGAGAGTCAAAAGCTTGTTTGTGAAATTGCTGAATTAAAGGAAAGGCTTAGCTTCGTTGATCAGACTCATAACAATGACGTTGTTCAAAATGAAAGGTTGGTGAGAGATTTAGAGTGTATCAATTCTGAATTGAAAGAATTGAAATCTGAAAATGAAAAGCTCAAAAACCAATCCAAAGAATTTGAACATAAATCAATAAACCTTGAAAAAGAAAATGGTTTAATCTCTGAGAAATTGGAGGCTGAAAGAACAATGAATTCAGAGATTCAGAAAAATCTTGACAAATTTCAATCTGAAGAACTAAGAGAAATGTTTTATGAATGTCAGTCTTCAACAGATAAATGGGTGTTTGATGATGAAATCCTAGAGCAGAACAGTAAACTGAAAGAGGAAATCAATGAGTTGAAACACCTAAACATACAGTTGACAGATAGGCTAATGACAATTGAAAAAGGCAAGTGTGTTAGTGTGGATAGTTCTGATAGGTTGATAAATGCTGAACAAGAAATTGAGAGTCTAAAAACCATCAACTTAATGTTAAATGGAAATGTCAGTTGCAGTGAACAGAAAATAGCTGGATATGAGCTTACTATCACATCCCTTCAACAAGAAATTGATGATCTTTACAAGTCCTTATCTAAAACTGACAAGGAAATAGAATTAAAACAGGAAGTTGAAAAACTCAAGTGTCTGAATGATGCCTTGCATCAACAAGTCATTTCCTGTGAAACAGATTTGTCCAAATATGAGGCTAAAATTGCTGATTTGAATTCTGAGATTAAAGATTTGAAAAATTCTCTATCAAAATTTGTCAAAGGAAAGGACAATCTGAATAAGCTTCTTGGAAAGAGTGATAACTTTGAGAGAAAAGGACTGGGCTATAGTCCGACAAATAAAAGGAGTAATGGGAATGAAACATCTACGGTTTTTGTCAAAGCCACCAATCAGAACATAACCTCTGCTCCTTCTGTCTTCAAATTCACTGCACAAAAATCAACTGTGAAACCCAAAACTGTGGAACAAACTCCAAAACAGAAAAAGGGTGAAAACTCACAGAAAAAGGAAAAAGGCACTCCTGTTGCTATAAAAAGGGCTACACACAATTCACATGATCTCACATACACTCATATTACAAAGGGGTCATGTTATTACTGTGGGAAAGGAGGTCACATAATGGAGGACTGTGGATTGATGTTAAAGGATGAGCATGCTAGTGGAACTTTACATTCTAGAAATTCTTTTGATAGAAACCATGTTGCTAGGAAGCCTGATGCCTCATGTTATTATTGTGGGAAGCATGGTCATCTCATGAATGAATGTTTTATCATGAAAGAAGACAATAAACTACATGCCAAGTCTTCCATGCACTTTTATGATCCATATGGATCTAAACACAATTCTAGTCAGCACATCGTGTGCTTCAACTGTAATAAGTCTGGGCACAAGGCTGTTGAGTGCTGGTTTAGATCTACTTGGGGTAAAAATGGTTTTCATAGAAGAAATTCTTTTGCATGCTCCCACTGTGGGAAAAATGGGCATACAGTCAAGGACTGTTGGTATGTTCAAAAGAACTATGCTAAACCCCATTTTGTCAAAATCCCTGCAAAACCTTTTGTGAAAATTTCATGCTATAACTGTGGGAAGCCAGGCCATAAATCTGCTGAATGTTGGATGGTTAAGAACAAGCATCAAACTGCTCATGCATATAACAGAAAATCTTATGAACATGTTTATAAACATCACCCTGCTGCTAATGTGCATCATAAGAATCAAACACCAGCCAGTTCATGTAGATACTGTGGAAAATTTGGACATTCTATGGATGACTGTTCACTGATGAAATTTGATGATAATGTTGCTATGAAAATGTTTAGAAAACCTGTTAGGGCTAACGCAGGACCCAAAGCTACTTGGGTCCCTGCAGGATCAAAATGATCATAATGTTGCAGGTGTGCCTTGGGTCAAAGAATAAACATGGGTTAACAAACCAAGGCACTCAATTGGAAACCCCATGATTCAACTCTTCAGGTTAGTTCTGAACTTTGTTTTAAAATTCATCATCTGAAATTGTTGTTTTGCTTGGTTGATCTTTCTTTTTCCATGTCTAGCTGATCAGTCTGCTTTCCAGACTCAGCTATTGAATTCATTTCTGCATATACTTGATGCTCTTCTCTTACTATATGTTGAACTAAAATTGAATGCTTCGCTAAGCATATTCAGTTGATGCACTACATATGCTTTGTGTCAATGCATTGCATGCTTGTATTCGAATGCATACTTGGACTAAGTGTGAATGGTTCATTTAGTGTACACTGTCATTGCATGTGTTAATAATGCCGTTCAATGCATGAAGGACTGATTTATGTTGCATTGTCCTTGTTAACCCTGGTATATCAAATGGTATGTTACTAAAAGGCAGGGAAATCTGCCCGGAGGTTCCTACCATGTGTGAGATGGTCTTTGAGACCAGGTCCTCCGCCTAGTACCATGGGTCTAGTCTGCATGTAGAACAGTCTAATGCATAGCATATCTCTTGCATCATGATGTCAGGGGGAGCTGAGAGTTCTATTCAATTCATTGAATCCTATTCACTTCTCAGTGTTCTCATTCAAATGATTCATATTCTTTTGACATCAGATGTCATTGGACCATATTGCCAATTGCTATCCTTTCTCCATCATTTTCACTAAACAACAGCTTTGCATCTGGTTTAGTACATTGAATGATGATTATTGCAATTGTTCACTTATAAGAATCACTCTTACAAATTGAAAAGAACTAAAGGTTTAACCTTTATAATTTGGAGAGTTAAGTGTCTGCACTTCAGAAATTGAGATAAAAGAAAACTTTTTTAGCTCTTAATCTTTGTCTCATGGCTAAAATAGAAAAAGTTTTTTTTTTAATGCCTAAATGTGTTAATCTGGAAATGTCTAAAACAGATGAACAAGAGTGTGTAATGTTTTTCAATCAATCACTCTAAAAGAATTAAGGGCAGCAGTAAACAAGATCATTAATGTTAAGAACTGAACATAGTGACAGAAGCAATGGCTGATTGCACTGAGAAACTGTGAACTCCTCCAAAAAGACAGGAGATCTCACATGTCATGAAGTGCCTTAGACTATCTCTGTTCATAGGGTCAAATCTATAAGGGGAGTCCTCACCAAGTAAGTGAGGGTACTGGCCTCTAATCAAGGTGTACCCTTAATGTCAAAAGTGAAGACTATTCCTCGTGGGTCTTGATCTGAAGTAGATCATATAGTTTATGCCTAGTAACTGGGGGTACCTGCCTCTTATCAAGGTGTACACCTAATGTCAACAGCATAAATGCCATAGGTCTATTCACTTAGTTCAGTTTCAGAAATTGAAAAAAAAATGAAAATCAAACTGCTGTAACCCTTCGAAAAATCAAAAGTCAATGAGTGAAAATTATTTTTATCAATACATATTCAAGTTGCCTCTCTTGAATTTTCTTGTTTAAACACAAAAGGGTATTATTTCAGACTTATCTATTAATACCATGTGCCCTAGATTCATTGCTATAAATGGAATCTAAAACTCTTTCTCAGGGGTCAGGTGTTTTACTCTAGATTTATCACTGATTAAACCTGAATTTTTGAAAATTGTATGAGTGGTGATTCTTATACTCTAAACAGTTGGTTATAATCATGCTTCCTTTCTGAACCTATGATTCAGCTGTTATCAAGTGATCCTCCTACCTTTTCTACCTTTGTTATCTGTTCATTTTCCTTCTCAAAGGGGGAGCTTTTATTTAGGGGGAGTTATTGACTGAACTTTTATACATGCTATAATTTCTCAAATTATTTTTCTTTTTGATGAAGTCAAAGGGGGAGAATAATTTGAGTCTTCAGATTACCTCAGAATGCCTCACATCATCAGAATGACTCAATATATTGAAAGTGTTGCCATCATCAAAAAGGGGGAGATTGTTGTGCCCATGCATGTGGTTTTGGTTTTGATGATGGTTTTAATGATGGCCTTGATGATTGGTTGTTGATGTGAGTTAATCAAATGTTCAGTCATCTTGCTGCTCAGTTTAGATTAACATATTTGATGTTCATTCTTGTTACATGTTAAACTGATGCATAAAGCATTCATTGCTGTGGTTTTGATGATTGATATTGTATTTTGATGATAGCAATGATATAGTGTTTTCATGACATTGTGCCTTGATGATTGCATCATGACTGTGACTGGTACAACTGATATATTGTTTATGTTAGACTTATGTTATGTGCATAGTCTATACAGTGCATCGTGGGGTTTATGCCCTAAGTCTATTCACTGCACATGCATCATTCGTCCAAGTCCATACATTGGACTGTAGTGTGCATTTGGCGAACACATCGCAAGTCTAGACATTGCACTGTAGCATGCATTTCCTTAAAGTCTATACATCGGACTGGTTTGCATTGGGCTAAGTATATACAACGTCAGCTCATGCCTTGTCTTAGACAAAGTCTATACAATGGCTTTGGGTCTCCAAGTCTATACAGCCTTTTGCTTCGCCAAAGTCTGTATATTGGTCTGCATAGGCTAAGTGTTTACATTGTCAAGTACAATCATGCACTGGTCATGTAGTCTGTACAGCGTGAAGTCTATACTTTGGCACTGTAGCTTACTCGTGCAAGTCTATACCTTGGACTGTTCTTCATGTCTGTACATCAGATTGTACATCATCTTCGTGCTGTTTCTGTACTTGAGTTTTCGTGTTGTTTCCCCTCACTAACACGAAAAGATCTCGTGTTGTATGAGCATACAACACTTCGTGTTGATTTCCATGCGTGACAGGAAAGCTTGTATGAGGTTAGACTTCGTGTCGTTTCCCTTGTCTTCATCTTCGTGTTGTTTTAGTGTCTACGTCTCCGTGTTGTTTTTATGTTTCTGTCTGAGTGTTGGTCTTTCGTTTTTGACTTAGTGTCTTTCTCGCCTTGACCACACTTCGTGTCGATTCTTGGTTTTCTACACCCCGTGTCATTTCACCTCGTGCTATTCTCACTGTCGTCGTGTTGTTTTCACCGCGTGTCGATTATTGTTTTTCACTTAGTGTTGTTTTCACTTCGTGTCAACTTCACTTCGTGTCGTCTCTTTGTACTTCGACTTCGTGTCGTGTTTTCCACACCGCGTGTCATTGTCGCTTTAGTAACCTCACCTCGTGTCGGTTACTGTTGTCTCCATGTCTACGTGTCGATTTCGTGTCATGTTTTCCCACTTCGCGTCGTTCATGTTTCGTAACCACACTTCGTGTTGGTTACTGTCGTTCTTGTGACTTTGTGTCGTGTCTCCCAGACCTCGTGTCGTTTTCACTCCGTGTCAACTTCGTCTCCGTGTTGTTTTCATAACTTCGTGTCGTGTTTGTTACACCTCGTGTCGTTTTCCATTTTGTGTCTTCGTGTCGTTTTTGTTCTTCCTAGACCTTGTGTCTTTCTTGTGTTGAAACCACACTTCGTGTTGGTTTCTGTTTTGTCTCCATGTATCTCGTGTCGTTCTTCTTTTTACCTCGTGTTGTTTTATAACTTCACTTCGTGTCGTTCTCGCTTTAACCACACTTCGTGTTGCTTTACGTAGACCTTGTGTCTTACTTTGTTTGCAAACACTTCGTGTCGGTTTCTGCTGTCACCCCGTGTTGTTCTCGTGTTATCGTTTATGTCTGTGTGGTCTTACTTCGTGTTACTTACTGTTGTACATCGAGTCCTTACTGACTTCGTGTCGTGTTCCCTATTGTGTCCTCGCGTTGTGTCCGTGTCGTTGCTATTTGTCACTTCGTGTTGTTTCGTTTTAACCTCGTTCAAGTTTCTTCTAAAACGTTGTTCTTCTGATAAGTCTATACAGAGTTGTTCTTTAAACTGATGACTTATCCGATACCCTGTTTTACAGGTGCTTTGATCGTGAAGCTTAAGGAGGGCACGTGATCCGAGGCTGGAATAAAGTCTGCTGAGAGACTGCCACGTGGTCCGAATTCTTAGGGCTGGAAATGTGGAGGTCACACGTCGTGGCTGATGCTGCTGCTGCTGCTGCTATATATATGAGCATTCTTCCATAGATGAAGGTGATCGAGTTGGCGAGAAGAAAACTCAATACAGAGAGCCACGATCCAGACAGAAAAGAAGAAAAATAAAAGAAGAAGGGAAAGAGAGTGAGAAAGAGAAAGAAAGAGAGATTGAGTAAGAGATCGAGATAGCAGAGTGTGAAGAAAGGAAGAGGAAGAAGAATAGAGAAGAAGAGAGAGCTAGAGTGATAGAAGCTTCAACAGAAGATCTGTTCCTGCTGTACCGTGGATCAAATCCAGGCCAGCCAGCTCCTGCGAGAGCCACATTTGTTTTTATCTTTTCAGCCTTCTGTTGCTGGTTTCGTTTTTGTTTTTATCCATTTATTGTATTTCCGATCCTCTGTAGAGAGGTCGGGGTTCCTCCTGTGGGTTCAGGAGAAGGGAGACTTTGTGTCTTCGGTTTGCAAGTAGCTGGGTGCTACTTGTGGTTGGTACCCTCCCGTGTGGAGGAAGAGAGACTTGCGTCTCTGGTTGCCTTTGACAGGGTGTCATCGATTGTTTCCCTCTGGGTTGGAGGAAGAGAGATTTATCTCCGGTTGTGCTTCCCTCTGGGGTTCAGAGGAAGAGAGACTTGGGTCTCTAGGTTCCCCTCCGGGTTGGAGGAAGGGAGGCTTGTTCCTCCGGCTCTGGGCTTGTGAGTAGCAAGTCCGGTGGTTCCCTCCGTGTGTGGAGGAAGAGAGACCGTGTGTCTCTGGTTTCCAAGTGGCTGGAGTCACTTGTGGGTTCCTCCTGTTTGTTCAGGAGAAGGGAGATTGCTATCTCCGGTTGCAAGTAGCTGGGTGCTACTTGTTGTTTCCCTCCGGTTTGGAGGAAGGGAGACTTGTCTCCGGTTCTGGGCTTGTGGATTCAAGTCCAGGGGGTTCCCTCCAGGTCTGGAGGAAGAGAGACCTTGTGTCTCTGGTTTGCTAGTGACTGGTGTCACTAGTGGTTCCCTCTGGTTGGGAGGAAGAGGGGAGGTTGTTCCTCTGGTCAAGCTGTTTGGCAGCGTTTGTTGCAGACTGAGTCTGCTGTTTCTAGCGTGAGCTAGTGGAAGCCACACTCGGTTTGAGTGTGGGGTGGATGTAGGTCTGAAGGACAGAACCACCTAAAAACCCCTTGTGCATTGTGGTTTGATTTGTTCATTTGTGCTTCCGCTAGATGAATGCATAGGGGCACTCCATGTGTTTGCTAACTGGTAGAACTGAATAGTTGATTAGCTTTCAGATTTGGTAAATCTGTCTAGTTAGCATCATAGTTCTAGTTTGGGCGAAATTTTATATTGAGTGAAAGTCTTGTTAGTATTCTAGTTTTAAATTGGGTGAAAGTTTTTAAAGGGTTATATTCATTCACCCCCCCTCTTAATACTGCATCGAACCCAACATAGACCTCTCTACGAGTTGACCAAGCCAGGAGTAGAATTCCACTGGAATTCTAAATGTCAGAAAGCTTTTGAAGGGTTAAAGGAATATCTGGCTAGTCCACCCGTTCTCATTCCACCCAAACCGGAAAAACCTCTGATCCTTTACGTCTCAGTCTTGGATGACTCCGTGGGAGCCGTCCTCGCACAAGCTGATGAAGAAGGCAAGGAACAGGCAACCTATTACTTGTCCAAACTTCTCAATCCCTGTGAGCAGAAGTACACCGGCATGGAGAAAACCTGTGCGGCCCTCGTTTGGGTAGTGCAGAAATTGAAGCACTACTTCTTGGCTCACGAGGTCCACTTGATTTCTCGAATGAATCCTATCAAATTCCTTCTGGAGAAATCCGTCCTTACGGATAGGCTAGCACGCTGGTAAAGTTTTCTCTCTCAGTTCGACATCACCTACATCCAGCAAAAGGCGATTAAAGGTTATGCCATAGCCGAGCATCTCGCTCACCATCCTCTTCCCAAGTTCGATCCCGTCCAATCAGAGTTTCCAGATGAGGAACTAATGTCCGTCAACCAATCAGATGAGCCAATGTGGACACTATATTGATGGAGCTCTGAATTCTCAAGGGAGAGGAATCGGCATCGCCCTCCTGTCGCCTGAAGGCCTCACATTCCCATTGGCATACCAGCTCAAATTTCCAGTCACCAACAATATAGCCGAATATGAAGCTCTTCTAGCTGGCCTAGAACTCGCTCATTCTTTTTGTATCACTGAGTTGCGAGTCGTAGGTGATAGTCAACTCATCCTTCGCCAGGTGCTCACTAAATATCACACTCGCGATCCCAAACTCAAGCCATACCAAGAACTCACTGCTGCCTTTGCCAAACTGTTCGCCAAACTGATTTTTGTTCATGTCCCTCGTCATCAGAATATTCTCGCCGATGCCCTCGCCTCGTTGGCATCATCCATAAGGTTCCCTCTAGGAAGATGGTTTAAGTCCATTTCCATCTATAAACTTCACGCCCCTGCAATCGATGATGCTTCCTACGTAAATATCAAAGACAGGATAGCAAGGAAGATCCTGCAAGAAGATATCCTTGAGAAGAGGGAAATCATGTTGGCAGAGGCCGAAGAAGAACTGGCTGATGAAGAGAAACCATGGTTCTATGAAATTGTCAAATACTGCCAAGATCAGTCTTATCCTGAAGGGGCCACCACAGAGGACAAGAAAGTCATAAGAAGGGTGGCTCAGAAATATACTTTGGTTGGAGGTCTACTCTATAGGAGGAGCCTTACTGGTATTCTGTTAAGATGTCTTGGTGACGATGAGGTTTGGAAATGTGTAGAAGAGACGCACTCGGGTGTGTGCGGTGGCCACGTGAATAGTCAGATGCTCGCCAAAAAGATCATTCGGCGAGGTTTTTACTGGCCCACTATGGAACAGGATTGTGCTGTCTATGTCCGTAGGTGTGTCAAGTGTCAACTTCACGCCGATAAAATCCATTCACCATCTTCCTCACTTCACCCAATATCCTCCCCGTGGCCTTTCTCCATGTGGGCATTCGACATCATTGGTCCCCTAGGTGATCCCAATTCCCTCACCAAGCAGAAATCTTTCATCCTTACTGCGACGGAATACTTCACCAAATGGACCGAAGCCGAAGCTTACGCGGAAATCAAGGCGTCAACGGTCTGCAAATTCATCATAAAGAACATCCTCGCCAGATTCGGCGTCCCAAGCACGATCGTCACCGACAATGGGCCACAGTTCATTTCTCAGGACCTACAGGACCTCTGCAAAAGGTACGCAATTGCATTGCATCATTCATCGCCTTATTACCCACAAGGTAACGGCCAAGCGGAGGCCACCAATAAAACATTGCTCAAAATCATCAAAAAAACCTGCGAGTCTAGTAAGTTTTCAGACTGGCCAGAAAAACTTATCGAAGCCCTATGGGCCTATCGCACTTCAATCCGTACCCCCACCGGGCAGACTCCATTTGCCCTTACTTATGGTATGAAAGCGGTAGTCCCGTACGAGACTCTGATCCCTTCTCTCAGGGTACAATTGGACGAGGAATTTCCCCTCGACGATCGTCGTAATTCACTTCTCGCCCAGTTGGAACTCTTGGATGAGAAGCGACTGGCCGCTGCCGAACACGCGCGTGTGTATCAAAATAGACTCGCTCGCTTTTACCAAAAGAAAGTCGTTGAGAGAAAATTCAAAGTTGGTGAGATGGTCGTAAAAAAAAATTTTGTCAAACCTGGAGGTCCGCGTTCTAAGCTCCAACCCATTTGGGAAGGACCATTTGTAATTCAAGCCGTGTACCCTGGCAACGCCTACAAGCTAGTCAACGCCGAAGGGACCGAGTTATCCCACCCTTGGAATGGGCTTTATCTTAAGAAATACTACCCTTAGCACAACAAAAAAAAATGATGAAAAGATAAAAACATCAAAAACAAAGGAATATTGAAAACCACTAAAAATATGGAAAATTCAAAATGCCGATGCCCGGCAGTCACCATATAGTTAAGTCCCTGCATTTAACCTTCATGTTAGGATAGGGCCCATTAAGGCTTGGTAGGCACCGGGTCTTGGTTTGCCAGAACCGTGGAGATCCCTGTCCGGCCACGTCAGCCTATGCTCGCTCGAAGGAAGCTAACATGTGCTCACTTATGTATTTTATTCAAAAAAGTCGGTAGCATCACCTACGGTGGAGCGTCACCCAGAAGATCTCCAGAAGCTGTAATCTTTATTCTTTTCTCTTCGACCAAATGAGACAGTCGGCGCCCTTAAAACGCTGAGCATGAGAAACCAAAACTCAAACCCCAAAGGCAAGAGTAGGATCCATTTCCTCGAGCATCGATCAGAGCACGAGAAGAGGGCAGTGTCCCCGCAGGCATACAAAAAGGGAGCCCACAAACGTCAAGCGACTATATCTCCCTCACGAAAAGAAATACAAAATCAAAATCAAGAGAAAAGCCTGGTCGTGACCGTGCCTGTTGCGATAAATGGAACCCCTCAAAGCAAAAGTCTGAATCCACAAAAGGGGCCGTGGAATGTAAATGCTCGAGATTTGGTCCGAAGTTGTCCGAAAGGAAAGAGTTAATGGGCCCTTATTCGCTCGCCGGGTTAACGGTTTTGCTGATCCTCTCAAGAGGTTTATCCCCCACGCTCTTCCTTCTTCCTCTAAAGATGAAGGTTCGATGGAGTTTCTGAAAGGTGAAAACTGCCCAGGGTCTGCGACCTTATTTTAATATACACATATGGTTGCCTACTTTGAAAAGCAAAAGCTATCGCTGCGAAGGAGTCTCCGTGTTTCTGGCTGGTCAAGACCCCTGTTTACCACCTTGTTGTCTTCTTGTTTAACCTCGGGCTTAGGCCAATGCAAGCGCGTCACCTATGGGTGCGACGGCGTCTGATTCCCGGTCAGCGTCGCGCGGTTGGTCATTAGGGTTCCAGGGTGTTCCATCATATACCATCTAGAGTTGTGAGGAAACAGACCCGGGTCGGGCAAATCATTTACCTCGAACACCTTTTGGGTGAATCCCTGTGGTCGGAAGCAACTGGGAGCCTAAGCATGGTATGACGGTATTGTCATCAGGGTAAGTCTTAGCCGGCGAGATCATCATTCGAGGGGTCTAGAGGCCCAAATCAACCTAGATGTGCACTTAGGATACCTGGGAGGTTAGTAAGAAACCCATGTTCTCACGAAAGTTATGTGCCATTTGGGTGCTTGCCGGGCGTTAGCAATAAAAAAATTGAGATGATAAAATAACAAAAAAAAAAGAAAAAGAAAATATATACATGTTTGCAAATAAAAAATCTTTTTTTTATGATAAAACAAAAAAAAATGCCAAATATAAAAAAAAATAAATCAATTTTGCATGATTGCATTTGCGTGCAGCATCTCACTTTAATACCGCTTGCATTCGTGTGCTTGCCTGTCGCATTTGTCACCACATTCTTCCATTGCCTTTGTTAATAAAGGCTTGGCCCCTTGACCAGTTATCAAGGACAGTCACAGTGACCATTTGCTTATTGAGCAAGGGGCCAAGTCAGAACAAAAATTCTGATTTGTTTGTTTCAGTGATGTGTGCAGGGATTCAGGCAACAGAAGCAAAGGTGAAAACCAAACAAACCAAACCTTGTGTTTTATTCCAAAAACCAAAAAAATTACATCAAGTTCCGCCCTCTCTCTCCGCATTACTCGTCCCACTACTCTCCGGGCAAAACACTCTCAAAGGTGCTACCCAACTACGAAAAGCGGTACTCCTACCGCTCTGTACTCCTCTTCCTATTCC
The DNA here is from genome assembly GCA_022559845.1 of Amorphophallus konjac. NCBI lineage: Eukaryota > Viridiplantae > Streptophyta > Magnoliopsida > Alismatales > Araceae > Amorphophallus > Amorphophallus konjac. Next base: position 119,351,692 of record CM040119.1, on the reverse strand, counting down.
CGCATCCCGGCGTTGATCTACGGAAGCAGCAGAGAAGCTACCAACACAAAAGCCACGCTCTCGTGCTCTTCGGTAGCGCTCCTCACCATCTCTCAGCCACTGTTCAGCAAGACCAAGGCTGATTCGGAGTTCGAATAGTTGGGCCTCCATGGCCATTCGTTCCTCCCTTTCAGTCAATCTGTTGGCTCTTTCTCTCTCTGCGTCTCTTTCTCTCTCTGCACGTTCTCTCTCGCGGTCTTGCCTCTCCAACTGAAGAGTGATCCTCAGTTCTACGGCATCCCTAGAGGAGTCATCATCAGAATGACGCCGCAGTTCCCTCTCCAGTTCTGCTATCCTAGCCTCCTTCTGCGCAGCCTTGGCAAGCGCTTCTTCCGTCTCCTTTTCCTGCCAAGTGTACCATCTCAGATACGCGATAAGGCGTAAACCAAGAGAACTCAACACTGAAACTTTTACCTGTATACAGAGCATCCCTTCTGCCTCCGTAGCGCGCTGCGTGGCGTGAGCAAGTTGCTCGTGAAGCAAGTCAAGTTCTAAGGTGGGAATCCACAAGCTGGAAGAGGCACCACCCACTCCCATCGCTGGGGAAGTCGCGCCAATCTGGGCATGCTACGACCGCGTGAATTAGCAGCCAACATCTGGAATCTGGGGTTTTAATTAGGAACGTACTGTACACCTACCAAGGCGCTCGTAGCTCCGCGGGCATCGCCCAACTGTTGTTCCATCTCTGCCAAGCGAGTTCGTAAATTCGCTATCATGGCATCCCGGACATCCTGCAGCCTTACAAGTCAGCATTTTCACCAGAAAACCAAGAAAAGGAGAAAGAAGAGAAGAGAAAAGGGGAAACCTACCTCCACAAGTCCCCGGGGTTGGAACCGTTCTGCGTACTTTATCCGATATAGACGCAAGTAGTCCTCGCTATCCCGCGCCTGTGATTCTACAATCGTGCCACCCCGTTGCCAATCCTCATACTGTTCGGGGAATCGCACGCGCCAGTCAATGCAGGTCGTCGGTCCCCGCGTCTTTCTCCCGACACGAGGTGGCGCAGCTGAATCCACCCATTCTTGAGCCAGTCCTAAAGTCCTCATAACTAATCGTAGCCGAAGCGGCTCGATTTCATTCAGGCAGTGAATCCACAGTTCCCGTCTGAACCGGGCACGACTTACTAGAACCCACGGCTGGTCGGCATCGACCATGTCTGAGTAGGGCCTCCAGTTTACCATCGCTGCAGGGAACTCCTGTAGCTCCCGCCTTAGCACCATCAGTTGGTAGGTTAGGGGTGCCGCACTCATGATTGGTTCCCACCGCCTGGCTAACGGCACCACCACGGGTCGCCAATGCCGAGCTCTCCCCATAGAGAGGTAATAATAGCTCCATAGCTGCTCGACACAGGTCATCAGTACTTTGCAAAAACATAAAAAAATACAAAATAAGCAAAATCAAAAAATACCTGGATGAATGGTGTGAAACCACTCACAGTCATCTCACGATCCGTTTCTTGGAATAGGCCTGCAAACAAGTGTGCCAGCATGGCGGCTCCCCAGGCATAATACCCTACTCTTTCAAGGTCTGATAGCAGCTCCAAGAAGCAACATTGGATACCGTCCCCTTTCGAGCTCAGTACCAATCTCCCCAAAAGGAAGAGGAGAAATCTCCTCAAATCTATGTTGCATCTTTCCCAGTCGCCGAAATCTGTGCAGTACACGGCACGGCATCCTATTTCCATCCTTTCCATGAACTCTTCTGAGGATTCATCGTCCCGCCGACGAGTGTCGGTGAGCCCTAATGCATCCATGAGGGATGCCCTAGCTACCGACCTATTTTTTCGACCATCTAGGTCCAAACCCAGTAACTTCTGGGCACCTTCTCTGTAGTCCGCGTAAGTGACTCCGGTCACTGCCTCGCCCTCTACCTTCAGGCTTGTGATCCGGACCACATCCTCCAAGCTGGGCACCATGTGCCCCCAGGGCATCAGGAATGCCCGACTCACTGGGTCCCATCTCTCACACAAGGCTTGGATCAGAACCAGGTCAAGCTTGATCGGCTCGATCCGAAGGAAGGTACCAAATCCCATCACGTCTAGCCTCGCCTTCTGAAAATCTGGGAGGCCCCTTTACGCTGCTACTACCAACTCCCATAAGATTTATGATTTCATCACAACCTACACATACAAGGAATGGAGAGGAGGTTTGGTCAGCAAGAAAGGAAGAAAGAATGGAAAAAAGGGCAAGAAAACTTGGCTTACGAGTTGTGATTGGGCCCTTTCGCTGAAGTTCCCTTCAAGGTCTGAAAGCCTCTTGGAACTACTACCACTGGACCTGCTTCTCTTCGAGGAATGGGAAGATTCGCCCTCCATCCAACTCTCAGAATTTTGAACTCCTCCTCTCCCGTGAGAACTTGTGCTCCTCGAGTTAGTCCTCGATATAACTGGGAAGATAAAAGGGACAAGAATTTATAGAAATGGAAGGAGTGCGGGCCAAGATTGCCTCCATCACCTGTTAATGATGGCCCTCGCAATGAGGCACCTGCCATGCGGTCCCGTGTGTCGCTTCACCGCTCGCACGGGGTGATTGACTGGACGAAGAATATGACGACTAGCCCCCTATGTTGTCTAGGGATACCCTATCATGATTTGGACGACGTCCGCAAAATTTGACACAACGTTCGGGAAAGGGGCTAGGGCCGTCATTATTGACTTCGACGGCAGATTCCTTTGGAAATGATCGCAACAAGACGTGATTCTCCGCTCGGGGCGGAGTCTCGGCAGACCCATCACATGGGAACAGTGCAAAGGAAAGGAAGTGTAGGGAAGAGGGAACGCACAAGAGAACAAACAAGGAGCAAAAAATTAAATCATTCCATTCATAATTCTACATAAGCTGTCACAAATACTACAATCATAGAGAGGTGGTGGGTCCACTAGCTCGCCAGCCCTTGCCATTATTTCCATGCTCGTCCCTCTAGGCATCCCTCTCCTCTCCCCCGAGGTGAGGGTCCCTCAGAAGTCTCCGGGATCCTCGTGCAGTAGCACCTGCCTCGCCTCTTGGCGCCTGCTCCGCAGCAGTGACTCGCTGCTCCTCCCCTGGCGTGGCGAAGAAGCCACTAGCGACAAAGCGACCGGACTGACGGAGTCGCTCCCCAAACTCTCGCGCTCTCTCGTAGCGCGTCTCCATCCCTCCTAGCCTCTGTACGACGGCCTGAAGGCCCAGCTGGAGCTCCCTCACTTGGGCCTCCAAGGCCCTCCTCTCGGTCAGATCCCGCTGTCGCTCGGACCTTCTCTCAGCTTTCTCTCTCTCTCTGCCTCTCTCCTCATCATCTGTAGAAGAACCCTTAACTCCAGGATGTCTGGAGAAGGTCTCTCCTCACCACGATGCCGCAGCTCCGCTACAGTCGCCACCCAGGCGTCACGCTCCTCTTCCGCCCGGGACGCGCGGGCCACCGCACCGGCAAGTTGCTCCCGGAGGGAGACAATCTCGAGAAAAGGGGCCGAGGAGCTGGAAGATGCGCCACCAATCATCCCCGCCGTCGCTGTCTGCTGGGCACGCTGGAACAAAATAAACAGCGGCCGTCAGTGAAACTCCAAATCTGAAGATAAAAAGTGCGGCACGTAACTTACCAGAAGCGACAGCTCATGCTGAGCGACGGCCAGCTGCCGCCTAGCCTCTAATAGTTGGGCGCGCGAGCCGCCGACCCCACGCGTGTCCCCAGCTTGGGGAAGCCCCGCATAACTCTCTCTCTGCCGCCACAGGAAGTCGACGCTGTCCTGCACCAATACACTCCCTTGCTATCCGGGGAGACGTACGTGCCAGTCCTCGAGCCTCGCCTTGCCGCGACTCTCCCTCCTGACGCGGCTCGGCTCGTCCGCACTCACCCACTCATCGGCCAGGCCCAGGGTCCTTGCCATATCCTGCACCAAGAAAGGGGTCCCACATCAGTCAAAAAGAACGCGTCCCCTGTCTAGGACGCATCCATCATTTAAGTGCAACACTCGCCGAACCCTTTCCCCCCTCGCGCGGCTCGCTTCAAAACTCAAAATGAATTAAAAGAGGAAAAGATCGGAGGACCTACCAGACCGTGTTCACCTCCCTCCGCGACATCGGGCCCCTCGGGTCCCTCGGGGGCCCGAAGTGGCCCTTCCTCCTCCATAGACGCCGTTCCGTGCTCTGGCGCGTCCCTCCTCGGGCGAGGAGTTCCTCGTCCCTCTCCACCTTCACCATGATCGGGCCCACCGAACTCCATCAATCAAAAGAGGAGGAAGACGAAAAAGGGGCAAGCGAGTTTCGGCGGAAGGCGGGCTCGTTTGCGGGTAAGGCACGAGAGAAGAAAGGCCACCCGACGCTTTAAATTTGAATTCAAGGATTAAGACGCGTCCTCGCGCCTGGACGCGCCCAAAAGGGGGAGAAAGGAAACAGAATCCCCCCGTGCAAAGCGTAGTTCCCCGCTGTTCAGGGTAAGGTCTCGTGGAGCGTGCCTCGAAGGACAACTCAGTGCAAAGAAGAAAGTGTGGGAGAGAGAAAAGTACACACAACACAAGAAAGCCATTTTTATTTCATATAATAGCCGAAAGTACATCATACAGTGAGAAGGGTGACGTGTACAAGCAACTCTCTAACTCTCACCATCACCCTCCTGGTCATCTCTCTCCTCCCTCCTCTGTCGGGGATCCCTAGGGGGCCTCTGCGAACCCTGAGAAGCCGTGCTCGCCTCGCCCTGCGGTGGCACTCCAGCCTCGAAGGCGCGACGACGCTCCTTGGCCGAAGAAACCAGATAGCTACACATGGAAAAAGAACCAGACTGATGAAGTCGCGCCCCACGTTCCTTCGCCCTCTGGTACCGCTCCTCGCTCTCCCGAAGCCTCCCCTCCGCCGTGCCGAGACTCAATCGGAGCTCCAGCAGCTGGGCCTCTAGAGCCCTCCTCTCGGTCTGATCCCGCTGTCGCTCCTCCCTCTCTCTCTCCCTATCCCTCTCCCTCTCTCTCTCCACGCTCTCCCTATCCCTCTCCCTCTCCTCTCTCTCCCTCATCGCCTCTCTCCTCGACAGCTCGAGGGCGATCCGCAGATCCACTACGTCGCGAGGGAGCTCCTCAGCCTCCCGTCGACGCTCCTCCTCCAGCTCTGCAATCCGGGCGTCACGCTCCGCCACCCGAGCGTCGCGCTCCTGCTCGGCACGAACAGCACGCGCCAGGGCCTCCCGAATCTCGCCCACCTGTCAAAGCACGCATGCACCATAAGAGAACAACAGTGATAGAAGGAGGGCAGCCAGAAGGAGAGTCGAGGTCTGGCAAGCACTCACTCGAGCCTCACGGTCACGCTCGGTCTCCTCAGCCCGAGCCACCGCATACGCCAGCTGCTCCTGGAGGGCAGAAACCTCCGGAGGAGGGCCCCGCGAACTGGAACCCGCTCCACCAGCCGTCCCGGCTACTGCTGTCTGGTGGGCCCGCTGAAACACGGGGCAAACGTCAGTCAAAGGCTAAGCATCAAAAATCCAGGTCGCAAAAAAAAATGCATCACATAAACTCACCAGGATCTCCAACTCCTGTCGGATGGCCACCAACTGTCGCCTGGCGTCCGCCAACTGGGCCCGCAGGTCGGCGATCATGGTATCACGAGCATCCTGCATTGCACGTAAGTTAGTACCACATGCATATACATATAAAAGAGTGAAGCATTCTCATTTCACTTACCCCTGCCATACCACAAAGGAAGAGGCGGTCCCCATACGTAGCCCGGTACCGTCTCAGGTAATCAGTACTGTCCTGTACATGGGACACCACTGGGACCCCGCCCTGTTGCCAGTCCTGGTACTGTGCTGGGAAGCGCGTACACCAATCCACAACCTTCGCCTTCCCCTTGGTCTTCCGCCCAATGCGGGCCGGCTCTTCTACATCAACCCACTCTTGGGCTAGCCCCAACGTCCTCATAACCAGCCTCAGCCGAAGCGGCTCGATCTCGTTCAAGCAATGAACCCACACGTCCCGCCTGAAACGAGGAAGACCCGCTACAACCCAAGGCTGGCCAGCGTCGCCCATGCCCAGGTAGGGTCTCCACACCACCTGCATCACCATACATACATCATGTTAGTTACCATTCAGTCACATGCATAAACACATAAAAATCATACGCATCATACCATGGCCTCGGGATACTCGCTCAGCTCCCGACGAAGCGACGCCAGCTGGTAGCCGTGGGGTGCTGCAACCATGACCGGCCTCCACCGCCGCGCCAGAGGCACGGCCCTCCTGTTCCCATGCCTAGCCCTCCCAATCGGGAAATAGTAATAGCTCCACACCTGCATCCATCATACATCATTAGTACAATAATTGCATAGTTAACTGTGGGAATGCATAAATAAGATGTTTACCTGGAGAAAAGGTGCGAAGCCGCTGACTGTCGTCTCCTTCTCCGAAGTCTGGGAGAGATCAGCAATCAAATGGGCAAGCAGAGCCGCTCCCCACGCGTAGTGCCCCACTCTGTCAAGATCCGCCAGAATCCCGAGGAAGCAGCAGTGGATGCCGTCCCCCTTCGTCCCCAGCAGAAGGCGGCCCAGGAAGAAGAAAAGAAACCTCCGAAGGTCTAGATCCACCAGCTCCCTCTCGCTCGGATCCTGGGCAAAAGCTGCATGGGCATCTCCCTCCAATCGTGCCAGAAACTCCGCTCCAGTCTCGCTAACCCACTGGCGCGGGTCAACGAATCCGAGCGCCTCCATAATCTCCACTCGGCCAACTACCCTGCTGTCTCTATCAGTCACGCTCGTCTCTAACCACAGCAGGTCCATGGCACTCTCTCGGTAGTCGGGGTAGGTGACCCCGCTAACCGCCTCTCCGTCAACCCGTAGCCCAGTGATCCGAGCCACGTCCTCGAGTGTCGGCACCATGTGCCCCCAGGGCATCAGAAACGCCCGGCTCGGCGCGTGCCACCGCTCCCTCAATGCCTGGATAAGAGGAAGGTCGAGTCGGAAGGGCTCGATCCTAAGGAAAGCTCCAAAGCCCATGGCGTCCACACGCGTCCTCTGGAAGTCCGGCAGCCCACGGTATGCTGCCACCACTAGGGACCAGCTGATCCGTCCTTTCATCACACCCTGCACACCACAAAACCAATAAAAAATACATCAGCATCATGAATAATATTAAACAATAACACTGTATATACTACTTATTCATCTTATTTTATTTTTATTTTTTAAAAAATATTTATGTTTTTTTTGGAGGCGTCCAACACCTTGGATGCCTCCATTTCATTTTCTTTATTTTAATTTTAGAAAAAACCCAAAAAACAAAAACAAAAATAAATAAAATATATATATATATTATCATGGAGGCGTCCCATGGCCTGGACGCCTCCTATTTTTTAATTCTTTTTTTATTATTTATAAAAAAATAAATAAATTAAAAAAAAAGGAACAAAAAAGAAAATGTGGAGGTGTCCAGGCCCCTGGACGCCTCCTTCCCTCACCCCCGGCGTTCTCCAGATAGCCTCTCGTCCGCCCTTTTAGCCCAGTGAACCAATAGAATGGAAGTTTAAAGTGCTTACCGGATCGTGCTCGTCCTCTGCCGCGTCGCCAGCGTCCACTGTAGCCTCCAAGGCCAAAGGAAGAGCCTCCTCACCCACGGCAATCTCCTCCGCCGCAGCAGCCTCCTCGGCATCATCCCTCAGCCTCCTCGGACGACGAGCCCATCGTTTCCGCTTCTCTGGACCCTGGCTCGATCCTCCTCGCTCTATTGGGACTAAGAATGGGTCGTCTGGGGTGACTGGGTGGTCAGAATGAACAGTACAAATGAGCAGGGGGTGAGGCCCCCCCCCAATATATATAAGACCCACTATTTTTGGGGCGTCCAGGCGCCTGAACGCCCCCACCTTTTTTATTTTTTTTAAAAAATTCAAAATTTTAGGGGCGTCCAGGCGCCTGGACGCCCCCAAAACAAAAAAACCAAAAAAATCAAAAATAAAAAAATAGGGGCGTCCAGACCCCTGGACGCCCCCAAATCAAAAAAGTAAAAAAAAATCAAAAATAAAAAAATAGGGGCGTCCAGTCCTCTGGACGGCCCCATAATAAAAAATTTTCAAAATATATATATATATATAATAAAAGTAAAAAAGATAAGAGTATGTATATAATCCAAACCAAAGAAAAAAAACACAAAGAAAAAGAAAAACCACAAAAAAGACAATAATAATTAAGGGAACTGGTCCAAAACTGCCAAATACCAGATTTTATTCCGTCAGAAAAGCAGAGTGAACTACATCAGGGGCTTAGGCGCCTTAGGCCTTAACTTCCCCAGTTCGGTTACATAAGCCCTCCACGGCTCGCATTCTTCCACCACGTGCGCTAAGGCCTTTCCCGCAACACTTGTCTTCCAGGGAGCTTTAATGGCCTTCGCTTCCTTCGCGTCCGCTTCAATGCCCAACTCCCTTTTCTTCAAAGGAACGATGCCAGTCGGTGGCGGGAACGAATGGCGTGGGATGCCAATCTGGAGGCAGCACCGATGCGCATTATAAAGGATGAATTCGGTCGCGCCGATCAGTTGAAGATCAACTTCGGGAGAAGGCCTCAGGAGAAGATCTAGCGAAAGCAAACATGCCGGTGCGCAAGTAAAGAAGCCTTGTGTCACGGTGCGGAAGTGAGACCGCCAGTCTTCACGTTTCTTCAGCCACGGAACGCAGTTCACTATAGTACCACCGAAGCCTAACACGTCGGCTATGTGGTGAAGCGGGCTTTGTTGGAAGAGCTTCGAAGCAGTTGACATTCCCTCGCGGTGGTCGAATTTGAAGTGCAAATCAAGCCAGCAATTCAAGACAAGTGCGCAACCAAAAGGACGCTTACCCATGCTCGAGGCAGTAAGGCCGCTATAAAGATAGGCAAGGACGGCGGGTCCCACCCTCTTTCCACTCCAGATCCCACGAAATGCACTTAGTTGATCCTCCTCCACTATGTTGTCGGTATGAGGGCACAAGAGAGCACCCGCCAGATAGATAGTGAACTCCTTCATGATTCCCTCCAAATAGTCATCGTCTGGTGACCCTCTCAGGGCGTCCATGACCCACTCCGCGAGCTTTTGGAGATCGATCCCTTTTTGAGTACGGACCTTTCGGGCTGCGTCGGGCGGCATGAAGCTTCCAAGGACGCTTTCAGAAGTCCCCCGTGTCAGCATCCGCATAGCCTTCACCTTCCCGTCACTCTTGAATTTCTTCAATCCGAGCAGAAGTTCCACCTCCTCGAGGAGGATGGTCACCTCGAAGGTCGGGAAGATAAAAGTGTGGGTCTGGGGATGCCAGATCTCCACTAGTGCGCCCATAGCCGCCCAGTCCATACGAATCTTCTCGTAATGCTTGGCGTGAATAAGGAGCCCCTGCAGATGCCACTTCGAGAGTATGGCCCTCATGCCAATGGAGATATTTGAAGTTAGCTTTGAAAGTCATGGCAGTTTGGAAAACTTCCTCGGGCCTGGGAAGAGTGGATATGGCTGGAAGAGGAAAGAAAGAAGAAATGAAGGAAGTAAGAAGAAGGTTCACATGGAAAATTTGAAATGAATCAGCTTACCATATGCGACATGATCGTCCCACTCAGATGACCCTCGAGGTCGGAGAGTCGCCTGATCTCGCTGCTAGGCCTACTCCTCTTCATAACGCGGGAAGACTCTCCTTCCATCCTGAAATCTCTAGATTCTCCTCTCCTTCCTCTCTTGAGCTTCCAAAACCCACCTTAGTACATCTGAATGAACTAGCCTAAGGGGAGTTCTTATAGGAAGGGAAGATCGCTACAGGACAGAACATGTCACATCAGCAGTTAATGTCGGGATTTTGGCTAGATCTCCTTCCCATTGTGGTGCGATTCTGCTATGATTCTGCTACTTTCTGATGTTATTAATCCATGCTGGCCTGTGCAGGTTTTACTAACGGACGTCTTTGTCCAGTCTCCTGTCCCACCTTTCAATGGTTGGTCCCACCATGTCATGCATCATAGTATACGATACCTACGCTACTAGAACATGTCAAGGACCTTGCGACCCGAACAAATCTGGGATTTGAGTTCCCCTTCAACAAAAACAGTGATGATCCCGGAAGAATTTGGGTTGTACGGATAGGCCGTTAACTTGTGGTAGCATGGGGACGACGGTTCCATTCAGTGAGTTGGTGCGCGGATAAATGGGCCCCAGCCCAGTGGCGGCTCACCGGATCGGTATCCTGACCCGTTCTTAACAAGTTGACAATATTATCCTTGGCTATCTTCTATTTTAGTTTGTTTTAAATTTTTATTTTAACCCAGCATGCATTCATATAGGACTTTGATTTATTGCGGAAGATCATTCAAGTGATTCGATTATGAAAGCCGTTGTATTTCAATTCCCACAAATATGAGATATTCCACTCCGAATGAAATACTGAGTTTCCTTGAGACAGCCCTACGCTGCTCTTCCAAAGGAGACCCTTGTTTGGACAGACCCTCAGATATTCCTTTACTTTTGACCTTGTTTGACCCACCTTGGCCGCAGCACTTCCACATTGGCTGGTAATCGCTCCCCAAAGGTGAAACCTCCGGTTTATGACCCAGGTACTTCCACGCTGAGAAGTTGGTCTCTTTTTGTTTCATGCCTGAGCGCACATCTCACCCTCCCTTATTTGATCTCCGTCCAAGCAATCGTCTATATTTGAATGACCTTCTTCAAGGTCGCCTCATTGAAACTTCAAAAAGATTCCAAACAGTAACGTCAAAAGCATGTCTCACCACACCTTGGCATCAACTTATCAGTCCGCTCCCACTTCATTTCACTCCACTTCGATACCATTCCACTACGTGTCGCTCCCTTGCAAAGCAGACGCCAAGGCGGGGCAGCTGTAGACACGCCATTCTTGACGTCTCCTGAGAAAGTCTCATATTACTATACGACGCCCCGCGACGGCTTACGCATTTCGAATCACTTGAGTACTTTCTTTTCTTGGGTCTTCTTCTGCCTTTTTCGGCATCCGTAATCGTCTCGTCACAGCATTCGGACGGCATCAACACCAGTCAGATGCACCAAGAGGTTCCGGAATCAAAAAGGGTGTCTGCCGGGCGGCCGCCGACGCCTGATCTGAGGACCCGGGTGGGTCTTAATGGGGGCGTCCAGGCCCCTGGACGCCCCCATGTTTTTAATTTATTTTATTTTATTTTCTCAGGGCCTAAAACTAAATAAAAAATATATATATTAATGGAGGCGTCCAGGCCCCTGGACGCCTCCATAAAAACAAATATAAAAAAATCAAAATGCTAGCCCTAGCATAAAAAGACAAAACAAAAATAAAAATAATATATTTTGGAGGCGTCCAGGCCCCTGGACGCCTCCATCAACTCTCTCACGGGCGCGCGCCACCGAACGACGGTTTGTCGTGTGTGAAAAAATCTAAATTATAGAGACGTCCAGCCAGCTGGACGCGCCCATTTCTGAATCACGAGGCGCCGCTCACAAAACCACGCGTTGTGCCAAACCGCGTGCGGCCGTCGTCGGTTTTCGGTGGACCTGTTTAAGACGTCCGGGGCCCTGGACGCCTCCACAAAAGTATTTCAAAAAAATATATAAAAATAGAATAAAATATTAATTCGGCCCTGATGGAGGTGTCCAGGGTCCTGGACGCCTCCACCCTCCGGAGCCCTATTAATAGAGGCCCACCCCCTTAGTTCGAGAGGAGCTTCGAAGTGATCCGATAGGCTGCCGGAGCCCAGAGGCTACAGAGTCATTTTCTAACCCGTGGGTTCTTTTGTAGGTGGAGGTTCTGCCGGCTTCTCGGGTGCTCACGCTCGTAAGAGGAAGGTCGTCTTCATCCACCGCGCTTCCACGTCGTCCCCACGCTGCCGGAGCTCCGCCGGATTTCACTATCGGCACACCCAATAAGCCAATTCTTTCCTTTTCTTCGTAGTTCTTTTGCATTCATCATCTTGCATCCCCTATCCCCCTTCATAAGGGCGCCTTTTCTTATACACTTCTTACATCCATCATCTCATTTTCCTCCTACTCGAGTCCGAGAGGGGTTTAAAAGATAACACCAACCAGGTGTGTGTCTTGCCATCATTTCGTTATTTTTATCGCAAGGATTTGAATACTACACCTCCATCTTTCTAATCCACTTGTCATTTGTTTGTCGTTGTTCTGCAAGGGTAGCCGAGGAAAGCCCTCTCCGTCGGTCGGCCGGAGGGAGAGGAAGAAGCAACCTGCCATCTCCCGCTCTTGAGGTAGGCGCGATCACTTTCTTATTTTGGGGTCTTTCGGCCCCTAGCGATCACATCTTGTTTTCGAGGCCGCGGCGAGTCACTTCCCCAATGGCCGTTTAAATTCCCGCTCTTTGTATTCTCTTTATATTCTGTCATCTTATTATCTGCTCATATTCTCGAGGCCGCGGCGAGTCACTTCCCCAATGGTCGTTTAAATTTTCGTTCTTATATTCTCTTTATATTCTGTTATATTCTGCTCATATTCTCGAGGCCGCGGCGAGTCACTTCCCCAATGGCCGTTTAAATTCACGTTCTTATACGTTATATTCTTATCTGTTTATGTTCTCGAGGCCGCGGCGAGTCACTTCCCCAATGGCCGTTTAAATTCCTGCTCTTTATATTTTCTTTATATTCTGTCATCTTATTATCTGCTCATATTCTCGAGGCCGCGGCGAGTCACTTCCCCAATGGCCGTTTCAATTCTTGTTATTTAATTTCTGCACCATTCCCGTCCTCCCGAGGCCGTGGCGAGTCACTTCCCGCTATGGCCGTTTAACCCCCATATCTTGCTATATCACACTTGTCCCGTTCGCCCCGCCGGAGCAATCTCCCGTGGTGACCCCTTCTCTCTCTTCTCTTATTTCTGTGTTACAGCGAACAAACACCAAAAAAGAGGAGCCCGCGCGCTCCGCGTCTTCTCCGCTCTTCCCCGAACCGCGTGACATCGCTCACAACCGTCGATCCCCCCAAAACTCTCAGCTTCCTTTTATTTCAAATAGCCATCTGTATATATACATGATTGAGCCCCAAGTCTTGTACGGCGTGAAGAACTGCGCGCCGGGAAAGGCTTCATGGGCCTTTGCGCGCCGGAATAGCCAAGCCATGGATGGGTTTCAGCGCGCCGGGACAGAGGGCATCAAGCTAGGGGCGCGCCGGTTTAGGGCGCGCCGGGCTAATGCTCCTCGTGGGCTTCGAGCCAGTTGATGAGCCCGGGGATGATTTCGGGGGTCACCGTGAACATTTATCTTGCCAATGCTCCTTGAAACTTCGACGAGATGTCTTGTAGAAGCTCCCCGATTGACGTACGGCCATTCTCGAGGTTCCGAATAGCTTTATCTTGATCGTACAGGCTTTCTACCGGCACGGCCTTTGGCTCTACGCTCCATGCTGTTGGTCCGGCCTGGCTCGTACTCAGAGCTTTCTAGGAGGTTAGATAGCCGGGAGATAGTTCTGCCTGAGCCGGGCGATCATTCGGCCACTAATGGGCCCATCTTGACGGGAAGCCGTGCCCATGCCGGGCGATCGGGATCTTCCGCCGTCAGATCTTTCGGTTCTCCGTTTCGGGAAGCCGGGGGGACTCCTTTATCCTCGGGAGAGCCTTTCATGAGGTGGGTAGCCACCGGGTAGACCGTCGACCTTGGTCGGACAGCGGGTGTAGTGGATGCAGCACGACAAAGTCGATGCCGGTTCATTGGGCAGGCTTGGTCGCACTGCCGATTGGTTGACGAGTTTGTCTCGGCTCTCCTGAGGTGAAGTCCCCATGTCCACACGGAGTGACTCGAGGCTCTGTCAGCTTGAGAAGTCTTTAATATGTTGATCTTTATCGGCTTCCGTACTTCGGTGGGCCGGGTCATTCGTCCTTATAGCTTGGTCACCGACAATCATATTTTGAGTGCCAACAAATGCCCCCCAGACGTGGGTGTTGCGAGCAAGGTACGAGTGCAGCAAGGCCGACGGATGAATTTCATCCGGACTGACCCCTTCCTTGATTAGCGGGCGCCTGGGATGGCCCTTAATTCGGCACAGGCGTTGACCCGGCACCGTTTAGATGTTAGTACGGCGCGGCCTGTGACCCTTGGGCTTTTAATCCGGCGCGGCCGTTGGCTTCCCGCTTTGACCCGGCGTGCCTTTTACCGCCGCGCCTTTTGCTTAGAGGGCCGTTAATCCGGCGCGCTAAATAGCGCGCCGGTTTAACGGAGGGGGGGCCCCTCCATATAAGGCTTTCGCCTTTGTTTTTTCTTCTTCATCCCTCATTTGCCTAAACTTTTTCTCTCTCTTCCCTTTCTCCGGCGCCGAGAGCGGCGATTTTCCTTCGGGTGAGTGGAGATGTTGTCCATTTGGGTTTCAAAACCCTTTCTTTGGGCCCCGGGAGGCTTCTAGCAGGGCTGATGGAATCCTCGGTTCAAGATTCAAAATTTAAAAATTTGACGGGGATCGGCAATCAACTTCATCAACACAATCAAATGGCCAATCTATTTGTCTCATGATAAATGGGCCTCTTTATGGGCCTTATGGGTTATGTCCGTAGCAATTATGTAATAGTCCTTTCATATTTTTGTCTTTAAGTCTTCCAATAGAGTGTCTTTTAGTCTCCCCAAGAGAACTATAATGAGTAGACATTAAGTGTTTAGGATAGTGTCTTTTGGTCTCCCCAAGAGAACTATAATGAGTAGACATTAAGTGTTTAGGATAGTGTCTTTTGGTCTCCCCAAGAGAACTATAATAAGTAGACATTAAGTGTTTAGGATAGTGTCTTTTGGTCTTCTTTGAGAGTCTATAAAAGAGTCATGTATCTTTCATTTGAAAAAACAGTGAATGAAATCTTATTTTTGGAACCCCCATGTGATGCCCACGTAGGAGGGGCCTTCCCCTCCTTTATCTTCTTCCCCCCCCCCCTCTTTTAATTCCCATGGCCGTGAGTGCCTGTTCTTCCTTCCCTCTCCACGGGTGAGATGCCCAGTTCTTCCCTCCTTGCCACGGGTGTTGATGCCCTTCATTCCTCCCTTCTCCTCCAGCCACCAGCATCTTCCGCTCACCCCCACAGCTTGGCCGAACTTCCCGTTCCCCAGTTCCTCCTGTCTTCTAACCCAATCTTTCACTGCTGCGGCAGTCTACCTTCCTTGCCTCACCCTCTAAGCTTCTTCCTCCCGGCCACGCTATTACCTCATACGCCCACGCTACCTCCGTTCCCGTCATACACGCACTGCACCCCTTTCCACAGCCTCAAGACAACCCCCTGCAACCCCAACCACGTCCACCCACTATCCCCATAGCTTACACCCACAAACACCACCACTAAACTTAGCCCCCACTCCACAAGCCCATCCCAAACCCGCAGGCAGCTTCTGGCCCAATTTGCAGAGTAACTTCCAGCTCGTTCCAGGTGGAGTCTGCATCCAAGGTCTTCAGCAAAGTTGATCGTCCACAAGTCCTCTTCGCAAGCGAGTTGGAATCGTGTCGATCCGAGTTCGTGGCCGCCCACAAGGGACTTTCTTCCCCGACTGCGCAGAGAAGGCCTGACAGCGACCTGAAGCGGTTTGGGGCAGCAACCACGACCTCTTCTTGAAGGATTCAGGCTCCAGGATCTTCATCAAAGTTCTCCATCCTCAAGTCAGCTACCGGGATCAGAAGACGGAACCGCAATCAGAGGTCGGTGGCCAGAGTTACAAATTTTATACCCCGACGACCCCATTCTGCCTCCTGTCTGTCTCCTCCGACCAGTCCCCACTCAACGGGACCTGCACGTCCACACCGACATCCGACTGAGGCGAGACCAGTGCCGCTGGAAAGTAGTCGTCCCCACGATTCCAACGCCACCTGCCGCGCACCAAACAGAGTCCGGGGTTGCTCGTGGTGTCCCTGTCAAGCCGCTGTTCAGAAGCTGCCCCTGCACAGAACCAGAACGGGGTCCCCGCTCAGTCGTCCGTGGCGACCAGGTTCGGGCGGAACCAAAATTCAGAAAAATTGTGCTGTATCCCTACCCTGTTACGAAGCCAACGGCACCAACCGCGCCTCCGGCAAAATTCCAGAGTGCGATCCACAGCCACTTCAACAGCTGCTGGTCACAGATTCCAGAACCGGACAGAATCGACTTCGGCATTTGTTTCACATCAAGTGGTATCAGAGCTTAGGGAATCGGGCCGTCCCATCGGACCGAGATCCTGAGCTTTGAGGTTCGAGGTCGAACCTCCTCCAAGCGGAGGAGTATGATGGAATCCTCGGTTCAAGATTCAAAATTTAAAAATTTGACGGGGATCGGCAATCAACTTCATCAACACAATCAAATGGCCAATCTATTTGTCTCATGATAAATGGGCCTCTTTATGGGCCTTATGGGTTATGTCCGTAGCAATTATGTAATAGTCCTTTCATATTTTTGTCTTTAAGTCTTCCAATAGAGTGTCTTTTAGTCTCCCCAAGAGAACTATAATGAGTAGACATTAAGTGTTTAGGATAGTGTCTTTTGGTCTCCCCAAGAGAACTATAATGAGTAGACATTAAGTGTTTAGGATAGTGTCTTTTGGTCTCCCCAAGAGAACTATAATAAGTAGACATTAAGTGTTTAGGATAGTGTCTTTTGGTCTTCTTTGAGAGTCTATAAAAGAGTCATGTATCTTTCATTTGAAAAAACAGTGAATGAAATCTTATTTTTGGAACCCCCATGTGATGCCCACGTAGGAGGGGCCTTCCCCTCCTTTATCTTCTTCCCCCCCCCCCCTCTTTTAATTCCCATGGCCGTGAGTGCCTGTTCTTCCTTCCCTCTCCACGGGTGAGATGCCCAGTTCTTCCCTCCTTGCCACGGGTGTTGATGCCCTTCATTCCTCCCTTCTCCTCCAGCCACCAGCATCTTCCGCTCACCCCCACAGCTTGGCCGAACTTCCCGTTCCCCAGTTCCTCCTGTCTTCTAACCCAATCTTTCACTGCTGCGGCAGTCTACCTTCCTTGCCTCACCCTCTAAGCTTCTTCCTCCCGGCCACGCTATTACCTCATACGCCCACGCTACCTCCGTTCCCGTCATACACGCACTGCACCCCTTTCCACAGCCTCAAGACAACCCCCTGCAACCCCAACCACGTCCACCCACTATCCCCATAGCTTACACCCACAAACACCACCACTAAACTTAGCCCCCACTCCACAAGCCCATCCCAAACCCGCAGGCAGCTTCTGGCCCAATTTGCAGAGTAACTTCCAGCTCGTTCCAGGTGGAGTCTGCATCCAAGGTCTTCAGCAAAGTTGATCGTCCACAAGTCCTCTTCGCAAGCGAGTTGGAATCGTGTCGATCCGAGTTCGTGGCCGCCCACAAGGGACTTTCTTCCCCGACTGCGCAGAGAAGGCCTGACAGCGACCTGAAGCGGTTTGGGGCAGCAACCACGACCTCTTCTTGAAGGATTCAGGCTCCAGGATCTTCATCAAAGTTCTCCATCCTCAAGTCAGCTACCGGGATCAGAAGACGGAACCGCAATCAGAGGTCGGTGGCCAGAGTTACAAATTTTATACCCCGACGACCCCATTCTGCCTCCTGTCTGTCTCCTCCGACCAGTCCCCACTCAACGGGACCTGCACGTCCACACCGACATCCGACTGAGGCGAGACCAGTGCCGCTGGAAAGTAGTCGTCCCCACGATTCCAACGCCACCTGCCGCGCACCAAACAGAGTTCGGGGTTGCTCGTGGTGTCCCTGTCAAGCCGCTGTTCAGAAGCTGCCCCTGCACAGAACCAGAACGGGGTCCCCGCTCAGTCGTCCGTGGCGACCAGGTTCGGGCGGAACCAAAATTCAGAAAAATTGTGCTGTATCCCTACCCTGTTACGAAGCCAACGGCACCAACCGCGCCTCCGGCAAAATTCCAGAGTGCGATCCACAGCCACTTCAACAGCTGCTGGTCACAGATTCCAGAACCGGACAGAATCGACTTCGGCATTTGTTTCACATCAAGGGCTTGCCCTCGGAGCTGTTTCCTCGGGTGTTCCTCTGGCCTCGGTGTAATGCCGATGGCTGCTTGTTAGGGATCGTTCCTCAGTGGATGCGTTCCCACTTTTCTTCGGCAATTCCCTATGCTGGGGAGACTCTGCCGAAAGTTTGTCAGAAGCTCGCCTTTGATTAGCCATTTCCTGACTTTTTTTTTTTTATTTGGTATGCCTCTTTTTGCAGCTATCATGGCATCCAATTCTTCTTCTCGTGCCGTAGTGACATGGGAGAACGTCAATTCCCTTGACTGGGGGCACGGCCAGGTGGCCATAGTTGCGGAGTCTTCAGATTCAGAGACGGACACTGTAGACAATGGTCGTCTCCTTATTCTCGGGGGCGACTCTTTTCATTATGACAGAGAGGGCGTGACCAGGAAGGATTATCCCAAGGACAAGCACCTGATGTCCCTTCTTCAGCGCTTCAACCTTCAGGGGAAGCGGGATGTGTTCGCCATCCAGAAGGTCGAGCAGGCCCTGCTGGTGGAGAGAGACAGCTTGGCCGAATGCGTAATGCGAGGACGACCCATCTATCTCCCCGGGGAGGTCAGGAAGTGGAGCGTTGTGCTGGGGCTGCAAGACCTGGCTCCGGCAGACGGACTGTTGACCAGAGCTCCCGAATTTGTACCTGCTCGGTGGAATGACTCCGCGGGCAGAGTAGATCGGGAGAACCCGATCTTTGGTCTATTCCTTGCCCCGTTGAGATGGGGATATAGAGATGAGTCATTCTTGCTGGATTGCTTGGCGATTCGCTTCAAGCACCAGATCTCCGTGGGGTGGTTTGCTGAGTTGAAAGTTACAGACGCCCACGCATTCAGGCCCGGAGCAGTGGAATTCACAGACTATGTGCTGCATCATTATGCTCCTCTTTTGACCAGAGCTGGTGCATATCACAGCGTGTACGCTTCAAGGTATCGGTACCCGATTTCCCGAGGCTTGTGCTGTGGCATGATCGAGGTGTTTTGCCCTGAATACAACACCTTCTATACTTCAGAGGGGGAGACCTCCTTAGACTTGTGGAGCCTATCTCAGCTCAGCGGCCTGCCTATTGATGGAGAGCCGTATGAAGAAGTTTGTTGGCCTGACTGGTTGAAGGACCAGACCGATGGTGACGGTCGGTATATGGCGGGCTACGCCTATCGATATCTAATGAAGGCGTATCGCACCCTCTTCCATTCGTCGCACGACACGAGAGAAGCTCGAAAGCTGGGCGAGAAGCGAAGAGTGCGGATGGGCGCTTGGCTTCAATATTTCTTCCAGGGGAAGAACAAGTATGAAGATTTTCCTCTGATAGCACTGGTGGCCCAGAAGCGGAAGAAGAGGATACGACGCCAGGCCGCTTCGTCATCTTCTTCGAGAGGAGGGCAGGGGGAAAACCCAAACCCTACTGGTGTTGATGCAGTGACTCACTGTGCTGCATATTTGGTTTATTGGCTTTGTTCCTTTGCTCTCCCTCAGGGTGACGAGAGCGTGATCAGGGCGGAAGCCATATATCCAGCCTGTCTTATGGCTTGGGGTACCAAGCTGTCTCTTTGCCCGATGGCCCTGTGCCTCATTTACAAGATGTTGGGAGACTTGCATAAGACGCGCCTCCCCAGAAGCCTTCAGACGGTTGGTCCGTTACATTTCTTTAATGCTTGGGTCTGCACCCTGTTCCCGGAGGCAGCTCCTCGGGCGTTACAAGCAGTTCCTCTGGCCCCGCACATGATAGAGTTTGCAAGTGCCGAGCCATCATTGCTAGCGGAGCAACTCTATGCCATTCAGGGTAAATTGACCCGTCTTCCGTGGACTCGCCCGGGGTTCTTCATTTCTGGAGCTTAGCTACTCACTCGAGCCCGTTGACGAACAGGACGAGGCAATGCAAGCTCTTTGAAACTGAGGAGTACATCCATCCGATTTCCCAGGCCAATTATACCAGGCCTATTCTGGAGCTGGAGTTGGTTGATTGGGCACTGGCCATCAGGCCTAGTGTCCTCGTATTTCGCAAGAGTGGCATTCTGTGGCTAGAGCCATATTACCCGTTCCGTTTCAGTTGGAACTTTGGCTACGACCAGCAGATTCCACATTCCTCTTCGCAATTTGCATTGCCCAACAGGCACAGGGCCGGGCAAACGTCCAATGATGACGCCCGGATATGGTGGGACTTTTTCCATCGTCGCGAAGACATTTCTTTCCGGGTGCCCGCCCCCGCACGGTTCCCTCGCATCACGCCTGAATACGTCAAGTGGTGGAACACGCGGACGGGATTTTACAGGACCTCCCGGAGAGAGTGCTGGCCCGTGGTGAAGCACAGGTTCTTAGCTTCCCAGCCGGAGCCAGTTCTTGATATTGATGCTTCTTATTAGAAGAAGTTGAAATCTTGGACTAATACGGACGTGAAGGCCTATTTAGAGGCCCGCAAGCTCGTAAAAGGCCGCAAGACGAAAGTTGAGCTGAAGTTGCCCCCGATCAACAAGGATGATTATGTGAAGACCCTTCGGGGTTTATGCCGGGTAAGCAGTGAGAGGGTGATTCTCCAGCAACTCCCTTTGCTAGTAGAGGAGCCCATCGCGGCCGTGGCCGACTGGCGTCCCGAGGTGGACAGGTTGTATCCCTACCGGGCTTTCATTCGCAAAGAGGACAGGCAGGCTGACTTATATGCCAACACCCCCTAGCTGTTCGCACTCCTTCGGTCTCACGGCCTCTCGGTGGGTAGCCCCAGCGAAGCCATACTGGACCATCCTCTTCAGATCTCCTTCAAATATGCAAACAGGTGGGGGCTGGACCATCTGAGCCTGTATTATCTGCTGTCCTCCCGTGGACACGAGGACCTGGCGTTGCTAGCTGAGCCGAGCGAAAAGATCGAGGATCTATGCTGGCTTATTCGCGAGGCAGCTTCGAGGGACAAGACGCCATCACTATTTTATTGGCCTCTCTTCCCCTTTTATACGGGGCCGGCAAGTAAGTTCTATCTTTTCCTTCAGGCCCTTCGGCCAGCTTCTTCTTTTCATTGTGGTTGCGTCATTCTCACCCTTGTGCATATACAGTCTGACTGACTTCGGAGGAGACCCGGCACTTCAGGGAGCTGATCATAAAGGCCAAAAAGTCGGCATATTTTGAAGTTCCTGAGCCGGCCCCGACCACGACGCCACTACCTTCTGGAGATTCGAGGAAGAGGACTAGGTCCCAACTGTGAGAGGCCGTCGGGAAGGCGAAAGCGGCGGTGACCCGAGTGACACGGGCGCGCCGGAAGAAAGCCGCAGAGAAGGAATCGGCAACCGTCCTTCCTTCTGTTGTATCTTTTGAAGAGTTTAAGGCTTCTCGCGCACAAGGGCTAGAGGCCGAAGGTAGGCTCTTCTTTTCTTCAGAGTGCATTAGCTTGTTTCGACCGCTTGGGGTGGCCCATGCTGACAGTTGCCGATACAGTTGCCGCGGTCGTCGGACAGGAGGCGACGATAGATGTAGCAGCTAGGGACGGGGCAGAGGAAGTCCCCACTGCTCCCATAGAAAGGGATCTACCCTCTCCAACACCCCGGCGGGAGATGGAAGGTAATCTATAGTTTAGTTGCGATAGCAACGCAGATCTTCGTATCTTCAGCCGTCTTGACCCCTTTTTGCTGTGAATTGTAGTCGATATACAACCACCATTGTTTCCGAGCTCGGAGAGTGCAGAGGAGGTGGTCCCCTCGGGGCAGGGAGAGCCCGCCCCCGAGGTATCATCTATTGATGCCCTTGGTGTGGAGAGCACCAGAAAAGCTTCCGTCGAGGGTGATGCTCCTACTGGCGAGGCTCCTACTTCGACGGCGGAGCGTCCTGAGAGAGCAGAGGGGTCTTCCTCCTCTGAGCATGTAGATTATGGTGGCGGCTCCAGTGACGAGGAGCCATCACCACTTGATTTTGAGACCGACGATGCTGGGGTGTCCTCGGCCTATGAGAGTGACTATCCGACTTTCAGCCCGGCCCGGTTATCATGGGGCGGTCCTGTGCTGCCATTATCACTTACGAGTGAGGAGGCTGGTGCTGGGGGAGCTGCTCTTAAAGATTTGAGCTTAGTCCTGGCCGAGGTAAGGACCTATCCAGGACCGATGCTTACCATGCTTCTTTTCTCCTTCTTCTAGCCAGGTTTTAACTGTATATATATCTCCGATGCAGACTGAGGTGGCGCTGCCAACTATGACGGTGCAGATACCACTCCCGGCCCTGGGAACAGGCCAGGCGACTTTCCCGTCCATCCTGCGGCCCATCGCATTGCGGTACCCAAAGGATCATGCAGCAGCGATGGTTCCAGTTGGTCCCGGAGCGCTCGTGGAAGTTGATAGTTCGGCAGTAGCCGGAGATTCTCCGCCAAGGGAGGCTGCACAGCAGTCAGTTCTGGAGAAGGGTGGCTCTGCTGAGATAGAAGCCGGGGAGATTATTATGGGACGGACGTCCTCGGTGCTCGAGGTTCTTGTTGGACTCCCACCCCAGGGGATCGGCAAAGAGATTGTTGTTGTTGAGGCTCTAGCCACCGCATCTGCCGGTGCGGTTGTTCCCAGTGGTAGTGGGCTGCTGCTTATGCCGTCGTCATCCTCCGGGACGGCTGATGATATATGGGCTGCCGTGGATGGCAGAGTAGAGTTCGAATTGCCCGAGACGTCGCCACTTGGTCTTCAGTCCTCGATTGATGTCGTGTGGCAGTTCCTGGGGACCCTCCAGCAGACCGTAACAGCCAGTAGGGATTTAACTTATATTCAGCTGAGGGGCTTGATAGAGCATCTATCCCGCTCGCTGCTGGCCCTCGGTTGTCCCATGGACGACTGGACTCCGCGGGTAATCTTGCTCCTGAAGTATGTGAACAGGAGGGATGATGTGACACCACCCTTGGACCTATTTGCAAGCATTCAAGTTTGAGCAGTGGACTCACACTAGCGAGCTCACCCGTATGGCGCACACTAGTGCCCGATGGCGACTAGGCGATGTTGGAGAGGGTCCGAGGCGGGACCTTGAGGCTCCAATGGTTGGCTAGCTTGGGGAGAACCCCAAATGGGCCTAGGATGCCCAAATCATGGGCGGCCAACACACCAAGGGTGTGGGTTAAGTGGATGCTCTCACAACTCGCCCGCGGTGGTCACTCAATGTACTAGCAATTTGGGCCGAACTCTCACTCTCCGTCCGACGAAGCAATAGCAATAATACTAAGCTAAGCAAGTGATTAAACCAGTAAGAGAGGGACCGAGGCTCACCTAGCCGGCGTGAAGACGCCGACTCAGGCCGGAGAC